>OZ034803.1:32815351-33457655 GCA_964028335.1 Altica lythri | reverse complement strand
TGGTGGTATTATACATATCAAAAAATTCTTAAAACTAATAAAATATGTGAATAGAGTAAAAGTGAAAATGAGGAAATTAATTGTTCATCCAATTATATATATAAAACACAAGAAAGTTCTTTATTAAGGTGAATAGTGCAATATTAATACCGTGACTCCAGGATCTATGAATTCTCTCAGCTAGTCTGCTACAGGATTATCAAAAGAAACCATAAACTCGTTCAAGAAAAAGGTCTTCTAACTGCTTAATGAACTCTGCAACACTGGTATGTACTTATTCCTTCTTTCTATTTAACACGTACTTGGAAATTCAAGATTACATTCATAGCACCATTTGCTATCACGTTCTCATCTTCTGATTTCTTTTATTTATATAAAAATTAACTTTCTGCTTACCAATTTACTTTAGTTTTCTTCTTACAGACGTTTATAATAATATTCAATTACTCAAGACTGATTTATATTGAAATTTTTTAATAAAAATCGTAAAAAATTACAAGAGCAAATTTAACACGTCTTTCCTCTTTCTGAACAAAAAACAAGAGAGAGTCGTTTAAAATCAACAACTTCCAAAACAAAAATAACAAAAAACAACTATCCTAACAATTCTTATTAGTATCTATCTGATGCCTACTTGATAATAACTTAATTTATGACATCCGTGCACTTAATTAATTTCTATTTACAATTTATCTTATACCTAGGATTCTTATACAAATTTATGTTTTTTATTTATTACTATTAATATTAAAACTTTTCATTTCATTCTTTTAATAAATTTTTTCATTTAAAATTTAAACCATAATAATAACTTTTAAATACTCATATGCATTAGTTAATACAGCATATAATTCTACATTTAATTTATATTTGAACTTATTCTTTGCATAAAAAAAATATTATTTCTAGCATACCTACTTTCTCAGACAAATTTCTTGTTTTGTAGAAAGAAAATTACATGATTCCTTTTATTTATAATTATAAATATATCATGGTACTCCTTATATTTTATTTTTAAATTTATGTTTCCTTTTTTAGGAACGAAGAAAAAATTAAAACAACACTAAAACTAAGGAACTTGAAGAAAATTAATACTATTTATATACAACCTAAACTTTGTATTCTGCCCAGGATCAAGAATATTCCTTTTTTTTAATGAATTTATTAATAACTTAATTTGATCTGTTCTTTAATTTATAACATATAATAGGATAATATCACAAATCCCCCAATTAAAATTTTTACATCAAACATTTCATTGATGTTGGATTAAAAATTATAATTTTAATCTATTTTTTTTTTATAAATAAACACTCATTTAACAAAAACTTTAGCCTCAATTAAAATTATTTGCACAGATTGTATAAACCTTTTTTCAATAAAACCATTCAATCTTAATTTAATATTTACATCTTAATACTATTATTTACAAAACTTTGCTATTAATATCATCTACCCCTCTTCTGGTGTAAACTTGTACACATCCTTAATATTAAAAACTCCCCTTAATCTCCCTGTATCCGGATATACTAACCGATAGCTGTTTTCAGCATTATGATTATCTACCACATATGGTCCCTCAAAAGGCATTAATAATTTTGCACATAAATTTTCCCTTTTATCCGCTACTTGTAAAGCTCTTATTATGACAAGTTCTCCCTTTTCAAATTTAGTTTTCTTTTTCAATTTCTTTTCTTGTCTCTTGACATATCGTTCTGCGTTTCTTTTTAAATTTTTATTAACTTTATCTAATATTTCTTGGATTTCTTGTCTTCTATTCCATTCCCACTTTCTTTCTGGTACTCTACCTTTAAATAAAAACTCTGGACATTCTTTCGTCACTCCATGAGGTGTTTCATTCACATATCTTTGTACTTTATCCAAGTTATTTTCCCACTGATCGTGTTCTTGTATACATAAAATTCTCAAATATTTAATTACTTCTTTGATATATCTTTCAGCTGGATTTGACGATAGATTTCTAATGCTAATAAAATTTACTTGTATATTATAATGTTGACATGCAGATAAAAATTTATAATTCTCAAAATATGTGGCATGATCTAAAATTAATTTCTCTGGTTTTCCATGAATTTGTATATAATTTTTAATGCATTTTAATATTGTATTGGTATTTGTTCTTTTACAAGGATACATCTGTACATATTTTGTAAATATGTCTACCATGACCAATATGTGTTTACATCCCTGAATACTCTCCACTAAATTACTTATAAAATCTATTGCTAAAATTTGTAATGGTTTTTGTGTCACTATTGATTTATTTATATTGCTATTATGATAATTTTTTTCTTTGGCTAATTGACATATTGTACAAGCTTTGCATATTTCTTTGGCTCTAGTTAAATCCTTTTTCGCATAATAATTTTCCCTAAATAGCATCCATAATTTTCTTACTCCGATATGACCATATTCGTGATGAAGATTATACAGAATTTCCTTTGCATAATTAGTTGTAATAACATACGTATCCCAATTTTCTAGTTTTTTATAAATAATATTGTCTTCTGTAAAAGTTCTTCTCTTTTCCACCTCTGTCAAATAATTCTGATCTTGTATAACCCTTTCCAAAGTAAATAATCCCTCTTTATCCAATAATTTATTTATACCTATTTTGAATTTTTTATAGTCCCCTTGTTCTTCACTTTCCCTACTTAATGCATCTGCTATGATGTTACTCTTTCCTGGAATATATTTAATCTCAAAGTCGTATTCTTGCAACAATAATAACCATGTGTGTACCCTATTATTTGCATACCTATTTTTCATCATCGCCGTTAAAGCATTATGATCACTCTCCACTATAAACTTTGCTCCTAATAAATAAAACCTTAATTTGGTTATACAAAATACCACACTGGCCATCTCCAATTCCGTAACCGTGTACTTCTTCTCACAATTCTTTGTTACTCTTGATACAAAACTAATAGGTACTTCTCCTCCTTCCTGAACTTGTATTAACACTCCTGCTAATCTTTCTATCGATGCATCTGTCCTAAGTATAAATACTTTATCGTATTGTGGGTGATACACTTTTAAATTATTGGTAAAGACAAATTTTAATTCTTGAAAAGCTTTTTCTCTCTCGGGTGTCCATTTCCATTTAACATCTTTTTTCAGTAGCTCTATTAAAGGAACTTCTTTATTTGACAAATCTGGTATTAATCTTTTATAATAATTTATAATTCCAAGGAATCCTCTTAACGTCTTTAAATTTTTAGGTGTTTGATAATTCATAATAGCTTGTACTCTTTCAGGATCCATACTTACCCCTGTCGTATTCAAGACATATCCTAAATATTTAACTTCTTTTTGATAAAATTTACACTTTTCCACATTTAATTTGAGTCCAGCTCTTTCCAATTCTTTTAATGTAATTTCTAAATGTTTTTTATGTACAATTTCATTTTCCGAATAAATTAAAATATCATCAATGTAGTGTAAAATGAATGATTCATATTTATTTAAAATTGTATGTAAAGTTCTAACTAAAGCTGCACATGAACTTTGCAATCCATATGGCACCACACAAAATTGATATACAATACCATCTACCATGAAAGCTGTATATGGTCTACTATTTTCTTCTAAAGGAATTAACCAGAAACTGTGTTTAAGATCTAATTTAGAATAAATTTTTGCATTTGTAATTCTTCCAAAAATTCCTTCCACATTCATAGGACTTTCATATTGTTTGACTGTATAGGCATTTATGTTTCTTGCATCAAGACATATTCTAATCTCTCCTGACTTCTTTCTTACACAAGTAATTGCATTTATGTATGGAGAATCCGATCTTTCTATTATTCCATCCTTCAACATTTTATTTAATTCTTCATATACTTCATCTTTTATTTTATACGGTATCGGATAAGTTTTTATTTTAAAATTCTTAATATCTTTATTCATCTCCAACTTGTGCGTGTAATTTGTAGCTATACATATATCTTCATTAAACAATTTATAATATTTCTTACATAATATTTCTACTTCCGTCCTATACAATCCACAATTTTCTTCTAATTTGTCAAACTCCATATTTTCTATGTTGTTGTACATAACATTCTTATTAATTTCCGAACTTTCATTTTTTTTTACTATAAATGGTATTATTTGTTGTTCCCATCTTAAACATTCATCCTCATAATCGATGATAACCTTATGATTATTTAATTCATCTGAACCCAATATAATGTCATAGTTCAAATTTTGTATTAATAACATTTGAAATTTATACATTTTAAACCCTATTAAAATTTCCCCCATAATCATATTACTTGTTTCATATAATTTCTTATTATTCGCTCCCACTAATGATAATTTATTTGTTTTTATCACCATAATATCATCTTGTTTGATTTGTGAAACCACCCTTTGACTAATTAAAGTAACCTCTGAACCAGTATCTATCATAATTTTACATTTAATATTTTGGAAAACCCCCTCTATAAAAATTAACCTTTTTAGTTCATTAATTTTAACCTCGTCATCATTCACAATAAATTCCCTAGGATGTTCATACTTAGAAGAGTAGATGATATTATGCACATGAGAGCGATTTATGCAAAATCCACGCTCTGTTCCTGGCCTTGACCAGTCACATCACTCTGATTAGCACTTACAACATTCACCTGTCTACTGTTTTCACCTCTATCCCTCCTTTCATTATCCCGATTTGCTACATTTCTATTATCATAATTTCTATTACTATAATTATTATCTCTGTTCCACCTATCACCTGATCCTACATTCCTATCATAATTATTATTATTTGGAAATTCCCTATTTCTTCTATCAGAATTTCTATTCTCCCCATTTCTATTATATCTATAATCATTCCTATGTACATTTCCCCTAGTATCATTCCTATTAAAATTACTATATCCCCTATTAAAATCTCTGTTCCTATTATTGAATCGGTCATTGTCATTATTTCTATTTTCATCCCTATTTCTATCATTAAATCTATTACCCCCATTACTTCTATTTTCATATCGATTCCTTTCATTACCTCTTTCATTCCTATTATCCCTATTCTCACTCATCATACTTCTTTCCAGTCGCATCAAATAGTTGGATAAATTTTCCATAGTTTTGATATTGTGTAGAGCTATTGTTTCAGTCACATCATGATTGTACTGTCTTGCCACGTACAAAACTATTTCTTCTTCCCTCATTTTCGGTTCCAAATATTGAGCATTGTTGTATAGTTGCATGGCATAATTATTATAATTTCTTCCCCTACTATAATCGTATTTTCCAAAATATAGTTTTTCCCTGAATATCGCTTGTTGAATCTCCCCCCAAAAATATTTACAAAATTGTTCCTCAAAATCAAGGATTGACAGTATTTGATTTTCTTTATTACAGAACCATAATAAAGGATGTCCCGTTAGCATATTACGTATTAATAATTTTTGTTCAATAAAATCTGTTGTATATTTTATTTTGCTTTTTATTATGTTGATAAACACCTTAGGATGAATATTGTTAATGTTTCCGTCAAATTTGATTCCATTATTGTTGTAATTTGATATAATATTAGGCATAACTCCCCATGCATTTCCTCTAACATCCTTCTCCATAACTTCTTGTAACTTCTTATGTATATCCTCCATTTCTTTATTCAAATTTAACCCTGTTAATTCTAAATTTTTACTACAAGTTTCTTTTTGATTCTGTATTTCTCCTTCTATCCTTTCAAATTCCTTACCTAAGTTAATTTTTAAATTGTCTACAACTTCTTCATTAATTTGCTCTTGCAACTTTATCTGTCCTATTTCTTTTTTTATTTGTTCTGTTTGTTTACTCACTTCTACTATTTTCTCTTCTACAATTTTAATTTCCCCCTTAATTTTAATCCCTGTCTCCTGGATTTCATTCCTTAATTTAATATTTTGCTGTTCCATATTCTTGTCACAGTCTATCTTCATAATTTTCATTTCTTCCTTGATCTTCAAATTATCTTCTTTAATACTACTAATTTCTCTTTTAAAAATCTTATTATCTTCTTTTATTTAATCTAATTTTTTATTAATATCTTCTTTTTGCTGATCCAATTTCTTGTCCATGTTTTCTTTTTGCTGATCTAATTTATAATTCATATCTTCTCTCATTTTTACATTATCTTCTTTTTGTTGATCAAACCTCTTGTCCATAGTCATCATGATCCTTTGTAACATGCTGAGCATGTCTAATTGACTTTCTTCCTTTGATTGTGTTTGTACCTCCTGTTCTTCTTTTTCATCTCCACCACCAGTTACATCTGTCTCCATTTCAACCATAGTTTGATCATTCTCTCCCCCTATCTCCATTAAATTATCACCTTCTTCTGATTCTGCTCCTTCCTGTTGTCCAGTTTGGATCAATTCCTCCACTCGATAATCTCCTGCTCCCAATACTCTCTCTTCATGTACTTGTACCGCAACACTCTCTACCTCAATCTCTCCTCCATCACTACTCTCGCTATCCTCTCCTACTACTTTACCATCTCTCAATCTCATTTTTCTATCCATTCTTACAATTTAAAATACCCAGATAAATACAAGTAATGTGCAAATTTCTAAAGAAATACCTTTATACCAATAAATATTTTATAAGCTATTACCTTTGTATTTAGCTTATAACTAATACGGAATCACAAAAAAAAATTTTCAAATGCAGTTTTCAAAAAAAAAATATTTTAAATATTAATTATTTAAATAGGCTCTAGTTTGTATTATTTAGAGCCCCACGTTGGGCGCCAATTTTATAACATATATGAAAATGTAAATGTATATTATTAATTGTTTATAATTTTGTGTTGTTTATCTGATTATATGTTATATTTAAAATGATGTAAATTTAAAATAATTATATTTAACTTTAAAATTTGATGTGAATTGAATTATTGTTTATAAATTTTTTTATCAACGACTCTATCTCAGGGCAGAATCCAATGTTTTATTTTATTAATTTGATATTGTCTTGAAATTATATGCATAATAACTATTATGTACCAAATGATACCTATGGATGTTTAAATTAAAAAGAAGAAGATCTGTAACCTATCTTCTCGTCAATGTGAGATTCTATGATTACTAATTATGTGAGTAAAATGATATGAAAAGATTAATAAATGGTGGTATTATACATATCAAAAAATTCTTAAAACTAATAAAATATGTGAATAGAGTAAAAGTGAAAATGAGGAAATTAATTGTTCATCCAATTATATATATAAAACACAAGAAAGTTCTTTATTAAGGTGAATAGTGCAATATTAATACCGTAACTCCAGGATCTATGAATTCTCTCAGCTAGTCTGCTACAGGATTATCAAAAGAAACCATAAACTCGTTCAAGAAAAAGGTCTTCTAACTGCTTAATGAACTCTGCAACACTGGTATGTACTTATTCCTTCTTTCTATTTAACACGTACTTGGAAATTCAAGATTACATTCATAGCACCATTTGCTATCACGTTCTCATCTTCTGATTTCTTTTATTTATATAAAAATTAACTTTCTGCTTACCAATATACTTTAGTTTTCTTCTTACAGACGTTTATAATAATATTCAATTACTCAAGACTGATTTATATTGAAATTTTTTAATAAAAATCGTAAAAAATTACAAGAGCAAATTTAACACGTCTTTCCTCTTTCTGAACAAAAAACAAGAGAGAGTCGTTTAAAATCAACAACTTTCAAAACAAAAATAACAAAAAACAACTATCCTAACAATTCTTATTAGTATCTATCTGATGCCTACTTGATAATAACTTAATTTATGACATCCGTGCACTTGATTAATTTCTATTTACAATTTATCTTATACCTAGGATTCTTATACAAATTTATGTTTTTTATTTATTACTATTAATATTAAAACTTTTCATTTCATTCTTTTAATAAATTTTTTCATTTAAAATTTAAACCATAATAATAACTTTTAAATACTCATATGCATTAGTTAATACAGCATATAATTCTACATTTAATTTATATTTGAACTTATTCTTTGCATAAAAAAAAATATTATTTCTAGCATACTTTCTCAGACAAATTTCTTGTTTTATAGAAAGAAAATTACATGATTCCTTTTATTTATAATTATGAATATATCATGGTACTCCTTATATTTTATTTTTAAATTTATGTTTCCTTTTTTTAGGAACGAAGAAAAAATTAAAACAACACTAAAACTAAGGAACTTGAAGAAAATTAATACTATTTATATACAACCTAAACTTTGTATTCTGCCCAGGATCAAGAATATTCCTTTTTTTTAATGAATTTATTAATAACTTAATCTGATCTGTTCTTTAATTTATAACATATAATAGGATAATATCACAATATATGAACGTTGAATTTTATTTAAAATTTTTATATCGGCAAATTAGTTTTTATGATTTCAATTTTATGAATTTAGATTATATTAATTTATTTATTTACCCGACACTGACTCTTTTCTCATGGGCAATATTCAATGCAAGTATAAATAAATTATATACTATTGGATAAATATAAAAATTTACTACTCTTATATACCAAATGACATGATTTAGAGAAGAAAATTTATAACCTTACTTTTTTTTAACAAGCGATTGAAAATTAAACGTATGTTTAAAAACTTGGCTTATTAAACAAAATGAAAATGAAAAATCTGATAATTATTACAACTTGAAACAACAGAAATAAACTTATATACTAAGGAAATAGTGATTAGTGAAATAGTGAAAATGTTCGTACAATATTTATAATAAAACACAAAAGTTTTTATTGTTAATAAAGAAAGAACTTATACCAGTTTCTCGTAGAACTTCTTAAACATTTAGATGACTTCACACCTGGATTTAAATATGATTATCTCCATAACCATTAAAAATTTTATCAAAAATCTCTGGATAATCAGCTAACTCTATATACTGCTCTAAAGGTAAGTGAATTCTATTACTTTAACATATTATCTGCTACAATTCTCTTCTAAATTTACTTATAAAGTGTCTCATACAATCTACAGTTTCACTCTGATATTTCTGGACTTTATTTTTTTTTATAAATCAGATTTTCTGCTTACCATATATGCTCAATTACTTCTTCTTTATATTCGCTATACTTTTATATCAATTATACTCTATCTTTCTATCTTTTTTAATAAAAACTCAATTTTTAAAACAGAACAAAATTTAATACGTCTTTTCTCCTCAATCTCCAAAAAACAAGAGAGCGTTTCCAAAATCAACAACCGAACAACTGAAAAATTCAACAAACTTTGACTACTTATTTATCTAGTGTCTTTTGCCTACTTGATAATTTTTTTACATAAATTACAAATCAGAATACTCGATTTCTAATACAGATTTAAACAATTATTTATATTCAAAATCCTGTTACCTTTGAAATGAACTTAAAATCACATATTTATTAAACTATAATCTAAAATACTTTTCTATTTTAGGATTTTTCATTTTCATCAAAATCAATTCTATAAAAATAAATATGATGCTTTAAAATTCCAATATTGATTATTGTAAACGTAAGTAAGTTCTAATTTACTACATGATTTAAATTATTCTTAATTTAAAATTTATATGTCTTTGGCATTGATATTTTCACACACAACTTTCTTATTCTATTTAAATATGATTCCTTAATTTAAATCATTATAAAACAACAATATGTATTATTATAAATTTATATAAAATCCTTTTTTTTTTCAAATATTTAATTTTCTTATTTTGTTTCAAAAAAAAATCATTTAAATTTAAACTATAACAAACAACTATATGCTATTTTTTTACAAATAGATATGTTTTAAAACTCACATTTGATATTCTATCTACTTATATTTATTTCCTTTTTCAGGAAAGAAGAAAGAAAACCAAAAACTTAAATATTAACAAAATTTGAACAAACTTATACTAACTGTATGGCTTTGTATTCTACCCAGAGATCAAAATTGTCCTCGTTTAATTACTTTATAATAACTTTATTTAATTTTTTTTTTTATTAATTAAAGCATACTACCTCATATCATCTCAATATATATATATATATATATATATATATATATATATATATATATATATATATATATATATATATATATATTAAGATGATATGAATTACTATGCTATATTAAATAAGAATGTAGAATGAAAATCTTATGGCAAATAGAGAAAGGAAAATTTTCTTATTTCGGGTCAGAGCGCAAATGCAGTAACAATAGGATTAATTATCATCATCTTCTTCATAATTCCTAAAAAAGGAAAAAGAAAATAGAATAAAAAAAATACAAATTCATTTCAAAGATTTTTTTTTAAGATTTAAAATGGTTTAATCTACATTATATAAAGTTTCAATAATTATGAAATTGATAAATGGGAAAAGTAAATAATTAAAAGCTTATAAAGTTGCCAATACGTTAGTAATTAAACATTAATTTTTAAATGAATTAAGGGTATAATTAAATAAGAAAAATTAAATTATGAAAATATCACAAATAATTAAAATAAATATTAAGATTTTTACTTACTTTTAAAATATACAAATTTATCAACCATATTCTAATTTGTTAACAGTTCAAATTCCAAATGAAATATTCTGAAAAAGAGAAAAATATTAGTTTATAGTGCTAGTAAATTTTATAAAAATAAAAAGAATAATCATTGTTTTAAATTATAATAATGAATCAAGAATTAGATTTTGTTAGTAATTTTATTTAAATAAGGAATTAGTAGGCGATTAGGTGGTAAGGATGTATCGATTTAAGTTTGTGGAATTTTTCAGTTGTTTTTTTGTTGATTTGATGAAAGCTCTCTTGTTTTCCGATTCTTGATATGTACGTTGTATTAAAAATTGCTCCGTTGAAATTTTGAGTTTTTTTTGAAAATATTGATAAAGGAAAGTTTTAAATCAGTTTAAAGTATTAATATTATCACAAGGTAACCAGAGAAAGCAATTGGTAAGAGAAGTATTTTATGAAGAAATAGATACTTAAATTGTGGGCTGAGCAGTATATGGGTATAACTGCATTTTAATTAAGTTAATGAAGATTAAACTAATATTTAATAAGAAAGAAAGTCATAATTACACTCACCAGTGGATGCAGTAGCAGTTTATCTTTTGATTGAAGAAGAATTTATTGTTCGATCTCTACAAAGTGTCCTGAAATCTTTGCTGTTCCGGGGAAGAAAGTAGATTGTCCTGAGAAGTGAATCCCGAATCCTGGTTTTCCAGAAGAGGAGCGAAGTTTCATTCAAATGGTAACCACTTTTCACTCGTTACAATAAAGAGTTTTTCTGTGTTTGATTTTTTATAACTTTGATGAACATTTGTATTTCACTGTTTTACGTGTTAACTAAATTATTATTCACTATTTGATAAGTTTAATTTGAATTGTTTATTAACAAAAGTCAGAATATTTCATTTCATATATTTGATGCATATTTGGTTTTAACAACGGTCTCTTGAGGTATGTCACATTTTTGAATTAGTAAGGTTAGAAATTTATATACAGTCTATGCCTAGAGAACATTATTGGTCTAGGATAGTGAGGTTTTACAGTCATTTAGTTGAAATTTTTTATATTAACTGATTTTGAATCTATTCAATTTTTTTTTGTTTAAATATTTTGAACTCTGACCCTGATATAAGAGAATAGCCGATAGCATATTTAAATAATAATATTGGAAAGTAATTAAATTAAGTTAATTCTTACCTATTTAACATTTATATTTAAATTCAAAATTAATTCATGGTAAGGAATATTTTATAACATAGTAATTTATATAATCAAAACAAAGTATTATTCTTACACTCAGGTATATGTTATAATATATATATATATATATATATATATATATATATATATATATATATTATATATATATATATATATATATATATATATATATATATATATATATATATATCTACAACTTTGGACTAAGGAACTTTTTTGATAAAGCTTACCGTTTTCCGGAAAAATCCTAAAATTTTGACCTTTGACCCTAAATAAGTGTCTTATCACACAAGGATGAATAAGGACTTTTGGCACTTTAATTGTAATGGTAAACACAAGGCCTCTAGGGAAATTTGGCTTTGTCGGTATTTTCGTTATATCAATTGTCTAAATTGACCGGAGTATATATTATAATTTGCTCACATAACAGCCATAATTATTCAATTTAAATTCTAATTTTAATATTTTAATTAATGTTAATTAATGTGTTATCAGGTTATTATTCTAAAAGTTTAGCTTAATTTAATGCGAAGGAACATGATATGAATTAATTGTGTCTTTAGCTACGTACTAAATATGTTTCTACGTAAGCTACAGCTAAATAGTACAGATCAGTTATAAAAAACGTGACAAAACGTAGGAGAAAACTGACTTTGTTAAGATCGGCGGGTGGAATTTCCTCACCAAAATAAGTTTTTACCTGCATTTCAAAGGGTATGTCATAATACCACAGGTATTTTCCTCACTAATAGCGAAATGGTTATTTGTAATAGAGAATAATTATGTCATTAGAGGCAATTATGTAGGTTTCATTCTTGTATTCGGATGCTTACATAATAAACATTCTTAAATGCTATCTAAATTATTTTTATTTTACTACCTGTGAGTTAGTGAGGAAAATACCTACCAGATTAATACGAACCCTTAAATTTGGTAAGAAAAATACCTGTCGGTTTATATGGTTTCACTGGTTGGTGAATTTGGGATTTACCTCCGCCCGTTAAGATATTCAGCGGATAAAAATAGAATAATTAGTATAAAATTCAACTCCAAACGTCCATCCGTTTTGTTATTTTTTGTGATCTATCCTATTTAATTTTATTACTAATTCCTATCTCAGTATAAAATAGAAATAGAATCATATAAATTGTAAAAAATATTTTCAATAATTCTTGAATCTGAAGGTGTCCAAATATCTTTGGGAACATTTTTAAATACCTGCAATTATGTTTATAGTTTGGCAACAGGTGATCAAAAGCATCTACTATTGATTTATATAAAAAACAAGCTATAAGGAAAAGCTGCTCAACTAATAAATTAAAGAAACCCTACAAATTTTGCTGAAATTAAACAGTTACTAAATCTTCATTTTGGAAATTCCCGCGTTCTATCATCCTTAATCCAAGACCTTCAACGTCTTAAACAATCAGACGAGTCATCATTAACTTTTTACAATCGCTTGCAAGTTCTTAACGCCAAAATGCAAGCATTTATCCAAAAATCAAACTTAACTGACGATCAAAAACTTCCACAATTAGGTACTGCTGATAGACACTATGGCCTTAACAATCTTTTAAATGGTTTAGAACCTCGATTATGCCAAATTATTCAAGCCAGCAATTCACACGACCTTGTTGATTCTCACGTTTGCATTCGAAGAGAAAAGAACTTCAGTTAATATACTTCGAAAATCAAAAAATAAATAAATCAAACCCTTCTACTACACCAACATTTCAACATTTCCAAACAATGAGAAATCCAGTTTAACCATTAAAATGTTTCCCCCCAAACTCCAATTTAAAATCAGTTTAGTCCTTCTGGCATTCAAAGAAATCCAAATAATTTATAATTCAAGATGAAGATAATTTACACCCCGATAATTTTTTAACAGATAAGGTACTCTCAAAATTACAGAAGATCAATACTATGAAAATCCTGTCGAAACAATCGGAAGGGGCTCATACAAAACCTTTCTGTCGCGGTGTCATCAAAACCACCCCCCGAACCTCTCCAGTTAACAAATAGATTCTCTTCCCGAAATTCAAGAACAAATTCAGACCCTAAATATAGACGATCTGAGCCCGGACATCAATTTTTCAGAACAGAACTTTCTTTAAGACCACTCCTAACAGTAAATTCAAAAAATTTGTATGTGTTTATTATATTAGAGATGCGACGAATAAGTATAAATAATTGATTTTACCGGTACAGCTATATTAATTTTTAAAGAAGACACTGTAAAACACTTACAAAAAATCGCCTAAAAACGTAACAATTCAGGACATAACAAATCAAAAGAACTCCATTAACGAAACAGTTCTCATTCCGTTTATAGATAACAACCAACGAAGGTTTATATTTATAATTTAGATATTGATTTTGACGGTATTTTAGGTCTCGATTTCTTGGGCCATTATAATTGTATGATAGACAGAAAATCAATTAATAACTAAAGTTAAAACAATTCCATTACTCAAAGTGGGATCAGATACTGATCCGAACGTTAATAACCCAAATAACTCATCAACAAAATAACATTTTCATCGAAGCTCCATCTCAAAAAGTATTTAATTGACCTATCAATACAGACGCTATACTCGTAAGACAAGTTATCGATGAAGTAAACTTACCAAACGCTTTAGTAAAAATAAATGAAAATGTCGTACTTTCACATCAATATTAAATCCAAAGGCAATGCCGAAAACTACAATGTTTTCAAAAATTTAAATGAAATTTTTAATCGAAGCACCTGTCCTTAACTTAAACGAAAGTACTTATAAGGAAATAGAAGTTCGTAGAATTAAAATCATCAAAAATCAAATTCAAACGAAACATCTAAACTTTTAAGAAATAAAAATAATTAAAAACTTGTGTATCGAATTTTCCAACATTTTCTATCTTGAAGGAGATTCACTAACCTTCACTAACGAAATTAAACATGTAATTAACACAAATAACGCAGGACCCTTGTTTACAGAATCATACAGGTAATCTGAAGTGCATAAGGAAGAGGTTAAAACACAAATAAGAAAGATGTTAGAACAAGACATAATAATAATAAAAAAATTGCCTTTATTTACATCTTTCAAATAATCTTAATGTAAAAAATATAATAACTACATTAGTGGCGAGGTCTAGGTTAGAGCTACTCTTATATCTAACCACCCTGTGAAAAATTAAACGGAAAAAGGGAGAAAAATAAACAAATTAAGCAATCGATAAACAATGAAAATATGAAAGTAACTAAAAGGAAACATATTATTAGCACTAGGGACAAATTTGAGGTAAAACAAAAGAATGACTAATTTATTAAATTACGAATATTATTATATAATATAAACTCCGTACTCTTTTTAAGCACACGCTAAAATCTACAATTGCGAGAACAACCCAATTTTAGTAGATTTATATCTACTATTCAGCTTCTTCGCAGGTCACGAAAAATGTCACTACAGTTTTTCGTTTTGGGCCCCTTCTGAAAAATCAGCAGTATAAATGGACAACAATAAAGGGCCAAGAATGCTTCCCTGGGGTACACCCTGCTTTACCTGAACGATTTTTGAGGATAGGCCATTAAATACTATTCTTTGGTATCTATCAGACAGATAGTTTTTTAATAAATTTACAGCTCTCTCGCTAAAACCAAAATATTTTAATTTGGTACAGCGCAAGTCAAGATTAACCTTTACAAGAGCAGTTGTAGTGCTATGCTGAGACCTAAACCCTGATTAAGTTACTGATAAAATATTTTTTTCAGATATACATATAAGAAATTATTTGCTCCGAAATAATTTTTTCCAGAACTTTAGATAAAAATGGAAGATGGCTTATAGGCCTAAAGTGAGAGAGATGAGAAGGATTGTTTATCTTAGCAATTGGCATGACATTCGCAGTTTTCCATTGTTAAGAAAATTTCAGAAGATAAATGGATCTGTTAATAATAATAGTAATTTGTAGCAATAAATGAGGCATAAAAAAATCCACACATTTGCGAATGAGACCATCAGAACCAGGTGTATTACATTTAAGCTTACGATAAATTTCGGCAACTTTACTAGTATTAACTTCAGAAAATACAAAACTATTTGGTAGAACATTGTCAAAAGTAGTAGGTATTTGTGCATTCATCAATTATAGGGTCGTTCAAGGTAGGATCGATTAAAGTTATGTTATCAGTAAAATAATTACAGAAATCATCAGGATTTGCTATGTCACCTGGATCACTAAAAGGTTTAAAAACCTGTTGGATCAGTATTAAATTGGTGTTGTAAAAATGTCTTTTTTTCACTGCAAATGGAAGAAGTTACTAAATTCCTTAACCATTTATAATCTTCCCAGCTATCAGTAGTTTTTAATTTCTTGTATTTAGTAAGAGCTTTTGATCTGACACGCATCGTATACTTGATAATTGCCGTAAAAGGAGCATGCATATCCAAAATAAAGTTAACCGTTTCAGAGAAATACTGTACCATGCTGTCAAGGTCCTCAATATTATAAAAGATGTCCCAGTTAACACTAACAATGTCATTAACAACATTATCATAATTAAAATTACTGAAATCTTTATAAGTTTGAAATCGCAGGGGAGAGAAGTGTTTTAACAATTTAATGTTAGTTTTAACCAAGCAATGATCAGAAATATTATCCCAAGGGAGGACCTCCGATTTTGTTACATAGTCGTTGGAAGCGGAAGTGTACTTCTATGTTCAGAGATTCTAGTAGGAGAATCCACAATTTAATGTAAACTAAATTTTTGTAAAAAAGACATTAATGTTCTAAGAGCACAACTGTTCGAGTTACAGTCAACATTGAAATCAGACCCAAAAATTAAACAATCAAACTGTGGAAGCAGTTCAACTATAGAACTTAAATCAGTTAAACAGCCAAAAAGATTTTCACTTGGAGGATGATATAATGAGCCTAAACAAATATTTTTTCCATATACTTTAAGACTTATCCAGATCTGTTCTAATTTACTTATGCCTGTGCCATCGCTTTTTTTACAACCTTAAATTTGTAACAGTTTTTAACATAAAAACCAACTCCGCCTCCTCTACCGTAACCTCTATCCACCCTAACAAACCTGTACCTATCAATAATCAGAGCTTCAGAGGTTACACTTTCACTGAGCCAAGTCTCAGATAACCCAATAACATCCAGTTGCTCTTCATTAACAGCCTCGCAAAACTCGCCAAATTTTGTTGTGAGTGAACGCACGTTGAAATGAGAAAAGCTTCAGAACCTGTTTGTCTTTGAATTTTGTTGTACGTTCTTTTACTCTTTAATTGTTGTATCTTTTTGATGTTTGTTTTTTTTTGACGCCTTGTGGCTGGAGGCGTAAGAATTTCACCACCCGAGGATACTCCAGGCGGGGTGGGTAAGAGTCCCCCAACCTAACCACTTTCTGGATCCAAATTTCGTTCTACCTTTAGTGAAACTTATCTTTACCTTATCTTATTTAGTAACATCGTTTTCCTGCTCCGTTGGCTTTGAATTACCCTCATGGTTTGGGCCTTTTTTTGGCCGTGGTGCTATTTCACGTTTTGTGTGGATTTCGAGGCCAAACCTTTTATTTTCCGACCGGGCCATTGGTTGTTGAGTGTCCGGTGGAAAAACCATTTGTTGGGATTTGTAGAGGAATTTTTCGGAGTTAATTTAGTAGGGACTTAGGTATTGTTAACTATATGTATCTTTCGTTGCTTGGATTCAGACCCTTGTTCAACTTAACCATCGTTGACTCTTTTGTGCCTTGTGGCTGGAGGCCTAAGAATTTCACCACCCGAGGATATTCCAGGCGGGGAGGTAGAGTCCTCCAACCTTAACACTTCTGGATTCAAGTAATTTCCTTATCTTTACCTTTATCTTCCTTATCTTCCCTTATCTTACCTTATCTTACATTTTATGTTGTTGCTTGCTTCGTCGACTTTAATTACCCTCATGGTTTGGGTCTCTATTTTGTGTGGCCGTGGTGCTAATTTTTCACGTTTGGTGGATTTTGGAGGCCAAACCTTTTTGTTTTCCCGACTGGACCATTGGTTTTGGGTGTCCGGTGGGAAAAGCCTTAGTGGTAGTCGAGGGAGATTCTCTGGAGAGAATCCTACGAACATCTTACCTTGTCTCTCCTACCACCTTTTGGGATTTGTCGAGGAATTTTGGTCGACTTAGTGGGTAACATGTGTTCGTTACCTTCTCTACCCTTTGCTACATTACTTGAATCCAGCCAATTCATCAACTCCATCGTTGATACCTTTCTGTGTTTTTCTTTTGTTTGTTTGTTTGTTGCTTTTCTTTTCTTTTGGTTGTGTTGTGTTGTTGGTTCGTATTCTTTACGAGTTAGGAGTGCGAATATGGCGTTTAATTTGTTTGGCTGCTACAGCAATTATTTGTCGTTAGCTATTGTTAGGGCTTGTTGTCCCTTTCATTGTGATTATTGGCTTATTTAGCACTTATTGAGTTATCGTCGAAAATCTTCGGTAGATTTTTCCTTTCTTAGGGGAGGGGATGTTGTCACGGGTCAAAATTTACTATAGGAAATAACTAAATTGCTTACCTTAATTTGTTATCATCGTAGTGTTTATTCAAGTAAGAGATCGGTTGATTTAAGTTCGTTTATGGGTAGTCGTCAACTTGTGAATATATTTTGGCCGTGAATTGCTGCTAATGTTGTCTTGAAGTTTATTTATTGAAATTCAGACCAAAGGTTGGGTTAGAATGTTGAATTATTGACATTTCACTTTCATCTGTCTGTAAGTGCTACTTCTTTCTTTTTGTCAATAGTCTGACGTATAGTGTTTTGCAGCCAGCGTTCCGTTATATTTTTAACTTTATTATTGGTATCAAAAATAAATAGGGAAACTAAGTAATGTTGGGTTATTTATTGTTAGCTAATTAAAATAATAAGATTAAATGTATCAAATGACCTCTGTTTGTTCATAAGTTGTTGGCTGAATAAGCTATGGTTATTGTCTGTATCGTAGTAGAGGCCATCATTTTTCTTTCTGAAGTGTGTCAAATCGAAATGAAGTTTGATAATTGGGGGACCTTCTCTCCTTTCACTTCTGGCTTTTGTAGTGAACACGTGTTAACGAGAAAATTTTTGAGAGCTTAATTTGCATCCTTGTACATCGGGGACAACTTAGGTTGGATTTGCGTAATTAAGTTTAATCTGCTTCCATCGAATACTGTGTAGGAGGTATTTTCTGGGTTTTGGTAAATTCGGTGGAAAATACGGCTGTGTCCGGCTATTTAGTGAAATTTTCTGTTGGTGAGTACATGCTTCTTTATCCATGCAATTATTCGATTTTTATGGTCCTTTTTGTTCCTTATGAAACAGACAGTAGTGGAGATTGGTATTTTTGAAACCTTTTGGACTACAATCGTGGTCGGAATCTACTCAACATTGCATTTAGCAGCGAGGAAATTGTTTTCTTAAGTTACCCAACTATCAGCTGGGATATCGAGTTTATCGAAAAAGGAAACCCTATTTTAAATAGGTGAGTTACGTAATTTTTTTTTATAAGATTAATAACGCCATTAAATCGCAATCTTGGTTAAAATCTTTATTTTATATGTGTATTTCTTTATGTATTGTATGCAGGTTTTATTTTTGTATAACTAGACTCCTATTAGTTTTTTTTAACTATTATAAATTGATATTTTTGTACCATTACAAATTAATTTTTTTGTTAAATACTGATTTAATTTTATTGTTATAATTTTGTTGTGACTAGCAAGTCGAATTTAGTTCGTAGAGTACATTTCATCATTAGTTTTGCCTATTAAATGTAAATTCAGAGAAGCCATTTGCTAAATGTTGTACTATTCATGTAAATTCACTTTGTTATTTCATTGCAGTGTAAATTTAAGTTAATGTATTCAAGTTGTATTAAACTAATCAAGTCAAACTAATTCAAGGAGTCATTCAAATCCGTTTAAGCTAATGTTAATACTAAATTACGATTTTAGGGTTCTAGTTACCGGCTAAAAGTCCTAGATACAGGCTTAAGCCCTTGAGACAGGCAGAATTTTTGATCGCTAACCCTATACTTAGTACGAGTTTAAGCAATTGTGTTTGGAGCAAGTCTTTTGGTTTGGATAAGGCTTGATTTTGGTACCGGCCTAAGTATTGGAGAAGCCAAGGACTGCGGCAATTCATTTAGATTTACAGATAAGCTATATTAGTCTTAAGTCGGACTTTAGTTTTTAGTTAAAATGTATTTTTCCTTGTTTTTGTATTGCGTGTGATCACACTTATTGATAAAATTTGCTTTTTTTTTCTTTATTCGCATAATTTTTTTTTTATAAATATCAATTGTGTTGTCAGGCACGAGGCTTGACAGTCTGTATTCTAGAAAATTGTTTATTAAAGAAGAGTCTAGTTGATATTTTAGTTTTATTTAGCTCACTTATCGTTATTTTCAGTTATTGTGTAATTCAATTAGAACCGATAAATATTCAAAATTTATTTAATTATCACCAGTGGGAAAAGTAGTGCCTGGAACAACAGGGGTTTCCGATTTTGACCGTCTAAATCGGTGGCGCGACTCACTAGTATTTGTTACTTACCTCTACGGCTGAGCTGGGCACTAATTTGCCAGTAGAGAGACCACTACCGAACTCCGCTGGAGTTGTATACCTTTAGTTAAATTTCTTTAATTTTCTAAATTTGATTTTTGTTTCAAATTCATTAAAATACGTGGCACCTTAACCAAATTTCTATGGGACCAATGGGAAACTCTACTCTTTTGAATGCAAAAGAATTTTTTAAATCGTTTTATAAATACCGGAGATATTCGGTAACATCCATAAAAAAAATAAAAAAAAAATGGTCGAATTGATAACCTTCTCCTTTTTTGAAGTCGGTTAAAAAAAGTTTTTATCCGTCTTCCGAAAGACAACCTGAAAATTCAACCAGACAAATGCGATTTTCTCCAAAAAGAAGTAGCATATCTAGGTCATTTAGTTACCCAAGATGGTGTAAAAGCCAACCCTACTAAAGCAGCATGTATAAAAAAAATTCCAGAACCCAAAAATGTTAACTCCTTGTTAGGCTTAGTTGGTTACTACCAACGTTGTATTCCAAATTTCGCCAATATATCTAAATCCTTAACAAAATTACTTCAAAAGGATACCCCCTTTTTCTTTGATTAAGAATGTGACTCCGCTATTAATGAACTAAAACAAATTCTATTCTAATCTATCCAAATTTTAAAGAACCCTTTCTACTAACAACCGATGCTAGTGCATTTACGAACGGTGCATTCCACTCTCAGGGAATTATTAGCAAAGATCTTTCAATACCTTATGCTTCTAGAACTCACTCCAGTGCTGAAACCAAATATTTGGCTATCGAGAGAGAGTTACTTACTATTCTATAGACCGCTAAACATTTCTGCCCTTATTGTTTTGGTAGAAAATTCACTCTAATAACCGAACACCGTCCCCTAACATGGCTATTTTCAATCAAACATTCTGGTGGTAGGTTAGCGTCTTAAATTGGAAGAGTACGATTATAAAATAGAATATAAACCATGAAGAATAAACAAAAAAGCCGATGCACTTTCAAGAATTAAGATCAATTATTTTTAACAATGTCCTAAATTTTAATCCAACGTTCCATTCTCACAAAAATGACAAAGAAACTAACGAAGTAGAACATGACAAATATGACGACAACCCATTAACTCGAGAGTACAATACGTTTGTGGACCTATAGGACTCTAAATCTCCAATAGATTATTCTAAGATTCAAATTTCTAATTAAAAACTTTAAGATAAAGCACACAAAAATATATTCACGTCCTTTAGAGAAAGCAATTTAAAAGTAATTCATGATAAAATCATAAAAGATATTCTTGAAGAAAATTACGATTTTGAAATATCGAAAATAAATACTGTAACAAGCAAAACAGTTAAAGATCGTCAACACATTATTATTTACCTACCTTTCGTCCCAGAAACTGTCGTGCAAACTTGTTTTATACTATATATACAGGAAAAACTAAATTTAACTCAAAAAAATATTACTACGTAGAGAATAATGTAAATTTGCCTATTTTAGAGCACCTATGAAAAATTCTTAAAAAAAGGTCAAAGTCATAGGCCTTCACCTTTAAGGTTTTTGTGTTTAGGAATCTGTTTTAATGGCCGCACAGAGTTCGTTCCTACCCGTATGAGACCCATTAATACGGATTATTAACTCGACAATATGGTTCCTGAAAATTTTATGCCAAGGCCAACCGTGGTTCCGTGGTACTAGCCTTAGTTGAAACTTATTCAATTGTTTACGTGTTTTGTGTGTGTACTTATTGTTAAGCGAATTGTTTGTGTTAATTAATAAAAATGATTTAATATACGGTCTCCTGTTGCCAATTTCTGTTTAAAACAATTGCTGTGCTTCATTTACAAGTTTTGTAAAGCTAACAAACATATTATCAGTCAAACACAGGAAAACTTGAGCTTATTTAGCTAAGTGGTGCTTTAATTTTTTCCATGAGTTAATTTAAATATAAGAAGTGTTACATATGTTCATCAAAACTTATGTTACATAAACAAATCTAAATGTGATGAGTACCTAACAGTTACTTAGTAAGTGATCGCATTTATTTTAATGCAACTGTGAGAAAAATGCCTAACTTAAAAATCGAATAGTAAAAAGCATTTGTCAATGAACGCCAAATTTCAATTAAAAGTAGATGATTTGTAAGCTACAATGCGACTAACACTCATTAGCAAATTACGATTTATGTTAATGTTTATGCTAATTACAAATCACTAAAAAATATAAAATATTTTGCAAACTTGACCAATTTTTCCATTATTATTATTATTGTTTTTATCGCCATTTCGCAATTTCAGACGTTCGCAGTTACCGTACTATAAAATTCTATCATTAGATATCAAATGATGAAAAATACATTGTTTGTGTAATTAGAAAAATAAAATTACCAGTAAAGAGATAAAATTGATACAGATATCAATCTAAATATTGAAGTGGCCTGCAAATTAGCAAATAAAGAGTTTCGAATGAGAATACCTATTCCGATAAACGAGTCGATTAACAATTTTGTAAATTTCTTCTTCGAGTTCATTTCGGTGCGAAGTAAGAAATATAATGAGTGTCAGTAAAAGAAAAAGTGCAACGAAGGAAAATGAGCCCGAAAATTATGGTTTGGAAGTTAATGAGTTATATTCGCTTTTGAGTCTTAATAAATGTAAGTAATTATTTCATTTACTTTTTTATTCAAGTTAGGTAGAGGTGTTTGTTGTATTTACAAAAATTAAAGATGTTCATATGTAATTGAAATATAATTACATTAAGTAGTATTACTTAACTGCGATAAACGTTTAATTTTTTGATATTGAATCATTTAAAAAAAATAAAGATATGATAGTGCTCTTGAAAACAAACAACGGATTTGTTTTCGTTAAATGTTACATATTAACTACTTCACGATTTCTATAAAATTGTATAAAATGAACTATAAATGAAAGTTAAATTAAATAACAAAACAAAATTTACAATATTTTAAATGGAATCCGTTGTTCTTTAAATTTGTTAAACAAGATTAATACCAAAATTTGTATATCAAATGTGTTACAGAAGAAGCTAAAGTTTTAGGTAATAAATGCATAATTTAACCAAATTTAAATACACAAATAACTATTCTAAATAAATTATTATAACATATGGCTTTAAAAAAAACTAGTGTGGCAGTCAGTGGGACTGCCGGCAGAAGTTATACTTCTATGCATGCGCATGAATTCATAAATTTGTATGCGAATGATTTAGCTAACTCATTATATAATATTCGTGGTAAGCGACCCCAAAAACCTACTAGTACCGTGTGCACACTCTTTTTGTATCGAATTTGCCTAAAATTCCTGGAGACGAGGTCCGTCTTAAGCACCAGGTGTTTCGAACACCATCGCCATTAATATAATTGTATTTAGCGACTCAAAAAACCACCGAGTACCAAGTGTGCACTGATTTTGTACAGAATTTACATCAAACCCCAGGAGAAGAGGTAAATACCCTAGACACCACGTGCCGCGGAGACTTTCGGAATCGTGATATTCGTGTTCAGCGACTCCAAAAACCCAGAGTATATAAATTGAACCCATTTTCAGCAATACTTACTGAGTTGTAAGTTTTCTCTCTATTGTCTGTTCGGAATGTACTTTTCGAATGCAGAAATGCAATTTTCATTTTTACATTATAAAATATAGCCACAAATTTCCTGATACTTTAACGAATGCAATGCAAAAAAACGCATTCCGATCCATCTTACGTTACAAAATTCAGAGGTTTTGGTGCTTTATTTTCTCGACTATTCGTAAAAATTCTGTTTATGTAGCCAACAACCTCAAAAGTATAGTACAGGATATACTGCAACCATGTGACGGTATTTTAGACTACAATACAATACTTATTGCTGAATATTATTGTTAATATTATTAATATAAAATACTAAACTTAATATGTTAACTTAGGTACGTGACAGAATTATAAAATAATCTGTCAAATAATCATGTGCTCCGTCACTATGATATTTATACATTAGTTCAGACTGTTTTTTGTGTATCTATCCCTTTTCAATGTTCTGAATGTTGAAACGGTATTAAAAGGACTTAAAGTTATGACTAATAACATGTGATAAATATTTCATCTTTGTTTTTACGGACCAATATACCTTATAAGTGTGTCTGTCTCTCTCTTACTCACACCATTACATATGTAATGATTTTTCCCATTTAACTGTACACAAATCTTTTCCACCGAGTGCATGAATAGAAGTATAACTTCAAAAATTAGACTTTTTTGAGTAGTTTTTAGAAACATCTTTATTTTTTGCTACATGATAATGTATAGTGAAGGAGCCACTAATCCTGAAAGCTCCGTGATTAGGCCTACTTAACTTTTTAATAAAAATTAAAAGTTAGTACTTACGCGAATTTGATTTGCTTGGTCAACGTGAATTTAATTGGTCAAAAATATTATATATACTTAAATAATATATTATCAATCTAGTTGTACTCGCAACGTCGTTCGCGTGGCATGTGATTGTTGTATAAAAATTTCTTACCCCACACCATTTAAGGAATGGGAGAGAAATTTTTATACACCAGATGTTAACTTGAAAGAAGACAAATACATCTGTGAAAACCGCATTCGAATCGGATCAGTAGTTTTCATGTGATGCGTGCACAAACATACAGACAGACAGACAAAAAAATCTAACCACATTTTTGGGTTCTATTTCGATCTACCCGCGACGTCGTTCGCGTGGCGTTTTGATTTTTGTATAAAAATTTCTTTCCTCACCCCGTTAAAGGGGTGGGGGACAATGTTTTATACACCAGATTTTAAGTTAAAAGAAGACAAATACGTCTTTGAAAACCGCATTCGAATAGGATCAGTGGTTTTCATGTGATGCGCGCACAAACATATACATTTCTACAGTTTTATTATATGTATAGATATAGATTTTCATAATTTTGTTCTGTAATCACGGATTTTGATCAAATTTTTGAGCAAAATATCATTTGTAACAAGTAAAAATCCGGCCAACCAATCATTTTCAGCTGGAAAAGTCGCGCATACCTATTCGCATTGTGTGATAGGGAGTAAAATTTATCCATTATCACAGAAACTTTTTTTTTTCATTTCATGCGTTTTAAATATATTGTTATGCGTGCTTACAAATTGTCGGAAGTATCACGCATACCAGATTTTATTATCACGTTGAGGATTATACTGTCATGAATTTAACTTCGTTGAAGTCATGTCTCTGCTTTTTTTTCTACATTTTTAGCTATATAAAAATTAACATGGAAAAAGGAAATACAGACAAAATCGTAGAATTTATTTTAAAGAAAACATGTTATACCACTGCTTCAGTAATCCATTTGATCTCTATTAATAAAAGATTCAGAAGGATCAACTCGTAACGAAAACGAAATACCATTTGCTATCAAGATCTACTGATACATGTAACTCAATTGTTAACGACAAAAAAGTGGTTTTAACAGTCAAAGACTAGTATTTTGTTTACAGTCATAATAATGGTTTCATACATTTTACTAATTATTTAGTATTTTTTACGGAAGAAAATTTTGTTTTGTACTAATTATTGAAAGAAAATACGTACTTATACGTCACTTGACGTAATGTTGGTTCTAACAGATAGTAACCGCTAAGAATCTTATATGTTGGCTGTTATAAAGGCTGTTGTCAGTTTTCGAGAAAATCAATTTTAAATTTCATGAGTTAGACAGTAGGTACGATCTAATTATTTTCAGAGAAAAACAGAACGGAATGTCTAGTATAATGTGACATTGGGAATATTTATTTTACTTAATAATAGTAGTTACTTATAACTGTGTGACCAATATTTTCTTGAAGTATGATATACTTGTTTAATTTCATCGGCACACAAAAAAAGCTGTTTGTACATCCGACTTTACCTACCGACCGGCATGAATTGTAAAAATAGCAAAAACTGAATAATTGATGATAAAAAAATTATAAATCTAGGTAAACCAAGCATAATTTCTATGTTTTTGCAATTTTTGAAAGTTTTTAAAAAGTATAGAAACAAGAATATATTAAATGACATATATAATTAAATAGTAATATTTGCTGAAAAGTTCATTATTAGTAAAAGTGGATATTGGGTAAACAGCAATACTTAACGTTAAATAAAACTCTTTAGAGTATTTAATCTAAGCTTTCGTAATTACTTTATTACATTATCAAGGAGCTCCAAAATTAAGAGTGACAGAATGCAAGTAGAAATAAATTATAAATTTATACTTACATCTCTGTGAAGTTATAACGTTGTTGTTCTAAAAGAAATTAACATGAGTAAATAATAAATTATAAAATTAAAATGATGTTTTTTTTTATTATCAAATTGATGTTTCTCACAAGATATGACATTAATAATTAAATAATCATGTAACTATGATATCAAAAGTAATAAATTAGAGAACTAACTATTAGGTATTAGGAATACCTAATAAAAAAAAAAAAATTCTGCAAGTGTTAAGATATAACAATATTAAAGCTTAGATGTTATAAGCCCTAAGGGATTATCCTGGATGTATATCCCTCTAAGATCAGTATAACTGTGCAATGATATAGAAAAACCAGGAAAAAACTATATCTGCTGATCTTTACAATAACTTAATATATTTGAATTATAATTATATCTTATCTATGTACAAAATGTAAATTCAATTAAAGTAAATAGTTTAATTGTGGAGAATTTGTAATATTTATTTGTTCATTAACAACTTTAAACTGTAGATTTGTTTTGTTTTTTTTTATAATTACAAATGTGTAGTTTATTTATTATTTTTCTTATTATTCCTAATAATTTTTAGTATTTACTCATAAACTAACTTGAAAGCTCGCTCTTTTTACACATTTGAAAAAGGATTTGAATCTAAATGAAGTAAATAAGAATATAAATTACTTAAATGGTCAATATCTGATTTTTTATTTATGCAATTATTATTTTGATAAATAAATGTCATTTCAAGAAAGATTCGTTTTGTTAAATTTTTTTCAGAAGTTAAAATTTTTGTTTCATTATAATTCATTAAATGGCCTGTTTCATTAACATGATTGGCTAAAGCACAACGTTCAGGATGTAACCTACAATCACTTTTGTGAGCAGTAATACGATTTTTTAGTAATCGTTTAGTTTGTCCAATGTAATTTTTATTACAATTATTACAAGGAATCATGTATATTACATCTTTATTATCCAATAAAGGAGTTTTGTCTTTAATTTTTTGTATATAAATTGTTTAAAGTCAAAACGGATTTATTGCTAATTATGATCTGATTAAGTACTTTTTTTTAAATTTTGCCAATACTTGGTGTAATATCTTTAATAAAAGGAATACTAGTATAAATAGGTTTTTCTTGATTGTTTTCATTTGTATTTAAAGGTATATGAGTTTGTATTTCATTAGTATCAATTTGTGATAATAAATTTATATTATTGTTGATATTAGTAATTGAAGAAGTCCTAAATAAAATTTTATTTAATAAATGATGAGGATAATTATTATCTGTAAATAGGTGGTAGAGAATTTTTAAATTGCGTTTATGAAAAGATTGGTCAGATAAAGCTAATACTCTATTTTTCATTTGTTTAACTAAATTGATTTTAATTGATTGTTTATGATAAGAATAGTAATTTAGATATCTACCGGAACTACATGGTTTTCTATACCAATCTACTACGATTAAAGTAGATATATATATATATATATATATATATATATATATATATATATATATATATATATAACGTGAAGTCAATCGTGGAGTTGCAGTCAACGTTTGGCCAAGGTAAGTAAAGAAAACTCTTTGATTTCAGTCAAGCTTTCGAATTTATTTAATTCTTCTTCAGGACATTTGTGGTGAAGAACAATTTTTATAAAATAAAGAAATATTGTTACAAATGTGATGACTTACTAATCGTGAGGTTATAAGAGAAGCGACGAATTCCGTTTGACAACATTACACTAATAAAACATTTTAAAATTCAGGTACATCACTATTAAAATACATAAAAATATATACATTTACACCATAAAACTTTTTATTTTGTTATTTTTAGCATGGAGGTTTGTCTGTAAATGATTGAATTTTAATGTGTCTTCAATTTCCTTTTTTATTTGTGTGTTTTTTATATATGGTTTTTATTTTAACACAGTAGGAGAGCAAAACATTTTGATGATTTATTTATTTAGATTTTATTATTATATCAAGTAAAATTCTGTAGTCATGAAATGGGAAAGGAACCTTAAGAAACGATTATTCTTAGAAATGACACACATTGACAGAAGGGAAACATGTATTAATAGAAAATCGGATATAGAAGGGCTGAGTAATATTTATTGTTACATTCTGTCGTTTCAAAAATAAATATAAATAAAAAAAAATTTTAATATATAAATATAAAGATTAATAAATTAAAACATGATTACAAACATAAAGATTAATATAACACTAAAATAAATAAAAATAAAAACACAACAACGTTCATAAAATTTAACAAATAAATTTTTTAAATTAAAATCCCGCATTTCATGACTACAGAATTTTACTTGATATAATAATAAAATCTAAATAAATAAATCATCAAAATGTTTTGCTCTCCTACTGTGTTAAAATAAAAACCATATATAAAAAACACACAAATAAAAAAGGAAATTGAAGACACATTAAAATTCAATCATTTACAGACAAACCTCCATGCTAAAAATAACAAAATAAAAAGTTTTATGGTGTAAATGTATATATTTTTATGTATTTTAATAGTGATGTACCTGAATTTTAAGTATTAGTGTAATGTTGTCAAACGGAATTCGTCGCTTCTCTTAAGTAAGTCATCACATTTGTAACAATATTTCTTTATTTTATAAAAATTGTTCTTCACCACAGATGTCCTGAAGAAGAATTAAATAAATTCGAAAGCTTGACTGAAATCAAAGAGTTTTCTTTACTTACCTTGGCCAAACGTTGACTGCAACTCCACGATTGACTTCACGTTATATTGAACCAGTCACTATACCATTATATATATATATATATATATATATATATATATATATATATATATATATATATATATAAATTCGATGTTGTTACTTCTTACATTGACTTTGGTAATAATAGGTATATTTTTAATATTCTATTATTCTATATGTGTAATACCTATTTACATCATATTTTTCAGTTAAGTGAGAGATATAATTATTTTTATTAAAAGGTTTCATTGTATTTATAATAATTATTACATAATTTAACAAATTTTTATTTTGAAATTTGGCACAAACATCAAGTGAATTGTTATTTTAACACAATTTTAATATCTCATTTTATTTATATTATAGGAGAAAAGATTAAACAGTGAGTTCTGCTAATCATAATTGCTAAAATTTTAAATAAATAATCTAATTTCTTGCAATATAATAACTTTGATTAGATTAAAATTTTAATATAATATATATTACACAATTTAATTCATTTAAATGGAGTCGGTAAAATATTTTACTTTTTCTTTAGAAATTAAAATAAAAAAATATTCAAAAAATCCGTCTTAATCCAAATTATAGTTAAAGACATAGAATAACCTGGTTACATACATTAGGTAATACATTAAAACCTGTAACGTCTGATATCGTGTTTAAGAATAGCAACACCACGGTTGGTATCTGTCGCTTGACATTAACACATGGCATAATCTTTCATTTCAACAATAGCGGTTATAACAGAGTAACTGGTATAAGTTATAAATATTCCATGACAAAAAATCCCTTGACCCTACCCTAAGAAAGGTTAGGCAAATATAAACAAAATTAGATACCATCATTAATTTTTTTACTTACATAAATCTGCGGGTTTAACTAATTATCCCGAGCAATTACCCTTATCTATTGATAATTACCTGTAGTACAGATGACAATTTATTATTCGTTCCAAGTTCGAGCGAACTGACTACAACTAATCTTAACAGCTACCGAAGCAGAGACTTTGAAGTTCAGGACCGTAAATCTATATTATACCAGCAGGTACCGACTCTGTTTTGTTAATTATTTTACTGAACTATGACATAAAAGCAAAGATGTTTTTTGTTTGTAAATCCAATAAAAGACTACTATTATTCACATTTTCCTATTGAAAGTTTTCTATACACTTATTAATTTATTGATTAGTATAATATAAACTTATTATAGTACAAATTAAAAAACTGTTAAATAGTCTTTGAAGTCACTCCTTACCTGGGAACAGCGGGTGGTCTATAAATGAGACCCTTTTTCGACCCTAACACCTATTGAAGGTAATGAAACCGCGGACCTTCTGGCCAAGAAGGGAGCGGACACACGATTCATTGGTCCAGAACCTGTATTGGGATTGCCTAGAGCCTGGGTAAGGACCAAAGTCAAGAACTGGGTCTGGGAAGAGTCGACCAAACACTGGAGTAATACTGTTGGGCTGAGGCACTCAAAGCTGACGCTGAAAGGCTACTCCCAAAAACTGACGTCTGACATACTGAATCTTGGCAGGAGTCAGATAAGAGTAGGTACTGGTGGGCCTGCTCACTGGGCATGGACCATTCAGACTACACCTTTGAAGGATGGGGATTCTGACACAGGAACCCACCTCGTGTCGATTGTGCGCCATGGACGATGAGACGGCAACTCACATTCTATTCGAGTGTGAGGCCTTGGACCATAAACGGTTCCTCATCTTCGGTGACACGAACCCTGAATCCTATCACCACCTTGAGGAGCTAGTCACAGGACTTAAATCTCTTATAAAGGGAACTGCCCTGGGGCAACAGTAACTCAAGAACTTGGGACACCTGAATTCAAGCCTACCTAAAGATCAGCGCCGTGGTGTTGATTTTCAGCTGAGCAAACTAGAGTGGGAGGGACCATGCCAGGTTTACTTAGATTAGATTAGATTAGAACACTATTCACAAAATTAGAACTTAAAATGTTTTGAAAGTTGTTTTTTACTTTTCTGCGAAAATAATCACTTCGTTTTACTTTCTTCCAAATACTAACTTTTAAAGCATTTTTTGTATACAAAGACGAACGTACAAATAGAAATAAACTTAGAAAACTGACAGATAAAATATCGCGTTTTGAGTGTTACCGTTATTTTATTATGCTCTTATAAATGTACATTATGGAATCTATTTACTTTTATTAAAACTATCTTATCCCACAGCGACTATATAAAAGATTCATAAACGATATTTTTAAAAGCTTCTATAAAACTGCTTTATAATTGTCCCTAAAGAAATAAATATGTTTCAAAAGGTTAACACATATAACCTTCATAAACCAATTTAGTTGTATAGGATATAATGCTATGAAGGATTGTTTTATAAACGTTTATAAAACAATTTTATTGCGATGTTGTAAGATTTTTATAATTTTGTTTTTAGAACGTTCTTACTGTTAAATTATAAAACTAAATAGTCCCAACGACCAAATACTTGTTACGACAGCATTTAAAAAACAATTTTGAATTTCTACAGCAGCTAAAAAACTATAATAAAACAGAATCGCTCTATTGACTAAGGGTTATAAAATCAAATTGTTAGTTGCGGGTAGACCTAATAGGAGTGAACTATTTATATAGAAAAATACTATACTTATTGCTATTATAAATGTTCTGGATCTGGAAATTTGGGGAGGGGTGAGCTAGTGCTCTGATTGTGCATTCTCCCGTGTGTAGGGATATTCTCACCTCAGGCTGTCACCAGGCCTAGAGATTTAAAATAGGTGATAAAGCTCCCGAGGGGGTCTCCCTGACATCGGCTGCTGTAAGCTAGTACTCGCCCAACACGGATCTTCTTATTTCAGAAAAAGCAGAGCAGTCATACATTATATGTTCTACTGTTTCCTCTTCTTGTTCGCAGCCTCTGCATGCGGCGATTAATTTCATCTTAAAGAGATGTTGTCGCAATTGGCAGGGACCTGTTAAGATTCCCACAGCTGTTCAAAGATTTTGTCTGGTCGATGCCGTAATTTTTTTTTGCTAAATTGTTCGCACTGCGGTTGCCTTTAGAGTTCCTATGTCCTTTGATCCAGCTCAGATCGACCACGTTATTCTGGCTGGCCTCAGTTAAAGATTGGTGACATTCTAGTACTAAACTTGATGTGATACGTGGTCTATTCAATGTCAGTAGTGCTTGTTGGCAGTCTGTGTAAATATTTACATTCCTGTCTGTGATGTTTCTATTGATTAATTCTTTTGCAGCTATGGTTGTATCTGTGATTTTTGACTGAACCAGACTTTAGGATCAAGGATCTAGAGTAAATTCCACATCCCACAACTTGCTTCGTTTTTTATCCATCCGTGTAGGCGTTCAGAGCGTTCACCACGTTGAGGTCTTCTGTCTTGTTTGTTAATTTTTTGTAGGGTTTGTCAAAGACAAATCTTGGTACGATGGCATCCGTATCTGCCTGTAAGAGTGGTATCGCCTTTATCGATTCCCTCCACCGACTGTCTCTATGTGTCCCGGTCCCTAAATTGGGTTCGATACCAACCGTGCAAAAGCGTACCATGGTCATCAATGCTACCTCTTAACAAATATATCAAGGGGGTGAGTCCAAGTATTACTTTCATTGCGCTGGTCGGTGTGCTTCGCATGGCTCCTGTTACGAGATCTTTTGATTTGGTTTAATTTTTTGATAGCTGTCGTTTGTTTCACTTTAGTCCACCACACGACAGCAGCATATGTTACCATAGGTCTTATGATTGCCGTGTAGATCCACATGGTGACCTTGGAGGATAATCCCCTGGTCTGTCCTATGGTTTGGCGGCATTGCTCATAAGATATAAATGCTTTTTTGACTTTTTCCCACGTCAGCTTGCTGTCAAGGATAACACCTAAGTATTTCACTTCTGTAGCAAAGCTTAATTTAACGTTGAAAAGACTGGGTGTGTTTAAGCTCTTAGGTTTCTTTTTATTCGTGAAGAGATTCATTTCTGTCTTTTTGGGGTTAATAGACAGCAATTGCTCTTTACTCCATGTCTCTAAAGTTTTGAAAGTCACTTGCATTCTGTCGCGTAGGGTGCTTTTAAACTTTCCTGTTGGCAGAATTACAATGTCATCTGCGTAGGCTTCTGTATAGATTTTGTCATGTTCGTTGAGGCGACAAATTAGGCTTATCATAAATGTTAAATTAGAACTAACCAAACTATGAACAATAAATTTTATTACAAACGTATATAAACGTAATTAATACATGTTGAAGGCATTCGTTAACAGGCTTCTTGAAGAAGTCATAAATAAATTTATTTATAAAGGCCTACAGCTACCGGACCGAGTCATGGCCGGTGAGAGAAATCGTAGTACGACAGAGACAGTAGGTATTAGGAAAAAAATAGTAATTTTTGCATTAAATTTTAGTTATGACGGATTAAGGGATAGCCAATAAATGGATATTAAAATATCATTTGGATCTTATAGATATATTAAAAGCAGTTTATGTAGAGACAAATCGGATAATTGTAATATTCCAAGAATAACTTTCTAAGAACAAACTGTAATTATATTATACATTTAATGGCAAATAATAAATTAATATTAAAATTCGATTTAGTATCATAATAAATACATGAATAATATTAATTTTAAACAAAATAAATATTTTGTTTCAACTTAAGAAAAAATATTCTTAATGCACGAATATCATGTCTTTTCATTAATATTTTTCTATTAGTTTTTGTTTTTCTCGAGCGGAATCCCATCGATTTAACTACTTTAGGAAGAGAATTCATCTCCTGTGGATCCAGTTTCTTTAAATTTTCGAATAGGCACACTTTTGTCGGTGGAATGAGTATTTACAATAATTCTATGTAGCAAACTTTTATCTGCGTTGTTAAAGTCGGATTTAGGGTTTGCCCTCTTTTTCGTTTTAGGAGGCGTTTTAAAAGATGAACTTGCACCACTTTTTAAATACCTTCTTTTTATAACAATTCTTCAAATACTTCTTTCTGAAACCTCTGTTGCAGCAATTACTCTTTCGTACAACTTATGTAATGAAATGTTAAGTCCTGATGTTTTTTCTTCCTCCATATATTTAAACACATTAGAAATAATTTTAAGTTTGACTATTTAAAATAGGTTTATGTTATTTACATTTAAACTCCATCACTTACTGAATACGGCCATTAAATTCGATAATTTAACAGATTGATAACAGTTCTTAAAATACAGTAAAAAACTACTGCACATCTTGTGGGCAGCGATTATCACCGGCCGGCGCGGCGTTCCGGTATCTGTAGACGAATTAGCTAAGAAGTAGGTGAAATAAGTTTAAAATAATTTTGTCAGTACAGTCCATCTCTGGATCTGGAAATTTGGGGAGGGGCGAGCTAGTGCTCAGCCAGCACTGAGGCCACATATGACCCATTGTGCATCCTCCCGTGTGTAGGGACATCCTCACCTCAGGCTGTCACCAGGCCTAGTGATTTAAAATAGGTGATGAGGCTCCCGAGGGGTATCTCCCTGACATCGGCTGATGTAAGCCAGTACTCGCCCAACACGGATCTTCTGATTTCAGAAAAAGCAGAGCAGTCATACATTATGTGTTCTACTATTTTCTCTTCTTGTTCGCAGTCTCTGCATAGCGATGATTCTGTTAATTTCATCCTAAAGAGATGTTGTCGCAATTGGCAGTGACTTGTCAAGATCCCCACAGCTGTTCGGAGATTTTGTCTAGTCAATGCCTTAAATTTTTATGCTGTTTCCTCGCCAGGATGAGGTAATAACTCTCTGGCCAGTCTACAGTTCGTAGTTTCATCCCAGCACTGTATAAAGTTTTGGTGAGAGTGCTGTTTGATAAGGTCCACGACTGCTGACAATGTTTGCTTGGTATATGGGCGAGGGCTTACATATTTGTAGCCCGCAGCCCTCCTTGCTAAATTGTTCGCAATGCGGTTGCCTTTAGAGATCCCATGTCCTTTGATCCAGCTGAGAGTGACCACGTTATTCTGGCTGGCCTCAGTTAGAGATTGGTGACATTCTAGTACTAAACTTGAAGTGAAACGTGGTCTAAGAAGTAGGTAAAATAAGTTTAAAATAATTTTTCAGTACAGTCCATATCTCATATATTTTTTAAAGAACTATATTATCTAATTTATTAGATCGAGAACACAAGAAAACTCCAGACAAAAAATATATTTTAAACAAATATATGCTCATGAAGAAATGTTGAACGTAATATTATTATTAATTTCAAGTATCTTATAATGACACACATTCAAACAGCTATTATTTCATTACCATCACGTGAACTTAGTCAGATTTTAATCTCATAAGCATTATTCAACAAGTATGTATTTAAGTCAAATCGTTAGAAAAGTAAAATAATATAGTATCAATAATCAATACTTAAAGGTCAAGAGGTAATTGAAATAGAATAAAGAATTTATTATTTTTTAAATATACTTCATTACTGTATCATAAGTAACTTTTAAATGAAATAGAAGCAAGGCCGTCTTGAAGGCACGGAGGAGATGGGAGAAATACCCCAGTCCGGTAAACTCAGGTGTAAAACAATTAGGTAATTTATTCCATGGCCCATGTAACAAAAAAAGTATCTCTTATTCTTAAACAAGTAATTTAAATCCAAGTACTCTAAATTTTAAAATTATTTAGAAGTCTATATCCTTAGAAATATTTTATTAATTCGGGAGAGATTTAGTTCCGCATGTATCCAAGGTTCACAGCGGTCATGATTATAGTTTATTTTTTAGAATGAAAGAGTAATAAATTAATAAACAATTCGTGACCCATATGCGTGCCACTTCTTAGGTATTTTCCCTCAATTATACGTATCATAGATAAAAAAAACAAGAAGGAAAAAATTAAACGAAGCACTGTACAACGGAATTTACATACCTCTCATTTTCACTCCATTAAAGGATGAAAAACTAAAACATATTCGGCAGCTTTAAGACATTTTCAGGTATTATGTGGCACTTTAGTTAATGCAGAGTTTTGCCCCAAAACTGTTGTTTGTGATTTTGAAGAGTCAATACATAAATCTGTCAAAAAAATTTAACCAGAAGATGTCGGTTATGTATTTTTTTTATATATTTTTTTTTATTAAGCGTGTCCTCGTAGGTATAGACCTAAATACAAATGTACCGAGAACATCTATTAGGGCAGAAGAGGTAATTTATTAATTTGGAATTTAAAGACCTGCAAGTTAGGACGAGTGGGGGAAGACGTGGGGAGGTAAGGAGTTCCACAATCTGGAGACCCTGGGGATAAAAAAACGATCGAATCGATCCGTTCTCGATGTCGGACACTGAACAGTATAAGGGTGCATGGAATTTGCATGTCGCGTTGCTCTGGCAAGTGGAGGCATTATAGAGCAGAGTTCTTCTGAGCAAAATTCGTTTATGTATTTGTAAAACAAGGAAAAATCAGCCACTGCTCTTCGGTGGGATAATGGGGCTAGGGTTTTGGTGATACTGGTGTCGTTTATTAGTCGAACTGCCCTTCTCTGTATTGCATCAAGAATTCCGCACCTTGACGGGGCCGCCGAACCCCATACATGCGAGCAGTATTCAAGATTAGGCCGTATTTGGGATTTGTAAAGAGTAGCCAAGTTGGGTGGAGAAAAATATTTCCGTGCTCTAAACAGAAAGCCTAATTTCTTTCCTGCTGCAGTTGCTATGGATGCAATATGTTCGTTCCAGAGTAAGTCCTGGGAGATCGTTATACCAACCAGCGTAATGGAGTCGCCCGCTACCAGTGTCTGATCGTTGATTGTAATGGATGAGTCGCATGTTTGCCTCTTGTTGGATAGGCAACATGTCTTTGTCTTGGAAGCGTTGAAATTAACAAGATTCTTTCTTCCCCACTCGTCTACAATTCTCAAAACTTGATTGAGAGAAGCCGTTGTGGATCTTCTGTCCTCTTCCAGAATATCTAGAGGTATGGGACGGTTGTGCGCTTTGCTACAGTGTAGGTTGCTATCATCTGCAAAAACATGTATCGGGTTATTAGTGGCTTCTAGTAGATCATTAATGTGTAATAAGAATAGAGTAGGAGCTAGAGCCGATCCTTGGGGAACTTCAGCGTTGATCTCGTAGAGGTTGGAAGAATGCCCATCTACAGCAACTGGATGTGCCTGTTGGAGAGAAAGTTGGATATCCATCTGCAAAGGTTTTGCGAGAGTCCGTATGAAGGCAGTTTGTTCAAAAGAGCTGCATGCCACACTTGATCAAATGCTTTTAAAATGTCTAGTGATCCATTTTGAGTCTACCCATAGCGGTGGATGGCATTACTCCAGACATGAGTTACATATGCTAGAAGATCGACCTTTGTTGGCGAAAACCATATTGCCTGTCACTTAAAAGGTTGTTTGTCTTAAGGTAGCTCAGGATCTCGTGATTAACGTATTTCTCCATAGTTTTGCTAATAACAGATAGAAGAGCTATGGGTCTGTAGTTAGAAGGCTGGGTTTTAGAGCCTTTCTTGGGGACTGGTTGTACTCGAGCAGTTTTCCAGGATTCTGGAAAAATACCAGTATCATAATTATGATAGTTGAAATAGCTTAGTGAAAACTGGCGCTAGTTCAGGAGCACAACATTTTAAGAGTAAAGCAGGTATTTCATCGAGGCTGCTTGATTTGTTGGTATTTAGAGTAGCAAGGACTCTCTGCACTCGCTTAACCCTAAGTATGATATTTTTCATTGTGTGGGGAGCCCGTGGAATAGAAGGTAGCTCTATGTTGTCCGGTGGATTAAGTGTTGAGTTCGAAGAGAATATTTTGGCAAAGAGTTCTGCCTGTTCTGTGGAGGACGTAACTATTGAGCCGTCATCTGATGTGAGTGGAGGGAACGAACTCGTTGTGAAATTGTTGTTGATATGTTTGGCGAGAGTCCAAAAGGACCGGCTTCCATTATGGTTTGACATTACTTTCTCTCTCATTCGAGCGTCAGAGACTTTTGGAATTGGCAATAGTGGTGTTGTATCTGTTTCTAGCGTTTATGTCATCCTGTTTTGTTTCCTGTGATGGATTTTGTGTAAATAATTTGTGTGACTTGATCTTAGCTTTCCGAGCTACATCGCAATCTTTATTAAACCATGGATTCTGTTTGGCTTTTAAGCGTTTGGTAAAGTGAAGAATGTAAGCTTCCATGGCACACTGAATGATTTCAGTTATACTGTTGCAAACTGCCGATGGATCTTTGTTAATAAAGCAGACTGGATTTCAGAGAAAAGTTGCAAAGTAGTCTCGAAGGCCTTCCCAATCTGCTTTTTTTAAGTTCCAAAAAGTTCTCGTGGGTGGTGCCTCGAATGGGTGAGGTTCTATTGAACATTTGACTTCTACTACAGCCTGATCAGAGTTACCTAGGGGAGACAGAACATTTACATTATATTGCTCAGGGTGAGTAGTCAGAAAAAGATCCAGAGTATTAGAACTGTGATTGGCAGCTCTGGGAAAGTAAGTGGGCTTGTCGATTAGTTGGGACAGCCCATGGCTAATTGCAAACTCTTCAGTTAGCCTGCCTTCTGTGTCCCTTTTGGTGGACTTAAGCCACTTTTCGTGGTGAACATTAAAGTCCCCAAGCACAATTATCTCTGAAGAAGGGTACTCACTATTAAGGTAGTCGATCTTTTGTGATAGATAGTCTAGTAGTTCGTCGCATTTATTATCTGATGGCCGATAAATACAACATATAAATTTGCTAGAGGCTTTTAGTGTTAATTTTAGCCAGACAATGTTGTCTGTCTGTTGTTTTCGATATGATGGAAAGTAGAAGCGACAATACGAAAATAAATAAATATTTGTGATTAATTAGTCAAAACCTTCATAGAGAATTGATCAATATGTTTCCATTTTCTACGTGGGCTGCGCCAACTGATTATCTGTTAAGGACTATAAACGGATACAAATATTTACACCCAAAATTTATAGTATGTTTTACACTGCTCATCCGTCTATATTTCTGTTTGTAGATACTTTGCGGGATTTTTAAATGAACACATACATCAATACTAGATCTGCAGAACACCAAGTTGTACCCTGTCGATCTATAAAAGTAAAACAGAAAGTAATTTATTGACGAGAGTTTAACCGTTTTGTACAATGAAGCTAATAATGATCCCAAAAAGTTTTTAAATTTTATTAAATCGATTTCAAACCACAACGGACCAAAATATTGATTATTTTTGTATTTAGAATTCTGTGACAATAAAATAATTTTAAATTGGTTTTATAAGTATTCCTTTATGACACAAAATTTTGTAAATGAATATTGCTAAATAGACTTCCAATCGTTGTTAAAGTGAAAATAAACAAAAATTAGCACTTATACTGATGAAAAACCTTGTTAAGGCTCGGGTCAGATAACTTCGTTATGTACCTACCTATATAATTTATTAAATATGTCTGTACTACGAAAAGTGCATTTGAGTAAACTGCATTTCAGAAGCATCCCAAATTTATGTAATTATTATTTAATATAGGTAGGTACTTGCTTTATTAATTATAAAAGGCACACCCTATTATTTATTCGGGCGATAGAAATTTGGCCCCAAATCCCTAATTAGAGGTAATCTACAAGCACGTTTCGGCCCAAACGAAAAAGGGTCGCATTAATCCATAAGCATGTTTGGACCCCTCAAATAAGGGGATCAAACTATATTAAATAAATTAAGATATTATTATTTAAAATACCTATGAAAATTGATAAAATTAATATTGACTACCCAATACATAGTATAAAACAAAGTCGCTTTTTCTGTCCCTATTTCCCTTTGTATGCTTAAATCTTTAAAACTACCCAACGGATTTTGATGCGGGTTTTTTAAATAGATAGAGTGATTCAAGAGGAAGGTTTATATCTATAATAACATCCATTAAATAGTGGAGAAATACTGTTATTTTTGAGGTTTCTAATGTGATGTCGTTAATTATCAATTTTTTTCCGCTTACATTGCAAACGCAGGCTGAACCCAACGAGTTTTATCAAAATAATGTACTAATTATTTGTACACATTGAAAAGGTCTACAGAAAACTCCGCGATGGTATACGCTTCTCAGGCATCTCGACTTTGCGACGCCAGCGCTACCTCGTGGCGCAAGGCCGCATTAGGTTGAGTCAGGTGCTGTGTATTGCCTATTGTTTATCATGCAAAATCACTCTTCTGTAATGAGCGTTATTTAAAAACTTTAGTTGAAAAACCGGTAACTGTCGATTGTGAAAATGAACATCACGATCAAGAATCATTTTCAGGCCGTCAAACTTGACAGGTTCCGAAAAAAATCGCTCAGCAAAGGGAATAAGCTTTTGCTCTCTTTTCAATTAATTTATGTTACTAAGTGAATTCAAGTTTATCCTGAAATGAAAATTTTTGAATAAAAATAGTACCTGCCTCAGAAATAGATTTCTGTAAATTTTCTACAGTTTTATTCCGCTTTGTTAATCTCTCAGCACGACCTGATTTATTTGGTTGCTTCCGTTTGTAAATCTCAGGAAAAATGGTCGGGTTATATGCATTTTGTCGAGGATCTTCCGACTTCTTCCATCCCTCGAAATGCAAACTACATATAGTTGAATTTTTCGATGGTTCCCACAATTTACCAACAATTCATTTTCATTACTGTTAGCAGATCTGTAGGGAATTTCAAAGATGTTCTGAAGTGACTTTCATAAAAAAAGATTTCTTTAAGATTGATAACAAAATTTGGAAAAAATAGTTAGCTACTTTTAGAGTAATTGAGCACATAATATTATATAGGTTCTAATGAGAAAATTGGTATTTTTCTCACAATAAGTTTTTCTTTTCAAACTTAACAATAAATTTGAATGCTTCTGTGTCTAACTAAATGTCCAAGAAAAAAAACAGAAATAAAAAAACTTTGTCACTCCATAACATTTTATTTGATAAACATTATTGGTACATACTTGACTCGACGGACTGCGACAATCCAATCCTTGCAACGAGCTACTTCCCACGATTTCGAGGGAAATCTATAATAACTTATTCCTGGTATAGTATAACCCCGGGAATTGCACCCAACAACACAACAAGTGTGACCACTAACTTTTTTCGCTTGGTGGCGGCACTAGAGGTGCCTGAGAGGCGTATACGTCTATCTGTTATGGATATCCCACAATAACATTTTTTTGCCATTTACCTTTTTCGACAAATAATGGCTAATTTTCGAAGCGATTTTAACCAATACAGCATTAATCCTTATCCAATTAAATAGCTTAAATACATTGTTGATTTAATATAGATCTATATGGTCCCTTACAGCATAAGATTTAAATGAATATTTTCCAAGATTCCCGGCAGGGGCGGCGGCAACGAAGGCCGCGATTTTTCTTATAGCACTTTGAATTTTGCAGCGATCGGACGCGTTTATTACGAAATTAATCATTATGACGCTACCCTAAGGTGGCGCAGTTGAGATGTTATAAATTTACACCTGTAATTCTTACATAATTAAGTACTATGACGCAGTTGATATCTCATATATTTAAAAGAGCAAAACTTACTTACCTTAGAACTATGACGCCACCGTTAGGTGGCGCAGTTAATAAATAATATACCTAACCGATAAATTACAAAGTACTATAAATAATAATAAAAACTGGTAACTAACGAGAAAATATGATAAAAAATACAAAAAATTAATCGTAAAAATAAAAAATAAAATGGAAAAAACATTAGTGTTAGGCGATGCGAAGTTCGCCTCGTCCGCTAGTATATAATATCTATTTAAAAAATATTAAAGTAATTAGAACAAAATTTTACAAAATGCAAACGACACATTTTTTACAATCATAATCTTCTATTCGACATGTCAAAAAAAAACTCCCGTTTGAGAGTGTTGGAGTTGGGTTTATGCACTTTTTTCTACTTTGTAAATTTACATATATTCACTCTGAAATTTAATTAAAAAATTTATAAAAAAAAATATTCGGATGTGTATTTGAGCTTTTGTTGTAAAAACTGTGAAATGATTTGCAAGCATTTGTAGTGTGGGTACTAGAAGCTGTTTTTGCTGCCCATACCTATATGTGATGGATATGTAGATTCTTCCGATATATTTACCAAATAATTTAAAAACTGTTCAAGTTTTTCATCTTTCGCTTGTATTAAAGTCAGGTCAAATACATAACAGTCTCCAACTTCTATAGGATCTAAAAATAATAGGCCAAAACAATAATCTAACAATTTTCCTACTTCTGTTTTACTTTTGTAATCTGCTGTTAATCCTAATTGTTGTATTATTCTCCACCAAGCTTGGGTTATATGAAAACGACAGCTGATAATGACAGCTTGCATGATGAATGGCCTTTTCAAAATCTACAACGAACTCTTTAGGATACAAATTATATCTCCACATACTACATTTTTCCTTAATTATATCAAAACATTGTTTATATGTTTCCTTTGATTTGTCTGCTAATAGACAAACCACTATCGGAATATAATGTCCATTTAGTTGACCGAATAAGGTAAATAATTGTGAAAAATATTTTGGACAATAATCGAAAGTGCCGTCCATATATAAAGTCTTACATTCACATAACCATTCCAAATTCTGTTGGGAAGGAAACACAATTATTTGGGAACTTTCGTCGCAACTTATTAGAAATTTCTCATTCCGATTTGTTAATATTGGACACATATTTCTCACCTCCGAATGCACTTCTAAACACGATTTTGGTAATTTTGGTACAAGTTGTCTTCTGGCGTTGTACATAACTTTTTTGATGTTATAGATTTTAAATATTGAAATGCCTCAGAGTCTTGAGGAAGAGCCTTCACAGGCTGTTTCATGTGGACTAATTTTATATGCAAAGAAGACATTAAAACACGATCAGGCTCTACAATTGGTTTACTTTTGACATTATGTTGGCCGATTTGAAACTCGTTTTGTTAAGGCCATGAGTGCCGCTAGTAGTGAAGTGAATCGGCTCGGCTCGACTATCCTATAGAATTTGCACAGGCAAGTTAAAATAAGCTTTAAAGGCTTCACAAAGTGTTTTATTTAATGAAAAGCTAAATTTTTTAGCACTCACTTTAATGAATACAACTCAAATATAGCAAAAAGAGTCCACATCGTTTTTACACCTTTTGATGACATTTTCAAACCTCGCGACACAAAACAGCTTGTTCTATTAGAACGCGCACGCGCATACTGCCGTGGCACTCGGTAGGTAAGCTATAGGCATACGGGCGCACAGCTTCCAAATTTCGCCGCTAGATGTCGCCACAGGTAGTGGCGCTGTAATCTTTTGTTTTTTCGACTGGCCTTTGACATTTGACGCAAGCAGCCAATTCTCCTTTTTTCAAATGGCCTTTGACATTTAGCACAAGCAGCCAACTCTTCTTTTTCGAATGGCCTTTGACATTTAGCGCAAGCAGCCAACTCTTCTTTTCGTTATATTTTTAAATTTTTTCGCGCTTCGCATAAACAAATACGTTAACCACTACACCATCGCAGGATTTAATAAAATGTGACAAACAATAGTAGAAAAAAAAATAAACAAGTCTTATCGCAATAAAGATAACAGACTTAGAAATATTTTAAAATGGTTTATTCCAAAAGAATTTAATGTGTGACGTATCATTGTAAAGGGGTTGCTGTATAGGGTAAGATGAAGCGTCAAAAAGACTGTATTGTTAGTGCCAAAAGGGATCTCGTAAACGGCCAAACGGATTTCGGCGTATGACGTATCATTTTAAAGGGGTTGCTGTATAGGGTAAGATGAAGCGTCAAAAAGACCGTATTTATGAGGCCAAAAGGGCATTATAGCTATATCTCGTAAACGGCCGAACGGATTTCGGCGTATGAGGTATCATTGTAAAGGGGTTGATGTATAGGGTAAGATTAAGCGTCAAAAAGACCATATTGATGAGGCCAAAAGGGCATTATAGCTATATCTCGTAAACGGCCGAACGGATTTCGCGTATGACGTATCATTTTAAAGGGGTTGCTGTATAGGGTAAGATGAAGTGTTCTAATTTTCTAAAATATTAAAAGCGCGTGACCTTGGTGCATTAGCAGGTTCGCGATGTGTGACGTAATCGACTGATGTGTTAGAGTGATAACAGACTTTGCTTTCGCTATTAAGAATAAAACATATCATGGAAAATATTTAGTTTTAGAATGGATTCGAGAGAATACAGTCAAAAACTTGAAGAATTTTGTGAAAATATAAGAAAATTAAATAAACAAATTTGTATGTACGAAGACCAAAAAGAAGTATTAAGAAAGATTGAAAATTTAAGTTTGTGGGACAAAGTTTTTGAAAAATATTTACCAACATCATCAACGCCCACAAGACGAATAAAACCATGGCCTTGCTAAAAGCAAATTTTGTTCTTTTAACAGCAATATTAAATAACATGCTTTATGTTAACGTTCCACAAAACGTTGCACATATTGGTGTGTGTTTAGACACAAACGGAACAAAACAAGAGTGCAATACATGGCAAATGATGAGTCTGTCAACAGTCAATGATGGAAAATTGCCGGTGTTTCCATTAAATTTAACAGAATCACCTCTCAACTACAAGCTAAAATTAATTTTTAAAGATAACTCTGAAGGAGTGGGGGAATGGCGATCAAATCTTCAAATCCCAATGCAACAACTGGAAATTACTATGGAGGATCCAATGCAAAAGAAAATGTGCCAAATCGTACAAATAGAATGGGCAACGTTAGTAGGAGTTTACTTATTAATTCTCAAAATTATATCAAAAGAGGTAAAAAAAAGAATGAAGCGATGAAATGTATTTTTAAATAATAATAATAATAACAATAAATATTTGTAAACTTGTAAAAGGTGTTTTAATAAAAAACCTTAATTTTTGTTTTATAGCTTTATTTAGGTAATACAGTATAATACAACCAATTATACAAAGAAAGAATATTATATATAAATTTACCGTTGGCGTGGTGAGGACATCCTGAATATACAGCTTCAAAATTTTTCGTTGCACAGGGTGTCCCATCATAATTTGCAACATCATAAATTAATACATGGAGTCCAAGTTCTTCACATTTTGCTTTTAAAAAGTCAATTTTTTGATTTCCTCTAACATAAATCAAATCAACGTTGCCAAGTAGGTGTTTCTCCAAAATTGCATTGACATCGGAATAATCTACATCTCCAGAATCGTATCGTATTCCATGTATAAATTTTTCCAAATACCGCGTAGTTTTCTTGTCTTTAGCAGTCAACTCGTGGAATGGTTTAGGAGGTTTAAATAAAAAATTCGATTTTATACCACCAATCTGAATAGCGACTTCTTTTGGATAAAAAACTTCATCGATTATAAATCCTTGGATGTCGACTACTGCAATTCTCATGATGACGATGATGAAACTTCTTTGAAAGCTGAGCAAATACTAAATAGTTAGCAGTTTATATTATATTTTTAACTACTTCCGTTAAGGGATAATGCTCCAATAAACAATCGTGAATTATGATACAATATGCTTTAGTATTTTTGGGAAATCCCTCATTAGCATCAATTTCTAGTCGTACATCAACAGTCGATGATTTCATTGATTCTTCTTGCTTAGAACAATCGATAACAAACAAAGCACGATTTCGAAATGCTAGAAAATCCATTAATGGTCGTTTCATTGATACTCTGTTGTAACTGGAATTGAATTCGCTGTAGTTGTAATGAGCTAGCGCAAAGTCGTTTTTTCAAAATCAAGTTGCATCCTTTCATTGGGAAAATATTCACCATTCAATGCGAGTCTGAGACCTTGTAGATTTACGTGATCAAATAAAGAAGGATCTGCAATTTTCAGATTTCTCCTATTAGTTTGGAAAAATACAATAACATATCGAGGTTTCTCTATTGCAGACGTCGTTTTAACAGCCCAAATTTCTTGTTTTGCTCCTGCGGTCAAAGATGGTAGCTCATGTAGTTCCCATTTTCTAAACGGAATTACGATTGGACGATCGCTTTGAATTGATCGCATCAATTGTTCTTTAACAAAATCATTTGGATAAATATGTTTAACTTTTAGTTCCATCGAATGAATCATAATCTGTACGGTTGTAACAGTAGGTACGCCACCGGCATCTCGTTTCTCTGTTACAATAACGCTATCGAGATCATTACGAGCTCGAACGAATCGAATCGTTTGTCGTCCACAAGTTACCATTGGGTAATCATTAAAAATGTTGAAGATGTGTTTAAGCGGCATTAGTAAACTAAATGATTTATCATCGGGATTGAGAATGGGACTTACGGGATAATTCCAACCGGCAACGGCGAGGTGACGAGAATCTTCTTCATTGTAACATGTTAAAGCTCTTACAGTGCTAACAATTCCAGGATCTCGAACTGTTTCTATCAACGTATCATGCATTGCTAAGAATGAGTCCACCTGATTTACACTAAATTCTACAATGTCGCTGCAGCTAAACGATTTGATGAATGGTGTGTAAGATCGGTATTCGGATTTTCTAATCGATTCATCCTGAGTCGGTTCTCGATAGAGATCAAACATTGGATCTTGAATTGTTCGTATACGATTCATTATTAGTATTATTGTTAATAACTTTGAAACCAAGAGCTTTCAAAAATAAAACGTTGTCTCTAGTAAGTTGTCCTCGCTGTCGTCGTCCTACTGAACACTTTAACGATTTGTTCAATACTGCAGGCTTCTGAAAATATGAAGGTGCTATATAGTTGAAAATTAATCCCATTCTTTCAACTCCAAACCCAATATGCTTCTTTCACCTTGAAAATTTACAGGTCTTGAATTTTGATCCAATGCCAGTATAGTCATATTTGTAATCTCAGGTATATCAATCACCGGCAAATACGTGATATTTTTTGGAATTTCGTCGATAGCGTAACCAGGGTCTACGGATATACCAAACTCGTGGATAGTGTGAGTAGGTCTGTTGTTGTAGAAGGCTCCGGTGGTAATGTTTGTTTCGAAACGAATCGTTCGTACTTTAACAATTTCCACAGGTAGATCAGAACTATGTCTTACGTTCGGTTCCAGAATCCTCTTTGAGAAACCCAACATTCTGCCTATACTGTCTTCACACTCGAAATTTATTGCATGTCGACTACTAAGGGGAAGACCGGGTAATGGGAATCAGCGGGCAATGGTAGTCACCAACATATCTTTAAAATTATAACCGCTAGTAATACGTTTACTGCCATCTACGCTTCTATTTATCACCCTGCTAGCGCTGCGAGCGTGCCCTGCCAATATGGCGACAACCTAAGGAATGAGATGTGTGTATAGTTTTTTCAACTCGCCGATGTAAATTTCTCCGGACACAAAATAAACTGTAAGTATTCTAATTATTGATCTACTAGTATGTGACTTTTTTATGCCTTTACTCGTACATTTAGTGTAACGATTTCATACTTAAATCACAAGAATTACTTATCTATATTTTGTGTTTATTTTTATTTCTTCATAAAATACTTGTGGGTAATGGGAATCGGGTGACCCCCATTGCCCGCTAGTGATCACAATTTCCCGCAGTATGAAGGCATAATATAATTTTGTTATTCTGCTTTTAGATGCCGAAAGTACGAGTTAAAACTACCTACCACAAAAACTTCCTGGTCAACAGACACTTTGAATAAAGCGTTGAAACTTGTTGAAGAAGATGTCGCATTTTAAATATCACGCTAAACCTTCAGCTGAAGAACCTGTTTTGCTGATTCTAGACAATCATTCAAGCCACATTTCACTTCCTGTTTATGAATTTTGCAAACGGAATCACATCCATATGCTCTCTCTACCTCCGCATACGTCCCACAAGATGCAGCCTCTTGACGTTTCGTTTTTTGGACCACTTAAAGGGGCATATAAAAAGGAGTGCGACTTGTACATGAAAAGTCACCTCGCAGAAAAGATCACACCTTATGAAGTAGCATCCTTATTGCGAAAGGCATTTAATAACGTTGCATCCATTAGTAAAGGAGAGTCGGGATTTCGAGCTACAGGTATTTATCCGATGAATCCTGACGTATTTTGTGATGAAGATTTTCTACCAGCCGAATTACTCCTATCAGAAACAACTGTCATTCAAAACATTGATTGCAATTAATAGCTCAGCGCCAGGTCAAGAACCCTCTTTAGTACCTAGCACATCAATGCACGTTGATTTACCGCTTCCAACTACACCACTAAGAACTTCTAGCGCCGTTGATTGTTCAGCTCCTGGTCCATCATGGGAAAGTGTTTCATCTGGTCCAGTATATTCACCGGTCTCTGGCACATCAAAGCAAGTCTCTAGTCTTAATATTGTGTCAAAATTAATTAAGTTACCAGAAAAAACAAATAACCAAAATACTAGAAAAAGTCGCCAGAAGCAGTATGCTAAAATTTTAACATCTACACCAATAAAAGAAAAATTGATAGAAAAAGAGCACAAGAAAAATAAAACCATCTGCCCAGTCAAGGATAAGAGAAAAGGAAAAAATAAAACTAAGGACAAGGATCAAGGAAAGAAGACTAAAGCGCCGAAGCAGGGAACTGAAAGAGTAAAGAGGAAGATTCTCCAGGAATCAAATGAAACATCCGTTTCAGACGTGGCGACTGATGAGTTATGCCAAGACGATGAGCTAGCTGATGCTGATGGCGCAGAAAATACGTGCCTAATTTGCAATGAATTCGGCCGAAATAATGAGGTTTGGTACAGGTGTACCTCATGTGGTTTATGGGCTCACGCAGATTGTACCGGGTGGGAGTCAGCCAAGAGTTATGTTTGCGATTTAAGTTAGATTTTTGTATGATCCCAATTGCCCACAAGGTGACTACAATTATTACCCTTACCTCAGTGTAATGGGAATCAAAACAGTTAATTTTTTTTATTTTAATATTTGCCAGAAATCATTATTAAAGTGATGAATATTGATCTCAAATGTTAGTTAATTAGTTATATTTTCTTATTTAACGGTTGCAATAAAGATTTCGTTTAATTTTATTAATTTATTTCAATTATTGCTTAAGTGATCCCCATTACCCCTTTCTACCCAAATATTTCACACTTTAGTGTATTATTGTTGGGCTTCAATGAAAAAACGTCCTCAATCTTTGCATTTGTTGGTATATTTATTAAATTTCGAATCGTCTCTTCAATATCGGAAATTTCATAGCAACCAGCATTTAAGGTTATTTTCTGCAATTTAGTTTTATTGTTATTTTCGTAATAGTAAAAAGCATTACTGCCAATCTCTACATTTGGTATACTGTTGTATGAAAAAAAAAAACAGAAATGCCAACTTGTATTGTTTCTTTGGATCTAAACTTAACGGAACCGGAGGAATCCAATCAAATTGATAATCACGACTCTCTAGCGTCAACAACATAACTGTTGGAGGTTGAACAAAGAAATAAAATTGTATATCTTTAACATTTATTTAAATAATTTTTTACAAGTTCATTACATTTTTCTAAACCTAGTTTACATATATTGCAATTTTCTTGTAATTGCGCAGGTCCGTCAACATGGGTGGTCCATTCAGGACGATTATGATGAACAAAGCAGGGCAGGCAGGTTCGCAATTCAAAATCCAATCTATATTCAAGCGGCAACTTGCACCAAACTTGTAATAATTCACAAGGTTTTGCGTACCTTTTCAAATAACATATAGGAAAACAAGCCAATTCCTGTTCAGTAAAGTCAATCAGTTTCTTTTCACGATTAATGTACGCCAAAACTGCCTCCATCGTATAGAAATTCTAAACAAAGATGGCCGCAATTGATTTGATTAAAAGTCTGGTAAGGATCGTGGTTGTAAACAATTTTCGTTGCAGGTCCCAGATACTGTACAAGTTCTTTCGGCGGTTTCAACATGCCAAATGAATCGAAATATTCAACGTTATTGTTAATCTTCCGATACGCCACCCAATGAGTTCCATGATTTTTGCTTTCATCCAAATTTAGGATTGCGCATTCGCGTTGAACAGGACCGGTTTTAGGCAATGTGTCTCGCATAAATACCCCTCTTAAATTTGGGATTTTTATACGTTAAGCATATCGTTTTAGTTCGTAATCATACAATCCTCGATTGGGTAGCGTAATTAGTTTTTTTGCTTCTTTAGAAAGAGACCAAAGCCTCCTCTGGCATTTTTTCGTAAATATAGTCCTTTACCGAGAGATTCCATAGCTTTGTTATGTCGATGTTCTTCTTCCAATTTTTTCTGTGCATTTTTCGCATCAATCACAGTTTTAGCGATTCCAGCAGCTCCACCGGATAACGCCCCCAGTGCACTTAGTCCAGCAAATAACGGAATTAACGGTAAAAAGCCTCCGGATTTTGGTTCGATGGGAATAATCCTAGGTACTTTAACCTGTTTTTTTCCACCAGCATTTTGTACAGCAACCCTGGCTGCTTTTAGAGCAATACTAGTTGCTCGTTTTAATGTAGTCAAAGGACCAGCTTTTTTTATATCCCTTTGTATTTTACTTATAATATTGCGTTTAAACGATTTAGGTTTCCTAACACCCATGCCAAGTTTGCGTTTAGCTTTCATTGCGGTTGTGGTTAGCCAAGCTGCGGCTTTTTCACCAACTGAAGCGTCCTTGGACTTTACTATTTCCCACGCTTTATTCTCTAGAATCTCGTCTGCTTTATGTCTTTCCACTAAATTTTTATGTTTAGAATATGCAATATCGTGTTCTCTGGCTGTGTCGTCCAGCAGGTTAACCCCCGTATCTCCACGTGCAAGTCTTTTATGTAATTTAGTTCCAGGACCCAAAAAGTTGTAACTGGGATAATGTAACTCAAACGGTAGATTATTGATAAGGCTGTTGAGCACACCTTCACCTTCAAACACCAACATGAGAAATGAAATGATTTAAGAATTACTACTCTACTTATACATTGAAACATTAAAAAACATGTTAAACAATGAAGATCATTCAACAAGACCAGACGCTTCCGATTGAAAATTTAGTTGAAGGAAACGATCGAATCGCTGGCAGTAAACATGGACCATTGCTACCAAATTCGTTTCGGGCGCTAATCTGTGGACCCAGTGGGTGTGGCAAAACGAACGTTATGTTATCGTTACTGTTTAATCCACATGGTGCGAAATTTAAAAATGTTTACGTTTATTCAAAGTCATTATATCAGGCCAAGTATAAATTGTTGGAAGAAGTATTATCGAAAGTTAAAGGAGTGGGATATTTTCCGTTTAAAGAAAACGATGAAATAATTAGCCCAAATGATGCAAAGCCAAATTCAATTTTTATTTTTGATGACGTCATATGTGAGAACCGCAAAAGATTCGAGAATACTACAGCATGGGTCGACATCGGGATAAAGATAGCGCATTTCTTTCACAAACCTACTCAAAATGCTGTAAACAAATTTGTAGAGATAACAGTAACCTTATTGTACTTTTAAAACGAGATGCTATTAATTTGAAACATGTCTTTGATGAACACGTGTCACCGGATATGAGTTTTTTTGAAGAATTCAAACAGTTGTGTTCGAAATGTTGGCAAGAAAAGTATGGGACAATGGTTATTGCGAAAGACTTTGATTTAAACAACGGTCGATATCGAATCGGTTTCGATAAATACATAAAATTGTAACATTACAGTTATTATTCGACAACATGTGGTGCAATCCACTTGACATTGCCATTCGTAAGAGAAAAATTGCCGAACTTGCTCGATCGATTCGAAAAAAATATAAAGCGTTACAATTGGGTAGAGTTGAAACGGATGAGACACTAAATAAATTGTTTAAACCTGTCACGGAACCTCTACACAAAATTGTAGAATCTTCTCTAAACCAAACAGTGATCTCTTATCCTCAATCAGTTACCGAGCCAGAGCCTAAGAAAGAAGAGGAACCACCAAAACAAAAAGAGGAATCACCTAAACAAAAAGAAGAACCGCCCAAACAAAAATAGGAATCACCTAAACAAAAAGAGCAATTGAGTATACCCGAGTTTGTAAAACTCGAAAATGTTGCCGAAACTACTAGTGATACCTACTGATGATGATGAAGTATTCTATGAAGACAATGAACAGGTTGTTAAAGATCTTAACATTTCAGAAGATGTTATTAGGGAATACTTGGATCAGTATCCCCCAATGGCTCATCCATATATTCTAGATCATTGGACAGAAAAAGATAATATAGATACGGTTTATGGTCCTACTTACGATGCTCATACTTCTAAATGGTTTCTGGGTGGCAAACAAATCGACTTTGATAAAACTCATGGATTTATTATTACAGAAGGCAAACAGATAAGAGGTACACCGGGTCTGTATGAATTAATTTTTAATGATAATCCTAAAAATTACAATGATGATGATTTTAATCGTTATGGAACAATACTAGAATTAACAAATCCTCATAAAAACATTAAAGGACACCTTAAAGCAGGGGTGCCCAAACAGTCGATCGCGATCGACCGGTCGATCTCGAGAGCATTTCAAGTCGATCGTGAAAGAAAATAGATAACCGCTCCAAAAAATAAATTCGGCACGTGGCTTGCGGTTTTCTGGTAAAGAAATGTCGCACTGCATTTCTCAACCACATCTTAATTTTACCTCAGATATCGGATGTATAGAATTTAGCGCAGACATTAACAATTAAAAAACAATTATCACGTGTTGTCTTTAAGTGGAGGAGTTAGGATAAGATTAGCGACGAGCGATTTGTATTTTCATTCGGATGGTATTTTCTGATATGTCGGCTAAAGAAGAGTTGTTAACGTTGTTGCCTCTGAAAGAAAAAACTCGCGGAGATGTTTAGGTACAACGTTTTCCTGAATTTTATAAAACAATATGAGCTATCAATTAACAAATTAGTGTCGATTACAACTGACGGAGCGCCATCAATGACGGGCAATAAAAATGGGTTTGTTGCATTGTGTCGGTCCAACGAAGACTTTCCATCAATTTTTGCATTCCATTGAATCATTCATCAGCAAGTTCCAAAATACTAAATATGAATAATGTCGTGGATATTGTCACAAAAATCGTGAATTCAATCCGTGCGCGAAGCATGCAACGACGTCTCTTCAAAGTGCAATTGGAAGCTAGCGACTCTGCCGAGCACACTGATTTACTGCTTTATACAGATGTAAGATGGTTGAGCCGCGGAAAATTTTTAGAAAGATTCCAAGAACTATTACCTAAAATCATTTCTTTTCTACAAGAACGGGGCGACGACACTGGGATACTTAAAAATGAAAAATGGCTCCTTGATTTAGCTTTCCTATCGGATGTGACAAATCATTTGAATATCCTTAATTTAGAACTACCGGGCAAAAATAAAACAATTATGGATATGATTAGCGCAGTAAACGCTTTCATAAATAAATTGAAGTTGTTGATTAATCTGCTCAACAAAAAGGACTATACAATTTTCCAGCTTTGAAAACAAGGGCAAGTTCTCACTCAAATTATGACAACTATGAGACACAACTAAGAAACATTCAGAGTGAATTTGAAAGACGATTTTCCGATTTCAAGCAACTGAGGGATATTGTAACTTTCATGGCTTATCCATTTTCTTGTGAAGATGTTGAAAAATCTGCCACTGAAATATCAAACACTTTCAATATGGAGATCCCTGCAGTACAAAATGAGGTATTGCAGATAGTTTCAGACATACATCTTAAAGCCAGAGCAACTGATGCCAAATTTTGGTCTTTCATATCGGAAAACAACTACCCGTGTTTGAAACAAATAGCTCTTCAGGTAACAGGATTGTTTGGATCAACCTTCTTGTGCGAGTCTGCATTTTCAGAAATGAAAATTCTTAAAACAAAATATCGCAATCGACTAACTGACGAACATCTTTCAGCATGCCTGCGGCTGGCACTCAGTAATTACGAACCGTCCTTTGATAAGTTTGTGGAGGATATGCAGTGCCATGCCTCAACATCCAAATGAATGCAGTGATCAAAAGAAAAATTTATTTGGTTGCAATAAAATGAGATGTTTAACTTTGTTCAACTTATGTTTGTTTGTTTATATTATACGTATTTGCAATAAATAAATCGTGTTCATACGTCTGTTTTTTTTTTGTTGTAACTAAGCTCCAGGCTACTCCCCATAGTCGATGGTCGTAGGTGTCGATCGCTTGTCGCCTAAATGTTTTGTGGTAGATCGCACACCCTAAAAGTTTGGGCATCCCTGCCTTAAAGGAACACAACGATTCAAATACACACATATCATAAGACCTCTGGCTATCTCTCACTTGCGAAAAGCTTCGGGCTATGGGATGCAAATGGTTTACAACGATAATAAAATTGACCTTCAATATTGGGACGATCCAAACGAACTTGTTGACAGGCTTCGGCTTTTAATAGCATTAAAAGAAGCAGGAAATACTTCGAATGATAATGAAATTGTTGCAATTATTGAGGAATTAAAAGAAGCACGCATTATTGCTTAAACATCATTACCACAATGAGTGTCGACAAATTCGGACGTACTAAACATGATATAGGCAATAAAAACCTATTGCTAATGTCTAAACCAAGCTTAGCCCATACTGCAAACGGTGATATTGATTTTGAAAATTTAAAACTTTGTAATGTTAAAGATCCTGATTTAGATAGCGATGCCGTCAATAAAAAATATATGGATAATAATTTACAAAAGTTGACTGAAAACATAAATGCTATGAAACTTACATTTAATAATGACTTGATGGTCATAAACACTTTTATATGAAGAGATCCTCCGTTAGCCAGCAAACATATGGCTAATAAAAAGTATGTTGATGAATCAATTGTCACCGCAAAACAGTACCTACGAGGAGATATTAAAAATTCGTTTAAAAGTTTAGAATCACAAATAGCAACGATTAATGCAAACTCTGCACAGTTAGCTGTAAATCAAACAAATGCAGTAGAAAACGTAAAAGATAAAATCGAGAAAGCGATAATAAAATTATATAATCAGGATATTCCAGATATACGTCAAGATTTGTTGGATGAGATTCTTAAAAGAACTGACTCTGTAACGAAAAATGTTAATGTACTCTCTGGAAAAATTTTGGCTATTGAAAAAAAACATTGCTGATTTGCTTAATACAATAACTATAAATCAAAATACTCTGCGAAATGTTGTAAATATTATTAAACATTAGATTTAGTCACAGTCATGTTTTTAAAGGAAAAGGTTCAAGTCGTTAATGAGCTGCATAAACCGGCTCGAAAAAATTATGCTCGGCGACGAACAATTATCAAAGGTTTGGACGATTTATGGCAAATTGATTTGGCTGAAATGAGTTCTTACGCAACTCAAAATCGATCGTTTAAAATGATTCTAGTGGTAATTGACTGCTTCTCGAAATTTCTCTGGACTCGACCGTTGAAATCGAAAACTGGCGAAGAAATCACGAAAGCTTTTGCCGATATTATAGGAAAACGCAAACCAAAAAATCTTCAATCTGATCAGGGCAAAGAGTTTTACAACACAAAATTTCTAAATCTAATGCAGAAACATGGCATAAATCATTATAGTACATTTACAAAGATGAAAGCAAGTATGGCAGAAAGAGTTATTAGAACACTGAAAACGAAATTGTATAAGCATTTAAGCTTAAACGGTACGTACAGGTGGATAGATGTGTTGCCGAAAATTACAAAAGAGTACAACGAAAGCAAACATAGAACGATTGGTCAAAAGCCGTCTCAGGTAAACAAGTCCAATGAAAAAGAGATTCTACAGCAACATTATAATCATTTGAAAATAGCAGGTCCACGAAAATATAAAATTGGAGATGTGGTGCGCATAAGCAAGACAAAGCATCTATTCGATAAAGGCTATACACCCAATTGGACTACGGAGCTTTTTAAAATTACCAAAGTGAACATAACTAATCCCGTAACATACATTTTGGAAAATATTCATGGATCACCAATTAAAGGTGCATTTTACGAGGAAGAGCTACAAAAGTCAAAAAATCCTGATGTTTACCTTGTTGAAAAAGTGCTGAGGAAAAAAGGCAATAAAATCTACGTTAAATGGCTGGGGTTTGATAGTTCGCATAATAGCTGGATTGAAAAATCTAATATTTTATAAACTTTATTGTTTTTTATTTTATAAAAAAAATGTAATAAACTTTTATAAAAAATAATGACTTTTATTTCAAAATCGATAAATATAGCGTCAAAAAATGTTATTTTATCGAGGCAAAATTTATGCACGTCACAGTTCTAAAATGTGAAACGTCCAAACGTCAAGATAGCGTTAAAATTTGTCGCAATAACGTATTAAAAAACTGGTAAAAAGAAATTTACGATTTACATGTATTTCTTATGGAAAAACATATTTTCAAAGTGTCAAAAATGGGTCGGTTTTCGCTATTTTATCGTTCCTAAATTCATAAACGTCAAGGTGTCAAAAAATAGACGTCAACACGATGAATTTGAACGTTGTTTTGGTCGTTTCAACGGAAGATATTTAAAAGAAAATAATACGCCATAGATTCAGATTAAAAATTTATTGTATACATACAAATTTTAGACAAACACAGAAAATTCGTTGCGCCAGTCACGAGATATAGTTATAATGTCTTTTGGCACTATCAATAAGGACTTTTTGACGCTTCATCTTACCCTACACCATTACCCGTTAAAACAATACGTCAAACATAAAATTCTTTTGGAATAAACCAATTTAAAATATTTCTAAGTCTGTTATCTTTATTGCGATAAGACTTGTTTATTTTTTTTTTCTACTATTGTTTGTCACATTTTATTAAATCCTGCGATGGTGTAGTGGTTAACGTATTTGTTTATGATACGGGGGGACCCGGGTTCGATTCTGTAAAGAATTTTTTTTTAATTAAATTGATATAACGCAAAAGTTGGTAGCATTGTAAAGTTGGTTGCATGAAAAGTTGGTAGCATAAAAAGTTGGTACGATGACAGCAAAGCGCGAAAACATTCAAAAATATAACGAAAAGAAGAATTGGCAGCTTGCGCTAAACGTCAAAGGCCATTTGAAAAAAGAGGAATTGGCTGCTTGTGCCAGACGCCAAAGGCCATTCGATAAAAGAAGAATTGTCCAACGCTAACGATAAGTGTTCTGCCCTCTTGATAAAGTGAGGTTATGTTCGAAAACTATTGACAGTTGACTGCTAGCGCCCCCTATAGATTTAAAAATTTAAATTTGGCGCGGTTTTAATAGTTTAGAAGATTTGAACACTTCATCTTACCCTATACAGCAACCCCTTTACAATAATATGTCACACGTCGAAATCCGTTCGGCCGTTTACGAGATATAGCTATAATGCCCTTTTGGCCTCATAAATACGGTCTTTTTGACGCTTCATCTTACTCTATACATCAACCCCTTTAAAATGATACGTCATAGGGGGCGTCCACAAATTACGTGAGGCATTTTTCTGGATTTTTCGACCCCCCCGCCCCCTCTGGTGAGATTTCATAAGATTTTCCCTAACTCCCTCCCCCCTCCCCAAATCTCACGTGAGATTTTAAAAAAATTGTCATTTTAACTTTAATCGCGTTGGATTAAAAAAATACAAGAACATAATTTGTTCCATTACTTTTACTTTAAAAACTAGCAATGACTAGTATTTGATACTAAAAATCAATAGTATTTATTCTAATTCAGTCCATGGGCAGTAGCCACAGTGGTGCTGCTCTGCGGGGTTTTGACAAATACGACAAACACTATTGTGTGAAATTTCGCCGTATTTTCATTCTGGAAGCATTTTTGTACTTGAATTTAATTTTACTTTTACGTAACTTTACACCTTTTTCTACTTGAAAAAAAAATTACGTGATATTTGGTAAAACCCCCCCTCGCCCCCTAGTGAGATTTAGAAAGATTAAGCTTGACCCCATCCCCCCTCTGAACACCTCGCGTAATTTATGGACGCTCCCATACGTCGAAATCCGTTTGGCCGTTTACGAGATATAGCTATAATGCCTTTTTGGCAGCATCAATACGGTCTTTTTGACGCTTGATCTTACCCTATACAGCAACCCCTTTACAATAATACGCCATACGCCGAAATCCGTTCGGCCGTTTACGAGATATAGCTATAATGCCCTTTTGGCCTCATAAATACGGTCTTTTTGACGCTTAGTCTTACCCTATACATCAACCCCTTTAAAATGATACGTCATACGTCGAAATCCGTTGGGCCGTTTACGAGATACAACGTTAATGCCCTTTTGGCATTCGAAAAAGAAGAGTTGGCTGCTTGCGCTAAATGTCAAAGGCCATTCGAAAAAAGAAGAGTTGGCTGCTTGCGCTAAATGTCAAAGGCCACTCGAATAAACAGCAGATTACAGCGCCGCCACCTGTGGCGACATCTAGCGGCGAAATTTGGAAGTAGTGAGGCAGAATCGGCATTGCATCACTACTCACTGTAATGAAGTTCTAGCTTCTCTACCTTCATCGCCATTATGGACATTACCCATATCCCTGGGTAAGGGGCTCTCACAGGGTGCTATTATCTAGGCTAGATGAACTGCGGCTTTTTGAGTAATGTTACTCGTCTATCCCCAACCTTCCTCATCTCTTGATGATGAGGCTCCAGGTGTGGGACTGGCGTAACGGAGTGATCTTTACAAAACTTTGAAATTGTCTTTATTTTATTACGATCGCTCCGAGAAAGGTACAACCAATTTCATTGTATTTTGACATAGTATGAAACATATTCAATAAGTTTTTCGAGTGTATTTATTGTTGTAACTCATTTTTACCGAAAGTAATAAAGGATAACTACACTACAAACACAAATATGTCTTGTGAACTATGTAGGTACTCTGTTTACGACTTAGTGACGTCACCGAAACCAGGCCACATTTTGTAATTTTTGTTTTTAACTTCCCGCTAAAAAAATTAAAATTTTTTTTAAAATCGGGAAGTTATTGGTTTTACCCCGTTTTTCGAAAATCGAGTTTTCATCGGATCTCAACGTTTTGAGGTATTTGGAACCTCCACTGACTATTTTTACGAGGGTGTCGTATGTACGTGTGGATGTGTGTGTGGATGTATGTAAACCTCTTATAACTTTTGAACGGCTTAAGCGATCGGGATGAAATAAAAAGCGTTCCAAAGAGTTTCATCTAACTTAGATTCCCTGTAAGTTTGAACCGATTCGAATCGGTAGATTTCGAGAAATTTCAAAATAACCGAAAAAAACAATTGGTAAAAATGATGTTTTTTGGGCATATCTTTTTGGCCATTACATTAATCAATTTCATAACCTAATCAGCTCTGAAGCTTAAAAAACCACGTCGAATGCCGTTTTGCAAATTAAAATCGGTTGATTCGTTCGTGAGATATCGTTGTCGAAAAATTTCAAAAAAAAATTTTTTTTTTAATAAATTGGAGGTTTTTTAACTAATCGATTTTACACTCCTAGTAACGTTTTTAGGTCTCAAAAAACTGCGTCGAATGCCATCTTGAACATTAAAATCGAATAACGCGCTTTTTAAACATTTCAAAAAAAGGCAAAAACGTCAAAATACGTCACGTTACTATAGCTTTACGGTTAAAACTAGCGGGAAGTTGCAAGGATGGCCTTTAAGGTCAACCTCTTTTCGAATTTTTTTATTTTGGATTATTTAACTAAATAGATAACAGAAATAAAAATAACATTTTTTGGGTTCGGTTTGAATTAATAAGTGATGTTAGACGATTTACGAAACCTTGTCAAATAGCCTATTGTTGACAGTATTGTTTTCAGTCAAATGCCTAAAATAACTCAATGTTGTAACAATAAAACGTCCCAAAAGCTCACTAACTTGTGTATTACCAGTGTCCCCCAAACATGTAATAAAGGGCGTAAAAGTACAAACTTCACACATTATACTCAAATTTAATTATCTCAATAAACCAATTTATTAAACAAAAAAAATTGAAAGCTTAAATATTATATCAAAGAAGAATAATTATGTTAATTAAAGAATTAATAATTCTCTTTAGTGGAAGTCTTCATTATCCCTTGAATGGACAGATATGTAACGGTATCTATTGTATACGGATGATTTTTTCTTATGTCTTAAACTTATTTTCCTTTTACTTCATAAAATGGCTGAAATTTATTCAAACTAGTTATAGTTCAGTATCTCGGTTGGACCTCTGGAAATACCGACCCTTAATAGAAACGAATAATCAAAAATCAATCCCTTATGCCCCTTATGGCATTTACAACCAAATGGAGTCAGTTTTTAGCCAAATCGGATTTTTCCACTTTATTAAAAGTTAATTAATTCTTAAAGCACGTGTAAAAGACTTTGATTAATAATGAAAAAAACTGATGTTTGGCTAAATTGAAACTACTTGATTTTGGTTCGTAACAATATAGAATCACCCTTTTTTAGACACTCAAAATCAATAAAATAATCAAAGAAAACATTAAAACCGACTTACTTTTATGAAAAGGTTAAACAAGAAAAAAACCAGATTGTTTGACGTAGCAATAATTCATAAAGGAACGAGAATTACTAATCACTAATCACGACTAGAAAATGTCGATAATTTTACTGCAACACCACTCACAGCAAATTTTTGAACTACAACTGTTAAACTAGGTAATTCTCACCGATATAGGCACGGTAACAATAGTCTGGTAAATTTTTTTATAATACAAAACAATCAGATAGATCGTTACAATCTTAGCATTATGTAGATCTAGTTTTAAGATTTATAGATTTTACATAAAGTAGAGAGGCGACGTGGTATGTGTACAAAAATAAAAAAAAAACAAAAAAGGAAAATATTTTTAAGTTATTCGAGCGTTATATAAAACTTTTCTTAATTTTGAATTTACTAAACTCCTTAGGTCTAGATGCTGATTTTCTTTATTTAAATTTACAACTATTGTTTACAGTTCAAGAACCTTCATCATTTGAAGATGCTGTTAAAAAAACAGGTTTTGGAAAATTCAATATTATGTTGATGATGTTTTCGATTTGTGGGATATTTGCACCTATGTTAGAAACTACCACAATTTCATATATTTTGGCCGCGGCACAATGTGACTTAAATTTAACATTACAAGATAAAGGATATCTAAATTCTGCAGCTTTTGGGGGTAAGTAACAATTTAAATAATAATTATTGTAATGAAACAAAATAAAAAAATAATATGATTTTTTATTAGGAATGATTACCAGTGCATTTATATGGGGATTTCTGCTTGACACATTTGGAAGAAGAAGACTTATGGTTTATGGGTATTTTATGGACGCGATAATAGTTTTTATAAGTGCCTTTTCACAAAATTTCACTATGATATTGTTATGCAAATTTTTAGGAGGATTCGTGTAAGTAGTTTTTTCTTTACTTTTTACTCCTTACTAATCCAAGACTAAATATTATTGTAGTGTGACTTAAAAAAGTAAGTTTGTTTACTTGATTTCCCATATTCGTGCTTTTTTTAATATTAGAAAAGATCTGACAAGGTGTCTTCTTTTAAAAATGTAGATTCAAATTGGTATCGTTTTATTTTAGGACTACTTTTTAGAATTCTCTAGATGCCATCTTGTTGTTTTTTTGATTCATGAAGATGTTATAACGCATTAGTAGGTTAAAGAATTTTTAGGTCTGAAACTATGCGTATTTTGGTATTTGTAGCCATCTAATTATGTTTGTCGTCGTTTTATACAACAATTTTTTTTTAATACTTGTTTTGTCACAGTCCACTAAAGCTTTGAAATGGTGATCTTTCGGTTTATAATGATTTACATATACATATAATAAAACGAAAACCGATCGCTGTCCGTACATATATTTAAAAAAACATAATGATGGGCCTTTATATACGCAAGTGAAACTAAAACAATGTTTTTTCGTTTCGTCTGTTTGTCTGTACCTATGTCTGTATGTTTGTAAACGCTAAAATCAGAAACAGCTCAACCGATTTGGAAACAGTTTTCAGGAATATATTGTAATGGGTTTCAATTAACATTAAAATCGGTTAACAAGTAAAGAAGTTATGTCAATTTATGTCAATCACGTAATATGTACCAAGTATGTATGTATGAGCAAGTTAGGGGTAACAGATACACCTGCGAACTATAAGATATATTGTGTAGGTACCCCTTTTGTTCCTATATTTCTGATGATTTCTCAGACTTATAGCAGCTCTTCTAGCCCTATCTTCCTTAGAAAATTTAGGATATCATTGGGTTTCAAGTTCGGTACTTCTTCCTTGCCTATTTCGTATAACCCTAGGTATTTTACCCTAGAATTACTTAATGAGATGCATTCTGAGAGTATGTGTATTGAGGTTTCATTGTCTACCTCACATAATCTGCAGTTTGCTTCATCTACCAATCCTAGTTTCTACATGTATTGTGTCCTCTTAATCGGCAGTGCCTGGTTAGTATTCCTGTTATAATTTGGAGGTTCTTCTTACTAAGGTTAAGACAGCTGCGAGATCTCTTCTGGTAATAGGTTCCAGGAACGGGTCGATTGTCTTAGTTCTTCTGGATCATTCTAGTACTTGGATTTTTCGCTATCCATTTTTTTCCTTCGTTTTTCTAAGATTGTACTACAGCTGATTCCACAGGATGGTTCTGGTCCCAGATCACAATCTTCTGTCTACGGTAGTTCCTTTCAATGTTAAATTATATACATCTTTCGATGGCACGAATTTCCGCTGGAAAAATGCTTGGGTACGTATCCATGCTTTTTGAGTATTTGGTTCTAGGTTCTAGCCCTGCTCCTGTTCCTTTATCTGTCTTGAAGCCGTCCGTATACCCTTTTATGGCGTTTTGGCATAGCCCCAATATGGTGTTCTCGTCCCATTTAGATTTACTTCCCAGTTTTGTGGTAAATTTTCTTACAAAGTTAAATTTTTTTGGCATGTCATCTTGGGGCATTTTCCAAGTTTGATCCAGTTGGAGTGATCGAGGACTTATTTTGATTATTCCTTCTTTGATCATTTTATATATTGTTTTCTTCCTAGCATTTTCTACTTGAAGATGCAGGGGGGAGAGATTTAGGATTACTTCCATTGCAGCAGTGGGGCATGTTCTTATTGCTCCAGTGATACGTGCGCAGGCTAGTCTCTGAATCTTTGAGAGGTTTGTCCTTGTAGTGATCAGATTAGCTCTCGTGCCCCAAGCTACTGCCCCATATGTGATAAAAGGTCTCACTATTGCAGTGTACATTCATTGCAATGTCTTTGGGTTACAGCCACAATTTTTCCAAGCAATGTTTCTGCATACCACTAACAGCTTCTTTATGAACTGAATTCGGTGTGTTCCATATTACAGAACCATATTTCACTATATATTTAATACGGAATCCTTCCCAAAGCTCGGGAAAGGGGGCGCCACTAGCAAATGGAGTAATTTTGATACTACTTTTGTGTACTATACTTGGATTTTGCATATTTTGTGATATTATGCCTTTCTATCATTTAAAAGTGGATAAACTAAATAAATTGATTAGAGAACGTTATACGAGTTTAGAGGGTGAAAAAGGATTTGGTGAAAAATTACTTTATTAAAGTGAATTAACAAATTATGGCTAATTTAAACTAAATCTACTTAACTTTCTAAGACTGACTCAATATGACTCAAATGAGTTGTTTCAGGCTTATATTATACGATGATAATTATAATTTTTTGTTGTAAAAAACGGATTCATTGTTAGCGAGAATACACTCAAATCTTTATTTACTCCTAGTTTACCTTAAAACTTTCCAATTTTAATAAAATCTTCGGATTTAAAATGTGTTGAACACACTTTTGAGTGAGTTTTTGCTCGAAAGTCTTTACAATGCACTAAAGGATTTTTTCTTTTGGAAACGAAAGGTTCTCTAAATTCCTAGGTACATCCAAATAGGCAACCTGATGCAATATTATATATTAATATACTCTTTCAAATTTTAAATATAGATAACAATAAAATTATTAATTTTAACCTCGCTTTTAACGGCTATCAAAAAATTGGTTTACTGCTGCACTCTAGAGCCGGAACTTTGACCTATTAAAATTATGCTACTTTTTAGAATCACTGGACCATTTTCTGCCATGACAGCCTATTTAAGCGAATTTCATTCATCGAAATACAGATCTAGGATACAACTAGCTAACGGCACTTTGACTAGTGTAGCACATTTATTCGTACCCCTTTTAGGTTGGTCAATACTACCACTGCCTATAAAGTGGACAATTGGATCCATAGGTGAGTGTATTTTCGTATTTTTAATGTTTAAGTAGTTAACATGAAATATCTTCTTTTATATTATTCTATGCATAAAAGTACCTAAAAATATATTTTGCAATTAAACTTTTAACTATGCTCACTATTACAAAAGAATAATTTGTAAAAATAGTAATAATATGTAAACACTACGAACCTAGTAGCCCCATGGCTTGGTGTACTTGTCTTTTCCACTCTCTTTTATCAGTTGATTTTCTTTCCCAATTCGTTACGTTAATCTTCTCATATCTTTTTCAACTTCGTTGCTCTATCTTGACCTCGTTCTTGTTCTTCACCTTTTTCCTGCTAATCTACTAGTTAGTAGGTACCATTTTGGGAATTCTAAATTCTCTGCACATGGCTTAACCATCTAAGACTTTGGGCCTTAATTACCGCTAATATATTAGGATTTTGATAAAGCTCAGTTAGCTCGTTATTTGTTCTTCCCATTCATTGTTCATTAAAGTTTTTCTCACCAAAGATTTTACGCTGTATTTTCCGCCCCAAACTATGGCCCATGTTTCAAAAGCATACGTCACTATCGGCCTTATTACGGTCTTGTAAGTTCTTAGTTTTGCTAGACGAGATATATTTTTGTTTCTTTAACAACCCATTGAGAGCATATATAGGGCGGTTGCCCAACATAATTCTTCTCTGTATTTCTCCTTCACATTTAGGTTCTCTTATGAAGACATTTCTCAAATACTCAAATCTTTCAACTTCGAATTTTTATAGTGTTCCGTTTGCTGTTTTTATTGTTTTTGCTTCATTTATGTATATTCCTTTTGTCACTGCTCACTCTTCTAGCTTCATGAATGTTTCCATCAGTTCTATTTTGCTTTTAGCCAAGATTACCAAATCATCTGCAAATGCTAAGCACTGATATTTTTTGTTGTAGGTCAACCACTTCTATTAATATTTTCTTCCTGTATAACCTTTTCTAATATTGACTAGTCTGAAAACCTGTTTACAATCATTGAAAAGGACCATCGTATCTTTATTGTATTCGTAACTATCAGCCTGTATTTCTCGTAGTGTAAAGACCTGTTCTACAATTCTTCGGCTAAACCCATACTGATATTCTTCTATGCTTTTATCAACCTTTACTGTTAACCTATTATTAATATGCATAGCCAATATTTTATTCCCTATTCTGAACAGCTTAGTTATGCCTCGGTAGTTCTAATATTCAGCCATATTTATTTTTTGTGGATAGGCCATAAATTGTAAACTCAGTTTATTTTTTGCCAAACACAAGGGCGCCACTGAAAGTAATTATTAAGATATTCTTCCATACCAGAAACAATTTACCCAGAGATATTTAGAAAATAATTAACTAAAATTTTAATTCGGATAAGAATCTCGATCGTACAGATATTAAATTACACTTCTTTACTTATTGTACGATCAACCCTTACATTTATGTCTTTATCTTTTGAGACACCTTATACACAACAATTCCAAATTATAGCAGCATTAATCTTAATAATAATAAACCGCAACAATTGAAAATAAGGTCAAAGATGAAAGTCAACAATTATTAACAAGCTTGAGGCCTTTGAGATGTGGACCATGCGGAGAACGCTGAGAGTACCGTGGGTTGATCTTGTGACAAATAAAGATATTCTGCGGTGAGCTCCTTTAATAGACCGAGAGCTTTTTGAAGATATTAAAAGGCAAAAAATTGTCTGACTTGGACATATACTTCGCGGAGAACGTTATTATTTCTAACGCCTAATTCACCAGTCTAAATTAAAGGAAAGAAAAAGAGGATTAGGTAGAAAAAAACTATTCTGCTGTAAAATATAAGACAATGAAAAGGAATTCGGGAATATGATCGGAGATGGACGCCTACACAGGAATCTGTACACACTTTAAGAAGAAGACTTCAGACAGCAATGCAAACATTAATTGGATGATCACATTGATCAATGACTTAATAATTACCTCTGATAAACGAATAGGAAAAATTCAAATTTAAATAAAAATATTGTCTTCAATCTTGACATTATATTTTTAGAACTGCATTCATGGAATCTCATGTTATTTATTATTGGATTATTTCCCTTCATTAGTGGTATAATATTCTTTTTCTTACCCGAAAGTCCAAAGTATCTAATGACAATAGGAAAAAATGATGAAGCCATGAAAGTATTGCAAAAGGTATATAGTTGGAATACAGGGAATCCTCCTGATTTATATCCTGTAAGTATTAATATAGGTTATAAAAAACTGTTCCAAATTTGATTGCTGCATCATTTTTTGTTCAGTCGTCTTAGTCAAAATTAGGGGAGAGTCTCGGAATTCAACTTACCCAGCTAGAAACTCGTATAAATTTGTATTTTGACATCTTAAAATTCATATATCGTGACATGTTAGCTTGTCAAAAAATCAGAGGTTAAAGTTCACAAAAATCGATTTTTTACACATTTTTTGTAAATATCTTATTTCCTGTGGGTTTTACGTTATTTGTATTTATTAGCAATATTATAGAGAATCAAATTCTCTACAAACATTTTTTCATACTTTTTTTAGATAGAGGGTGGAAAGAGCGTGGTTAGAGTATCATATCTATCCGACTCAAAGATTATCTGACAGTGGAATAGAAACCTTATTTGCAGTTGATATCCTCCAAGATCTATGGACATTATCGATCAGTTCAGCAACATTTATTACCAAGTTCAAACTTGGTTAGGTATCGCTGCTGTCGAATTTCAAATTTCTCATCGTTATCGCTTTCTATTACATTTGTCTTGTCTTTCATGATTTCTGGGTCAAAGGTATTATCATCATTGGCTTCGGTCTGATACGGTAGACCATTTAGACAAGCTTGACCATTAAACTGGCCACAAGCTAAAGAACATTGCAATCCCGCTTTCCTGGATCCACATCTTGAGCCACAACCACTCTTGCAGTTACAGAAAATTGTGTTGAGTAATTCATCCGAAGCAGCTGGTAAAACTATTATTTTAGGTTCCAGGAATTCGTTATGCATTGACTAACTAATTCATCCGAAGCAGCTGGCAAAACTATTATTTTAGGTTCCAGGAATTCGTTATGCATTGACCAACCCCCATTGCTTGGGTTTCAAATCATGCCCTAACCACAACCAAGTTTGAACTTGATAATAAACACGATTAAAATGTTCGTAAGCTGCCTCACTTGTTGGTGAAATATTCGACAACTGCACAGGTTTTTTCAGCATTTTTGATTTGACGTATAATGCATAATGGAGATTGTTCACAGATTTTGGAGCATTATCATCTTCTAATAAGTTTTGTATTCCAATTTCAAATAATCTTTGAACCGGATAGATTTGATACTCTAACCGCGCGCTCTTTATAATATTGCTAATACCTAAATACAATAATTGGAAAAAAGATATTTGCAGTAAATAGTGCATAAATCGATTTTTGTGACCTTTGACTTCTGATTTTTTAAGAAGCTAACATCTCACGATATGTGAATTATGAGAAAAGTTTTGGGATGTTAAAATACAAGCTTATATTATCCCTACTAATATTATAAATGTGAATGTAAGTTTGTTTGTTACGCTTTCACGCGAGAACTACTCAACCGATCATCATGAAACTTTGTACACATATTCTTGGAGGTATTAGAAGTAACTTTTTATTGAAAAAAAATATTTTTTATTTTTTACGAAAACTAAAAAAATTGTTAGTCAAAAAATTCAACGCCATCTAGCGGTTCAGTAATGAAGTTTCAACCCTGAGTAGGCCACCGTAATGTGGCGCAGTTAATATCTTATATATTTAAACTAGCAATTTACGACTTAATAAAGTATTATGGTGCCACCGTAAGGAGGAGCACTTAATATCACATATATTTAAACAAGCAATTCTTACTTAAGTTTTATGATGCCACCGGAAGGTGGCGCAGTTTATATCTTACATATTTCAACAAATTCTTGCTAAATTAAGTAATATGCTACCTAATATATTTAATCGATAAATTACAAAATATAATAAAAAAATAGTATACACCTGATAACTTACGAGAAAATATGATAAAAACAATAAAATAAAATAAAAATAATTGAAAACAAAATAAAATCGTAAAAATTTAAAAAAATCAAAAAAGACATCAGTTTTATGCGGTACGAAGTCCGCCGGGTTAGCTAGTTATACGAGTTTCTGGCTGGGTATGTCGAATTCCGGAGTGAAATCCCTATAATGACTGGACTATTTACTAATTCAGGGTTTACATGGAACCAAGGACTTAATTATTACTCTAATCCAGAATGCTAAAAACTTGCTGATATATATTTTTCTGAAATTTTCATTTTAAATACAATTTAACTGAAACGATATGGCAAGAATTGTACGTAATGGAGATTTTTTCTCTACAAGTATTATGTTTCTACTATTTTAATTAACTAATATTAAATAAAGTATATGTTGTATCTCATTTTAGGTACAAGCACTCGTACAAGAATTAACAACTGATATTGAAGAAGCTGATGATGATACTCCATTAAAAAAATCAAAATTTAAAGCTTTAAATCAAGGCGTTCAAAATTTTGCTCCATTATTTAAACGTCCTTACTTGGGAAAATTTACTCTTATGTGCCTTATTCAAACAGTATTCTTAACCAGGTAAAAAGTAATTTTTTAGCGTTTTTTTTTAATTTTATGATTTTCTATAATTTTTACGTATGAGTATATTTTTGAAGTAAAACTTCTTTAGGCGCGACTAGGGGTAACTCAGTAATTCTAACGGACGTGACGTCATATTCTATGTAACGCAAAAATCCTGATACAAAAAACCTAAAACGATTCCGCCTACTATATTAAATAAAAGTTAAATCTGTAATTGTATATTAGGGTAGGCAACATAGTTTACATATTTTGCTGACCTGTCAAATTGACAGCTAATCAACCAAAATACATTGTTGATGAATAGTTTTACGCCTAAAATTTGTGTATAAAGTGTTTGTTTTAAATATGAATAAAAGTGGATTTATTAATAAAGACAGTGATGAAAAAATATTGAATAAAAATGAGTGATTACTCTATATTATACATTTTATTTTCCTGTGAATCGCTTAAAAAATCAATGTTGAAATCTCCACACAGAATAAAAGATATAAAGTTATTTATTAATGCACTATAAAGTCTATCTATAAATGTATTAAAATTTCCAGATGAGGATCTATAAATATTTAATATACAACAGGTGGTTTGAAGTATTTTAAAAGAGATACTGGAGATTTCAATATCTACTTCAAGTGATAAATGAGTAAAAAAATCTTGTTTCTTAATTTCTATGGAAGATTTTGTCAAAATTAGTACACCGCCATGTGATTTATTAGTTCTATTAAAGTAACAGTAACAGAGTTGTTATTAAATCGTATGTAGCCGATATTGTCTTTATTGGACCATGTTTCGGATAGACATACCTAATATGTCTGGTTTGTATTGCTATTAGCTTTTTTAGAAATTAATTGACAGTTAACATTTAAAATACAGAAGAAATTATCAGATTTCTCATGATTTTTACACACACAGTTCTTTATGTTTCTACTGACTTCCTTGCGATACGTACGTCAAAACTTTTGATTAGCTAACAAAACCTAACCGTTAATTTCTGTCAAAATTTTTTAATACGTGAAAGTAAAATTAATATATTTTAGATAAATTACAAAACAAAATAGTTGTCACTTGAATAAAATGGAGGATTCTCAAGAATATTTTACTCTTTCATCAATAAATAATAATAATAAACGAAAAAAATCAAAAACCTGTAGCTACTTGTTAATAAACATATTTTGAATTTGAATTTATTTTGCGATGATACGTAGGTACGTCAAATAAGTTTTATTTCAATCGCGCGTAAAAGTTACACGCACACTCTTTTTTATTTCTTCTGCATTTTTTGTTTAGCTTTATTTTTTTAAGAAGTTAAAATCAAACTAATTAAAACGTTTAAATAATAATTCAAGATATTCTAAATATAAAAACTTTCTGCTCCTATAATGTTGGTAAAGTTTTACAAGCGTCTTATTTTATTTGATTATGATTTACTTCAAGAGGTTTTTGAGACAAGTCACGGTTTCGTGACTATTATAAGTGTTTTTTTCAAAGTTTTTTTAAGAATGTATAGTGGTGAGCAATTCATAGTGGACACTTTTAAAATAACTTTAATGCAATAAAAACAAAAAATAAAGTTGAAATCTAAACTTGAAATTAAAAACAAAAAATCAGACAACTTCAGAAGTATAATATTTTGCTATTCCGCCGTTGTGGTTAATTACGCTTTGGAGGCGTTTGGACATTGAGATAACTTAATTTCTCACCTATTCGGGAGTAGAATTTTCCCACGAGTCGTGAATATCCGCCCACTCTTCAACGCTGTTTGCGCGACGAAAACTTCTTTGACATCAATCCCCACAGATTTTCTATGGGATTTAAATCGTGGATAAGTAGACCAAGGAAGTTTTTGCACATTATTTTCTTTAACCCAGTGAGAAATTATATGCGCGATATAGATTGGACAATTGTCCTGTTGAAATATAAAATTTGGCGGATATGCAGACGTCTCTGACGGCAGCATCACATCATTCAAGATGACTCTGTAGTATTCTGCATTCAGACGACTATCTATCCTCCAACAAACGCCGACTCCTTGTGCTCCAATCCAGCCCCAAGTGTTTACGGAAAATCAACCGCTATTGGCTACCGAATTCACATATAGCTCTTCATAGCTTGTGTTCCTCGGACGATAGACTCTAACATTACTATTACCAGATTGGAAAACTTTTTCACCACAAAAGATTACTTTATTCCAATATTCTTCGACCATTCGGATATATTCGCGAGCAAATTGAAGCATTGCTTTTTTGTTTCGACGACTTTTTAGATGCAGCACAGTTTATTACAGTTACTTCTTTGATTCTGCGGCGCGCCGTCCATTCGGAAAATCGGTGTCTAGGATAGCATGCCTTGCTGTCAAAAATTGATTGTTGCGAATGAATGTCACTAATGCCTCATCCTGGACAAAAAAAAAAACCGGAGAATGGATGGTCGAGTTGCGGCACACTGTCACTAATGTATTAGTGACAAATTTACCACCCTACTGCCCGCGCTCGCGATGGTAGGGTGGCTCAACCAAAAGGAGTTTGGTTAGGAAGTATATTAATATTTATTAAATTACATTATTCGTTATGTTTGGTACAATTTTGGTAACTCGGCGGGCACGAGCTGAGCAAAATGCTTATGGCCCGCGAAAAATCATGAGGTACCTTGCTTTTTTTACCCTCATGTGCCTCATTTAATATTCCCATCTCGTTTGAGCTTATGCTTAATGTAGTTAAAATAAAAGGTAGACTCTGTTCCCTCTTAACGTATCCTACTAAACTAGTGAAATTAAAATTTATTCCAATATCTTAATTATAGTAAATTAAATTAACTAATTAGGTACAAATACTATTTATTTCTTAAAACTATTTTCCCAGTATTGGATGAAACGCAAGCATTTTAGTCAACTTGGGCCCTGGCTTCTTTTTCAAATTTGCAGTTCATCGGGTTCGAAGATTCTTAATTGGTTTAGATCTCGATACATCCCTACCAGGTGTGTGTGAGGTATGGCTCCACGTTGAATGTTTATAGAATTCCGCTGTTGGTCGTATGTAGCACAGAAGTATATACGATGCTGAGGAGTATCTGTGACGCCACATTCCATGCAGTTGGGAGATTCTGCTTTGCCTATCCTGTGTAAATGGACCATTGAATTTCCATGACTTGACAGTAAATGAGTAGTCTTCCGTTCTAACGGAGTGGAGACTGTATCTAGCCATTGTTGGAGTTGAGGAAAGAGCTCGTATAGGTATCGCCCAGTGGTACTTGTTTCCCATTCACCTTGCCATTGGTGGACTGCAAGGCTGTCTAGATGTCTGTCCAGGACAGTTTGGTACCTGTAGTCTTCCGCTATGATTTCGTTGCCCATAAAGAACGCTCTCTTTTGCCTGGAGATTCTTATTTTTGCCAAAATGTGTTGTAGGTGTATATGGAGAGGAGGTATTATCGCTAGAACACATAGTGTCTCCGCCGGTGCCGAGTTGTAAGCGCCTAGTATGACTTTTAGGCACATAGCTTGGATGGTGCGCAGTTTTCTTCGGTTTATCACCCGTGGTATTCTGTGTCCCCATATTTCAATCCCGTACGCCATGATTGGGATGATTGCCTTCAGGTATATATTTTTTAGCGCATCTTGGTATTGTTGTATTTGTCCACAGTTTCTTCTGAGGGTCCGTCTGAGGCATTGAAATATTTTTCTGCACTTGTCGGTGATATAGCGGATGTGATGTGTAAAGTTCAACTGGTCGTCTATCATTACACCTAGGCACTTGATCACTTCCGTTCTTTGTATGGATTTTTCATTGAATCGCACGACGGGGTTTCGATTGAAATATAGCTTGGGAATTTGGAAAACACCATGTACTTTGTCTTCTTTTCTGAGATCTGTAGTTTGTTTCTGCGTGCCCATGTGAGTACTATGCCCATGCAGTGTCTAGTGTAGTCTTCCAATTCTCTTCTGCTAGCACCTCTAACAAGCAGAGTGAAATCATCAGCGTAAGCGGCTATTTGGACGCCCATTGGCCATGCTTCTGCCAGGAGTGGGTTCATAACAATGTTCCACATTGTTGGACCTAGGACGGAGCCCTGCGGACAGCCTTTACTTGTATGCTTTATTTGCGTTGTGTTCCCAAAGCTGTATTTAACAGTTCTGTTTGCAAGATAGTTCTTGATTATCGAGAGTAGTCCGTTTGAGATTCCTTTTCTTTCTAGTTCGATGATGAGGCTTGGCCACCATAGGTTATCAAAGGCGCCTGATATGTCTATGAAAACGGCTAGGCAGTGATTTGGGGATTCTCTTGCGTATTCAGTAATTTGATTTAAAGCACTGATGGTGGACTTCCCTTTTCGGAAACCATATTGTGTATCAGCAAACATTCTTGCTTCACCTATTTCATCGATCATTTTGTTGAGTATGATGCGTTCCAATACCTTCCCTAATTCTGGAAATAACGTAATTGGTCGAAGAGATTTTGGATCTGCTGGGTCTTTGCCAAAGCTTTAAATATTGTGACCAATTTTCCCTGTTTCCAGGACGCTGGAAAGTATCCTATTCTGAAGCATGCTTGATAGAGCCGAATTAGATTTTCTCGAATGTCTTAACTATTATGATACCATGAATTTCATCTCTTCCTGGTGCTTTGTACGGTTTAATATGGCTAACGGCGTTGTCTATCATGTCAGGTGTGATTATCGTCTCAATTTGGTAATTCCCATAACAGTGATTGGACTGTTCCCTCATCTCTGTGTGCTCATGGCTTTCATTTTTGATTTGGTCATCAGGTATTAAGGTCTGTAGGATTTCATTGATTGTGTCTTCTTGTAACAACGTAGTTGTGCCATCTGATTTCAGGACTGTGTGTTTGACATTGGCAAAATTAAGTTTTCCGGCCGCGAGCTTGTATGCCACTCCCAAAGGGTTTTTTGCAAGTTGGTCATTCAAGAATTGAGTCCACGAGTTCGTCTTTGCCCTCTTTATTTCGTCGAAGTATGTCTGTCTTAGTTCGGCATATCTTGCTCTTGCTTCAAGATAGTCAAGATGACGCCTACGTTGTCTTTGGTATATTTTCCTGCTTCTAATGACTTGTTTCTTAAAGTCATCTAGCGTATCATTCCACCAGGGTGTTCGCCTTTCTTTCCCTTTCGACTTTGCACATGACACCGATATTATATTTAGTAGTTTATCTGTTAAGACATTCACAAATCTGTCGACGCTTGGTCTGTCATTCAGATAAATATTTGACAGGTCTGAGTCAACTTCTATTGCATGCCGTTCTAGGATTTGATCATTGATTTTCCTTACATTGTGTGATCGCTTCTGCATTTCCCCAGGACAGGCTTATTTTAATCGGTCTGGTCACTAGAAGATATGTCGCTTATTACTTTCCACTCGTTTATGCTTGCAAGCAGATTTCCTGTGACAAGAGTGACATCGATATTTTCTTCTCCATTGGCTGTGGAGAAAGTGTATGGTTCGCCTTCTTTATTTATTACAAATCAGTCGTTTGCACTGATGAAATCTTCGATGCTTAGTCCCCTATCGTCTGTTCTTTTGGAGAACCAGGACGTTGACTTACTATTTATATCTCCCAGTACCATCATTGGAATGTTAGCAGCTCGGTATTTATTTATGATATCATTTACTTTTTGTGTGTAGGGTTGCAGATCTTGATCCCACGGAAAATAGACATTTATTATGAGCAGACTAACACCATTTTTAGTGATCACCGTAACGACTATGTTTTCATCAGACAGAATGGAGTTAAATACACATTTGCTTCCTAAAACGTAAGTTGCTGCGTATGGTCTTGTTGAATTTGTCCAGGCGCCTTGTAGATGTGCTAACCCAGGTATTTTCTGCTTTTGTGTGTCGGATTGGATGTATGCGTACGGTTCTTGAAGGCAAATTATGTCGATTTGATTTGGTTCCGCTTCTGCAAAGGCTTTGATTTCGCTAGTCGCAATTCTTGAGAATTGTACATTTGCCTGAATGACTCTGATAATGGCCTTATTCATATTCAGTGTTCGCTATGTATTCAAGTGTACTCTTAGCCAGTATGGGACATTTTGGCGATCTTGCTTCATGTGCGTTGTCTTTTATGCCCGCGTTACAACAGTTTATGCATTTGGGAGTTTCTGTGGTGTGTCTGCATTCTTTGGTGTCATGCTTACCTGCACATCGCCCACAAACCGTATCACTTTTGCAGACGTTTTGGAGATGACCAAACTTCTGACATTTAAAACACCTTAGTAGTGTGATATGATCCCTGATTATGCACGAGGTCCAGCCAATGAATAATCGTTCTGTCTCAAGTAGTGTCCTGCGAGCATCAGAAGATACTTCAACAACCCAATGATTGTAATGTTTTCCCTTTGGTCCAAATTTGTGTTTGACCTTAAGATCTTCTTCACCAATATTATCGATTTCATTTAGTATGAGTTCTTTTAGATCCTCTGCCTCATATTTCGATGGAACACCGAAGACTGCCAGTCTTGGTTGGAATTTCCCCAAAATCTTGGCTTCCAGCCCAGCTTTCCTTAGTGCCTCTTTATCTATTTTACTGCCGTCGATTTCCTTAGCCGTCACTTTAATTCCATTTTTGCCAAAATTTGTAATTTTGTCTGGTTTTAGGCCAAGGTTTTCTGGCTTTAAGTTTTTAAGCATTTGTTTCTTGGTATCCTCGCAGGTTTTGATTGGACCTTCTTTGTCCTTTGGAGTTATGATAATTGCCTTCTGTGTAGTTGGTACGATTGCCTTCTTTGCCTGTCTGCATAGGTACTTGGCCCAGCTGATTTGAGTTCTTCTATTTTGCCCATGATCTTGGATTCAGCAGTATTGTTTCCATCTATGGTTCCACAAACTACTGCCAGTTGACTGAAAATTGTTCCCATTTCTTCGATAGCACGGTTGAGTTCCGCCTTTTTGCTAAGTGAGTCTTTTAGCCCTGCTACCGAATTGAAAGCGTTTATTCGGGAGACCAAAAAGGCGTTAATAATGTCCACTATACTACCGATATTCTTACCACCTAGTTTGCGTACATTGTCTTCTGCCTCAAGCAGATTTGCATGGGCCGACACTTCACTTGTCGCCGACATTTCGAATCAACAAGATCGTTTAAAACCATGTATTTTTATATAAAAACCTTGATTTCCGAGACAGTGTAAAAATTTGCCGAATACCGGCACATTTTTATATTTTTACTAGCTAACCCCGCGGACTTCGTACCGCAAATCATTTATGTCATTCTTCCATTTTTCGTTTTTTCAATTTATTTTGATTTTATCGTTTTCATCATATTTTCTCGTTAGTTATCAGGTCTATACTATTTTTTTTTCGTTATATTTTGTAGTTTATTGATAAAATATATTAGATGCATCACAATACTTAATTTAGTAAGAATTTCTCGTTTAAATATAAGTGACATTAACTGCGCCACCTTCCGGTGGCGTCACAATACTTAAGTAGGGATTGCTCGATTAAATATATGTGATATTAACTGCGCCACCTTACGGTGGCGTGATATAAAGTAATCAAATAAGTAGTAGTTGCTCGTTTAATGGAAGCGCCATCTGGTGGTAACTTCCATTAATACGAATATCATATTCATCTTACCCATTAAAAATAAATCATCATATTGATTTTCATGACAACCGGTTGAACGGGGCGGAAGTCGATAATTTACAGCGCCGCCTGGTAGCAAGTTACATTAATGAGCATAGCATATAAATTTTCTCCGTGGAAAAATACATGTACATACCAATTTTAATATTGATCGGTCAAATAGTTTCTGAGTCTATCGATTTCATACATACAAACATCCTTTTTTATATATATAGATAGATAAGGATTGCTCGTTTAAATATATGTTATATGAACTGCGCCACCTTACGGTGGCGTGATATATAGTAATCAAATAAGTAGTGGTTGCTCGTTTAATGGAAGCGCCATCTGGTGGTAACTTCCATTAATACGAATATCACATTCATATTAACCATTAAAAATACAGCATCCTACTGATTTTCATGACAATCGGTTGAACGGGACAGAAGTTGCTACTTTTCAGCACCACCTGGTGGCGAGTTACATCAATGTGCATAGCATATTCGTTTTCTCCGAGAAAAAATACATAGTCATACTAATTTTTATGACAATCGGTTGAACGGGGCAGAAGTTGCTAGTTTGGGGCGCCCCCTGGTGGCGAGTGGCATCAATGGGCATAGCATATTTGTTTTCTCCGTGAAAAAATACATATAGATACCAATTTTCATGACAATCGGTTAAATGGGGCAGAAGTTGCTACTTTGCAGGGCCACCTGGTGGCGAGTGACATCAATGGGCATAGCATATTTGTTTTCTCCATGAAAAAATACATATACATACCAATTTTCATGACAATCGGTTGAACGGGGCAGAAGTTTCTGCTTTGCAGCGCCACCTGGTGGTGAGTGGCATCAATGAGCATATCATATAAACCTTCTCCGTGGAAAAATACATATATATACCAATTTTCATAATAATCGGTCCAGTAGTTTTTCAGTTCATTGATTTCGTACATAAAAACAAATCCTTTTTTATATATATAGATTGTAAACATAAATTGCCGGAAAAAAAAATTTAATGTTTATATTAGGTATTAATATCACTGTATCACTGTATCGTTTAACAATTTACATGGACTGTGGTGGTTTACAGTCGACTATCCCTCATCCTGGACAAGCGTAGAACATTTATTGCGTATACCACCATGTTGGTTTGCAACGGAGTCCAAATCTCTCCATTTTTGGTAAATTTTGTGCACCGCCGATTTTTCAATTTTTAACTCGCCTGCCACTCTTCGTATACTCCACCCAATCTCCAGCATTTCCACTGCTCTTCCTTTTAATTCTTTGCTGTAACGCGGCATGATATTTACACCAAATTTTAATTACGGTAAATGTGCAACAATATTTGTCAATAAATGTTAACTGTCAATTCGCAATACAATAGTTGAAAAGCCAGTATTGCACAGCCTACAGGAATCAAGTTTTCAAAGTGTCCACTATTAATTGCTCACCACTGTATATGTATATATTTACATATAAAAGCAGGTGAAAGACATAGGATACTTTGTTTCCCGTTTGACCGAGTTCCCGTGAAATCATACTCACAGTAATATGACGCCACCATAAGAGGGCGCAATAATAACTTATATATTAAAACGAGCAATTTTTACTTAGTTAAGTACTATGACGCCACCGTAAGGTAACGAAGTTGATATCTTTTATATTTACACGTCATTATAAGGTGGCGCAGTGGATGTCATATATTTTTAAATGAGCAATTCTTACTTAATAAAGTACTATGTCGCCACTGTAAGGTGGATCAGTTTATTTCTATATATTTAGGTACACTTTATTATATTACATCAGTAATTCTTACTTAATTAAGAACTATAAAGCCACCGTAAGGTGGCGCAGTTGATATCTAATATATTTAATAGACAAATTACAAAATACAACATACAAATAGTAAAAACGTGAAAACAAAGAAGAAATTATGATAAAAAGACAAAACCAAAAAAACCAAACAAAATCGTATAAATTTGAAAAAACGGAAAATGAGAAAAAAATATGAATCTTAGGCGTTACGAAGTTCGCTGGGTGAGGTAGTTTTCAATAATAAAAAGACACGGAATAGGAAAGGATCATTTTTTGTGATTCAAGATCATTTCCTATTTCGGTGATTTATCCTCCACATCTTTTGAACTTCATCAGTTTCCATAAATGGTCAGAAAACTTCTTGCTTATGTATATCATAAATTTACGGTTTTTTCGTTTATTTCCTGGGTTTCGCCACCCTTACATATCGAACACCTGTTTTTCTTGAAGTCCTTTTATGGATTTTATTATTTTTTGACCTCTATTCCATCTTATGTTTGGATCATTCATCACCACGGATTTGCTGACGTCGTAGCCAACAACTAGAAGATTTCAGTTCCAGTTTTCAAAAACTTTTAATGTGTTTAAGTTTTACATATTAAAACTTTTGTAATGTTCCTCACGGGTTAATTTTAATTGGCTTTTTGACCATTTATTAGTCTATTTCTACCTTTTGGTTTTCTCACTACACACTTGTTTTTTAACACCGCTGGACATTTTGTGTTGAAGATATTGAAACCAGTTCTACCACCTAAGTCGCTTTCCATTGAAATATTGTTTTTCTACAAGCATGTGTAAAACAACACTTTCCCGCACGCATTTTAATTCAGAAAATATCTCTTTCCCGCACGGAGTGCGGGTAAGATTTTTTCCCGCACGCATTTTTTTTTTAATTAATTGAATATGTTTTCCAATAACCTTTTTGACAAATTATTGTATTATTACCTTTATATTGTTAGACTACATACAAATAGTAAAAAAAATTAAGATTATTTTACATGAAAATAGGGATTTTTAAAATTTTTGTTTTTAAAAAAATCATAATTTATTAAATCACCCCTGTAAACCTTACCCAAAGCAACAACAAACTCACTTGTTTAAGTAGGGTTGCTATAGCTACAGTCGTGTATTTATTGACACTATGAAAGATTTAATTGTCACAATCGCATCTTTTCAAATATCTAAATAATTTTCGAGGTGATTATGCTTGTAGAAAAAATATTGATCCTTACTCTTGCGGAAATTAACTTTCCCGCACTTAACTGCTTGCCCGAACTCTGCTTCGCGTCGTTCGGGCATCGGCAGTTCGAGTGCGGGAAAGTATAACTTTCCGCACTTAGGATAATAACTATTTTATACAATTGTATTATGGTTACATTTACTTTTTGCATTTAACCTGATGATGACCTTGTTCGTCGAAACTAGTTGTCAACCTTTTTTGATTTGAATGTAATGAAATAATTCGGTGAACACGAATTCCCGTCAGGTTTCTTATGACGAATATAATACACATGAGTTCCCGTTCGACACTTGCAGGTATCTTAATCTCACACTCGAATTGCCGTCCAGTTTATTTAATCCGCTTCCAGGTAAACTAAATAATTCTGAAAATCGTAATCCTGAATTCTAATGAAAAAGTTGAATACTAATAAAATTTTTAATCCGAATCCGCTTCCAGATAAACTAAATAATTCTGAAAATCGTAATCCTGAATTCTAATGAAAAAGTTGAATACTAATAAAAATTTTAATCCTAAACCCTTGTAAGTATAGCGAACGAACTGTATTGGGGTTGGCGAGGGGGTATGTCAGTACTAATTGCACAACTAATTGCTTTTGGAAACATATATATTAAGTTGTCGTTTTCGAAATGACAGTTTATTAATATACATATTTCCGAACGTTTGTTGTCGTACGCTATAGTGATACACAAAATGCTTGAAGTAATACTAAGTGAAAAGGGTAAACCCCTTCTGGTACTGAACAGTTTTAAATTCTACAAATATCGTTTATTAAAGTCTTCTGGTAAAGTATCTTGGTGTTGTGTGAACAAAAATTGTCGCGCTAAGGTGTATACCATTGGAGAAGAAGAAAATTTAGTGTTTTCTAAAGCTGTCGGTGGACATGAGCACAATAGTGTGGACCAGCAACTTTTAAACCGCCAGAAGTTAAGTAACGGACTAAAAAGGAAAATCGAAGATAGTGTCTATGAAAGGCGTTCGAAAATGGTTCACAGGGAGTTGGATCGGCAAAATACAATGCTGGAAACACTTACAAGCCAAGATATGACATATATAAGGAATAATTTGGGTAGAGCAAGAAGAAGCAAATTTCCAAAATTACCCACATCTACTAGAGAATTGCAAGAATGTTTAAATCTACTCAACATTGTCAGTTCCAAAAATGAAGAATTTCTACTGATCAACAACGTAGAACACGAAGTAGTAGTTTTCGCATGTCCAAGTAACGTGTCATTTATGTGCCAACACTCAAAATTTTATATGGATGGAACGTTTGACTACTGCCCAAAATATTTTACTCAGTTGTTCACAATTCATGTTTACAACAACGCTACATATATTCCGGTGGCTTTCTGTCTGTTGAAGAACAAGCTGAAATCGACATATGTAAAATTATTTGATCTTATTGTTAATAAAAGTAACGAACTTGGAAGTAAATTTTTGCCGGAAATAATCGTTATAGACTTTGAACAAGCGATTCACTCCAGTGTTAAGGAAAGCTTTCCAAATTCGAAGATTATTGGTTGTAGATTTCACCTGTCACAAGCGTGGTACAGAAGAATAGGACAGTTGGGGTTATCAACTGAATACAAAGATGCCAGTTCCGATATTGGAAAATGGCTACACTATGTATATGGATTAACCTTCTTGCCACATACGGAAGTAGGTGATGCATTTTCTTTTAAACTGGCGGAAGACAAACCCGTAGATGAAAGAGTTACGCTGTTCGCAGACTACCTGACAGAGAACTACATAGCTGAAGATTCCAAGTTTCCACCCGAGATTTGGGCAGCAAATACATCAGACACTTCACGCACCACAAACACATGTGAAAGTTTTCATTCGAAGTTTAGACAGTATTGCCCTATAAACCACCCAAATGTATATGTTTTTATAGAAGCTATTAAAGGTATGCAAACAGATACGTATATCAAAATAAATAGTTGCAAATCAGGAGACATGCGATATACTCGAAAAAATATAGAACGCAATATAAAATTTATTAATGAAAAAATTGTTCAATTTAAAAATAAAGAAATCTCTCGTTACGATTTTATAAAGTGTATGGCCTATAAATTTAGTTATATTGTATTATAATTATTAAAATGAATTTGTTAATATATATGTATATTATGTATGCATGACTTCTTTATATGTATGTATTTATGGTACAGTAGTAGTACGTAATAAAATTGTAAAATTAAAATTCCGTATTTTATTTCAATAATACAATGTAAAATAATAACGTGTAAGAGTGCCAAAGATAAAACATTATTTACAACTATTTCTTATTTCATACATCTAAAAACGAACTTAAAACTTTTACTATTATAATAACTGTTATTATTACAATAATATGCAATAAATACACAGCTAAATATCAGATGATTCAGGGAATTTACCGCAATTACCATAAACACCTTTTGGACAGGTCAGTTTTCACCCTGACGGGAACTCGAGTGACGGCTTAACGGACCCTAATTATGAAACAGGTAGATTGGTTATCCTGACGGGAATTCGTGTGCGTCCAAATAATTTGTGTGGTACGAGACTTTGAGTTTTCTTTGGTATAACCATTTGACCACATTTGAGAAATGGATGATATCCTCTCGATAATGAAAATAGTTAAATTAATTAAATTTCAATGAGAATGGGGTTAACACAAAATTTATTTGTAGTCCAAATAAATTTAAAAATCAATCACAAATAAAGAAATTTAAGTTAATTTTATAATAGAAAACTTGATTATCACTTATTGTTATCAGTAAAAAACGATTGTTGTTAATTGATTTAATTAGATATGAAAAATAATCCGTTGTCAAGAGCAAACTAGAGAAAATTTATCGTCTGTTTTTAATCTATGAAAAAAGTTTGATTTGTTTTTTCTTTTAATTTATATTAATTATTTCAATAACTGAAATATATAAATCTAGATCTACGGTTATGATGAGGTTATCGGGAATACAGTTTTACAACTAATTGAAAATGATATATTGATATGGAACACTTTACAATAAGAAAATACAATTAAGTGTGGATGAGGATTCCAGCACTTACAAATTAATTGCTATAAACAAAATAATAATGAAAAAAAAAATTTCTTATTCTTCTACGGATGAACTTCTTCCTACTCCACTTCTTTCTAACTCCTTTTTCCTGCTACCTAACTTTCTCTTGCCTCTCTGTTCTACTACTTTTCAGCTCTGGCCTCTACTTCTAATTGCTCCTTCCTTTTTAATTAGTACCTTTTTGTTATTTGTTTACTATTATTATTCCTAATTGAAATTACTAATTCTTTCGTTAAATTCAATATTTTTATTAATTTTTGTCATAGACAACCTTTTATTATTCTTAACGACAATCTCATAAATACAACCTCATAACAACCAAAAATAAAAGTAACAAACATTGTTACTCAATCTAAGCAACCAATCTCTAAATGTAGGATAACATTCATACAATACAAAATCATAACAACCAAAAACAAAAGTAAAAAAATTCTTACTCAATCTAAGCAATCAATCTCTAAATATATCTAGGATAACATTTCCAAAATTCTACTGAGAAAATGAGATCTTTTACCATAAATCCACCAAATTAGTGCTGGCGCCGCCCTACTAAATTAATTACCAATTTTATTTAGATGGAATCATGCTAGTTTTTTTGATATAAGTACTTAACCTCCTTAACACAATTTTTTGGTGGAAGTTTGCAGGATTGCCAGAAAATTTGTTAATGACAAATAACTTAACAAATTATTGCAATATTATATTACATAAAGTGCGGAAATTGAAACTGTTCATACGAGTGGGAAATATCACTTTCCGCACAAGTAATGTATACTATTTTTTCTACGACTACGAGATAACTTTGCCAAATAGTGTGTTATGTGATTGTTTTATTTGTGACTGGTTCAACTATTCTAGTTCTATCTATTTAGTTTATATTGTATCGGGATAACCGAATAAGGAAAGGACCTTCACTTGAAATACTGTTTTTAGGTTATTCTAGAATATTTTCACTCTTTCTAGTGTGTACTGATTGGGTTCGATCGTGTTTCTAGTAAATTCTAGAATGTTTGTTTGTTCTATAAGGTGATGTATGAGTTCGAATAGTTTATTGTCAATTGTGAAAACTGTTTAGACATATTTCAGCAGAGTTCTTGTTAGAATTTTGTGAATAAATTGTGTTATGGGGTAAGTGTTTCAATATTATAAATAATGCTGTTATATTTCCTAATATTTATAATTAACATTTATTTAAAAGCAAAATAATAACTATGGACGCTGAATAGAAAATAAATTTTAACGTATTTTTTAGTAACCAATCAGTTTTTAGAGCAAAATTACTTAAAAGAAAATATTATATTGTAAATATTTCCAGAAGATAGATAGAGCAATAAAAGTAAATCCTGCTTTTTTTTCAATGACAAAATTTATACGTTTATTCTGTGGCTCATTAGACGTTACGGCAAAACTACTCTGATTAAAAAACTGAATATTTGTAAATAGTAATATGTTGGAAACCTATTATTACAAATTTCCAGTGCTATCGAGAAAAATTATAACTTATAATTTTTGCCCGTTTGTAGCTTGTTTTATATTTGTAGTTATTACATTTTTAAATGTAAATTAGAAAACGATGTTTGATTGCTTAGTTATCCTTCCGTGCGGAAAGTGACTTTACGCACATGTGCGAAAATAGTTATTATCCTAACAAGTGCGGAAAGTTAATTTCCGCAAGTGTTAGGATCAATACTTTATACAACTACTGCTCTGGAAGTAGAATTTGAGAGGAATATAAAAAATAATTTTTCTTTTGACACATCTGGCAATAAATTTGTTGTTGCATTTTTAGCTGATTCAACTAGTTCAGGTGGAGTTAAACATCTTGTTAAATCGACCATTATTTTAAATAGTACACTTTTTTTAATTACCTACACTTTCTTTTTGGGTTTATACAGTTGCGTTGTGACAGTTGTGACATAAATTAAAAAGGGTTAGGACTGATCGTTGTTTTTAATGTATGATTCACATGAACGATAAAAATAACTATACTATCGCGGCATCAGATGGCGTTTCAGTAGTCTCTCTAGTCAAATAAAAACGACAGATAGTTTAGGCGAAATCCATGTAGTTATGTGGTCATAACCAAACATGTGCGTTTATGAAATACATATAGACAAGTATGCGACTATTGTGTACTTCGGAGATGACATACTGCGCTCGAAAAGTCAACTTCCAGAGCAGGCATTGTATAAAGTAACTATCCGAACATATGCTTAAAACTAGCACTTTTCATAGGGCTAGAGAGTGTGTAAGTGTTACTTTTAATGTGGTTGTAGGAAAAAAAAAGGATGTGGCAGTCAGTGGGACTGCCGGCAGAAGTTATACTTCTATGCACTGTTAACTAATAAAACTTAATAACTACAAACACAGGCAAGTAGCAATAATTTTTTTTTTAAAATTAACTGTATTCAATTAAATAAAAACTTAGAAAAATAAGACCAGTTGATGTGTGTCCTTACTTCAAACACGAAAACCAAACAGTAAAACGATCAATGTACAAAAAAAGTGTTTTTATAATTTTGACAAGTAAAGTGACATTTTTCAAAACTGCTGTCAGTTTTAAAAGTCATTACTTTTCATAACTAGTTTTGAAAAGTAAAACTTTACGTAACTAGTTTTCAAAACAAGTTACGAAAAATATAAAGCAAATATAAACAACTAAAAACTATTTTATACTAACTTTATTAAAGAAATATTTAAAAGCAGACATTTTTAAACAAAAAATTAAATAAGTATACTTAATATTTAAGCCAGAAACTTACCTTTTAATTATATCTGTATTAAATAGAATTGTCATTAGAAAGCTATCAATGCAAAATAAACACGAGAACTAGATGTATTGTTTTTAATTATATTATTAGATAATTATGATTTTTTTAATTATGGAATTTCTTCAAAATTATAAAAAATCTTGTACGGAACTCTTGTTCATTTGCAGCACTCGCTACGCTCTTGCTGCAACATTACACTCGTTAAACAAAATTGGACTTTTCATAACTCGTTACGTAAATAACTATTACAAAACCCGATTTGCTTACCGTGGGCTATTACAGATTTTAAAACACTAGAAAACAATGCAAAACATTTTCTAACAACATATAGGTACACACTTTTACAAAATTTTAACGCACTTTGAACTGCACTTTTCAGTAACTTTGCAGAAAAAGGTTTTAACTCACACGCATGTCTACAACTCAAAAGCATAGTGAAGGATATAATGTAACCATGTGACGGTATTTTAGACTACAATACAATACTCATTACCGAATATTATTATTAATATAAAATACTAAACTTAATATGTATACTTACTGGACAGAATTATAAAATAATATGTCAAACATAATGCGATACGTCAATGTAATACAATAACAATAGCTCAGACTGTTTGTTGTATATCTATCTCTTTTCAATGCAATGAATGTTTAAACGGTATTCAAAGGACTTATAGTGATGACTAATAACATGTAGTAAATATTTCATCTTTGTTTTTACCGAACAATATACCTTATATGTGATTCTGTCTCTCTCTTACTCACACCATTACATATGTAATGATTTTTCCCATTTAGCTACACACTAATTCATTCCACAGAGTGTCCGAATAGAAGTATAACTTCAAAAATATTTGTTGCAACACAAACGCTTTTTTCCTGTCCTCTGGACAATTCTAAACAAAAAAATTATAAAAACTTTTCGTACGACGCTTCAGTTCTGAAAGATTTGCGATCAAATTTCAAAAATCTATTTTTTCCCGATTTTTCGACACTTAGGTATAACTTTTAATTGAGTTATTTTTTTATTATTTTGTATTTCGCATTTGGATACAAAATACAAAATCAGGGAAAGAGCAAAACCACTTTGTTGTGATTTCATTGTTTCCTATTATTAAAACAACGAAATTTTATTTGATTCGCCATTAGATAAATGTAATATAACAATATATTAAATAAATAGATAAATTGGTAATCTATATAATACCATCATATCATAATTATAAAGCTTTTAAACCATTTGCAATTTAATAGTCAGGAATATAAAATACATCAAAGAAAACCCGATTTTATCGTGGAGTCAATAAAAAAATAGAATAGATTATTATTGAAAAAATATTGACTATAACTGTAATACATTCTATGTATCCTTACATTAATATTTTAATAGGACAATATTTTTTGTTTTTTAGTTTAAATTCATTACGTTTATGGACACCTCAATTATTTCAAGCTCAAGAGGATTACAAGCTTTATCACAATGGAACCAGTGCAGATTTGTGTACGATGATAGAAGTCTTGAAACCAAAACCAACAACTAGTGGAGTTTGTATCACGGTGTGTAAACAATTGTTAAGAAAACATTATTTAGTAATAATGGCCATTATTTGAAAGATTTTTATGTTTCAAACAACTATTTTTCAAAACTCAAAAACCTAGTATTTTGATAACATCTTGGGAGATACTCTCCGACTCTGATAGAACTGAATCTAACAGTTTATTATGGTTAACAGGTGAAGGCTTATGACTGCGAACTTTTTTAAGAACTTTTTAGTTAACCACTTGCCTAGCCACGTGGTGACGAGCATTATCTTCCATAAATACACAATATGGTCCCACGAAGGGAGGAAACGGCACAACATGTTTGAAAACGATACTTTCGAGATAATAATCTGAATTTATGGATCTCAGGTGGATAGGAACCAACTCTGGCCATTAAAACAGATTCCTCCTCAAAACATCACAGTGCCTTCACCCAATGAAATTTTGGGAACAATATAGCAGCTCGCAAATCTCTCACTAGGCCTTCACCACACATGCTTATATCCATCCAAAGATTTTAAGTTGATTCTAGTCTCATCTGAGAAACAAAAACTTTCTTCTAATCGCCATGCCTCCAGTTTTGTCTTCTCTGTAAACAAAGCTTTTTTCGCCAGTCTTCTACTGTTTAATCCAGCATTATTTAAACTTCTTCTCACAGTTTGAAACGATAACAGTACATTGCTAGCAATAGCTAACTCACTTCGTAACATTGTACCAGTGACAGTCCAGTTTCGAAGAAGAGACACGCACACAGAAAGCGCTCATCTCTTACATTTGTAGACCTTTTGCGCCCTTTTCCAGGTCTGCAATTGTAAGATCCTGTCTAGTTGAAGCATTTAACCATATGCCTTATAGTGGAATGATTTCTTCCTAACAAATTAGCAACATAACGCATAGAGTTCTGCCAGTTGATACCTATACTGCGTCCTCTACTGATCAATCTCTGCTACGATTAATTTTCTAAGACTAAAATAAAAAAACAACCTCTGCTAACAACACATCACTTTCTAGCAAATAAAATCTTTTTCTAATCAACAATTTTTGTAACTACAATGTTCTCAACTTCCAACACAAGTTAAAATTACGACATTTATAATTTTAACACAAACGACTAATTGACAGTATGTGTCTAGATTACCTATTAATCCCTATTCGAAAAAAATTAGCAACCTTAATCACGATCATTATTTTTTTTTAACTGGCCAGAAATTAGTACTTTCTGGTTTCTTTTTAGGTCAGAAAATCTCATTTTGTCGGACAAGGCCAGAAGATAAAAATGAGTCCGGTAAAAGCTTTTACCGGACTATCACAATAATTTTCTGGCCCGGTCCGACAAAATGAGATTTTCTGACCAAAAAATAAATTGAAAATTACTACATTCTGGCAGGTTTAAAAAAAATATTGTACGTAATACGTCCCAAAAGTGCTTTTACTGAACTCGCAGGCTTGCAGGCCTCGCTTGCGGCTCGCCCTGCAATTGCCCACTCGTCCAGTAAAATACCACTTTAGGGACTTGTTACGTAAACTACTATTAAAGCAAAAAAAATGTAGTGGTTTAATTTTGTCCAAAAGTTTATAAAGTCAGGAAAAGTGATCAGAATTATACATATTGTAACGGGATAACCGTGAAGGGACCTTAATTTGAAAGATTGTTATTGACAGTTGATTTTTAGAAACTTCTAAAAATAACACTGACTAGATTAAATAATGTTTCTAGAAAATTCTAGAAAGTTCCAGAATGTTCATTTGTTTAATTTGTTGTATATAAGGGGATGTATGGGCAGTTAACGTCAGTTCAAGTTCAAGTATTCACAAGAGTTCATTGTATTGTCAAGTAGTTAGACGTTATCCAGCAGAGTTCAGTGTATCTTAACAATTTTGTAAATAAATTGTGTAAAAAGCCCCCATAAGTGTTTCAAATTGGTGTCAGGTGTGGGGTGAAGATACAAGAATGCCTGGAAAAAAGATAAATGAACTATTGGTGGCTGAGCTCAGAAGAGAGCTTGAAGAAGTAGAGTTGGAAACTACTGGGAGCAAATCCGTATTGTTGAGAAGGCTCCGTGAATACTACGTAAATAATGATTTGGACCCTGACGCTGTGGAGTTCGAAGACCCGGTTCAAAAAGCAATTTCCCGACTACAAGAAGAACAAACTCAACAACTTTCCCGGCTGCACGAGGAGCTATCAGGACGAATGAAAAGCCAGCAAGAGGAGCTTTCCAGTCAGATGAAGAGCCAGCGCGAAGATATGTCCCAGCTGTCACAACGGATGTCTACCCTACCAGAAGAGTTATCCAGTTCCTTCTCCCAGCAAATATCGCATTTGCGCTCCGAAAAATACACTCTTCGTGACGAACAAAATCAGCAAGTGTCCAGCTTGCGAGACGAACAAAATCAGCAAGTGTCCAACTTGCGAGACGAGCAAAACCAGATCAACCAGCAAATGCAGTCCGAGATAAGGAAGCTTCAACAAGAACAAGAAGCTAGCCGCCGAAACCAAACCATCCACCACGGCGACGGAGATGCAAGAAGGATGGAAACCTGCCACGCAGACGTCGAACGACAAAGAAGCGAGGAGACGACCCATGTACGAACGACGATGAAACCCCCGACCATCGACGGGAAGACTTCCTGGCCAAATTACCTGAAACAATTCGACGCAGCGGCCAGAGCTAATGGATGGTCATCCCAGGAGAAAGCATTGTCCCTAACCGTAGCTCTGCGAGGCGAAGCTTTAGACGTCTTGCAATCATTGACACCGGATGAAGCTGACAACTTCGAGTTATTGGTGAATCGTCTAGAGATGCGTTATGGTCAAACTCATCTACAACCGGTATACCGAATGCAGTTAAAGAGCCGAAAACAGAAAAATGGAGAAACTATCCAGGAATTTGAAGCGGATGTAGCAAGAATGGTACGACTTGCGTATTCAAATGCAGCGGAGGATTTCCTGGAGTGCCTAGCAGTCCAAACCTTCACCGATGGTCTTCGAGACGTCGAGTTGCAGCGCGCTGTACGGTTGGCGCGGCCGAAGACTCTTGTGGACGCCTTGACCATTGCCCTGGAGTTTGAGGCAGCGACGGAGGCCTCACGTGGATTTGCTCGACTAAGGGAAATCACCGGTAACTACGACCATGCCGTTCATTCCGTTAGCGAATTTGAAGCGGTAGTAGAGAGATTAATGAAGTTATCTCCAAAAAGAAGGCGCCCAGTGAGATGCTGAAACTGCGGAGAACTAGGCCATATAAGAAATACTTGCCCCCAAAAAGAAAAATCTTCTGCTGAAGTACCCCAGCAGCAGGAAAACTAGAACGGGTCGACTCCTGGAGGGCGAAATCGACCCCAAACATTCCCGAAGCCCCTCACACCATTAAATTGGCAACTCTGCGACATCACGTGGACAGCTTATATGTAGATGGCCTCATTGATGGGAAGAACTTTAGCATGCTGGTAGACACTGGAGGTACAAAAACTATCGTTCGACCATCCATCATTATGCGAAAGAAGATGTGGCCTACCAGTTGGAGACTGCGTACTGCTAGCGGAGATTCTGCTAGAGTCTACGGTGAGATACAGGTGACGCTACAGTTTGGTTCAACCTCTCTTGTTTACTCAGTGCTGGTGGCTGACGTTGGTGAAGATGTGGTTCTGGGCATGGATGTTATGCTCCACTGTGGTTTTCATTTGGATCTTCGCCAACGTATCCTTCGTACTGGTAATGAAGAAATCTTCCTGCACCGAAAACAAGTTGACAATGCCTCGATTAAGCTTATCGATGATATCGAACTTCCGGCAAGCTGCGAATGTGTCGTCACAGCGCGGTTGGATGGACTGGAGCCAGATGGTACCCCAGCCATGATAGAGCCGAAGAACCTTGACCATGAATTGGGAAAAGGACTCCTTGTGGGTAAGACTCTTGTTAGATCCGCCAAAGAGGTACCCATCCGAGTTATCAACTTGAACGATCATCCAGTTCTTCTCCGAAAGGACACGGAAATGGGAAGTTTAGAACCGGTAATGGCCATAATTCACAAGATAAATGTTACGGAAACAGATGAGACCAACGAAATTGAACAATTAATGACAAAATTAGACCCCTCTTTGTCAAAATTAGAAAAGAAACAGGTAAGAGATCTACTTTACCGTTATAAACCTGTATTTGGTTCTAAAAGTAAACTGGGAAGAACTGATGTTGTACAACATAGAATTGACACTGGTGATGCACGTCCGATTCGATAGGTACCCCGAAGGATGCCTCAAGTTAAAAAGGAAGAAGCAGACAAAACCCTTAAAGAAATGATTCAAAATGGCATAGTCGAACCATCCAGTAGTCCGTGGGCTTCTCCTGTGGTATTAGTGAGAAAGAAAGACGGATCAATGCGGTTTTGTGTCGACTATCGAAAGCTAAATGATGTCACTAAGAAGGACAATTATCCTCTGCCAAGGATTGATGATGCCCTCGACGCTTTGGCGGGTTCTCCTCTGTTTTCTACCTTGGACCTTAAAAGCGGATACTGGCAAGTTAAAATGAATCCTGCAGATAAAGAAAAGACTGCCTTTACCAGTGGATCAGGGTTATGGCAATTCACGGTCCTTCCATTTGGCCTCTGTAATGCTCCTGCGACGTTTGAACGACTAATGGAGAACATCCTGCGGGGTTTGTCATGGGAAACTTGTCTAGTTTATCTAGACGACATCATCATAATGGGTAAGACCTTTAAGGAACATTTATCTAACCTGGAAGAAGTTTTTAAAAGATTACAGAACGCTAATCTAACATTGAATGTTAAGAAATGCCACTTGTTCCAGAGACAGGTCAACTATTTAGGACATAACGTAAGCAAGGATGGCGTTGCTGTTGACCCCGCTAAGATACAAGCCGTTCAGGAATGGCCAATCCCTATCGACAAACATCAGGCCGAGATCTCTTGTAAACGCCTTGACCATTGCCCTGGAGATCGATACGGCGACGGAGGCCTCACATGCAGCTGCTCGACTAATGGAAGACACTGGTAACTTCGACCATGCCGTTTATGCCGTCAGAGAAGTCGAAGCGGTAGTAGAGAGGTTAATGAAGTTTTCTTCAAAAAGAAGGCGCCCAGTGAGGTGCTGGAACTGCGGAGAACTAGGCCACATAAGAAATACTTGCCCCCATTGTACCCGTATGGAGCAGAATGAGGATAAACTTGCCTTAGTTAAGGTTGTGCCAGAAGACGAGAGCTCTATGCTGGAGGAGCAACAAGAAAACGATCCCGTTCTGAGAAAGATTCGGGAGTGGAAGAGAATGGACCGTCGTCCGTTGTGGAGAGAGATATCCTCATCCTCTCCTGCTTTAAAAGCATACTGGTCCCAATGGAACTCTTTAATTTTGGACGGTGGGCTCCTTAAAAGCTCGTTAAAATTCCGAGGGCACAGAAACAAGGAAACAAATAGTGGTCCCAAGAAATGCTGTACCAGAAATTTTAAAACAGATGCATAATGATAGTTCTGGAGGACATCTGGGTATCACGAAAACGCTGCAAAAGATCCGAGATAGATTTTACTGGGTAAATTGCACTAATGATGTTAAAGATTGGTGTCGTAAATGCACTACATGTGCTGCCAGTAACGGTCCGCACCGAAAACCGAAGGCGGAAATGCAGCAATACCTGGTTGGAAGTCCTTTTGAAAGAATCGCAGTAGATGTATTGGGGCCACTTCCACAGACCGATGTAGGAAACAAGTACATCTTTGTTGTAATGGACTACTTCACTAAATGGGTTGAAGCATATGCAGTGCCCAATCAGAAAGCCACCACCTTAGCAGATATATTGGTTGAAGAATTCGTAAGCCGATTTGGGGTACCACTAGAATTACATTCAGATCAAGGAAGAAATTTTGAGAGCAAGCTGTTTCAAGAAGTTTGCCAAAGATTAGGTATCCACAAAACGAGAACCACAGCGATGCACCCTCAGTCTGATGGAATGGTGGAACGAATGAACCGGACTATAACTAACTATCTGTCAAAAGTGGTGTCAGATTGTCAGAGGGATTGGGATCGACATATTCCACTATTTCTAATGGCAATTCGATCGGCCATCAACGAATCAACTGGCCAAACGCCTGCGAAGGTCCTGTTCGGTAGAGAAATGAGGCTACCATGTGACTTGGTGTTTGGTTGTAAACCTGGTGAAGAAATGGCCCGTGAACAATATGTCGCCGACCTTCAGAATCGAATGGAGAATATACACAACCTGGTGCGTGGAAAACTACAATTATCTAGTGATCGGATGAAGAGGTACTATGACACGCGGACAATGGAAAAGAGTTACCAAGTTGGAGATTTAGTCTGGCTCTATAACCCCCGATGGCGTCGAGGTATTTGTCCCAAATTACAGAAGAACTGGGAAGGTCCTTACACCATCAAAAAGAAGATTAACGATGTCATTTATCGGATCGTGAAAATTCCCAGAGGGAAACCCGCCGTGGTCCATCATGATCGTTTGGCGCCTTACCAGGGAAACCACAGTGGAGATGCGCAGCAACTCCAAGAAGATGGTTTGGCTGGCTCAGGGAGTGTGCGGGATTCCGATGTAGGAAATAACATTCCAGGAGGAATGAATCTAAGGAGGGGGCAGTGTAACGGGATAACCGTGAAGGGACCTTAATTTGAAAGATTGTTATTGACAGTTGATTTTTAGAAACTTCTAAAAATAACACTGACTAGATTAAATAATGTTTCTAGAAAATTCTAGAAAGTTCCAGAATGTTCATTTGTTTAATTTGTTGTATATAAGGGGATGTATGGGCAGTTAACGTCAGTTCAAGTTCAAGTATTCACAAGAGTTCATTGTATTGTCAAGTAGTTAGACGTTATCCAGCAGAGTTCAGTGTATCTTAACAATTTTGTAAATAAATTGTGTAAAAAGCCCCCATAAGTGTTTCAATATATTAAGGATATTTTTTTTTCAGAATGTCAATCAGCCAAGTGTCTATATAAATGCTTCGATAGTTGCAGTTCTATCCATTTTCGCTTACATTTTAGCAGGATTTGTAATCAACAGTTTAGGAAAGAAAAGAATGTTGCGTAAGTATTTCAACTTGTTCGATTTAATTTGGTGGATTTCATAGGAATATAAACTTTTATAGATTTGATTTCACAATAGTTTTATACAATTATTTATCAAAGTGAATTTTTTTTAATGCTTATAATATTGTATTTTAGTTATTTTGACTGGAATTTCATCTGTGGCATGCATTTCTTTATATTTCGCTGACAGGCCTTCTTACATAACACTATTTACAGCTATCTTTATATCCTGCGGAAATGTAGGTGGAAATATTGTAATATCTATCGTAGTAGATGCTTTTCCAACTAATTTAAGGTAAAACAAAATAAAATATAATACTTATTATTTAATTTTCTATGCGACTACATATCACTTAGTTAAGCGGCAACACACACAATAAATAATATTTTTCATATCTAGCAATGACAAAACCAATGATTTTTAATTCGTCTCGAAAGGAAATTCATATATTGTAAGACAAGAAAGAAGAAAACAAAAGGTTTTGGATCATTAGGAATTATTTATGCAATAATAGCAATTGGACTATTATTGATGTGTTTGTGTAACAGAAACTTCAATTAATTTATTTAGCCTGCCTAATATTTAAGTATACAGTAGGTAATACCCCGGACTTACGCGATAGGTGGGACCGAGTGCTAACCGTGTAAGTCGAAATCGCGTAAGTCGAGGTACAATTTTACGAATATAGACATATAGTCCAATTAATAGACAGAAAAAAAGCCTATATTTGACAATAATTCAGGAAAGAATCGGACCGGTGCAGTTGTGTTGAGGGCAATAACTAGGTATACATATTATATACAAAAAGTAACCTCTGAAAGGGTATTGTTTTTTAAAAAAATAAAGAGCACTGAAAAAACGAACATTTTGAGGGATTTTTTTCATTTTTTGCAATAACAATTGAATCAAATTGACTTTATAAAGTCTTAAGTTGTAGATTTTTACCCGACAACTTTTATTTTAAACAGTTTTTCATAAAATCCATACTTTAGCCTGTAGAATTAAAAAACTGGTTTTGGCGAACTTTGGCAGCTCCCTGCCCTTTCAGAGGTTACTTTTTGTGTATAATATGTATACTTAATGCCCTTAACACAACTACACCGGCCGATTCATTCTTGAATTATTGTCGCTTTTTTTGTCTATTGATTGGACCAATACAAAGTATGTTTAATTGGGACTGGAGGCTAAATAAAATAATAATTTAGGAAATAAATTTTTATCTAAGCTCCTCATTGTGTGAATCCAGCAGTTCTTAAACGTCATCACTATCCACTTCTTAATTTATTTGTCTAGTAGGTTCGACAACTTCTATGATCCCATTGCCAATTTCATCAGGCCCTGGCATTAATTCCGCCTAAATCTCAGTGGAGCAAAAAATAGACAGAGTTTTTTTCCAGACGGCATTTAAAGTTTTTTAGGAAACTTAATCCCACGCTTCTCCAATGATTCTCATGGCTTCTAAAACATTTAATTGTTTCCAAAATTCTTTAACAGAGTGCTCGTTGATTTGTCTCATAGCTTTATGCATATGTGCAAACGATCATCTCGTGTAATAAGCTTTGAATGTTCTGATAACTCACTGGTCTATCGGTTAAAGCAATATGGTTGCATTTGGTGGTAAAAATTCAACTTTCACACATGGGTCGAAACTAGTTAAAGTAGTAGAAGGATGATCCGGTGCGTTGTCGATTAATTACATCATTCTAAACGGGATTTGTTTAGATTGGCAATAACGTTCAAATTGCGGTAAACCAGTTTTACATTTGTTTTCCAATGCTATTGTATTTTCAGAGCAATAAACCTTAAAGCTACCAGCTGCATTCGCGTCAATCATCATTACTAATCGATCTCCGGTGGCTTTAAAACCTTTATTTTTCTTCACGCGCATTAAAATTTCTTTTAGGCATCTTCTTCCAGTCTTAACCACGTTGCATATGGTTTAAAAACAGCAGAGGTCGAACTATGACTAAACATATCTTGGGGTTTGTCATCAATACACAATGAAACACTACGCACGAAAATATCAAACAAATTTAAACTCTCCGGTACCGTCTAGTAACTACGCGCATTTCCGCTCTGCTGTATATGTAGTCACAGAGGTTTATTTTAATTCCATTGAAATTGCTATCTTCGGTCCACTATCTGCTTTATGTGGGGCCACCTACTTTACAAATGGAGTCGTTTTGGTTAAATTGTCGGTTTAGTATTAAGATTATTGATTTATGCAGACCTCATGCAGTTTACCGTTAAAATTGTTAACGTTCTTTAAGCTATTTCTGGTATAAGAACAACAACCATCCCCTTTTAGTATAAATATGTGGTAGAATTGGAAGTCTGAAGAACCGGTTGCCGTACAAAACTTATGGCAATCGGTGTCTCAACTTATCTTTTCTATTAGTGTCTCATCAGAACCCGATTGCTAGCGTAGCTAGTAGCTAGTCTTAACTTGGTAAGGACTGGTAGGGGCAGCTGCTTTGACCGCTACTTCCATAGGTTTTACTTTACTGCCAGGTGTTCGTGAAGGTGAAGGGCCAAAAATCCGAATGGAGGGGATACCTAGCAAAAAGAAGCATCTCCTCCGTGATATGTTTCTAAAGGGATCAGACTTCAATTTATCCGTATCTGTCATTTGTGCCATGCCATCACCAGCACATTAAGGTATAATAATCAAGGCTTGCGAAAACAATAGCATTAGCAAGACAGGAAACTTGTAATCCATTGCGGATCTTCCACCAGTGTCTTTAACCTGGCTAACAGGATATTGCGAACCACAGTAAATACTAAAACGTATTTCCATAGTAAAAAGCTGCTGAGACTAATTAGTTATCTGGGAGGCAGGAGGCACAATCGTGCACTCCCCCCTTAGATTTGCTTAAGGTGTCTAATATTTGATGTAATGATTAAATTTACAATATCATTTTTATTTGGTAACTAAATCCGTTTCACTTTCCATTGCTTTGAATCTATTCAAAGAGTCGATCGGTGTTTTTTATTTCCAAATTCGCGCGTAAAATGCCAGTAGGTACCTCTCTAACTGCTCTCTAACAATTAAACATTTCAGATTAATGTAAACAATGAAATTGTATTGAATTCTAGGCATAGTCGTATATCATTTTGTTTACATAATAAAATTTAAGAATTAATTTAAGTATTAATGATTTTTCTTTATTGGTAAATATCCCACTAAGTTTAAAAAATATTTGAATTGTAACATATAGTCTTATTTTATTATTGCTACTGATTAGTCGAGTAAATAAAAGATAAAGTGATAAAATTTCAAAGGAAAGTCACCAATATTGTAATCAGGTTTAAAAAGATTTTTAAATGCAAAAAAATTAATTCCTTGTTGGAAATGTGTGAATTATTGTCTAATGTTCATTTTACACTATCCTCAGATGTTTTTCTAAATACAAGTGCTGTATTCTAGCCTCGACGTTTAAGAACACATTAAATTTACACCAATAGCTTCGAGTTACTCTTTCACGTAAAATGATCATAGCCTAAGAGTTTAGCTGAAATTTTTTCGCCACAGCTATAAGGGTAGGTAGCTATAAGGGGTGAAAATTGCCATTTTTTACGGGAAATCTTGTTATCGATAATTTGGATGAAAATTTTCCCAGTCGAAGGTGTTGATACGACAATTCAAAATCTCGACAGGCGGACACCTGAGTGGATTCAAAAGAGGGGGCGGGCAAGGGTAAAGATGAGAATTATTTTTAATGAATATTTGGTATATGTATAGTTTGTTAATGAGACGTTAGAAATTAAACCTAATTCATGCCAGACTAGAATCGAAAATCAGGGGTACCGTTCACATTAAATTTTGTACCACAGCTGATTCCGATTCTAGTCTTCCTACCTATATTAATTTAATTAAAAACTGAATCCATTTACATCGTAGAAAAGTTAGAGAGTACTAATTTTTAACTTCTCATATAATAATACATTATTTTATGGTTCCTAATAAATACTGTTTTTCTAATTTTAGGGCATTTTCAATATCCCTTGTAATGGCTTCAGCAAGACTTGGAGTTATGAGTGGAAACATAATATTTCCAATACTTTTACAATTAGGTTGTGCTCCACCATTTGCGTTTGTTGCAGGAGGAGTCATAGGTAATAATTCAACTATACATCTATTTTCAGTTCGATTAACATGTCATATCTATCTTTTCTGAAGGAGTCCAATTTTAAGTACAAAAAACGAAATAGTAATTCTTCATATTTTTACATGAAAGTTATAGACAACATTTATTAATTCTGAAATAAAAAATACTACTAAGGTATTTGTTGTAACGCTATCTGGCAGGATTCGAATCTGCAATTATTATATGTGGCCGGCTAACGGCTAGGGTCAACCTCAACCTAACGGTAAGACACTAGCGACTATAGATAGAGATCGCAGGTTCAAAACCTATCGGATGTGACACTTTTCCTGATTGCCAGTCTACTACTTTAAATTGAAGTCGTTTTCTATATTGCGCAAACTATAACTGACTTAGTATATTGTATGTATATTGTCTACTGCGTGAGGTAAATTTTAAGACCAGTCAGAAATTTATTTTATGGAAACTTATTTGTAAAAGACAACATCATCCAGAGCGGATGACCTCTTCTAAACGAACTCAAAAATTCATGTGAGCATAGCAGGTGCTATGGCTCGGGTAAATTTTTCTTTTAACTCGTAAACTTTGAATTTGAGGTAACCCCATAAGAAAAAATCAATAGTAGTCATATTCGGGCTTCGGGGGGATTATGGTTCCTCTCTTTGAAACAATTCCATTTGGAACGAAGCTACGAAGCTTTGAAAATTTTCGAACATGAATCTATTAAAAATTATTGACACCAAATTTTCAAAATTCTTGAGTTTATAAGTTGCTACCAGTTGTTGCTTCAATCAAACATGTGTATTTGAACCATTTTATCCCAGAATGTGATTGATTATATTATATCTATATGTAATGTTTAGTTTTCACTAGACAAAATTATTTCGGCGATAAGTAAAATCAAAGATGATCGTGCATCCAGCCCTGAAAACATGCATCCGCTTTATCTTAAAAGCTGTAGCTCTAATTTAGACCCTCTTCTTCTAAAAATAATGACCTCATCGCATCGTGAATGCTCGGTGCCTATCGACTGGAAAAAGTCAGTAATTGTGCCGGTTTTTAAAAGTGGTGACAAGTTAAATCCAGCTAACTACCGTAATGCATGGAAAGAATCATTACTGAAGAGCTTACGACACAGCATTCTTCGTCCACGGCAACATGGTTTCCTCCGTGGTCGGTCAACAGTATCAAACCTTCTACAATGGACCAATATCTGGACGTCCGAAATAGATAAGAGAAATCCTGTTGACATAATTTACCTTATTTTTATAAAGGCATTTGATAAAGTCCCACACGAACGTCTTCTTTATAAATTGGTGCATTTTGGTGTGAGAGTTTCATTGCTATACTGGATTCGTGCCTTGTTTATCTGAGATAGTATGTCCAGTCAGAATTAAAGATCAATTATCGTATGAATTTCTGGTAACTAGTGGTGTACCGCAGGGTTCTGTTATCGGTCCCCTGCTCTTCAACTTATGTATCAGCGATATTGTGTCAGTGTTTGTGTCCACGTTATCACTATTTGCAGATAACACCAAGTTCTTTTCTAATGGACTATTACATGATGAAAAACTGATTAACGATATGAGTAGAATTGAAATTCTTTTAGAACATAGTAACCTACGTATGAGCTACTACATCAATGGTGTGAATATTTCCAGTTCTTCCCAAGTGAAAGATCTTGTGGTTGTAACTTCCCCGTATTCCCGTATTACCTCAAACGTTAAGCAGGTTAAACGAGTAATTACGTGGGTAGAAAATCTTTCAAAAATCTGTCTCCACAATTGTTAGTTACTATTTACAAAACCTGCATCCATCCCAACTTGGACTATGCTGCACCAATTTGGAATCCTTACTTTGCAAAAGATACTCATGCCCTTGAGCAAGCTTAAAGGCGAATCTCCAGACTTTCTCCAGTAATTAGTAATCTCCACTATAAAGAACGTCTCCAAATCTTGGAATTATGCAGTCTCCAAGAAGGGAGACTCAGTGGGGATCTAATCGAGACATAAAATTCTACATGGTCATTATTCGCTTGACCATAGTTTATTTGTGCTCAGTCACGATGTGCGAAATCGTGGTCATCGATATAAACTCGTGAGCGAAAGGTTTAAAACGCTGAGTCGATTAAAGCTACGGTTTCTAAGAACAATGCGCGGCGTACGGCCGACAGTAAGTTGAGCAGAGCTCACGTGCGCTTTAATTTAACATCAGGTGTCTTATGCATGCGGGTTGTAAGAGTCTGTCTAGTTGAACGGATGAGTTTAACAAAGCAGTGTGAGTTTGAGTTGTGCGCTGAGATCAATTTCGTTGGGTTTGGACGCAGACGTCGACATAAACTGAATCAAATTATATCGAAGTGGTGGCTTGTGAAGAGTGATCAATTACACTAAAACACAAAAATTAAGTTGTTAAAGACATATTACTACATATTTTTGATGCACAGCTTTTCTTCTGGTGTGATTGGATGACTATATCTGTTACAAGGTTTTTTAACAATATTTTCTTTTATGAAGTTTAGAACAATCTCAAACAATTCCCTAGAAATATTCTCGAAATTTTATTTCATTCCCAAAAAGTCGTCTTTCTACTGTAACTGCATACGCTCCTTCGGATTTGCGACAGGAAAATAAATCATCAACTTTTCTATTGGGCTCTTTCATTGTCAGCAACAATAAGTCTTCTTCATCGTTCTCAATTTCTTCGATCAAAAACGCAACTATAGCATTATTCATTCTGGACTATCCGTTTACTTCAACAGAATACTGAGAATTCATAAAAACCGACCCGCGCGAAGCGGACTGTGAGTCAAGCTGAGCTTATTCTGCTTAAGCCGTAAGACGAGCGACGCGCACACTTCTTAAAAACCGTAGCTTAACACTTTCTTACAAGCAGAATCCCTGTTTTTGTGGTCGACGCTTCCTCTGTAAATGCTTTTAAAGATTTTTTAGACAGACTTTAATAAGTTCTAGCTTATTTTTGTATTCACATTTGTTTGTTTAAACGGCTCTGCCGCTTACCCATACATAATGTTATAATAATAATTATTTCTAAACAATGCAGAAGAATCAGTAATTTGTTTAGTTACAACAATTTATACCCTTCTTGTAGATGATTTTATTTGTAAACACTTTTAATTTTTTACCCTTTTTGTTACAGCTGCAGGTCTACTTAGTATCTTGGCACCGAACACAGAAAACAAGGCACTTAAATAATCAAAAATAAAATATATGTAAACATATAGGTATATAGATAACAATCGCATCGACTGCCACGCCTTTTTGTGATCGTATAGACTGTAAAGACTATGTTTATTTATTTATTTTTTAATAAAATTAGTCCAAAGTTGATTTAAAGTATTTTATTGAAACAAAAGTCTGCATGAGTTTAACTCAGTCATTATTACTAGTGATACGAAAACAAAAGATTTACTTTGGTAACATAACGTAAAATTGTAAAAATTGAAAACAAATAAATATTTATGCATTTTAACTTATTTTTTTATTAAGGATGTCCTTGTAGGTATAGACCTAAATACAAATGTACCGAGAACATCTATTGGGGCAGAAGAGACAATTTATTAGTTTGGGATTTAAAGGCCTGCAATTTAGGACGAGTGGGAAAGACGTGAGAAGGTAAGGAGTTCCACAATCTGGAGACCCTGGGAATGAAGGAACGATCGAATCGATCCGTTCTCGATGTCGGGCATTGAACGGTATAAGGGTGCATGAAGTTGGCACGTCGCGTTGCTCTGGCTGGTCTGGCAAGTCGAGCATTATAGAATGGAGTTCTTCTAAGCAAAATCCGTTTATGTATCGGTAAAACAAGGAAAGATCAACCACTGCTCTTCCGTGGGATAATGGGGCTAGGTTTTTGGTGATATTGGTGTCGTTTATTAGTCAAACTGCTCTTCTCTCTATTGCATCAAGAACTCCGAGCCTTGGCGGAGTCGCCGAACCCCATACATGCGAGCAGTATTCAAGATTAGGCCGTATTTGGGCTTTGTAAAGAGTAGCTAAGTTAGATGGAGAAAAATATTTCCGTGCTCTAAACAGAAAGCCTAATTTCTTTCCTGCTGCAGTTGCTATGGATGCAATATGTTCGTTCTATAGTAAGTCCTGGGAGATCGTTATACCAACCAGCGTAATGGAGTCGGCCGCTACTTGTGTCTGATCGTTGATTGTAATGGATGAGTTGCATGTTTGCCTTTTGTTGGACAGGCAACATGTCTTTGTCTTGGAAGCGTTGAAATTAACAAGATTCTTTCTTCCCCACTTGTCTACAATTCTCAAATCTTGATTGAGAGAAGCAGTTGTCGATCTTCTGTCGTCTTCCAGAATATCTAGAGGTATGGGACGGTTGTGCGCTTTGCTACAGTGTAGGTTGCTATTATCTGCAAAACCATGTATCGGGTCATTAGTGGCCTCTAGTAAATCATTAATGTGTAATAAGAATAGAGTAGGAGCTAGAGCCGATCCTTGGGGAACTCCAGCGTTGATCTTGTAGAGGTTGGAAGAATGTCCATCTACAGCAACTTGGATGTGCCTGTTGGAAAGAAAGTTGAAAGGTGGATATCCATCTGCAAAGGTTTTGCGAGAGTCCGTATGAAGGCAGTTTGTTCAAAAGAGCCGCATGCCACACTTAATCAAATGCTTTTGAGATGTCTAGTGATACTATTTGAGTCTCCCCATAGCGGTGAATGGCATCACTTTGTTTTTTAAATACTTGATATCTTATTTCAACTTCTCTCATTATTGTCTAACTCGTAATTTAAATCATTGAAAGCATATCTTTAACAAGTGCAGAAATCAATAGGTATAAATATGAGTACAAATTAATTTTTAAATTTTTTTTATACCAATATACTCCAGGGAAATAAGTAAAAAACACATGTTGGTGACTTTCAATAATCCAGGTATCTGGAAAGTTTTTTAGGTATTATATACCTATACAATGAAAACATACCTGTTTTCAACCACAGTGCTATTATTTTTTTATAAACAAATTAAGGCACAAAATGCATTTTTTCTTTTTTAATTATAATTCTGGGGGTAATTAATTTTTAAAAACTTAAAGTAACTTTCTTTTAAAACATAAAAAAGCAACAAAATGTTGGTTTATAAAAGTCGATAGAATAATTTGTTCCTTAGATAATTGCAAAAAAATTGAAAATTATCAATAAATAGTTTTAAAATTAATCTACAATATTGCTATTATGTCCAGAGTACAGTCCTATAAAGCTGCACAAACCCTCAAAATTTCAGATCGATCCATTAATTATTTTAAAAGTTATTCAATTTGTTTATCCCAGAGACAATTTTTTTTGCAATAACAAAAGTTAGATAATGATAATGCTAGAACAATTCAGCCTGTTGCGTTTTAAAGAGAAAGAGTTGTTCTATTAATTTGGGCCAAAAAAATTAAAAAAAAGTTCATTTTTTTAATAATAATTTAAATTGCAAGATTATTGTAATTTGAGACTTTGAAATTCTGGAATAACTTTCTAACTATTGAACGTAAAAAAAATCAGATTCGAAAAGCTGACATTTTTACACAAATTCAAAAAAAAAAGATTTTCTGGGATAATTTGGAGCCAAAATAGTTTTTTTTTATTAAATTATAGCTAATTTATAGATAATGATTAAGGAACTTAAAAGGCGCCACTTTAAACATAAAGGTATTATCACACAAATTTTCAAGGACATATCTCTTTCAATAGACCGTCTATCTATTGTTAAAAATGAGGTTCAATTGTAAAAAAAAATTTCTAGTGGACGGGGAACCTACAAAATGAAAATTCTACTTCAAAGTCTCTCGAGTTTTCATATCTCCGGATCTACTGGATGGATTTTGATAATTTATTTTTTAAATTGTATGTACTTCTTGAGTACATTACAAATATGCAATTTGTTCATTCAATTATTTAAAAACAAAAAAGTAATTTGTTTAAACTGTTTTCAAAAAAAAAATCCAGTAGGTTCTTCCTCCACTAGTAAAAATTAAATTAAACGTCATTTTTAACAATAGATGGTCGGTCTATTTATAAGGATATATTCTTGAAAATTTGTGTGATAATACTTTGAACCTTTGTATTAAAAATGGCGCTTTTTAAGCACCTTAACTATTATAAACAAATAAGCTGTGATTAAAAAAAACTAACTTGCTCCAAATTATCCTATAAAATTTTATTTTTTAATTTGTCTAAAATTGCCAGCTTTTCGAATCTGAATAGTATATTCTGTAACAAGGTTAGAATGAAAATTCGATACGAGTGGAGAAATCCGAACGCGAGCGTAGCGAGCGAGAGGAACCACGAGTTATCGAATTTTCATTCTAATTGTGTAACAGACTGTATTTTCTCCACGACCATGTAATAATTCTGTTTATTTAAATTGAAATATGTAGCAAAATAATTAGAACGTCGCACTGACAAACTGAGTGACAGTTTTGAAATTCGCAGGGCAATCTATGTTTTTTGTTGAGCAATTACAGAATGTTATTCCGTCACTAATTATAGAATGGAAATACATGCAAAACACATAAGAAGCAAGTGTTTCAGAATGAGTACGAATGAACACTTTCTATTATTAAAAATGAAGTCGGAATTATTACATTCATTAATGGTCGTGGAGAAAAAAAAATCTTTTACGTTCAATAGTTAAAAAAATATTCTAAAATTTTATAAGTGTCAAATTACAATAACCTTTTAGATACCTAGTTATTACAAAATTTTTTTTTCGATTTTTTGTGGCCCATATTGATAGAACAACTCTCCTTCTTTAAAATGCAACTGGCAGAATTGTTCTAGCATTAGCATTTCCTGACTTTTGTTATTCAAAAAAAAAAAATTTCTGGAATAAAAAAATTGAATAACTTTTAAACTAATAGATGGATCAATCCGAAATTGTGAGGGTTTGTTTAGCTTTATAAGACCCTACTTTTTTTGGGTTTTATGAGGGTTGGAAATCTTTAAAAGACACTGGGTAGGGGACCCAGTAGTGTCGGATTCACCCACCGAAGTAGATGCCTACCGACTAAAACCATTACTCCACTCCGGGTGAGCAGGCAGGAAACCGCCCTCTCAGCATCTCTCTCTCGTTCGCGTTCCAACATCGAGGTACGACCAAAAACACCCATGTCCAGTCAATACCTGGGTCAAAGTGTAGCATGTCCAAAAAACACTATGAAAATTTTTTTATTTTTTTATTATATTTTCTTACTTAAGCCGACCCTGATCATATTACCTTCTAGAAAATTCTCGACGTTAGTGGACTTTAACCGTCAAAACTATCGATTTTTTTAGACTGACCAATCAAATCTGTTGAATAAGATCATGTGGCGCAAGAGGGGTGGTTTGAAGCGACGCGGCTTAATTTTTACCGGGATTTACAATTTAGTCTAGCGTGGGTCCTTGTGCTTGCAAGTCATTTTCGTATAACCCCTAGATTCAAATACCGGCAAATTTCCCTTAGATTTGCAAATAATTACTTGCTTTTTAGTGTTTCTAATTAAGTTAAAGTCAGTGAGTGAGTGTAGAACCTCCCTGATGAAAAAGCTGTCTTGTAGTATCGAAGAATCACCAGATTCTACTGTACCGTATAAATTGGGTGTGGCCCCATTTAATTCTCCTATCTAGGAAACAAACTGTAAGTCTTTTAATATAATTACTATCTCTTAACTACCAGAAAAGTTGGGATACCATTTTTTTCTTTGGCACAAAAACTTAATTGTGACCCACCTGAATAATATCCAAGTGTGGGTAATTAACGTAAGAAGTGCTCATCGAATCCACAGTGAAACCGGTTTTTATAAAAAACCCGGTACCTTATCGACAGACTCCTAAAGTGTGCAAATTTCGAAACAGTTCGTCGCATACATACATGTTTCAGTTATCAGTGAAAGCGTTGCGCAGAGCCTGAGTAAATATTTTTGTAACACATTTATAGTAAATTTTTGGTTTCTTAATGTTTATCTAAATTTAATTGTTTTATTATAAATTATTATATGGTACCCCCAATCTTTTACTCGAGTAAAACATCTTTTAAGCTAAAAGTGATTTACAATTTTTTTATTAACTTTTGATACTTTTCAATTTTTTTTAACATCACATTCTGCTTAAATGGGTACACAGAAATAACAATATAAAAATACTTAGCTGTTATTGAATGTGTAATATTGTTTCTATATGTGATTAAACACTAATGTGTTTTACTGTATTTTACCTTATTTAATTTGTTGATATTTTATATGTCTATTTGTTTCGTTCATCTGTTTGACTTATTACTACACACAGTAATAAATATTGTTTATTGTTTATTTATATGTTTTATTTTCTGACCTGGTGTAAGTTATTCTGATCTAATCTCATTAACAACAAGAATAAGACGTATTTCACTCATAAATTTTAGCTTTTGACTTGATCAAAATATATAGAGCTGTTGTGATAAGTAAGAACAAAAAGTAAGTATAACTTTCTCTTTCTGGTTTTTCTAATAAAAGTGTTTAATTTAAAACTTTAACCAGAACATCTACTGGTTTACTCAATTTTATCGCATCTTATCTCACGTCCCTTATACCTTTCTTATTTTAACTTTATCTATAACATCTAATACATCATTTTATCCAACATCTAGATTTAATATTTTTTCCATCTGGGTTTCTTATATTTCCCCATCCTTATGATAAAAAAATAAGTGGCGCCCATTTACCTTCCCCTTTTTCCATCATTTCTCTCATTTTCTCTTTAGTCCCTTTTAAATTCTTATATCTTTTCTTTTCCTAGTAAATAAATCCCCTTAAATCTTTCTAGTAAGATTTCATCGAGCTCGTTCGAATCCACGCTCGCTCTCCTCCTACCCCCTGAGTGCCGTTCGCATTTGTTAACCTCGATAAAACGAGCCTTTTAACATCTAGAGAAAAAAGAGGTTACACTTTAATGACGCCCACGACGTGGGGCTTGATGATAAAATCCCTATTTTTCCGACAATAAAATTACACACTTTTAATATCGACAATTTCCGTTACTTTTTCTTATCACAATGGCCAATTTTGAAGTAAATTTCTTAACTGCGGTTGAAATTATTTAAGTACCTAAGATCAGAAGAACAGCCACCACCAGGAAAATAGAGGATAAAAGAAAGTCCTCAAAAGAATGTTAACTAAAGAAACAAATGGTACAGTAACATCAGTAAATATTTTTTTTCGTCTATCTTTTTCGTATCGTTAACAAAAATAAATTAAAAGACTGGCTTTAACTTGGAACTAACTATGTCGGCACATCTTTTCTTTCGACCATTTTCTTCTTCATTCCTTTATCGATGGTTTCGTAATTTTATCTAAAAGAAAATAATTTTTATTTTTCTACTCTATATCGTATTTTACCTAAAGGAAAAATAATTTTTATTTTTCTATATTTTTTTCTCGTATTTTATCTGAAGGAAAATTTTCTTAATTTTCCACTCTCTATCGTATTTTTTTTCTACAGGAAAATAATATCCATTTTTCTACTTTTCTTGTATTTTATCTATAGGAAAATCTATTTTATTTTTCTACTTTTTTCGTATTTTATCTAGAGGAAAATATTCTTCATTTTCCTATTCTCTACCGTATTTTATCTAGAGGAAAATATTCTTCATTTTCCTATTCTCTACCGTATTTTATCTAGAGGAAAATATTCTTCATTTTCCTATTCTCTACCGTATTTTATCTAAAGGAAAATATTCTTCATTTTCCTATTCTCTACCGTATTTTATCTAAATGAAAATAATTTTTTATTTTTTTTCTACTTTCTACCGTATCTTATTGAAAGAAAAATATTTCTTATTTTTCTACTTCCTACCGTATTTTATCTAAAGGGAAATATTTTTCATTTCTCTAATTTTTCTGCATCCTATATTAGGGGAAATAACGTTTCGTTAAATTTTTGTTTACCGTTTACTATCTGTCTCTATCCATCTACTTAACCAATGTTTCTCTGTACGGTTATAAAAGTGGAGTCCGCATGACAAATATCTCTGTATTGTCCCAGCGTAGAAGATTTGTTTTTTACTTGAACTGTCGTACCGTTGTATTTTTTTCTATAAGAGAATATACAAATCACTTACCTATCGTTTATCGTACCGAGGATTCACATTAAGGATTCCAGACAGCGTTTCCTTTATGCTTCCTGGGTTTTCTACGTAACAACAGCATGACCGCCATTGTTATCGTTTACCTACCATTCAAGTGAATTATCACTTGATATTATCTTACCGTAAGTGAAAATAAATTTCACTTAATTATCGTTTATCTACCGTTCAAGTGGATTATCACTTGAAATTATCTTACCGTAAGTGAAAACATATTTCACTTAACTACCGTTTACCAGCTCAAGTGTATTAACACTTGAAATTATCGTTTTGTAAGTGAGAACACATTTCGCTTAACTACCGTACCGTTCAGTAAAAACTATCATTGTTTATATGTCTCGTTAGCTCCCCTAGTTTCTTCATTAAGCTTGAAATTGACACTCCAAAGCCTTATGTCTCTGATTCCAATGATTCTTCTGAAGATGAACTCTCCGAATAGGAACGAATGTTTCTTTGTTTTCTTAGAAGTATCCGTATAAGCTTTTCTTTTTATCTCCCCTGTTTTACTACCTTTTCTCTTTGTAACATCTCACCCTGACCCAACTGTAAATATGTTTCGTTATCACCTCCCCGTTTGGGAGGCGGGAATATAAAGAATACCCCCAAAGTGTTAAACTGCTTGTCGTAAGAGGCGACTAAATGGAACCCCTTTCCCTTTTTTTTTTCGTTCAAACTCCATACTTCTCGTTCATCTCCTCCCCGTTTAGGAGGCGGGATTATGTAGAATACCCCCAAAGCGATAAACTGCTTGTCGTAAGAGGCGACTAAGTGCAACCTTTTCCCTTTTCTCTTTTGTTCAATTTCCTTATGTCTTGTTAATTTCCTTAGCTATATGTTTCTCTATGTCCAACTTTTATTTTTCGTTTAAGTGTATTCAGACTTATAACTATCGCTTATCTATCGTTTAAGTGTATTACCACTTGAACATTTCATCTCGAAAGGGAAAATACTTTTCTCTTACCTACCGTTTACCTACCTAATAAATACCTTAATATTTATCTCTATCGTCTCGAAAGTAGAATTTACTTTCCTTCATTTACCGTCCATTTACCTAATAAGTGTAATAACACTTGTTTTTATCGTACCGAAGGAGAAAATATGTTTTTCGTAACTACCGTTTACCTACCTTATGAGTGTTTTAACACTTGTATTTTTTTTCTTGAAGGAAAAAATAGTTTTTCCTTTATCTACCGTTAACCTACCGTATAAGTGCGTCTGCACTTGTAAATTAATTATCGTATCGTTCAGTAATATCTATTACTGTTTTATGTTTAGAAAACATTTTTTTATTACCTTATCTCTTGTTCATCATCCATAAACTACTTGTTATCTTTGATATGGATATAAGACGGTTATCGTACATTAGTGAAAGACACATGAAAATTTTTTTGAAAATTTTTTTGAAAATTTTTTTGAATTTTTTTTAAAAATTTTTTTTCGTTCTTTCATACAATTTTATACCTTTACATATCGTGGTTTAAAGAACTTTGATCCGCCACATGACTACTATTGGAATCACTTTACTTTTTTTGACTAACAAAATTCAATCTTAACTACTTCTTCTGGAATTTTATTTTGACCTTGCAATTTGTCACGAGAGATAAGCCTAGGAAAGCCGTAGGGAATTCTTTCCGGTAGTGGGTCTGTTGAGATTGTAAGGAAGACAGATAAAATTTCTTTCTCCTCTCTTTCTTTTCCTCTATTACTTACTCTATTTTTTTCCTAGCTAGGATTGAAGACTGTTAGGATAAATTGTTTTTAAGATTTGTTAGATTCCTGTCAATGTCTTAGTGTGATCTATTACCTTAAGATTTTTTTATTTTATGTTCTTAATGAGAACTATATTTTTAGTAATTACTGTTTTCTTCTCTTCCTTACTGTATATTCGTTGATATCTTTAACGTCAACCAAGCAGGACGGAACTTTTACAAACATCTTTTCAGATGTTAACGTATCACGTACTTACCTTGACTGTTGGATCTAATGGAGCCGGTAGGCTTATTAGATTCCTAATTATAACTATCGTCCGTGTTTCTTTCTTCCTTTTCAAAATTATTATTAACAGTTTGGTTTAAATTCAGCTTTTTTCTTTATAGGAGTTCCTAAAAAGGGAAATACGCGTTGTGCCTCCTATGGGAAATTTTACTTATGGGAACATAGCATTCTTTACTTTCTTCCTTGTGTGTGTGAACGTAGCGTGTGTCCTGACATCTTATGTCAAGGGCAATATAAATACTTTTTTTGTCGATTTGCATTAAAGATACCACTTAGTGCTGCCCGTCTAGGCCGAGCTGTACACTTTTTTGTTTCCGTGCAGAAACTTCGGAGTAGACCTGTTCCCGATCACTTTGTGATCTTCCGGTTGGCCGGTACCGTTTATAAAAATCTGGTCACATAGTATCGAAGATCTACAGATCTGATACATTTTACCTACCTAGTGGTTCTTCAAACTCTCGTGTAGTTTCACTTGTATATTAATGCACTAAAGAATAGTGTGAATATTATATCGCATTCAATAACCGACACTACTACCCCAATTCGACCTAGATAGTTGTCGTTCTCGTTAAGATCGCTTTTCTACATCTTGATGTTCACTACCTTTATCAGCTTCAGTTTTTTAGACACACTACTGTTGTTCCAACCATAGCTTATCTTTCTTTAAAAACTGTTTTCTACCCAGTTTTTTCTCTTCGGAAGGGGCTGTGTAGCATGTCCAAAAAACACGATGAAAATTTTTTTATTTTTTTATTATATTTTCTTACTTAAGCCGACCCTGATCATATTACCTTCTAGAAAATTCTCGACGTTAGTGGACTTTAACCGTCAAAACTATCGATTTTTTTAGACTGACCAATCAAATCTGTTGAATAAGATCATGTGGCGCAAGAGGGGTGGTTTGAAGCGACGCGGCTTAATTTTTACCGGGATTTACAATTTAGTCTAGCGTGGGTCCTTGTGCTTGCAAGTCATTTTCGTATAACCCCTAGATTCAAATACCGGCAAATTTCCCTTAGATTTGCAAATAATTACTTGCTTTTCAGTGTTTCTAATTAAGTTAAAGTCAGTGAGTGAGTGTAGAACCTCCCTGATGAAAAAGCTGTCTTGTAGTATCGAAGAATCACCAGATTCTACTGTACCGTATAAATTGGGTGTGGCCCCATTTAATTCTCCTATCTAGGAAACAAACTGTAAGTCTTTTAATATAATTACTATCTCTTAACTACCAGAAAAGTTGGGATACCATTTTTTTCTTTGGCACAAAAACTTAATTGTGACCCACCTGAATAATATCCAAGTGTGGGTAATTAACGTAAGAAGTGCTCATCGAATCCACAGTGAAACCGGTTTTTATAAAAAACCCGGTACCTTATCGACAGACTCCTAAAGTGTGCAAATTTCGAAACAGTTCGTCGCATACATACATGTTTCAGTTATCAGTGAAAGCGTTGCGCAGAGCCTGAGTAAATATTTTTGTAACACATTTATAGTAAATTTTTGGTTTCTTAATGTTTATCTAAATTTAATTGTTTTATTATAAATTATTATATGGTACCCCCAATCTTTTACTCGAGTAAAACATCTTTTAAGCTAAAAGTGATTTACAATTTTTTTATTAACTTTTGATACTTTTCAATTTTTTTTAACATCACATTCTGCTTAAATGGGTACACAGAAATAACAATATAAAAATACTTAGCTGTTATTGAATGTGTAATATTGTTTCTATATGTGATTAAACACTAATGTGTTTTACTGTATTTTACCTTATTTAATTTGTTGATATTTTATATGTCTATTTGTTTCGTTCATCTGTTTGACTTATTACTACACACAGTAATAAATATTGTTTATTGTTTATTTATATGTTTTATTTTCTGTCCTGGTGTAAGTTATTCTGATCTAATCTCATTAACAACAAGAATAAGACGTATTTCACTCATAAATTTTAGCTTTTGACTTGATCAAAATATATAGAGCTGTTGTGATAAGTAAGAACAAAAAGTAAGTATAACTTTCTCTTTCTGGTTTTTCTAATAAAAGTGTTTAATTTAAAACTTTAACCAGAACATCTACTGGTTTACTCAATTTTATCGCATCTTATCTCACGTCCCTTATACCTTTCTTATTTTAACTTTATCTATAACATCTAATACATCATTTTATCCAACATCTAGATTTAATATTTTTTCCATCTGGGTTTCTTATATTTCCCCATCCTTATGATAAAAAAATAAGTGGCGCCCATTTACCTTCCCCTTGTTCCATTATTTTTCTCATTTTCTCTTTAGTCCCTTTTAAATTCTTATATCTTTTCTTTTCCTAGTAAATAAATCCCCTTAAATCTTTCTAGTAAGATTTCATCGAGCTCGTTCGAATCCACGCTCGCTCTCCTCCTACCCCCTGAGTGCCGTTCGCATTTGTTAACCTCGATAAAACGAGCCTTTTAACATCTAGAGAAAAAAGAGGTTACAAGAGCATAGTCCGTAGAACGGTGCTTACACTCCATCCAGGTTCTTATGTCCGGAATGAGTGACTTCGTATACTGTGCCACATCTTTCGTCCCATTCCATTCCAATAGGCTACTTGACACATAACTAATTTCATACAATAAATGAGTATTTCTTACAGTATATATCGATTTTAATAACTAAATGCGTAAGATTAATTTAAAAATTCAATTTAAAAAATGTGTTTAATTTGAATCGCCGAAAACGCTGTCGGCCATGTTGTGACGTCATACAAATTGTAAACAAAACGAGTAATTTGACGTGGTGTTATTACAAGTATAAATATGTCGATAAAAATTCCTTATCACGTTCTTAATTTATTTGCTTTATTGAAAAACAATAATAAATTCATTATGGACGTTGGTTTCACAAAAGCAGACAGCACAAATTTGCCAAAAATTGATACATTAATGGTTCGTACTTTCTTTGCCTTGAATCCAGATTTCTGCTCTGCCGAGCTAAGAAATGTCAAGACTTCTATGTAAGTACAGTGCATTTGTTAAATAGTAGACATAAAAAGGAAGAATGAGTGTATTTATGCGTTTCAGAAGGGATTCAAAAGTACCTACTCATTTATGTCATAAGTATCGTAACCTCTGGAGTGGTTTAGATCTTACTTAAGTAATCGTAAACAAAAAGTCAAAATAGTCGAAGATGACAAAATATTCAAATCTGACGTACTTATCAACAACGTAGGAGTACCTCAAGGAAGTATATCAGGCCCTATTTTATTTATAATATTTATGAATGATATTGTAGAAATATTAAATACCGAAAACAAAAAATGTAAAATGACCTGTTATGCTGACGATACTAACCTGCTGATATCAGACAGTAATTTTCCAGGTTTAATCACAAATTCTAATAAACTGATGAAACATGCAGAGAACTGGTTTTTAAAAAACAACCTACTACTAAATATTGAAAAAACCAATATGGTTCTTTTTCATACACAGCAGCAACGACTAGAATGCCCAAATGAGGTCACATTGTTAGATAATAGATTTAAATTAGAAAACTGTACAAAATTCTTGGGAGTGTTTATAAATCAACATTTGTACTGGGATAAACACATAATAGAACTAGGGAAAAAACTAAACCAAATCTGTTATAGCATTAAATTAATTCATAACTATTTAAATGAAAAATCATTAAAAATAATTTACTATGCAAATTTTATATCAACATTAAAATTTGGAATTATTTTTTGGGGAAGTAATTATCATATATCAGAAATCTTTAAAATTCAGAAAAGAGTAATTAGAACGATATTTAATTTAAAATATAAAGAATCTTGCAAAGGCATATTTAAGAAGAATGGTATATTAACAGTATATGGTATATATATATACGAATGTATTGTCTACTTATTTAAAAATAAATCCAAGTTCTGTGCTTGCACAGATATTCATTCTTATCCAACCCGACATTTTAACATCATATATCCTCCGCATAAATTGGTAATATCCGAAAAACATCCATCTTATGCAAGTATTCGTCTCTTTAACAAGCTTCCCGAAAAAATAAAAAAACTGCAAACTTTTAATACATTTAAAAAAGAAGTAAAAACTCTACTCATTAATTTAGAACCTTATACACTAGAAGATTATTATTTAAATAGATAATACAATTTATTTGACACTATTTTCTTTAATGTTAATGTTTATCTGTTTATCTGTATAACATGTAATGTTTTATAAAATAAAGATTATTATTATTATTATTATTATAATGTAACTAACATCTATTTGTATGCCTTGATGTGTTTTTGCATTCTCGGACGATGCAATAACGATAATTACTGTATTTTTTATGGAAATTAGTTGAAATCATGTTTTTAAAGTAAAGTGTAACGTTCGTTGTGAGCCTAGCTCCTCGACTATTTAACTTTAAAAATATTTTTTGTGAATCGCGCTGGCGCAAGCAGTTATCTGATTTCGGTAGGAAATTTAGCTACCTTTTGAGATGCGATTCGGAATTGTTTCATTTCATTTTGATAGTTCAAAAAGCTTAGTTGTCTCTTTACTTTCTGCTCCCCTCGTTTCGGTGAGTAAGAATTTAATTATTTTAATTTTAGTTTGTAATAATCCAAATTTGGTGAATATTTTATTTGATATTTAAGTTTATACCTTTACTAACATTTAATTTTTTCGTTCACAATCGCTTGTCAAGAATCAGTTTTTTATTGAGTTAAAATATATAAATATATTAAGTGATTAATTTTTTCTCGAACTTTGGAGAAAACCTTTAGCGATTGTGTACGAAATTAAGGAATATATGGTCGGAGTTTGATTGCTTTTTTTAATTTCATTAGCGCTGATGCCACTTTGAAGAGGGTCCTAGAGAGGTAGTGAATTCTCGACCCATCAATTTTTTTGAAATCACCTTTACATCAATTCAGGGGTAATCGAGCCACTATTCCTGAGGTCACCGCTGAATCTTAGAAATCATCAGATACTGTATGTCCTGTGGTCTTCAAAATTGAAATCCAGATTCTACTCTCGCTACCAAAAGCTCCGACAGAAGACTTAAAAAAAAAAACAAAGATAAGAAATTAATTAATTACTTAACTTTTGATTAACATCAAATCAAATTTTTAATTTAAATAAACAATTTAAAACTGATTTATTCTCTTTTATTTGAAAGTCTGTACTTGGCGCCCATTATTAATTGTTGGGGGGAAATTGATAGAAAAACCCAGAAGGAATCCACGATCCTGAAAGCTAGCTAAGGGTAATTTAACGGCTACAAACTGGCGCCCAACGTCAATGTAATTTTTAAAGGGTTTATTGGGTTACAAAAGTAAACTGGAAAATTGTTCGTGTTTATATGTCAAATGATTGTTTACAATACGTATGACGTCATAAAATGGCAGACAGCGTTTTCGCACCTACATGAAGAGATGGATTTTAAATTACAGTTTTGTGGTTTCATAGGTGTTGAAAAAATATAGTAATATTTTTTTTACCTTAGTAGCACAAATATTAACTATTTAGGAACTAGTTTAAAAAAGAGTCAACTAGCCTATCTCAATAGATATGGCTCTCTCCTCACGTCTCCCATTTCCGCCGATGTCCGTCTCACTACGTCGACGGTACATCCTCGCTCGTTCGTCCGCCAGGATGTGTGTAATAATGCTGTAATAAATTTGTTACAATTTGTGTTACTTTAATTAGAATATTGCAGAAATGTAACTTTCTCCAAATATGTTTGAGTATCTTTTTTTATATAAAATGTTGCAAAAACCTACTATAAGTAACATATTAACATAAAAAACAACATAACAATAGAAATAAATGATATACGAACAGAAACAGAAAAAAAATTAGAGCATTCTCATTTTTTATTACACAGTGATATCAAATATGTTCCAATATCTTGGAAAACAGCATTTTGTTGTTCTAACAACTTATTTTGTTTGACTTTTTCTTCAATTTTTCTGTCTTCCTGTGCCAGCCGTAACGCACAATACTTTTTCCTGTCTTCTCTAGTTTCTTTCAAAATTTTGATAATTTATTGTTATATTTTCGTTTTGTTATATGTTTGGTAACCGATTCGATTGAATCTTGAGATGGACAAATTAAACCCGGAGATACTGGTTCAATATGTTCAGAAAATTCTTCTTTTCATAAGACTGCTTTATCAACTTTTAACGTTCCTGGACCTTCTTCCTGCAGAAAGTCTATTGTGGTATTAAATAATATTTTTCTTTTTCCCTAAAATTTCGTTCATTTTCTCTATAAACTCAAAGTATTTACGTGGTTCAAGTTTGAAATATATTTTTTATAATTTCTTTCTAAAACCCTCTACCGATTTTCACAGTGGCTAGCTGTAATATGATTTTTAATAACTTGTCGCAGTTTCTTGGCAATCTGTTCACACGTTTTTTTAATTTTTTTAATTTTAAGGTTCCAACTTCTTTTCTATGTTTTTATAACAATTTAAAAACAAAAGCCTTTCCCCATGATTCGTGTTGTAAGTATCCGTCCTCTAGGTAAAAGGCCGCTTTAGATGCAATGGCGTGCAATTTTCAACATTGTAAACAATGTTTTCATAATCAAATTAACACCACTTACCTACAATGATCGTTTATTTGACTTGCAGAGGCCACAATAAATCTTCACAACACGCAAACGCCATTGAATTGTAACAATTTTAATCATTAAAGAAATAAAATAAAGTGCTATCGAATTTATACATATGTCTTATATAAACGAGTTTCGGAAAACCGTTTAAATCTTACCGTAAGGGTTATCCGTTGTGGATTAAAATTAATAGCGTTCTTTCCCCATTTTATGAGGATTCTATATACTAAATTTTATGACTCTGTGACCTTTAGCCATAATTTGCTCTATTATGATCTTTACATGTTTCTGTGATATAGGGTCGTGTGAGAATATAATTCATTTGCCTGAAAAATGGCGCATTCTATATATGTTTTAGACCATCGCGCTATGTCAATTGTGAAACTTCAACTTGATCTTAAGTAATACCAAAATTATAGAGGTTAGAAGGAACGAGCGGCGGGTGCACAAAGTATCTTCGTGGGCGAGCGAATACTCGACACATTTTACCCCAACTACCTGCCAGAAAGAATAAGGTTCATAATCCAACAGGAATATTAGACGCAGAATATTCAGAAAACGTCTTTCCCTTTATCGCCAATAAAATCTGCCCGTTTCAATTTGATATTAATTTGTATAATTAACAGGTAAATTTATTACACTTGCAGGTTAGTCCTGGACGAATCGGCGCATAAGTACCGAAAACTATTCCACCTCAATTTTTTTATGCGATCCTCTTCAAATTGCCCTACTGATGAAATAAATGCATGTTGCCAGAGGGCAACCCTGGGCCATATTGTTTATACCGAAATTGTTTAAACAATTACATGCAAGTGTTATTTTTCAACCGGACAATTTTTTTTATATTCTTTATTGAAATACAAATAAAAAAGGTCCCATGAATTTTTACGATAAAGTTACTATTTTCAGAGATATGAATGTTTAAAAGTTCGAAAAATCACAAACTTGGAATTTCGACCCATGAAAAATATATTTTTGTACAACTGTCATTAAAAGTGACACTTTTAATGATAGCAAACAATGTTAAAAACGATTGTTTACATAGCAGCGTGTTAAAAATACTTTTTTATAATTCACGTTCACAAAGTTTCTATTTCGACATCAAAAACAGTATCGAAATAGATTCATTGTAACACTGTTTTTGGTAACTTTTTGTTTTACACAATTGGTTGCACTGCACTGATTTTCAACGAAAGAGTTCAGGTAGTAAATCAAGAAGTATGTTGTAGTAAATTATTAACTACATTATCAGCGTTATTGCTAAATTCGGAATATTTTATACAAATTTGACAAACATTCTAATTTAAAATCATTAAAACTCACAAGTGTCAAAACTGTCAAGATTGCCAACATAAATAAATATTTCGAAAAACACTCATTTTACTTTTTTTTATACTTTTAAAAGTTCATTATAAAAAATAGTATGTAACACTCGAGTTACAATGACGGTTTGTAGTACTCGTTCTTTGCGAAACTCACCGCTTCGCGGTTCGTTTCACAAACTGAACTCGTACTACGAAACCTCTGTCATTGTAACACTTGTATTACAATATACTATTAACACGTTGCCATGTAAACAAGTTTACTTTTAACACGGTTTAGTTTACTTTTAACACGGTTTGGTTTATTGTCATTGCAAATTTGCTCGTTTCTTTATCAAAATAGGGAAGTTGTACAATAGTATATTGTAATACAAGTGTTACAATGACAGAGGTTTCGTAGTACGAGTTCAGTTTGTGAAACGAACCGCGAAGCGGTGAGTTTCGCAAAGAACGAGTACTACAAACCGTCATTGTAACTCGAGTGTTACATACTATTTTTTATAATGAACTTTTAAAAGTATAAAAAAAAAGTAAAATGAGTGTTTTTCGAAATATTTATTTATGTTGGCAATCTTGACAGTTTTGACACTTGTCAGTTTTAATGATTTTAAATTAGAATGTTTGTCAAATTTGTATAAAATATTCCGAATTTAGCAATAACGCTGATAATGTAGTTAATAATTTACTACAACATACTTCTTGATTTACTACCTGAACTCTTTCGTTGAAAATCAGTGCAGTGCAACCAATTGTGTAAAACAAAAAGTTACCAAAAACAGTGTTACAATGAATCTATTTCGATACTGTTTTTAGTGTCGAAATAGAAACTTTGTGAACGTGAATTATAAAAAAAACATTGTATGGTATTTGTGTTAAAAGTGATTTTATTTTGTTCGTGAAATTGTTCAATTCGCTCCGCTCATTTCACAAAAGTTTTCACTCACTAAATAAAACCTCACTTTTAACACTCATATCATAAATAACTATTAAAAAAATAACGTATAAACAGTATTTATTTTTTTAAATTCTTTATACAATAGTTAATAATGTTATTAATAGAGATTTTAAAAAATTTAATTATTTATACCTGTTTTTTAATTGTTAATTTTGCGCGCTCACAAGTACGCGTCGCTTACCTTTCTGGGTCTTGAATCGTTTTTTATCATTTATCTTAAAAACTTTCAACTTTATCAAAATTGCTAAAGATAGCAATATTAAACTGTGAAAGGCTTTCGCGGCCATTGTCTAATGCATCAATGGTTTTTGGGCTGTTAGGCCGGCGTCGATTGTCATGTTGACTTGACGTCAAGTCAACATGACAATCGACGCCATTGATACGATAGAAATATTGTTAATAATTAAATTGTCTACAATTTTTTTTCTATAATTTTTTTTCTGAAATCAATTTTTCAAATGTTATTTAAGCATAAATCGGAACATGTAATTAAAATTTATTTTTTATCAGTTTATATTACTTTTTTGTTATTATCTTAGTAATTTATGGATCTAACATTCTAGCCATAAACTCTTCTGGATACCCTTCATCCTGTTCTCATCCTAGTTTAGACCTTGAGATTGTCCACCGAAAGCTTCCGTGTCCAGCGAGAAACTGGCTAAAATAGTAGTCCGTGGAAGCAAAGTGACATCTTATCCATGATCCTATAATTGGGATCAGACGCTAAGATCATTGGGACACTTCTTAAGTAGCGGTCCCACCTCTCTTGCCAGATGTGGTGAGTCTCATCCCGCTCCTATTGCCTCACTGCGTCCGTAATTGTTTCTGTCATTGCAGTCTAACTCTCTTTCCGATCAATAGGTTAATCGGTGAGATTTCACATATGACCACCTAAGCCTCTATTGACACTATTCTATAGACTCTTGCTACCTTTAACAGCATGGTTCTTTGTGTTGGAAGAAGCATTTCCCTGAATTGACCAAAATCCAGCGCTTTCTTACATACCAAGGCAGCGTGCAGTTTTGATGAGACAACCTAGCCAAAATCCTGCTGTTGCGAAACCCTGGACCACCTACCTATATTTGACAGGATACTGGTAAGAGCCCTTGTCCTTGCTGTAGCTTTGTCGCACGATTTTCTGAGTAGTTCTGTGAACACCAGTCTGCCGTCCAGCCAAACAACCAAGTACTTCCCTGATTTGACAGGTGTAAGAACCTCCTCATCTATATTGAACAAGAGATTGTCTCAGTCTATTTTCTCATCTAATATAACGCTTTTCGTTTTAGAGGTAACGACCTCTAGGCCATTTTTCTGCAATCACCTTAGCATTTTACTAAGGCTCTCGTTCGATCTGAAGCATAGATTGTCTTTGTCATTCGCCCTGATCATCAGAATCAGGTCATCTGCGTAGGCAAAAGTTTTGAATCCTACTGGGAGGTCCAACTTCGGGTAACATTGTAAACTAATTATTTATAGATAACCCGTGCTGACAGGAATAAGATATAAGACCAACGCGATCTGTAAATTTTGAAACATTAACTCGATCTTAACTAATAGCAAAAAAATGCCACTCATTTATTTTTTGTACCTAGTATATAAGAAATAATCAATAAAACTAAAAGTTTTAAAGAAACAAACAATATATATATATAAAGAGAATATATTTAAAAATATACATTATTTTTTTCTTAAATAGTCTTGTATTTGAAGCAAACTCTTTCCTTTGGTTTCTGGAATCTTAATATATATGAAAATGGAACCCATGAAACAGATAGAACTAAAAATCCATACACACCAATGGACGCCTAAATATGTAGCAATGTATGGATATGTAAATGTAGTTATAAACATAATCAATCCATAAATTATCATTATAAAAGATACAGCTAGAGATCTAAGCTCAGATGGAAAATATTCTCCCATAATAGCCATTGGAATAGGACCTAAACCAAGAGCGTAAAGAATTACATTAGAAACAACACAAACTATTGGCAACCACTGAAGATAAGGCATCAATGAGGAGTTTATTACTTTCAAATAAAAGAATATACCTAAAATAAAGAGGGGTACTCCGGTTCCTATTGAGGAGAGTATCAACATTTTTCTCCTACCTGTTCTTTCTACAATCATTGATGTAAATAAAAAACTACTAACTTTTACACAGCCAACAATTATAGCCATATTGTTGCCAGACAAATAGGTACCAGCTTCGTTAAACAGTGGAGCTAAGAAACTCATTATAACTGTTACCCCAGATAGATTTTGTACTACTACAGGACCTAGAGCTAACAACATTCCTAACCTTGCTGGACGAGTTCGGAATAAAGCTATTACATTAGATTCGGAATTAACCACTTTAGACTTTATAGATAATTGTATTTTATGTAAATCGTCTAATAGTTCTATCTCAGTTTTGTTGCTCCTTAAGCGTCGTAAACTTTTTAAGCATTCCTCTTGCTTTCCTTTTGACAATAAGAAAATGGGAGATTCAGGTGAAAACGAAAAAAATATTAAAAAATATATCAAAGGAGCGGCTATTACTAATGTAAAATATTTAACACCAAGTAAGGATCCAAAAATAAAACTATATAAGTTACCTAAGGGTAAACACATTCCCATTAGACATCCGTACTTTGCTCTATTATGATCTTCACATGTTTCTGTAATATAAATTGGTAGAATAGTTAGAGCTCCTATTAAAAAAAAATACAAAATACACCTAAATATCACAATAAGTATTACACTAGTAGAAAACGCTATAGACAGCTTTGTTAGAAGTATACCTAATCCTATAACATGTAAACATTTTTTTCTTCCTATTACTTCAGAGAGCTTTCCTAATATAATAGAACCAAAGAGCATCATAATTGAAGGAACACCAGCAATTAAAGAAACTTCAGTGGTAGAGATAGGCCAACCGATTGGATTCTCGTTGGAATTGTTCGATGTTAATCTAGGAATTACTGGTGACGTCCATACAAAAGAAGCGCCAGTGACGAAAATTAACACTGTACCTAGAATAAAAATAATCTAATTATATGTAGAATACCTTGTTTAATATTAATTTATGTATATTTCCTTGTATTTTAATGAATATGTATTTTGTATTAGATATTTATTTATTCGAATCTGAAATGGTTTAGATTGCGTTTTAAAATATAATTAAAAGTATAGTGAGCGCTACTGTGTTTGTAGAACCGTGCAGGATCTGTTTTAAATTGGATATTAAAAGAAGCACACACACATTTTTCTTAGAAACAGCTTTTGAATAACTTGAATAACGAAAACTGAGTTATGGGGTAAGGTGGGGTAATGGTGGACACTTAAAGATAATTAGCATTTATTTTATTGTTCGGCGACATTAAAACATTAAACCCAAGCAAAAATAAAGAACACATATTAGTCTACAAATTTTTAGCAAAAAAATTTTTTAAAATTTTACCACAAAATTAAAAAAATGTTTAAAAAAAAAGTTGTCATTGTCCGGTATTACCCTCCATGTTGGGGTAATGTCAGACACCTTTTATAAATAAAAGTCACAAATAAACTTTTTGTCTTTTAATGAGCTGGAACATGCCTTGTGTGCCCAGTGACCACAATTCACACATCTTAGCCAAAGTTCATTGTTTTTACCAAATTCTCCACACAAAATGCAAATGTCTTCGGTAATGTTCTTATCCCTAACATCGTCATCATCCTCTCTCTCACTGTCCCCTTCTTCACATATTTTATAGTTTACGGCACTTTTTGGTCGCTTTGTTTTTTCCCTTAATGTAGACCCCTCCTGTGTCATGAATACATTTCTTTTAGCCTTGTTATCTGATTTGATTGTTTTTTGATTTTTCTTCTCTTCTTTTTTCTCTAGCTCGTCTTTTAGTGGTGTTGACGTAAATACAACAGAATGTTGCTTGTTTCCCTTTTGTCTCTTCACAACATTTTCGTGAGAGCAAGATGGTAGAGGAATTATCTCGACAAAGGAAACACTTATTTCTGTGTCATTTAAACCATTATTTTTTTCAGGTGTAGTCTCGTGTGTTTGCAGTAGATTCATGAGGTGCATCAGAAACAATGAATTGACGGGTTTCTGCAGGAGCGAAATCTTTATCTTTGAATACGTCAGGATTGTAGGGGAATATACCTGTTTCTTTAAAACCCTTGATGGCCTTTTCAGGGGTTGCAACTCTACTAAATGCTTAATGAAATAATTCAGCAATCTCACTAGGCGTGATTTTCTCCCCCGGATGGCTGGTCAAATATTTGCAACATTCAGAGTTGTAGGCGGTCTTTAGAGAAGAGTAAAAGCTCACAGCCAGTGGCTGAAGACGGTGGGATAAATGCGGAGGGATTGTCAGAACAGCAATACCGTTATCTCTACAAAAATTATATGCCTGTAACGTGCAGTGAGTACCATGATTGTCCATGATTAAAAGAACTCGATCTTCTTTGGATGATTTTACAAATGCTTGAAAATGTTGTAACCATGCAAGAAATATATCTTCTGTAATCCACTCATTTTTAGAACATGCGTAAATGGCACCCGGGGGACCGTTTCGCTGAAGATGGTGTGCCATTCTTTGGCGTGCAAATATAAACATGGCAGGTACATACGTTCCTGTAGCGTTGAAAGCACACATCGCTGTGGTTGTTTTCCCCCTTTCCCAGCTGGTAACAAATCCAACACGCTTCTGACCTTTTTCAGCATATATTTTAGGTGGGCGTTGCACAGTGGTGACCCCCGTTTCATCGCAATTATAAATTTTATTTGGTGAAAATTCATATTTTTCCATAAGTCTGGATAAATGATTGAAAAAAATTGTAACTTCGTTGCGGTTAAAAGCTGTAATTCTGTTAATGCTGGTTGCTTCTGGTTTTCTTAACGTGATATTATGACGAGATATGAGTTCCTTTTCCCAGTCTTTACCAGCCATTTTTCTTTCTTAATTAAAGGGAACCTGGATGTTGTTTGCTTTTGCAAATTCAAAAGCACATTTTCTTACTTCCTGGGGAGTTATTTCATAAAAAAGTTTTGCCAGCTTCTTAATTTGAACAGCAAGTTCATTTTCGGCTTTAACTGAAAAAACTGGCTTTCGGCCCAAGGAAGGTCCAGAAAGGACAGTTCGTTCGTGTAACGTAGATTTTGGAATTGCAAATTTGATTGCTGCTTTTCTCAGCGACATACCATTCTCCATAGCACGCAGTGCTCTTTGCAACTCCTCCTCTCTCCACGAAGCTTTGTCAGTAACTCTTTTATAATTCCGCGGCATCTGTAAATTAAAACAACATTATTTGCATGTATCTCCCAATACCAATGTAAATAATTCATATGGGGTAATACCGCAAACAGTGTCCGGCATTGCCCCAAAACGACATACATATATCTGTTTATGTTCCGTGGTAATTACTAGAGGAAGTAATGATTAAAACTACTTAAAGATATGTAAAATATACTGCGTAAGCTATGACTTTGCACATGATATCATCAATTTCTTACAATAGAAATGATCAGTACTTACCTCAAAATCAGTTAATCGGTATAATTACGCACTAAATTTTGTAACCTTTGTTATAATTCTGCTTCCAAGCACGTGGCGACGACCAAACTGAGAACTGAGATTCAGATATGCAGCCTGTGATGCGCGCGAAATTCTATAATATGCAGTCGGTTGCACAAATAACGCTGTCCGGTATTACCCCGCTGTCCGGTATTACCCCACCTAACCCTACCCCTCCCAAAATGCGGATTATTTAGCAAAAATTGGAAGTTTAATAAAAAACTCATCTTTAAAAATGTTATTTATTTTTAAGTATTTGCTTTTGAGATAACTACTCAGTTTTGCATTTATTTTTTTTTTCTACGAGAGTATTTTTTTTACTTTTTATCCCCGTTGAAAAATTTTAGTAATTAGGAAATAAAATAGGAGAATTTTTCAAGTTTTTTAAGCCCTCAAAAATCTAGAAACAACTTTATAACATAAAAAAAACAATACTAAATTTTAATTTAATCGATCATGCAGATTTCTCATAATAATTGTGCAAAAAACTTCACCCTTCGAGTACTTCTTGTAAAATTTCAATTGGTCCATTTGGAAGGCCTACGGAAGATTTTTAAATTCAAGAACAATTTGTGTTCTTATTGTTACGAGTCCGGGCCTGTTGCCCAGCCCGAGGAGTGAGGTGTCGGTATAATTCTGGGAGTTCTAGTCTATTCTAGTTTGTCTCTGAACGAAATCGACCTTCTACGAGCTGTTATGGCGCCGTGGTGGTTCGAAAGTTTTCTGTTCGAGATTTAACTGCATGGATGTTTCTGGAAGGATCTAATACTATAAAATCGGACAGCTTCGGACGGCAGAATTAATTGTATTTGTAGTAGCTGGCGATAAAGTGCGAATTGTTATACGAGATATTTTAACGACGCTATTTAGTAATTGTAATTGTATTAAAGTTGTGTAAATTAGTTAAAGAAAATTGTTATTTAGTTGTGTTTACAATAAATTGTTAAGTTTGTCTGCTGTTATTACTTATTCCGAACCTACGAAAGAAAATGTACATTATAAATATATTTAAATTGAAGTAAAAATGGGTTAAAGAGTACTTAAAAAAACGTTTATGGAAAGAAAAAAAGTTTAATTATGTTCATCAGTTTTGAGATAAATGCGGTTAAAGTTGACCAATCACTATTAAACCAATATTATAATTTTTCGGAGAATTTTTTCTGTAAAAGTTACCATATCCTTCGCTCTAGAAAAAGCAGCAAAAAATACAAAAAAAATATTCAGGAAAAATTGAATTCCAAACTTTAGTAGCCTTTTCAAGGAAAAAGAAACCTAACTTAAAAACCGTCAAAGTAGATGAGCGGAAACAATATATAAAGCTAATTCTAGATAACAGATTACTCTGGAACAAACACGAAAACGAAACAATACACAAAGCTAAAAAGGCCCTTATGGTGTGCAGAAAAGAAACATTGCAGAAAAAAATATGGATGTAACCAAGTACATTGCAATCGATGTACATGCAATACTGAGACCAATTATCACTTATGGAACAGTAGCTTCGGGCACGAGAGCTAATCTGACTACTACAAGGACAAAAATCTTGAAAATTCAGAGAATAGCTGGTGCATTCATCACTGGAGCAAAGGGAACATGCCCCACTGTTGCAATCGAAGTAATCTTAAATCTTACGCCACAACACATTCAAGTAGAAAGTGTAAGGAAGCAAACAATATATAGAATGGTTAAAGAAGGAATAATCAAGGAAAAACTTTAATCACTTCTATTTGAACAAACTTGGGAAATGCCCCAAGATGACATGCCAAAGAAAATTCACGACAGAACTGGGTAGTAAATCTGAATGGGACTTATTTCCCTATATTGGGGATAACCAAAATGCCATAAAGTATACAAACAGCTTCCAGGCAGATGAAGGAACTGCAGAAGGGGTTTTTGGACCTAGAGCCACATAGTCAAATAGCCTGGGTGTATACCCAAGCATTTTTCAAGCGTGTATCCGCGTCATTGAAAGATGTGTAGAATTTAACATCGTAAAGAAAGTATCGTAAACAAAAGATTGTAATCATGTCAGAATACCAAGCAGCCAACAAAGCCCTGAACTCATACCCAATCAGTTCAAAGATGGTCTGGAAATGCTAGGCAAACTAAATGAACTAAGACAAAATAACACTGTTACCGTCTTATGAGTCCCAGGACACATACGAATAGAAGGAAACAAAATAGCAGATAAGCTGGCAAAAACCTCATATTTGGGACCAGAACTAGCTTGTCGAATCAGCAGACATACAGTCTTAAAAAAACTAAAGAAAGACGTGGATAGAAAAAAGCCAAGAACTGAAACGATCCAGAAGGACTGAGTCAAACGAAGACTATAACCAGAAGATTATCTTTCAGCTTTCTCAACCTCAGTAAAAACAACCTCTGTATTATAACAGGAATATTAACCGGACACTGCCGATTAAAAGGACACATAAAGAAATTAGAATTAGTAGATGAAGCAAAATGCAGATTCTGTGAGGAAGACGACGAAACCTCAATACACTTGCTCTCAGAATGAATTATATTACCTAATTCTAGTGTCAGATACCTAGGTTCATACTAATAGACGAAAAAGATCTACATAACTTAAAGCTCAGCGATATGTTCTATAGCGTAGGACTTTTTTAACAAAGACTGGTCCATTTTAGATGATCTCTGCATTTTATTTTTATTGTTTTTTTTTAATTTAATTAAATATCAAAGGAGTAAAAAAAACATACAATGTAAACATATATTATAAATATTTTAGGTAGGTTTGAAACTAAATATGTTACATCTAAAACAAGGCATTTAAAGCAAAAGTCACACATACTTATACGTGTGATATAGTGGCTAGCGTCAATAAAAAAGCCATTAGCAGGATAAACAGGTTTATAGATTTGCTTGCCTTGGCATAACTGAAAGGTACCTACTCCAATAAAAGAGTCAAAATTTTTAAGCACAGATTCAGATTATTTAGGAAATTTTACATGCAAAATACACCATAACACCATGTTAGTTTGATCAGTTTTTTTATAGAGGTTAAAATATATACTTAGACCGATTGAGCTAAAAACTTGCAAAGCTTATTTTTCATGACAAAATTAAGTGCTAAATTTTAAGCGAATTAAAGAAGGTTGGGTTTTACAATTTGTTTACTTGACGTAAAATTACTATTCCATATAGTATTCAAAACTAAGGTAGATGTGGATAATAAGGACTGTCGGATAATAAGGCCTGAGTATCAAAAATACTGGAAATGTTCGATGTGACTCTACAAACTTTCCGCAACTGGTTGTTTTGTTTAAGTGTGGAAGGAGCAGTTGTGCAGCACAAATAATAAATGTATAAAAGAATATTTTATAGGCTCCCTTTTTATGATTTATAGGAAAGAGTATAAAATCATAAATTATGCTACATGTACAATAATTTTAAACCATAAAAAAACAAAAAACGGTTACAAAACTTTTGCATAGTTTATAGCAGCGCCATCTATTGAGAAAATTTTTAACTAGTTTACCAAATACAATTGAAAATTAGTAGACATTGTAATTAAACCTTAATACATCTGCCTAAAAACACTTAAACCATGCATTGTGATCAAGTTCTGAGCGACTCTAAAAGTTTCAGATCTGTACTTGGGGTATAATATAATTAGTTTTGATCTCAATTACCAAATATTAGACGCTCATTTTGATTATTTACGAGTGTTAAAATATTAGGCCTTATTATCCTACTAAGATCTATTGACAAGGTTTATTAAAATGAATATTTTTATGTTTTTTCACAATAGATCTGTACTTAGTCGAAAAGATTACAAAATTCCACCCAGGCAGACAAAGAGAAAAGTGGCGAACAATATAAAAAAGTAGTAAAAATCGTCTGCCTGAACCTTAAGTAATTTTTGTAATATGGGACATTTATATATAATTTTGCACTAAAAATGTTAGTTTCTCATCAAAATACTTGATCAAAAACCAATTATTGTACTGTTATGTACCTATTTCTTTATACACAGTACTAGCGGTTAATAAGGCCTACCAGATTTAACCGAAGGAATAAATACTCAAAAATAAAACCGACGTTAGTTTGTATTTTCACGCTTGTGAAGAAAAAGGATATAAAACAGTGTTTAAAATGCGTCAAATATTTTTATGAAGAATGTGTTCGTTTGACAAAGAATAACTCAGATTATTTTGGATACCAGATGTCTGTTAAAGACAGAAATATTAAAGAGTGGGCAAAATTAATTCAGAGATAATTAGTTTTGATCTCAATTACTAAATATTAGACGCTCACTTTGATTATTTACGAGGGGTTAAAATATTAGGCCTTATTATCCTACTAAGATCTATTGACAAGATTTATTAAAATGAATATTTTTATGTTTGTTCACAGAAAAGATGACATTTGTTCTTGAAATATTTTATAGTAGCTCTTCTGTATCAATATTATGTTGATTCGGATAACTACTTTTTATTTCAATGAACATCTTTCTAAGATGTTCATTGAAATTAAGTGATGTCATAGACAATTTTGTTCACAATTAAATACTCTTAATCAACAACACATTTATTTGGATAAAGATTAATATTATTACGTTGATACAACTCTTAACAAATAATGCATTAATTTCAACCAAATTTGATTACCATAAAAACGGTTCTAGTGAGTTAATCTTAAAAGATAGACATATACTGTCGCGGACATTTTTTTAGATCATTTCAAGAGGAATAATTCTTTCATACATGTATATTTTTGGTATCTTGAACCGTTTTCGCAGCGCACGCAATGGAAGCCCTCAAGGATCAATAATTTTCCCCGTTTTTTCACATTTTCCATTACTTCTTTGCTCCTAATAGTTGCATCATGATGTTATACCTATAGCCTAAAGCCTTTCTCGATAAATGGTCTATTCAACACAAAAAGAATTTTTCAGTTCGAACCAGTGGTTCCTGAGATTAGCGCGTTCAAACAAACAAACTCTTCAGCTTTATAATATTAGTATAGATTTATAAAAAAAGGAAAACATAAAGTCTGTTTGAATATTCACTTCATGTTTAATGTTTTTTAATTACGGTAGGTGCGGCTAATAAGGAAAAATGTTAGAAGATATTACAATTTTAAAATAACTAGGACGCCACCGTAAGGTGGCGCAGTTATTATCTCATATATTTAAACGAGAATTTCTTACTAAATTAGGTACTATAAAGCCACCGTACGGTGGTGCAGTGGATATCTTATATAAAATATCTAATATAAAAAAATCATTGAAAACAAAAAAAGCAAAATGGTAAAAATGGAAAAAAAGACACGACAGTGTTATGCGGTACAAAATCCGCCGGAACAGCTAGTTAAAAATAAAAATAAATTTTCGAACCTCTATCGAATTATAATAAATGCAGTATAGCCTTCTTTTTCTGATGATGAGGCGCAACATGTAGTCATGAAGTCATATTATTTTATTTCGCTAATAAATTACAGTATACAAAATATAATAAACAATATTTGTTCCACTCGTATTAGGAATATTATAATATTTCTTTAAATAAAATAAATTATCTCAGAGTTCGAGTGTTTGTTCACTACTTATTATTGAGTTCCTGGTTGATTATAATTTTTTTGATCGTAACCGCAACACAGAGTCGTGGAATCTCCTACATAAATATAATAATTTTTTGTTCGTAAAATATATAATTGATGCTATCTAAATAATTTTTGTAAAAAAAAAATGTAATTGTAATTGCATAAAATATTTCCTGAAATTGTAATTTATAATTACATTATTAAATTACTTAATTTGCTGTAAGTAAAATTACTTTTTTATAGTTTAACTAATATTAATGTGAAAAGACAACCACACCTTCTAACCCCAACAAAGGAATCGACTTTCGAATCTAGGTTGCCAGATATATTTCCGAATATTCCTAAGTTTGTATAGTTTGAAAATTTTTTCTCTACTTACTATTCAATTGTTCGTCAATGACTCTTAGAAAGATAATATAAAAATATTCTTACAAAATATATACTTAAATTAATTAACTAGGTTCTTCATATTTAAACAGTTTTCACTTCTAATGATATCAATTTTGTATATATTACTTATACTTAAAGACATTTTTAAATTATGGCAACATTGTGTATATAGTTTGCCGTTTCAAAGTCGGTTCGTACCCTTTTGATATTAACGAAAAGAAATGCCGACGGCTTTTACTAAGCGCGGTGGTACTTCAAACGAAACATCAAAGAGGAAAATTTCAAAATGCGACATGAGTTAAATACCCCGCATAGTCTTGTTCCCCATTACAGTACACAGTAGCGTGATTGATTTTTATTGATTTTTTATATTAGATATATACTACGGTGGGCTTGATAATACTTAATATAGAATTTCTCGTTTAAATATATAAGATAATAACTGCACCACCTTACGGTGGCGTTATATTATTTGATTTAGAAAGGTATTTTTTTACACTTTATTTTTTTCGCATTTTTTCTGATTTTAATTTTCCACTTTCTTTTAGTTATTTGTTTATTTATTTATTTATGAATCGAAATTCAACACTATCTATTGGGTTTTCTTACAATTCAGTAATTGTTATGGACAATGCGTCGTATCATTTCCGCATATTAAACAAAATACCTAATAATAACACAAAAAAGAATGAAATTTTAAGATTTATGGCAAACAAAAATATCGATGTTCCTAAAAAGGTTCCAGTAAAGAAGGAATTGATAAGAATGATCAAAAGTCAGAATTTTAAAAATGAATACGTCATTGACACCATTTGCAGCAGACATGGACATACCCTTTTACGTTTACCTCCATAATACTGTATTTTTAATCCAATCGAAATGGTTTGGAGTACTGTAAAGAAACGTTTACGAAAATATAATCAGTCACCAACCTTAAGCGCAGTTGTTCTTGATAATATTCGAGAGGTAATTAGTGGCATTAATAACGATGTATGGAAAAATTGCGAAAAGGAATATCCTGTTTTACCGCCAATAGCACCATTAGTTATTCAACCTGGGAACGATTCTACTTCAGAAGACTCTGACAATTCTTGTTAGTCATTCTAACCAATTTCCTTTACAACTATCGTGATATATCTTGAAAACTTGTTTTCAAAAACAAACTAATTTTATATTCTTACTAACATAGGTACCCAACCCTTCCCTTTCCAGGCAAGGAAGGCTCATACCTCCTCGTGGTCCTTGCTGGACAGACAATCTTTTAAGATTGTCTGACAAAATGAGTATTATTTGTAGACAATTGTTATAAAAATATTATATGAGTCAAATGTTCTTATTATTAACTAAAATTAACAAGTTTTAATTAGAAAGAATTAATTTGTTATTTGACAATTTTCAAATTGATATAAAATTTACAAATATAAAAAACCATTTTTCTTTCGAAATTTAAAACAAAAATTAATACAAATTTTAAACCCTTTTTATTTAATTTCACGCCAATGGTCGGCACTGCTATCAAAGGCATTCAAATTCCGACAAAGAGCAAAAAATTTTACATTGACTTTGGAACAACTATAACTGTACTTACTTTCCGATTATAATAAAGATGTAGGTTGGAAGTTTTACAACAGTTAAATGATTTAAAATAAATATGGACATTCATGATAGTTATTCATAAATAAAAAGAGTATTTTTAGAAATATAGAGTTGGTTAAAAAGTTTTAAAAGCGACACCTATTACGCAGTAGAGAAATTAAAATTTATACGCTATTTTAATATTTCATTTTCCATTTAAATACACAAAAAATTCATTCATTTTCTGTTTAGAAGCCATTTGATGTTGACAAATTGACGTCAGTGTATATTGTTACAATGAGAATAACCGAATATCGTGCATTAATAAAATTCTTGGTTTTGGAAAGTTTATCAGCAACTGAAATTCATACAAAAATAGTGAAAGTGTTAAAGAAATATGCTCCTTCATTTCCAGCTGTGCAGCGGTGGGTTTATAGTTTAAAAGTAGTCGTCCAAGTGTCGAAGATGAAGCCCGTAGTGGACGTTCAAAAAGTGCAACAACATCAGAAATCATTGAGAAAATCTATATATTACTGTTTGTAAAAAATCCAAGTTTGACTAAATGTGAAATTGATGATACCATTAACATATCAGATGAATGAGTACTTACACGAATAATTACAAATGAAAAAGTTTGTGTCGCATTCGTTAACAATTAAACAAAAACTGAATCAAAAAAAAATTCTCAGCGTAATTTGGAAAGTTTTAAGCAGAATATCAAACGTCAACTGTCAAGTTCCAACTGTCAAATGCCAAATTTGAAATGTCAAATCTCTACTGTCCCATGTAAAATATTATCTGTCAGCTCTCAAATGTCAAGTGTCAATGTCAACGATTGTTTTAATAATAAAACTTATAAAGGATATTTTTTATTTTTATTTTTTGTGAACAATTTAATATAAATGCCATTTCAACTTGCATGAATTTTATACCTCGAACCTCGATATTATTAACAACTTACCCTGTATAACCATTCACCTAATAATTTGTATTCATTCGTTATTTAAAATAAATAAATTGATTGAAAGTAATATGAACAGAGGCTAGAGATAATATTTTAAAACAATAATCTATATACCTATGTTGTCGTTACCCTAACAACAAACTCAAAATAGGTGGTGGCCATTTTTATTTAGACTCATTGTCAGTTTAGATGATTGCAAGTATTTCAATATTTAAGACAAAAAAAATACTTTACCGCCCGCCATTTACACTTTATCGCCCGTCGGGCGGTAAAGTAGTCCACGGGCGCTAAAGTGGCACTTTACACCCGCTAAATGTATATAATAATCTGTACTTTACCGCCCGGTCGTGCATAAAATAATTTAATCCTTAAACTGCTAACAAAATAAAATTAAATTTTAATTAATTAACTAAATTATAAAATATTTATCCAATAAAGTGAATTCTACTGATTTTATTATTTTTATATTTAGTGAGCAATTGTTTTAAACATTCTTGTTTTTTTTTCAATCTTAGATGACACCTCTTTACTGATATTTTCATACTCCAAATTTCAATATAAATTTCGATTTGAATAGTATATTACGTAACAAGAGTGGTAAGTAGGACATTACGTACGAGTGCGTAATTACACGAGTACGTAATACCCCTTACCACTCGAGTTACGTACTATGCTTTATCTACGACTCAATATTTTAATTTCAATTACAAATATTTGACATCTCTAAAAAATATATGACGTACGTACTGTACTGTTATCTACTCCTTTGACAGTAAATGTCATTTATACGCATTGTCACCATGCAGGGTAAGTAAGCTATAACGCACAGTTGTGAGTAATGAAACGTCATTCAAACATGACGTTTCATTACGCACAACTGTGCATTATAGCTTACTTACCCTGCATGGTGACAATGAGTGTAAATAAAATTTACTGTTAAAGGAGTAGATAAAATCTTTTATAATATCTATATATAAAGTAGGGTTTAGACGCATAATGTATAAGTAATTATAATTACTATAATTACTATAATTATAATTATTATGTATAATATTTTACATGTGACAGTAGAGATTTGACATTTCAAAGGAAGTCAGTAGAAACATAAAGAACTGTGTGTGTGAAAATCATGAGAAATCTGATAATTTCTTCCGTATTTTAAATGTTAACTGTCAATCAATTTCTAACAAAACTAATAGAATAGACCTAATTTTAAAGCAATATAAACCAGACATATTATGTCTATCCGAAACATGGTCCAATATTGACAATATCGGCTACATACGATTTAATTATTACTCTGTTACTGTTACTTCAATAGAACTAATAAATCACATGGCGGTGTACTAATTTTGACAAAATCTTCCATAGAAATTAAGAAACACGATTTTTTGACTAAGTTATCGCTTGAAGTAGATATTGAAATCTCCAGTATCTCTTTTAAGATACTTCAAACCACCTATTGTATATTAAATATTTATAGATCCCCATCTGGAAATTTTAATACATTTATAGATGGACTTTATAGTTCATTAATTTTCTGTACAAATAACTTTATATCTTTTATTCTTTGTTGAGATTTCAACATTGATTTTTTAAACGATTCACAGGAAAATAAAATGTATGCATATAGAGTACTCACTCATTTTTATTCAATATTTTTTCATCACTTTCTTCATTAATAAATCAGCAAAATATGTATTTTATGTACAATTACAGATTTACCTTTTATTTAATATAATAGGCGGAATCGTGCTAGGTTTTTTGTATCACGTTTTTTGCGTTACGTTAGAATATGACGTCACGTCCGTTAGAATTACTGAGTTACCCCTAGTCGCGCCTAAAGAAGTTTTACCTCAAAAATTTTGAATTTTCGGCCATTTTGTCATATATTGTTTAATGAAAAGTTAAGCACAAACTTTTCAACTCACGCATAGTGAAATTATTACTACTAGTAATATTTGGGAGCGGTTTATGCAAAAAAACATTTATATGCTTCCCACCCACTTTAAAACAGATACCGCCTGGTCTAATAAACATTTTAAGGAAAAGCATTGTACAGTACAACCAGAATTATAGTACGATTATTGCTTTGATTCGTTGATTACTTTATGACTGGGTTAACCTAATCCCTAATAAACCTAATAAAAAGTACCCCGACCGCTTGTTTGAATTGAATTTTACACGTATTTGTGAAGATGGTCCGTAATGAATAAAATTTTTTTATTGTCGAGATAATTCAGTAAATATGAAAAATACGATTTTGGGAAAACTGAAAGTGTTTCAAATTTATTTCTACCGTTATAATATATTTTTATTTTTGTCACTATTTTTTCATGCTTAGTCATTTTTTTTGTCATAAAGTAATTAAATTATTATCTTTCCACAATCGCAAATAAATTTTAAGTACGGCCCTTTGTTAGGGTTCTAACAGGTACAAGTCGGGGCTACTTTTATTAGGGACTAGTTGTACTCGCAACGTAGTTCACGTGGCGTGTGATTGTTGTATAAAAATTTCTTACCTCACCCCATTTAAGGAATGGGAAAGAAATTTTTATACACCTGATGTTAAGTTGAAAGAAGACAAATACATCTGTGAAAACCGCATTCGAATCGGATCAGTAGTTTTAATGTGATGCGCGCACAAACATATACATTCCTACAATTTTATTATATGTATATGTTGCCGTGAAAGACCAAAGGTGGTGAATGTCGACATACACCGGTGAATGTCGACAGACACGAAATGTGTTGGTGAAAGACCGAAAATTTATTAATTTCATTATAAATTCGGACCTTCACCGGTGTCTGCCGACAAACACACATAGAGTTCGGTGGATGTCGGAAAGAAGAGGGGACAACTGTTTTTCCCGATTTCTTCGGTTCCCTTCCGAGTCGACTTGTTAGTTTCACGCAAGGTTTGACTGATAGCGTGTGTGCAGTCCTACTAATTTAATTTTATTATAAGTTAGGTGTTATAATTTGTGTTCAATGGCTATTGCAGTAAATAGTGATCAGTTTCTTGAGAAGTTGCATACTCTAATTGGAAGTAAACGAGAAGACAATTGTTCTTATTTTTCTCAAGAAAAGTACTCTAAAATCGTCTCTGAAGTAATTTCAGCTAAAACTAAATGCAGTACACCTTTGGACTACCGACGTTTAAAACGTTTTGACGTTTTAAGAGTTGGTGACGAACAAAAGCTAATTGTGGCATTAAAACCAGGAGAAAGGAATATTCAATATTATGTTAATAATGAAGAGTTGTTTGATATACTTTCGCAAAACTCACATACGAACAGGCCATGGAGGAAGAACACGAATGCTTAAGAAATTGCAAGTTAAATACAAAAATATTACTTATGAAGTCGTAATGTTGTATTTAAATTTGTGTAGATGTCAAGTCGATTTGATAGACTTACAATCATACAGCGATAGCGATTACAAGTTTATAATGGTATACCAAGACCATTGAACAAAGTATGTTCAGCTGCGACCTTTAAAAACCAAGAGAGCGAAAAAAGTAGCATTTCACCTTCTTCACATTTTTTTAATATTTGGTGTTCCCACTATACTTTATTCGGATAATGGCAGAAAGTTCAGTAACCGAGTCATATCTGAACTATGCGCTATGTGGAAAGATGTTAAAATAGTGCACGGAAAGCTTCGTCATAGCCAAACACAAGGCTCCGTCGAAAGAGCCAATCAAGACATACAGAATATGTTAACTGCGTGGATGCACGACAATGATTCAAATAAATGGTCAGAAGGGTTGCCGTTTGTCCAATTCACCAAAAACACAACTTATCATGAAGGAATACGCCAAAGTCCATATGAAGCTCTGTTTGGCGTTAAACCAAAAAGAGGCATAGCATCGTCATTTCTCCCTAACGAGCAAATCACAAACATTGAAACCGAGGAACAGCTAGAAGCGTACGTTAATGAAGACCATTTTGATACACTGAACCAAAAAGGTAGAGAAATTTCAATGGTGTTTATTGATATTATGAACAAAATTATTTGCAGTATAATGACCATATCGATGATTATGTTTCAGATGAAAGTGACATGAATGACCAAAATACCATTGACGCCAATCAACCTTCATCTCAAGTATTGACTGATCCGCAACACAGCACGTCTCCATCTCAATTGCTGAGTGATCCACAACCCAACACATCTCCATCTGAATTGCTGAATGATCCGCAACATAGCACGTCTCCATCTGAATTGCTGAATGATCCGCAACACAGCTCGTCATTATCTCAAACACTGGCTGATCCAGAACCCAGCACATCTCCATCTGAATTGCTGAATGATCCGCAACACAGCCCCGTCTCCATCTGAACTGCTGAATGATCCGCAACACAGCTTGTCATTATCTCAAACCCTGGCTGATCCGCAACTGAATACGTCTTCATCTCAAATATTGACTAAACAGCGCGAGCTAATTTATTTAAAAAGAGTAGCCGCAAAAAAAATCTTCAACTACAAGCAACAAAAATGTTGCGAACCTCAAAAAAAAAAGTTTCCTGCGGCACATATTGATGATACCGTGAGAATTAAAGTCCCTGACGTCGATCGTGGTCGTACAGATCCCCGAAACGTGTTAGCCACTGTTGTTGAAATAGAGGATTCAGACTTTTATAAATTGGCAATTGGCAAATAAAGATGGCACCTTAAAGTTGCTTTTTACCCGGAATCAATTCGCAATTTGTAAAGAAAAGTTAATTCCTATGGATGAGATTTCAAGTCAAGAACTATCGCTAAGAGAAGCAGCTTCAGCTAATTCAAAAAGTGGAGGGCAAGGCTATACACGCTGCAACTGCAAAAAAAAGTGTTCCACTGCTAAATGTAGCTGCAAGAACAAGAGTCTTTTGTGTAATTCGAAGTGTCATGGTAGTTTAAGTTGTTGCAATAAATAAGGTTGCCATAAATCTTCATTCGTTTTTTTTTTAAATTTAGTTTAAAAAATAAAATGTATTTTATTTTATATATTAAATTTTTTGTTGTTTGTTTTAAGTTCAACACGTTCTTCATGTTTATTGGAAAAAATTTCCCATGTTTTAATGCTTTAATTAAAAATAAATAATAACCTATAACGTTTTATTTTGTTCTCATTTAGAAAAAATGTTTCTTTTGGACATACACCATGAGTGCATGACGAATGTAGACATTCGCCGGTGTAAGTCCGAAATAATTAAATTTGATCAATATATCGGACATACACCAAGTAACTTGGTGAATGTTGATATACACCAGTGTATCTCGACATACACTGGATTTCGGACTCTCACAGTAACATATAGATTTAGTTAACCCAGTCATAAAGTAGGTAATCAACGAATCAAAGCAATAATCGTACTATAATTCTGGTTGTACTGTATATTACATCGCAGAACATTTCTATAGCATAATTAAGATCAGATAATGAATTCCAATTTTTGTTTCAAAATAATAATTAAGTGCTATATAATTGGCCTTTCGAAAATCACAATAATATTCTTCAAATGTAATTCAAAGAACTTTTCTATGTTAATCTAACTTAGAAATGTAAATACTACTACGAATAAATAATATGAACGAATGTTATGTTTTTGAACTAAATACTTACTTAACAATTTTATTTCTTTATCTTGCGTAAACACCTTTTTTATATTCCGACTATTTAAATATTTTAATATGTATTTTTTTTAATGTTTCTGACTACAACGCATAACCAAGTTGAAACGGGATTTTTCCATTTAATTTTAAAATAATCTTAACAAAATATACATGAATATTAAATAAGAAAATTGTTTATTTAACCTTTAACAGTTTGTTAATATTGTTTCTATATAATTTTGCTTTGTTACTTCTGACGTTTATTAATATGATATCTTACCCAAGTGGCAAAATAACAAAGAAGTCCCAGACTTAAACCATTACTTATAGTGTTCTGTTATAATAGGGTTAGTTTAAAAAAATGCATACATACCTGTTAAAATAGTAAAATACAAGAACCAAGTATCCGCTTTTTGAACATGTTGACCATTATTAATTTCACTATTCTTTTCATTTTTGTACCGATCTGGTAAAAAAGTAACTAACTGAAGGGGTGTACTTTCAATTTCATGGTCGGAATTCGTACGCTTAGCTTCCATCTTCAACGGTTGTTTCTCACTTTTGAAACCGTCGGGTAGGTAAGATACAAATTGTAAAGGTGTACTTTCTAAATTACCTCCCTTGGGTTCCATGATGTGTTTGATTTAAAATTAGAATGCTTAAGGAAATTTATTTTTAAGTTTATATTTTTATATCATTTATACTTCTGATTGTAAATGATAAATATACAAAAAGATAAATGAATAATCCAAATTAAAATTTTTTAGGATTAAGTTATCTATTTAAAATAAACGACAAGTCTGGGTTAGATTCCATAGGCGTCTAAGTTCAATCTAGAACAAGGTAAAACAATTAAGTTCTTATTTTAACAAAAATGATTGAATGGGGAAACATTTTTATTTGTTCAAGCAAATTGCAAAAATATACTAAAAATATTTTGGTTATTATATTCTTAAAAAAATTATTAAAACAAAAAAAATAAATAATGACAAATAATACCAACGTATCTCGTACCATGATGTCACCGTAATAAAACCAGGATTTGTGCGTGGGTTAGAATTCCTAACCCTAAGCCAGAATCAGTGATACAAGGTGAAAAATTTGAATATCCGTAAGATGCCTCAAAAAGATTTATAGAAATATGGTGACACCGTATTAGAAAATCCGTAGATCTACGAATAATAATAATTAGGTATTCATCAATAAGTTTATAAATCTAAGAATAAGTAAAAAATGCCGAATTTATTTATATGCACAAAAATGAAATTTATAAAAATTTTATGGCCGACTGTCCTAAAGAGACTGCACGACATAATAAAAAAGAAGAAGTTCTGCCGGCATATTTAAAAAGTTTTACTTTATACTAGTTTATTTTATTTAAAACAGTTTTATTGCTATAAATTATCTATACATATAATAAAACTGTAGAAATGAAAATTCTGTACATTAAAGATATTTAAAAAATAATTAGCGGACTGTATAACTACATCGATAAAGCACCCAAAAATGTGGTTAGATTTTTGTTTGTCTGTCTCTATGTTTGTGCGCGCATCACATGAAAACTACTGATCCGATTCGAATGCGGTTTTCACAGATGTATTTGTCTTCTATCAACTTAACATCTGGTGTATAAAAGTTTTGTACGCAGGCACCACTAATTTTTAATAAAGTTTTTTTAACTTCAGATTAATACCAAATAGACGTTTAATATATGTTTCTGACTAGAAGGCTAAGAATCTAAAGATTTGAAATAATAATCCGTAGAAACGTAGATATACGGAAAAATCCGTAGAGATTGCATCGCTACACAGAATCCTGCGATATAAATATACGTACCTATCAATCAACCCATACAAGGACAAAACCAAACTGCAGAGACTCCATTAGAGCTGAGCTCATAAGTACAGTAGGTACAGGTTATGTCTCTTGTAACGATAACACAGAAACCTGCGTCATCGTTTGTATTTACCAGGATTCCCACCATCCGTTCGAGGTGCGCAACCTAGATACGACACGTCGTCAAGACTCGCTCAGACACATTCAGTAAGTGGAAGCGCCTTCAACTGGGATAAAAAGCTGATGCCATCGCCGCAAGAAGGCAGTTCGACTGAGAGTACTGATCTTGGAAGAACTCCAACCTGAGCTCTGGGTATTGACCAGTAGCCACCGACCTTCCAGCCTTTGCAGCCGAGTATTGATTGGCTGTACCGTCCCGATCCTTGGGTATTGACCAAGGGTTGTCCTACCCCGTAACCGAGCATTGATCGGTTACAGGGTTACACCGTTCCGATCCTTGGGTATTGGCCAAGGATTGTCCTACCCCGTAACCGAGTATTGATCGGTTATACCGTTCCGATCCTTGGGGATTGACCAAGGGTTGTCCCAACCCGTGACCGAGTATTGATCGGTTCAAACCTACCCTAACGATCCTATGCTAACCGGAATCTATATTGAATTTATTTATTTACAGGGAGATCCATCCGAGGACCAACGGGGTCGCAGATCCAATTAATTTTGTTTAATTTGTAGAGATTGTATTTTATTTTCATTTTTCTTGTACATAATTTATTTTAGAAATAAATCTTTATTTAAACTGAAACCGAGTTTTACTGAGTCTGGTGTCTAAAAGAGCTACCCGTTACACTCTCCAGTCGCTAATGAAGAAACATCCCCGGTATAGACCGACTGGTTGGTTTTACTTGCGAAAGTTAAACACATTCTCAAGTAGCGCCATCTACACTCTGAAAATGACAATCTAGTATGTCATGCATAACCTTCAGGCAAGGTAAATATAATTAAACCAACACAGCGTTTTCTTGACAGTGGTATAAATGAAGTAATAAAAAATGATACAAACATATCTCGTGCCATGCTGTCAACGTGATCCAGATATACAACCTCACTTCATTAGTGACTGGAGAGACATAAGCTGTACTGTCCTGATGAGCTCTAATAGAGCGAAACACAGTGTCTGTAGTATAGTTTTGCGCTTGTATGGGCTGTTTGATACTTATATCTATGTTGCATTTTGTGCTTAGGGTTAGGACTTCCAATCTACGCACAAATCCAGGTTTTAATAATATCTGGATCACGTTGACAGCATGACACGAGATACGTTTGTATCATTCGGCATTTTTATTGTTTATAAGACTCAAAACAACTGTAATAATTTAAGTACAAAAAATAACAAAAGAAATTAGTAGATATTAATTGTGCAACAATCTATACTAGACTAATTCACTTTATGAACATTTAACTCAAAATTGGAATGTCAATTTTTACTGTAAATATCAATTTTTCGGTAACATTAAAATAAATAAATAATAGTTAAAAAAACGTGTGCGTCTCAGGACGCGCGGCAGAAGTAATAACTTCAACTAATCCAAGTTGAACTATTTAATATTGAAATTTTTTAACTTGAGAAAAACTTTGTCTATTACTTAAAATTTATGTACATTAATATGATAATGTGTATAAATTTAAAAATTTAAATATTTTGAAAATTCTGAAAATTTTTTTATCACTATAACTTTCACTAATTACGATACAAAAATTTTTTACTATGACAGTTCAAAATTTCTAATCAGTCACGTAGTAATTCGCAATACAACAACCCTTTACGTGAAACGGCATGATTGCGATTTAATACACACTTAAAACTTAAATTCTTATCCATATTATCAATAATAACATTAATAACACACTTTATAATCAATTTTTATAAGATTTATCACAAATGAAACCACCAAAACACGTCTTTTTTATGCTAAAATTATGCTAATCAGACTGTCATTTTTTCTTAGAATAAATGAGTAAATAAATAAAAAAAAAAAGGTAAAAGTTAAGAGATATATACAAAAAAGTTTGCATCGGCCGGGAATCGAACCCGGGCCGCCCGCGTGGCACGCGAGCTTTCTACGAATGGACCACAGAACCACCTATAATAACTTCCGGAATGTATTTGATGCACGTCTCATTTTACGGGTTTTTCGTTACGGTTTTTACTATTACATTTTTTTTAGTTTAGTTCCAAAAAGTAATGAATTGTATTTAGTGACAGATTAATACCGTATAACACGGTAAATTCAAATATACTTAAAACTTACATTGGGAAAAGCATAGAGAGAGAGAGAGAGAGAAATGATATTATTATGTTTCACTGCGCCTGCGTGTAACAACGATAAACAACGCGTTATGATAAACGCTTTTTTCAACGCGTTACGCTAAAATCAGTTTACCCTCCCATAAGAAGTTATCACTTCAAAAACTAAAAAAACCGCGTTTGTGAAAAAATGGACTATAAAAATTAGATACTTTTTATAATATTAATCAAGAACATGGTGTGCTTTATAAGTATTCAATTGACACCATGCACCCCACGCTTTTTGATATTGCAACAATTTTTTTTTGTTTACATTATTCTTAATTCAAATGTTAAAAAAATAGTATTTTTTTATTTTTTTTTGTTCATTTTGTCTGTCACAAAAGCATGTTTTTTAGTTTTAATTAAAACTATTTTTTTAAGTTTCACTTCGTTTTTTAGTTTTTTTAATTATTTTTTTTCCTATTTTTTATTCATAAAAGCGTGTTATTTACCTTTTTAAATTTATTTTTATTATTATTTTTTTTATGCACGATTACATTTACAAATGATGAGGTACTTAGGATTATTTGGAGACACAGGATATTGTTTCAATCTTTATACGATATTTTCTATTCTTTTTAAAAAACTGTGTTATTTTTTTATGTACATATTATAACATGGTCGTCGATCCTTGATAAGTATGCAAACTTTCAAAGTAATCCGACATTCATGATGGTCAAAATTAAGATCGCCTGACATTGACGTCATTTAGAGTTACTTCAATTAACTTAAACTGCTATTTATTAGAAACTCGTAGAACAAAGCACACTTAATGTCACTTGGGAGATATTGTCACAAAAAATAATTAAAAAAATATTTTATAGTGGACCAAATAGTAAATTTATACCATTCTCGAATACATTTGAACACATACAAGTGACAGCAGCGTTGCCAACCTAAAATTTCCGAAATCGGGAGATTAACACAAAAAAATAATAAATAGAAATCGGTAGATTTAAAAAAAACGAGTGTGGCAGTCAGTGGGACTGCCGGCAGAAGTTATACTTCTATGCACACGCCATAAATTTGTATGCGAATGATTTAGCAAAATCATTATATGATATTCGTGGTTAGCGACCCCAAAAACCTCCTAGTACCGAGTGCACACTCTTTTTGTATCGAATTTGCATAAAATTTCTGGAGGCGTATTTAGCGACTCAAAAAAACCGCCGAATACCAAGTGTGCACTGATTTCGTACAGAATTTACATAAAACCTCAGGAGAAGAGGTAAATACCCTAGGCACCAAGTGCCGCAGAGACTTTCGGCATCATGATATTCGTGTACAACGACCCCAAAAACACCGAGTATATAAATTGAACCCATTTTCAGCAATACTTACCAAGTTGTAAGTTTTCTCTCTATTGTCTCATCGGAATGCACTTTTCGAATGCAGAAATGCAATTTCCCATTTTTACATTATAAAAAATAGCGACAAATTTCCTGATACTCTGACGAATCCAATGGAAAAAAACACATTCCGATCCATCTTACGTTACAAAATTCTGAGGTTTTAGTGCTTTGTTTCCTCAACTATTCGTAAAAACTCTGTTTGCGTAGCCAACAACCTTAAAAGCATAGAGCAGAATAGGTATACTGCAACCATGTGACGATACTTTAGACTACAATACAATACAATACTTATTAATGAATATGTATTATTATTAATATAAAATGCTAAACTTTATATGTATATGTGACATAATTAATAAATAATCTGTCAAAAAATCATGTGGTCCGTCACTATAATATTCATAAATTAGTTCAGACTGTTTTTTGTATATCTATCCCTTTTCAATGTAATGAATGTTGCAACGGTATTCAAAGGACTGATAATTATGACTAATAACATGTGGTAAATAGTTCATCTCTGTTTTCACCGACCAATATACCTTATAAGTGTTTCTGTCTCTCTCTTACTCACACCATTACATATGTAATAATTTTTCTCATTTAACTGTACAAATTTTTTTTCCGCCGAGTGCACGAATAGAAGTATAACTTCAAAAATGGTGGCAATTTTAAAAGCGTTTATTTCATGTAAAAAAGTAGGTTTAAATTAAATTACAAAAAACTTAAATAATTATGAAAGAAAATTATAACGTTATATTGATAGATTACTTCCTAAATTGGTATATCTAAGGAAAAATCGGTAGAGTTGGCATAGCTGCTCACAAAATTCCACAAAAAACGTTAATTTTTTCACAAAAGCTTACTTTTTTAACTATTATTTGTTTTGTTTTTTTTTTGTTTTTTATTTAATTGTTTTTAAACAACTAAACTACTTAAAACGAAAAAGAAGACACTTAAAAAAAATTTAAATAATTTTTTGTGTAATAGTTTTTTGAAAAAGTTATCTTTTGCTACTTTATTTGTGAAAGATTACCGTTAAAATTGTACATGTCTTAAACCTGTCAAATGTGTTATTTAGGAATAAAAATTTCAAATTGCAATAAGTCAATAAATAGTGATTTTATTTTTTTCATATTTAAACTAAACAGTATCTTAAAACAATTCTTAGTAGTGAGTATACCCTCCTCTTGCCCTGATACTTCAGCACAACGACTGGGCATACTCTCAATCAAGTTTCCGATTAACTCCTAGGGTAGTTGTTCCCTTTTTTGAATAAAAAGTTTATTAAGTTGGTGGATGGTTTGTATAGGCTGCCGCTCCAATAAACGCCGTTCCAATGTATTCCACAGATGTTCGGTGGGATTAAGATCTGGACTGTTAGCCGGTCATTCCATAACTTCAATATTATGGTTATTTATAAAAAGTTCTTACTATCCTAGCCACGTGTGAGCTAGCATTATCGTGCTGTAAAATGAAATCTGCTCCTATATTATCTACAAAAGGAATCACGTGTGGTGTTAAAATTTTATCCATATAACGTAATGCCGTTAGGGAACCGTTTCGAATTACCACTAAGTCGGTGCGCCCATTTAAACATTTACCAGCGCATACCATAATAGACCCTCCTCCCACCGAACAGTTTCTTCCGCAGCTGAGTCCAAATACTGCTCACCTGTTCATCGCCATACCCGAACTCCTCCATCGTTGTGATGTAAACAGAATCTGCACTCATCCGTAAACAAAACATTACTCCTTTGTGGTATTGTCCAATGACGATGTGCTTCGGTAAAAATTCTTCGAGCTCTTCGATGCTGTGCTGTTAAACTAGGCACTCTAACCGGTCTCCTAGCACGCAACTGAGACTGATGATTGAGTATACACTCTACGTCGTATTCTTTTACCTATCACATCAATATTCATGTTTTCACTGTAAAATTTAAACTAGACTGATAAAAACAGGAGCAAATTTAATAGGCTCCAATACCGAATTCTTAACATTAGAATGTTTACATTTTTTTCTGAGGATAGGTACCAATGCAAAAAATATTTAGAGCTGTACGAGTAAGGTTAGTCTGTAAAATAATATTTTCGTTCAATAGGGATGTGGACTGTACTCAAATAAGTATAAAATTTTACCACGAAAAGGTAGTTTCTATAATAAAAATAATAAAAAACACAATATTTTCTTCAATAAACAGGGGATTAATTTTTTATTTAATAAAATGTAATTAAATATTTCACTATCAAGTCACGTGACAATGAACACCAAACAAAATGTGTGACGTCACTTGTTTCCAAACAAGAATTTTCGATGTCAAGTAATATGGTGTTTGTTGATATTTGGATAATATTATTACTGTTTTTACTTTAAACTTTATGTTTATAAAATGTAGAATCCATCTTATTAACACAAAACTACGAAATAACTTTCTATTACATACAACTTCGACAATGTTTAGGAGCAAGTGACGTCACAGAGGGCGTTTCACAGATATCCTCGTTTTGGCACGAAATTTGAAATGGAATTTTAAATAACTTATTTTAAAGCTATTAGTTGTAGTAAAAAAATAATAACAAGTAGTTTAGGCTATATTTGGTACTTATGCATGGTTTTAAACACTTTCCCAAAAATAGTCCACATCCCTATTACAAACTACGTGGAATATAAGATTATAAAGTAGTGACTCCTATTTCGTTTTGAGTAGTTTATTTATTTAATTATGATTTTTTACCAATATGATGAATTAATTTTCAAACCATTTCTTACGATTATTTTATAATTAAAAAACAAATAAAAGACGATTTCATTTGAGCCAACAGAACCTACATTTAGAATCAACCTACTTTAAATTTTAACGCTTTAACAGATTGCGCCACTGGACCTAGCTAGATAACATTTTCTTTAAAGGAAGTAGATATGTGTTCGCGGAGTCATCAATCGATTCAATACTTTCTTATCTTTTAAAAAATATATTTTTTTATACTATTGCCTTATCATCGATCATTGATAAGTATGCAAAATTTTAGCTCAATCGGACACCGGGAAGTGGGTCAAATTTAACTTGCAAGATTACACCTTCAAAACCAAACATAATACAAGTTAAAAATAGTGATTCCGTAACTTCATTATGCTTTTGTCTTGCTCTTAATCCTTTGTCTACTGTGTTGAATAAAAGAAAAATATTTTATAAAAGATTTTATTTTTGTTAACCATTTCTGAGATTTGGACTTTATTATGTATAATAATGTTTCTTGAAATTTTCCTTAACTTCTTAAAACAACGCAGTACCTAGAATGCCTACGAGTCAAAAGGTAAGTGAAAATTACCCCCTTAAATACCCCAACCATTACACTTTTGTTTCACTTTTGATTTGTTCTGGCCAGAAATCGATAGTATTTTTTTTTTTTTTAATTTTATTGGCTTTTTTAACTTACCTCTTCTGATGTGGTTATTAATATTAACTTCTTGAAATATTTGTTAATTGTGACTTGTGGTTAATCGAATTATCGTTTTATTTTTAACTTTTATCTAAGACTGCTGAGGTTATGATACTTTTTTCTCGAATTATCTAAAAAGAACTTTGTAATTCAACAGTAAGTTTTTATCTTTTTTACTACTATTACGAAAAAAATACATGAAACTTTCGTTGATCATCTAATGTAAGAAAGAAGTACGGATTTATTTGCAGTGTTTTCACCAGTGTGCTTGTTGAAAACAATCTTGTGCCGTCTTTATCTTCAAAAAATCTAATTGCATTTACTCTTTGTATTTTTAATAATAATTTTAATATAGGTATTCAATTAACTTGAATCAAAGCTATAAGGTGAAACCAACGAAATTTTGAATAATTTTAACACCTTCTAATTCTTTTAAAAAAGTATATTTTCACTCTTTAGTTTTTTTTAGAGTACACATTGATAGGAATATTTTATACTTAGCTGTTATCATTAAATGTGTATTCCACTGTTTATTTTGAGATCCACTTGTGAATATTTTATGTATTATTCTATTGCGTTATCTGATTTTATGTCGGGAAACAAGTTTTTTTAAACCACAAAGAATAAGTTAAGGATCGTAAGTATTATCTTTATTCTTTTTATTTTTCGGTCACTAGGTAAAGTGTAAAATTTCAAATTTCTTGATAATATTCTACCGAGTTACTTTAACTAAATTATATATTCCTTTTTTATCTTTTTTTCTGGGTTTCCTATCTTACCCATTCATAGGATAAAAAATAAGTTCATTTTATTAACATATTTTTTTAAATTTTTTATTTAGCTAGAACGAACTCACGACTCGCTCTTCACCAAACACCTGAGTGCCGTTCGCATAAATGAGCATTTAACGAGCAACATATATAAAAAAATGTTACAACTCAATACTATTTGTGTCTGTCCAAAATCAAATACTTAATTTAAGAAATGTAGGTAAAGAAATTTTTTATTGGTCATATTAACAAAGCTTTTACTATAAATACACGTGTTATTATGTATAATAAAGAACTGGCAGATAATGAAATTCCAAAGATTCCAGATATAATTTGTTTTAAACATAAAATGAATGATTTATTGGTTATATAATGCAGTAGTAGATTATATAAACTAATCATATAATTAAAATAAGAGATAGTATATTGTTTTATGAGCAAGGAATGATTCTCATTTTTCACAAGTACGGATGGGAGATGAGACAGTTCTTCAGAGTAAAACTCTATACTTTTTTTTACGGTTATACGAAATTAAATAAAACAAGGCAATATTAAATTAACTTTATTGCTTAGCAAAACATGACAAACAACAAATAATAAATATAATAAAAATGAATAAATAAAATTTGATTACTTTTATTATTTACAATATTTACTGTTATTAAACTATATTGTTGCAGCATCCGGACTTATAATTTTTTCTTTTAAAATAAGTGTCTTCTGCCGAAGTAGTGTAACGTTAAAACACCATAAAGGGCGTTATTTCCTTTAAGGTATAATTTCGTTGCGACGTCCGGCGTTCGCGGCCAGCCCTAACGTCCAGCCGTCGAGCACTGCTACAGTGTCTTTTCAATAATTGTAATAAATTCGCTAAAGGTAGAATTTCGTTGCGACGTCCTGCGTTCGCGGCCAGTCGTGGCGTTTGGCAGCGACGGCCAGCCGTTACGTTCGCATGATTTGGTTGAAACGTCTAGTGTCGGCGTTCGTCAGTCATTTTCTTGTACATCGCCCACAAAAATGGACCGGGAAACATTGGCGGCGCTCATATTGGACGAAGATGAAGAAGACGATGATATTCTTAGGTTATTGTTGTCAATGTGGGAAGAAACCCACCAATTATTTAAATCTAGAACCGATGAGGGATATTACAGATTACTTATCAAAACCCACCTTAAGACCGATGATGAAAGATTTCGTGGGTTTTAAATTTGATTCATGAAGATTTAATAAAGCAGTCTACAAATAGTGTGAAATTCCCAATTGCTTCAGATGAAAAATTATTACTGGGACTTTAGTAAGCAAGGTCGATGGTGAACATCCCAATATGACTCCACGAGTTTTCACGAATCTGAAAGTCTTTATTTTCATGGTTATATAAACAGTTAAAACTACGCAATTGATCTATTAATATTTCGTCGTCAACGTCCGAAATTTTTTTTGACATTTTGACACCTATTCTCCTAGCAAACGAACAGGCACTGTCGACGTCCGCGTCCCGACTTCTTCCTCAGCAGTCGGGACGTAGCCGTCAACGGCTGGCCGTCGCGTTCGCTGGACGAGCCGCTTTAACGAAATTATTACAATTGAAAAGACACTGTAGCAGTGCTCGACGGCTGGACGTTACGGCTGGCCGCGAATGCCGGACGTCGCAACGAAATTCTACCTTAAAGCGGCTCGTCCAGCGAACGCGACGGCCAGCCGTCGACGGCTACGTCCCGACTGCTGAGGGAAGAAGTCGGGACGCGGACGTCGACAGCGCCTGTTCGTTTGCAGGGTGAATAGGTGTCAAAATGTCAAAAAATATTTCGGACGTTGACGACGAAATATTGACAGATCAAGTGCGTAGTTTTAACTGTTTATATAACCATAAAAATAAAAAATTCAGATTCGCGAAAACTCGTGGAGTCATATTGGGATGTTCACCATCGACCTTGCTTACTATAGTCCCAGTAATAATTTTTCATCTGGAGCAATTGGGAATTTCACACTATTTGTTGACTGCTTTATTAAATCTTCATGAATCAAATTTAAAACAAAATCAAATTGTTTTTTGTTGAGCCTAAAACACCCACGAAATTTTTCATCATCACTCTCAAGGTGGGTTTTGATAAGTAATCTGTAATATCCCTCATCGGTTCTAGATTTAAATAATTGGTGGGTTTCTTCCCACATTGACAACAATAACCTAAGAATATCATCGTCTTCTTCATCTTCGTCCAATATGAACGCCGCCAATGTTTCCCGGTCCAATTTGTGGGCGATGTACAAGAAAATGACTGACGAACGCCGACACTAGACGTTTCAACCAAATCATGCGAACGTAACGGATGGCCGTCGCTGCCCAACGCCACGACTGGCCGCGAACGCAGGACGTCGCAACGAAATTCTACCTAGCTAGCTCAATAAGTCGTCGGTCACTTTTCAAGAGTTTTACCAATCTTCCCCCAAACAAGTGAATAAGAGCGCCAAAGTACAAAATAAACAAATTATAATCTAACACCTGTTTTAAATGATTTATAACAAATTTAACTTCCCAAGAAACAATTAATTAAATAAATAAAAATATTGAAAAATGAATATTATGTCAACGAGGATTAACTAATTTAATTAAAGAATTGAATATTCTCCTATCTCATTAATCTTTGAAAACCCTTGGATTGACTCAAGTGTCGACTGTACAAGGATGAGTTTCCTTCGACTTTTCAAAAGTCGGAACGAAATTTGGGATTAATATTCTTCTCTTAATTCTTCACAAAATGGCTGGAACTTTTGCTATATGGTTATAGCTAAATAGCTTGGGTGGACCTTTATAGCTTAATACCTCGGGTAGATCTCGAATAAATTTGGATGAACCCTTAATTAAAAATCGATTCCTTAACAAATTTACAATCAAGTAGAATCAATTTCTAGTTAAATCGGATTTTTCCATCTTATTGAGAGTAAATTAATTCTTAAAGCACCTGTAAAAACCAGCCCTTGTATGTATGTATGTATGTGGTGTTAGGGGTAACAGATACACCTGCGACCTATAAGATCTATTGTGTCCCCCTTTTCTTGCTATAATTCTGATGATTCCTCAGACTTATAGCAGCTCTTCTAGTCCTATCTTCCTTAGAAAGTTTAGGATATCATTGGGTTTTAAATTAGGTAGTTCTTCCCTTTCTATTTCGTATGACCCTAGGTATTTGACCTTAGAAGTACTTAATGCCATGCATTCTGAAAGTATGTGTATTGAGGTTTCATCCTCTACCTCACAGAATCTGCAGTTTGCTTCATCTACTAATCCTAGTTTCTTCATGTGTCCTCTTAATCGACAGTGACCGGTTAGTATTCCTGTTATAATTTGGAGGTTTTTCTTACTCAGGTTAAGACAGCTGTGAGATCTCTTCTGGTTATAGTTTCCCAGGAGCGCCTTCGATTGTCTTAGTCCTTCTAGATCATTCCAGTACTTGGATTTTTCGCTATCCATTTTTTTCCTTAGTTTTTCTAAGATTGTACTACTGCTGATTCCACAGGATGGTTCTGGTCACAGGTATGGGGTTTCAGCTCCTTTTTTTGCCAGCTTGTCTGCTGTTTCATTTCCTTCTATTCCTACGTGTCCTGGAACCCATAGGAGGGTAACAGTGTTATTCTGTCCTAGTTCATTTAATTTGCCTAGGCATTCCCAGACCATCTTTGAATTGATTGTATCTGAGTTCAGAGCTTTGATGGCTGCTTGACTATCTGACATGATTACAATCTTCTGTCTACGATAGTTCCTTTCAATGTTAAATTCTATACATCTTTCGATGGCACGAATTTCTGCTTGAAAGATGCTTGGGTACGTACCCAAGCTTTCTGAGTATTTGGTTCTAGGTCCAAACACCCCTGCTCCTGTTCCTTTATCGGTCTTGGAGCCGTCCGTGTACCATTTTATCGCGTTTTGGCTTAGCCCCAATATGGTGTTTTCGTCCCATTAAGATTTGCTTCCCAGTTTAGTGGTAAATTTCCTTACAAAGTTAAATTTCTTTGGCATGTCATCTTGGGGCATTTCCCAAGTTTAATCAAAATGAAGTGATCGAGGTTTTTCCTTGATTATTCCTTCTTTGATCATTCTATATATTGTTTTCTTCCTAGCAAAACCAGCCCTTACTTTGATGATAATAAACAAACGGATGTTTGGCTAAAGTGAAACTACTAGATTTTGGGTTGAATTAATAAAACATCACTTCTTGTAACATGCAAAATACGATCTAAATAGTTACCTTAAATTTAAGTAGTTAAACTAGTTCCTATATGTTGTTTTCGGTATTCCATTTCTCATTTTATTGTTTATATCCATTTTGTATAAGCTCCTTGGTACCGATATGATCTTTTACCGATATTTTGGATTATTATTGTAAATAAGAACTGGAAATTTGATGGTGTTCGTAATTTCGTTGTTTTTGCAATGTATTTTTCAGTATTTTGTCTCGTATTTATTTGTTTATATACATCAACTGTTTGAAGTAATTGACATTACTACCATTGTACCTACCCGTAGTCTGTTTTTCGAGATGTGATTTTGTGTGACGTAGTTTCTCGAGTAGTTCGTTTGTCCGTTTTCTTAATTGTTCTGTTTTATGTCAATTAGGTTGAGTGTCATTTTTGTCTTGTTGAGTGAAAAGTGAAGGACAGGCATTCTCTGTTTGCTTCCTGTTAAGACTTCATGCGAAGTGGTGTATAATCGATAAATCTGCTATTATTTTATTTGACCATTGTCAATCCGTTTTGGGATATATAGATTTTCGATTAATTCAAATTTGTGCGATTACGGAAGTTTGTAGTTTTGAGGAAGTAGTTGTTTTGGATATACTCCTCATTTTGTTGTTTGGAACCGTGCACATACCTATATGGGATTTATTCGCCACCCGTAGATCAGCGATTGTACTTGGATTGTATTGAGAAACGGTGAAGCATAAAAATAAAAGTGATTTTGCCGCTGTATCTACCGGCGTGAAGCATTGAAACATAAAAATAAAGGAAGAGATTGTCCGAACCCTTTTTCTAGAAAAAGGTATGTCTATTTTGTTGTTTCTTTTATGTGTTCTGTTTAATACAGGAAAAGTGGTTGTGTTACATTGTTTAATTGTTATTCAGATGGTAGGGGTCACTTTCAGTGATTATTTTTTTCTATTGTTTAAGGGTTTTAGTAGTGGGTTACACCCAAGTTCAGTATTGGTTTAAGTATTAAGATCTGGTTTACCTCAAGTACTAAACACTTCAAGTCCGAATTCTGGGATCTTTGTGTGCGTGACTGTGATCCAGTACAATAAACGAGAATATCTTGTGTTGAATTCATCATAGGATCATAATCTAGGACTGGAACTGGTTCTACCCGAGACCGGTTGTATTCAATAAGATTCAAGGATAACAATTAAGTATTTGAGGGAGATCAGGACGTGGGTTGGAAACCCAGGGGGTTTGTTTAGTATATTTTTTTACCTTTTTGACACTTATATTGGATTTTGTATTTACAGTTTATTTTTGTTATATCTATTGTACGAGGTACTTTTTTTTAAATACTTTAAGGTGTTGTATTTTTATATAGAAACCATTGCACATGCGCCTACGCCTTAGTACCAAGACCTACCGTGCGAAGTGCGGAAATCTATTGAGTTCTATTTGTTTATTTTCTGTATTACTTTAATTGCGTAAGACACCTTATAGTTACCTCTTCTTAAAACGTACATCATAGTCAAGTAAGCACATAAATTATTATTTTTTGGTTAATTTGTTTAATTAGAATTAATTTTGTCAATTTGCTAAATAGATTGTATTAATAGAAAGGAACATAAGTGGAAGATTAGTTTTTATTTTCATCCCTGCCTTTTACTGAGTTTAGGCATGGAAAACTTACATTGATAGGCCAGTGTGGAAAAATTCAGTTGGCGCCCATAAATATTTACGGTCTACTTTTGTCCGGATTATTAAAATAGGTATCCACCCCTTCTTCGATTTTGAGCTTAGTCGATGGCCGAAGGTTGTCACCGGAACAACTGAAACTTATGTAACCGAGTAGACCTGATTTTAAATATATTTTGCAGGTTTGTTATTGTTATTTTTTTTTAATTTTCCGAGGCAAAATATAATATACGGTTACTTCGTAATAGTTAAAATTGTAGGTTACATTCTTTTTTACAAACTGTCACCAAATAAAATAATCAAGCTTTAAACTACATCTCAAAGGTATCAGCAAACCGAGATAACCCCATGTATGATACTATATTTAATAAAAATTCTCAGTATTTTTACCAGAACAAACTCTGGAAAAACCTTCCTTTTGGTCAAAGAATTAAAAGCACAGGCTTCGACATCGAGCAGTTTAGACAAACAATGTTACCAAACCCAATATTTCCACCATGGAAAATAAATATCCCCTTCATAGATACCTCTCTTACCCAATATCCCAAAAACTCCTTAAGTCCAGCAACATTCAACTCCTCTACGCAGAAAAAATTGCAAAGCATCCCCACTCTCAGCTAATATTCACCGATTCATCAAAAACAGAATCTGACATTGCTGCAGCCTATATTCATGGAAATATTAATTACGCCATCAAAATTCCTAAATTTTGCAGCATTTACTCCGGTGAAACAATAGCTATCCTGGAAGCACTTAAAAGTTGTAATACTGACCAAAACAAAAAATTCATTATTATAACAGACTCATTAAGTGCATTACTCGGCATGAAGCAGATATACCTTTCTCATCCAATACTACAATCCATTAAAAATGAACTTTACTGTCTCCAAAACATAAATAAAAAGGTAACTTTCATGTGGGTACCTTCACATATGGGAATAAAAGGAAATGAAGAGGTAGACTCCCTAGCGTTACGAGCAACGTCAAATCACGATATAGACTTCCTGAGAGAATACCCCAATACAGATAATAAAACTATAATCAAGCAATATATAAACGACATTTGGCAATCAAACTGGAATTCTTCATCTAACAAACTAAAAGAAACAAAACCACTAATCCAAGCAACCCTAGTAACACTAATTAAAAGAAAAGAACAAGTTATAGTAAACCGTATAAGAATAGGACATACAGCACTGACCCACCAATATCTCCTGAAAAAAGAACTGCCACCACTGTGCAATTTCTGCAATCAAGAACAAACCATTAAACATATTCTCTTGGATTGTCCAGCATACTGTTACGTTCAAGGGTTTCAAATAAAATCACTGCTGAACGAAAATGTCTAATTTATTTACACACACTACAAACTAAACGAATTATAACTATATAACTAAACTAACTATAACACACTACACACTAATTTATGTACAACAATTAACTCCGATTTATATTCACTTATTTATTTGCACTTCGCAGCTCGTAGATCGCTCAAATATTTAGACTGTCGCTGTAAACTTTAAACTTCCTCACAGCTCTCAGCTTATATACCTGTTCACCGCTTCCAGAACATCCTTCGGTAACACTTTCTAGAAAGTCTTGTCGGCGCGCGTATGATCGAAGGAAGTCTCTCGATTATTCCGTTTCGAGAATTAGTGTTTACCTACAGTGCTGTCAAGGCGACAGGGGCGTACTAAGGGAATCTCGCTCGTTACAATACGAAGATAAAAGAAAATCCTTCAAACTCAACAACTGCCTAAGAGACATCCTAACTTTAAATATAGACAACTTAATTAATTTTTTAAAAGACACTAACCTATTTTCTCTAATATAATGTAATTACTGTTTGTATTTGTATGCCCGCTAATAACTCTTAGTAGTTGATGCGGCTTGTGTGTTTAAATAAAAAAAAATATTCAAAAGAAACATATTTAAAATCGATTTAGGTACTTGTATTTCGAAGACGACCAGATTGTTTGACGTACCCACCTACGTGAAATGGGCTGAGAAATACTAATCACAACCGGGAAGAGTCGATAACTTTACTGAAACTTAGTTATATTTTTGTTATTGTTTTATTATCTATACATCTATACATATAATAAAACTGTAGAAATGTATATGTTTGTGCGCGCATCACATGAAAACTACTGATCCTATTTGAATGCGGATTTCAAAGACGTATTTGTCTTTTTTCAACTTAACATCCGGTGTATAAAACTTTCTCCCCCCACCCCTTTAAGTGGGTGAGGAAAGAAATTTTTATACAAAATCAACACTCCACGCGAACGACGTCGCGGGTACATCGAGCTCAAAAATGTAGTTAGAGTTTTTTGTCTGTCTGTCTGTATATTTGTGCGCGCATCACATGAAAACTACTGATCCAATTCGAATGCGGTTTTCACAGATGTATTTGTCTTTTTTTAACTTAACATCTGCTGTATAAAAATTTCTCTCCCATTCCTTAAATGGGTTAGGGTAAGAAATTTTTATACAACAATCACACGCCACGCGAACGACGTTGCGAGTACAACTAGTGTACTATAAGGAGAGTTGTTGATTATATAGTCCATTTCACCGTTTTTGGCCGATTTGATATTAGAAACCACCGAAATAAGATTAAACTGTCATCCAAGTTACCAATGGCGGAGAGTTTTTTTGTCTAAATAAGGTCGTAAGTATCTGAAACTATGAGTGTGGTTTGACATCTACAAAAATGTGACATTAATAATTATTAAATTCAACCCTTCAACAACGAGCCGTACATGAAGGTTACTAGGAATGTGAATTAAGACAAGACTTCCGTATTGAATACTTTTTATCTACCGGTAAAACAAGATGCAGTTACGTAAGTGTTGTATTAAAAAACAAACGTCCTCATTTAAATTTCTAACTTGCCTGTATCTGAGAGAGATGTAACGCTAAATTTACTTCGAGTATGATTTCTGTCATCGGCCAAAAACGGTGAAATGGACTATATATAATTGTCATAATTAAAAATAAAAATCATTGTTACGCCATTTTCTAGTTTTGTATAAAATTACGATTTAGTTATACTCTATCAGATATTCCATCAAGTTATGGGTCCAGAACGTTGGTAATTTTAAAGTAAAAGTTCTGTGGAGTTACTAAAAGTAAAATACGAAAATGGTGGATAGTACAAAATTTACTATTACTAACTTAAATAACAGTAATTACCATATATTTTTTGACAATTTCCAAACAAATAATGGGATCCACCAATATTGCACACCACTTCTAGTTGATGGTGCCATTGATATAAATGCGACCAATTTGGTGCCTTCTCGAAGCAAAGACAATTGGATGTGTGCTTTGGTCGGATCCATGTGGACCATAATTCATTCTTATCCGATACATCTTGGTACACTTCTTCGTTAGCCTTAGTTGTAATAGATCGAATTGACGAGATGCATTATTTACTGCTTCAAATTTCAAGGCCAAGGATAAAGCTTCTACCAGAGCTTTGGGGCGTGCTAAGTGAAACGTTCGCTGCCACTCTGTGTTTCTCAAATGGTCTACAAAAGCTCATGTAGTAATGATCATTCTAGTAATAATAATAATAAAAGTCACCATACTAAAATGCTGTTGAAAGGACCATAGTTCACGTTATAAGAAAGGAATAAGACTGGCAGATCTGGGAAAAATAGTTGACAAACAAACAACTAATCTTGGAAATTATTTAAACAGAAAGTCTACAGAATCGAGGCTACATACTGCCATATACCAAGTTGACAAGTACACCACAATCAGGTTATAAGATTATAAGGCTCCAATACCTACACCACCAAACAACAACCAAGAAGTTACAGAACTGGAAACAACAACCCCTTCACAGACGACATATGAATGAGATCATGTAAAAACATGTGGACAAAGAAGCGTGAAACTAATAGCTGGTCTCGGGAAAAATGTTTCCTAAAACAGAGGATTCAATATTAGCCATTTAATAACAAGTAATTCCTACTCGCAACTATCTTACATTTATAACAAAGGATGTAAGTGTTGAAAATGACAGACGCAGATATGGATGCATCTAGCAAATAACAGAGGGTGTCAAATATTTGCACCTACCGCCTACAAAGAAAGACATGATGCGGTAGTGAAAATTGTATATTAAGAGCTGGCTTGAAAGTGTAATCTCTTACAAAGTGAAAAATCACGACATTACAACTATATTCCAGGAACAAAACTAAAAAACGTTAACTAAAATCTTTACTGAAATCATACCATATTAACCGACCAAACTGTCACCAACAATAGACCCACCCGATATAGTTCTAATGGATAAAGAAGAAAGGACGACCACACTGATTAAGGTAGATATCCCCAACAACAACAATTTGTTTAGGAAGAACGAGAAGAAAGTGTTAAAATATCACAACCTAGAAGTACGTCTGCAAAGGCAGTGGCGAATGAACGAGGTTAAGATTATATCAATTTTGAAATTTAGATGTTGAAAACACTACTCCTATCAAAAAACCTGATAAGCTCCATTAAAGAACGTCTACGAAGAATTACAAACAGCGGTTCTACTAGCAACAGCCCCGATTGTCCAAAAGTTTTTAGGATCCAACAGCATTGGTCATCCCCGTGGGCCAGGAAACCCGGAAAGTACCCCGACCGAGCTTAATTCCTTTGATACTGTTACGAGACGGTCCAGATCTGTTGCCCACAAAGTGGAGCGAGACAAGACGGCAGTTCTAAGAATCTGCGAATGAACGAATGACTTTTGGAACGTTCGAAAGATTCTATAACGGTGTTTTTGATGTAATTTTGGAGATGCTTCTAGAAGGATTTAATTTCATATGTAAGGACCGCTTTAAACGGAGAGTATTAGAATAGTAATAGAATGGTAATGCGATACACAGTGATTGTGAAATAAATGCGAATTGTTTTAGAAATACGTTATTCAGTAATTGTGACTGTATCAAAGTTGTGTAGATTATTTTAAGAAATTGTTATTTATTTGTGTTTATCAATAAATTGTTAAGATTGTCTGCTATTTATCACTTATCCCGAATCCACGAAGAGAAAAATATAACAATACTAAGTATCTGGTATGACTGATGGTTCCCCTTTTAATTAAAAGGAGGAGTGCAAGCCTTTGGCTGAAAATGAATAATAGTATCGAAGAACAATGCAACTGTGTCACTTTTATTTACTCTGTGATAAGACATAAGCAAACAATTTTAATTTTTAGTTTAAGCAAGATGCAAACAAAAATTATAATGAACTTTTAATAGATTGAGGTCATTTTCTACTTAATAAAACAATATCTTTCTAAAAAATAGAAAAATGTAAAAACAAAAATTGAAATGAGCCTCGATAGGTTGCAATCAATATCACAAGATCAGTTTTTTGAAGATGTATTTTATAGAATTATCTTATGAAACGAATTAGAAAGACGTATAATGATTGTTTAGGCTGAGACATCACTAATAAATGGAACATTATAAAACTCTAACATTGCAGTCACAACAAACCACCTATGTCTTCAGATCAAATATGTAATAAGGTATGAAATCAAATCTGATATGTAAATCTTGTTATGAGAGGCTTAAACTGACACCAGCACAAACATGGTGTTTGTGTTGCAACTGTGTAAATCTTAAGACCGACTGTCCTTAATACCAGAAAGTATACTTAATTACCATTATATAATCCTTAGCATACTGCTTCAAATTCAAATTGGGTACGTTTTCTCTCAGATCAAATTTTATTAATATAATATACGGAAAATTATAAAATACTGAAATATTAAAATAAAGCCGGGAAAAAATAATAGATTATTAAATAATTAAGTAGGTAATTAGGTAATTAAATAAATATAAAAAATAATTAATATTAGAAATAATAAAACGTAAAAAACAAAAGCTGACACTCATAACGATCATATATCCATGAAATATTCTGTAATATAGTTCAAAGATGGGGAAAGCCTAGGCAAACTAAATGAAGTAGGACAAAATAACACTGTTATGGGTTCAAGGACACATAGGAATAGAAGGAAACGAAACAGCAGATAAGCGGACAAAAAAAGGAGCCGAAGCTCCATATTTGGAACCAGAACCATCTTGTAGGATCAGCAATAGTAAAGTGTTAGAAAATCTAAGGAAAGAAGTGGATAGAAAAAAATTCAAGTACTGGAACGATCTAGATATCTAGAAGGACTGAGACAACCGAAAACGCTCCTAGGACACTATAACCAGAGGAGATCGTTCACCTGTCTAAACCTTAGTGCAAACAAGCTCCGTTTTATAACGGAAATATTAACCGCGCACTGCCGATTAAGATTACATATGGAGAAACTAGGATTGGTAGATGAAGCAAAGTTTAGATTCTGTGAGGAAGAGGACTTAACCTCAATACACATACCCTCAGAATGCATTGCATTACGAAATTCTATGATGGTTAGATAGGTACGTAAAATGATACGAAATAGAAGAGAAAGATCTATCTAATTTAAAGCCCAACGATATCCTAAACTTTCTAAGAAAGATAGGACTAAAAGAGCTGCTATACCTAAGTCTGAGGAAACATCAGAATTATAGCAAGAAAAGGAGGACACAATAGATCTTATAGGACGCAGGTGTATTTATCACCCCTAAATACACTTATATAATACGCTCAAAGCTTATAATATTTTTGGTTGGAATTATCAAATATTTTATTTAAAATGAATGTTAGTAATAATATTTTTGTATTGTTGGTGGATTTTGGTATTTTTTTAATGACAATTATTTTTTTATTTTTTTTTTACTTTTAAAATTTTAATTTATAAAGTTGTTGATCTTTATAAGTTAATTGTGGGTTCCAAAAAATGGTAAATAATTTTATGGCTTTATGGTAACATATAACAGGTCCTATATTTAAATCTTGGTCAATAATTAAACATTGAAATACTGAATAAACTAATGAAAAATAAATGTTTGAAAACCAATAAATGTACGGCTGAAGATAATTTTTATTTCCCGTGTATTATAACTCGTTTATATCTCGAACAAGAGAAGTTCTTTATTGATATCTGATTTGTAAGCAGGGGTCCTGATTCAATTAATCCATACCTATGCTGTAGCGGTCCTGGCATTCTCTTTTGGAGTCCCGAAATCGTCAAAGAGTAAATTGGAAGAAATTCAGGGATTGTCTCGAACTACGATGACAAAACATAAATGTCAACACCGGAAGTTAATTCTTTTTTAGAAAATCTCAGACATCCAACTCACATGTAGCAAAAGCAGATAAGAACTACTCTCCTCTAAGCTTTAAAAATGCAGATGTACATCTGAAAATCGTGGCAAACTGTGATAAGCATCAACATCATCTAAACCAACACCACATTGAGAAGGAAGCATTAAATAGGAGGCTTTCTGAGGGTACATTGTTCCCTGAGACAGAAGGATTTATGATTGCGATTCAGGATCAGGTCAATGCAAATAATTGTAAATAATTTATTACAGGTGAAACAAATTGTGTATCGGACAAGTGTAGAAAGCGTTAACAAACCACGAAAACCATACAGCACGTAATATCGGGCGGTCAACCTTAGCTGGCACCTATTACCTACGCAGGCACAACCAGCTTGCAACATCATATACCAGAAGTTGACAAAAAAATTTGGATTACCTAGGATACATTCCATATTACATCCACAGGCAGTCCTTGAGAATACTGATTTTAAACTCTACTACGATAGGCCTGTTATCCTCGATAAACAAGTAACGCATAATACACCGATATTGCCATTGAGTTACAACAGATATGACATGCTGAAAAGGTCAAAGTAATACCAGTGATCGTGTCATCTACAGGCCTGATCTCAAAGAGTCTTTTAGAAAGCCTTGATAAGCTGGTGCTCTACATTAATGCCTTCATCGACATCCAGAAGGCAGTGATTCTAAACACGTGACAAACTGTTCGTAAAAAAGGTCTCTTGAATTTTCCACAAAAAAAAAAAACTAATTTTAATTATGTAAGGTTGATGGTTCAGTTTTCTTGAAAAATAACCTTTTTTCAACAAGTTCAACAAGTAGTAACTCCATCCTTGTTGAGTTTACAGAAATGGGTAGAATCGTTGTTTTCCTATATATTGTTTTCCGTAATACCACAATGTTTTGGAGTAGTTTGTCAAAAACGGATAAATGGTTTTCCATCGAGAATGGTAATCGCAGATAACTTGGAAAGTGTCAACTTTACTAAAAAACTTTATAGAGAACATAAACTTCTACCGATCCTTGAGTTTATTGTTATAAAAAAATTAGATCCTAGAACAAAAAATTTACCAAGAAAACCGATATTGATTAACAAAATTTCTTGCAAAAAGGGCCCTTAAATGGACCATTAAGAGACATTTGACCTATAAATGGCTTGTTGGTAACCTTATAACTTATTTATTGCGCCTGGTAATTATTGTTATTCATTGATTCAACGTGACGAAAATCTCGTAAAATTTATCGATTCTTGATCATATGATTTGTTATAAATAAGATTTTTATGAGTTTGCAGTTTTTTTAAGAGTGGTATTTTACCGACCTCCTTAAATGATAACGATTTAAAAGATTGTTCATTGAAATCTTTAAGATTTAATCTATTATTTACTTACAATTAACAAACAGTATTTGGTATTTTACGCTTTTAAGAATATATTACAGTCTATAACCTATCATTTTTATATATTGTGTCCTTCTCAGTGAAGGAGATAAACAGTTTAAACAATACGTATTAACTCAAATCAAATATAATTTATTGCTTAATAAAATAAAAAGTACATTTTAATATTCAAAATTAAAAACGGAAATTATATAAGCATTCATAAAACCTTAACCAAAATTGAACCTAAGCAAATGGTGTTGATTCAATGAACGACTTGAAAAGCAGACATCAAGCTTAAAAATGTGTACATTAGGAAACCACTTGTCATTTATAACGTGTTTTGTTATTAACGGCAGTAATCGGAAAAAAAGTCTAGAAGCCATGAGGGGTAGCGTAAAATGTCGACATCTTACCAAAAATTGGTCAATGTACCAAAAAAAGTTACTTAATACTTTGATTGCTTGTAACATATACCTATGTAACCTCTCTTTTCTTATAAAGGTGTTAAAGGCTCGATTATAGAGGTTAACAAATGCGAACGGCACTCAGGGGGTAGGAGGAGAGCGAGCGTGGATTCGATCGAGCTAGATGAATACTTCTGAAAAGGTAAAAAAAAAGATATTTATTAGAAAAATAAAAGTTAAACGAAGTTAAAGGGGACGAAAAAGAGATAATGAAAGAAATGATGGAAAAAGGAAAATGGGCGCCACTTATGTTTTTTATCCTAAGGATGGGAAAATATAAGAAACCCAGATAATAAAAAAATATAAAAGTTGGGTAAAATAATCTATCAGTTATTCTAGTTAAAGTTAAAATTACACACTTCTATTTGTAAAGCTAGAAAGATATAGTTATACTTACTTTTTACTTTACTTATCCAAATGGCTGCAGATCTATTAGTAAGATAAAGATATTTTCCATAAATCAAAATTTATTACTCAGTTACGTCTCGTTCTTTCCATTGATTACAATTGATCAGATTAACATACACCAGGTACGAAAGAAAACAGATGGTTAAACAATAAACAATATTTATTACGCAAGGTGGTAATAACTGGGATGTACAAGAAATAGAATAATAAAAATATAAAATATCAACATCATAAATATGATATTACATTATTAAACACATTTGTGTTTAATCAAAAGAAATAACAAATAACTATTACAACACATCAAATAACAGCTAAGTAACATTGTTTTTGTTATTTTTGTGTACTCTGATAAGTAAAAAGTGGCAAAAAAATTAAAGTTTGATGAAACGTTATATTAAAAAATAATAATTCACCTTTAGCTTAGGTTTTTAACTCGAGTTAAAAAAAGAGAGTACCATATAATTGTTTAAGTTTAGTAATTATACATTTGAGAGGTATAGAGAGAAACAACAATTTACCAATAAAATTCGTTTACAAAAAAAAACTAAGTTACACTCTGTACGCCGCAATCGCTGTTGATTTTATCGAGTGATACGTAGGTATTACTACTATCGAACGTAACTATTAAAAACTTTACACTTAGTTTCACAGATACCGGCGTTTTTATAAACTGTAGTTTACAATCACTAAATACATTAACTCTTCATACGTGGATATTTATTATATAGATGACAATTTAATCCAAAATCCAATGAAATAAACGGTACTCTATTTTTTCTTGTAGTAAAGAAATAGTAATTATGCAATAAAAAGACTTACAAAATGGCTCCTAGGTAGTATGATTAGGTTCTATCCTAATTTCAGAAATACGGCAAAATTCAGCTATTTACAAGCCTCAAACATCGGTAATTATTGGTAACTTTCACCAAAACTATTAACAATCACTACAAACTGACTTTAATTCCACTAGGAACCTTAATTAGCTTTTAATTTTTAAGCGTCTAAAGAAAAAAAAACCGCCAAAATTGGAATTAACTTGTTACAGAGAAGTTTTCATGCCTGTACCCTAACTGAACTAAATCACCGTTAAAAAAGACGTTTATAGCGTCTCAGCATCGGATGATGTTGAACACGAAATCTGATTGGTCAGTTATGAAGTCAGATATATCGCGTGGTAACAACCGTTAGAAATCTTAGTTCTGCGATACTCCATGCCATAAATTAAGAGTACAGGGTGGTAATAAGTAGAAGAATGATTAAAAAAGAAATTTTATTATTTGGGTTTTTTAAGAATGCTACACCTAAACAATGAAAAAATTAAACCAGACACTGTGGGTAGCCGCCTTTGTTCCGCCAAAAGTCCAAAAAAACAGTTTCTATTTAGGGTTTTTTCACCTTTGAGTTAGCTGCAATGATCCTTCAAGAAATTAAAATCGTTCATAGTGATGAATAATTCGTTATGCCCCTTCTTTAGGCTCAATTGAAATGTGGCCTTCGCTCAAGCGTCACTTTACAGTAAATACACTAAGAACGGTTACTTATATAGTTAAAAATTTTATGTAATAAAGAAAATCAAATAAGACCAAATGGAATTAACTTCTGAAGGTGAGTAGAACATGTAAAAAAGTACTAATTATCAATTCTTAAGTAGTGAATTAGGGAAAACATAAACAATAGTTTTTGAAATTTTTGAAATTTAGAGATTATACAAACAAGAAATTATTAAATTATCAATAAAACAAAATGTTTTGTACAAAATGTGTAGGTTTTATTAATATCGGCAATAAATTTGGGTTTTTAAAACCATTTTGGTCCCTTTTAAGGGTTTGTTAGTCAGTCTACAAAATTTAAAAGTTTATGTAATAGTTGTGTTCTTGTTAAGTTTTTATTTTTATGTCTTTTATGACTGTGAAATTTTTGCCACGTGGTAGATATTTGTACGACGAAGCTCTGATGATGGTTTCATAACCGAAAGCGCTTAGCCGATATTAATAAAACCTACACATTTTGTACAAAACATTGTGTTTTATTGATAATTCGTTATCAGTGTGTACTCCATATTTGCTGCTAAGAAATTATTAAAATGACATTAAGGAGAAAATGAAAAAATGTCACATCCAGTGGGACTCGAACCCACCATCACTGCCTTATACGCAGGCATGCTTTAACCACTTAAGCTATTGGATGATCAAGTGGTTAGGAAGCGAAACGTTATAATGAACTCAAATCCCGTCAGATATGACATTCAGTCACTTCCTCCTTAAGCACACGTTACATGACGTTAATGAGAGAGAAGATTTGTCAAATCGACAATTGAAACATCAAACTCTAAGTCACTTTATTTGTGCCCTGTCTTATATTTTTATTCGGTTAGGAGACCGGAACCATTGATTTTTAGTAAACTATTATTTTTGAGATAACTCTCAACGGATTTTTGAAATTTTTGAAATTTAGAGATTATACAAACAAGAAATTATTAAAATGACATTAAGGAGAAATTGAAAAAATGTCACATCCAGTGGGACTCGAACCCACCATCACTGCCTTATACGCAGGCATGCTTTAACCACTTAAGCTATTGGATGATCAAGTGGTTAGGAAGCGAAACGTTATAATGAACTCAAATCCCGTCAGATATGACATTCAGTCACTTCCTCCTTCCAGTGACTGAACTCAAATCCCGTCAGATATGACATTCAGTCACTTCCTCCTTCCAGTGACTGAATGTCATATCTGAATTCGATTTCCTTGAAGTGATTTATATCTCTGTTAAAGATTTGAGTTACTAACATTCGAAATCTAGATTTAATAGCTAAGATTAAAATAAAGGGTAGTTTGCCATTGGAACCGACTTCAAGAAAATCGAAATCAGATGCCTAGTTTGTTTTACTTTTTTTAGTGCATTTTTCTTTTTTTTTGAAGGCAGTTCAATAGGTACTGAGATTAATTCCCAACAATCCCGACATGTACCAATGTGACTTTTTAGAGACACAAGTAAATTGTCTAAGACACCATGCACGTATGGTGAAGGAAAACATAATGATAAAACGTGGACTTAATTATCTAAAATCACCAACCCGCAGTGAGCAAGCGTGTTTTCGTCTCTTTAAGTAAGTTTCCCACTTTCGCACTTCTTGAAAAAGTTGTGTGGTCATCCAAGCTAATGTATTAGCTCTATACGTTACTGGCAAATTTTTAATGTTTTTTTCGATTTAACTATTACCATGAGCTATCTTTTTCCAGTGCTATCCACACTAGCAGCCACAAACACTGTAATTCGTTTCTTGGAGAGCTTTTCTCCCACACACTTTTCCCCTTTAAATTTTAGTGTTTCATTTGGAGTCAACTTGCAGAAAATTTCTGTTTCTGTAAATGTCACGTGGGTCATTGTTTGAATTTTCCGAGTCATCTTTCTGATGCTTTCAAGGAAGTTAAACCAAGTTCTTCAGCAAAATATTCGGCCTTAGCTTTCACGGTCGGTCCCGAGATAGGCAGATTGTTCTGGTGCTGTCAGTAAAACCACGATAGTATAGCTTGATCCAAATCTTCTTATTTAAGTTTCTTCAATTTTTTTAACATTCCCCCTCATTCTCTGCTTGAATTTTTTTTTTATTTCTTTATTTTGTGGACTCGGTAGAATGACTAAATCCGAAGCGTCTGCCAACATCACTATTTTTTATTATGCTTATCAGTAAAACTTGTTCATCAGTACACAATGATTTTCAGTTACTAGCCGTGTTTACAGTTTGAAAGTTTAAAAGCAACTAAGAATATTATAATTTATGGATTATCTATAACTCATATTTATTGTACATGGTTAACAACAGTCTACGTTTACATTTACAAGTAATCACTTGTTAAAAACGAAAGAACGAAAAAATTTTTAAAACTTAAAAGGTATTTTTATGACTTAATTGTCGTCGGTATTGAGAGTGGGTTTAATGCTAATAGCTATGGAAGATGTATGGAAGACAAGCTGCAGGGCCCGATCTAGGGGGGGCAAACCGGGCAATTGCCCGGAGCGGCAAAATTGAGGGGCGGCAAAATTGGGTGCGGCGCGGAGCGTCGGTGGCGAACTTTACCAGTGACAGTTGCTAGTGGTGAAAGAAGTTTCTCCAAATTAAAAATAATTAAAAATTATCTGCAATCCACCATGACACAAAATAGATTAACTGGATTGGCTATGATTTCAATAGAACACGAGGTTTGTGACAGTGTCAATTTGAAGGAAATTATTAAAGATTTTGCAGAACAGAAAGTTCGAAGAAAATTATTGTGTTAACAAGATTTTATGTGATTATTATACTTATTAAGTAAGTACTTCTGTAAGTCTTAAGTTTTTCAATTTATTTTTGAATAAATATATTAAAATACAACTTATTTTGTTTCAATAATATCGGTAGGGAAATTTTGTCTTTTTATGGGTTAAAATTATACTATCTATGGAATAACGTAAAGGCGGCAAATATTGTTTTGCCCGGAGCGGCAAAAAAGCTGGATCGGGTCCTGACAAGCTGAACCAACCAAAGTCATTTCTTTGTCTTATGGAGTTAGTCTTTAAATCTAGTGACGTGTATGGAGTTTACAGAGTATTTCGTTTTCTATACAGATGCCCTCAAAAGTTAGTTAACAACATAATTTTATTAAAAAATCTTACACATACCGGTATTACATCTACAAATTTATCGTGAATACGTTTTACCAACAAATTTAAAAAATTATTTAAGGGCTTCTTCAGGGTATTGTTCGTTTTTGGACGAGTAGTAGGTGGTAGATGGGACTTTCCTTTGCCCGAGGAGATACCACCCTGCAACTCGTTAAGATGGAGTGAAATATTCTAAACATGTTTCCCCATTTGAGTTGTAATTCGGTTCTTTCCCTTCCCTTCTCACCTTTCCGTTTCCCTCCAATTCCCTCCTTTCTCTTAAACCCTTTTCTTTTCTGGAAAATACCATGATGGGTTCTCCAGAGATTAAATGTTCCAGAAGTAAAATGGTTCCCCATTCGGATCTCTGGGGGGGACAATCTAGGCCATCTAGGGGAAGTCATGATGGAAATAACATAGCCATCGATCAGTGTACTAGTAGACCAACTTCTAGTTCAGCCAATTTTCTCCAGAAGCCAAAACGCAAAACAGACTGCATATTAACATTCACTAACATCTGAGGGTTAAATGCCAACATTAACGCAACCCATGAAGTATGTGTTTACGTAAGAAGCTTAGATACTTTTCTGCTCTAGATTACCTGCACTAGAAAACAACAGAGTTAACATCCTTTGGTTAAAATTAACACTAAAAGCCTTTAGCAAATTTATATGTTTTATTTATCGGCAATTAGACTGTAATTGCGAGGAACTACTAGACTATTTATCACAAAAGATCGACTACCTTAATAGTGAGTACCCTTCTGCTGAGATAATTGTGCTTGGGAACTTTAATGTTTACCACGAAAAGTGGCTTAAGTCCAACAAAACGGACACAGAAGGCAGGCTAACTGAAGAGTTTGTAATAAGCCATGGGCTGTCCCAACTAGTCGACAAGCCCACTTACTTTCTCAAAACTGCCAACTACAGTTCTAATACTCTGGATCTTTTTCTGACCACTCACCCTAAGCAATATAATGTAAATGTTTTGTCTCCCCTAGGTAATTCTGATCATGCAGTAGTAGAAGTCAAATGTCCAATCGAACCTTACCCATTTGAGGCACCACCCAAGAGAACTTTTTGGAACTTAAAAAAAGCAGATTTGGAAGGCCTTCGAGACTATAGGTACTTTGCAACGAAGATCTATCGGCAGTTTGCAACAATATAACTGAAATCATTCAGTGCTAAGATCAAGTCCCACAAATTATTACTACAAAATCTATCAGAAGAAACAAAACAGGATGACATAAACGCTAGAAACAGATACAACGAGACTATTTCCAATTCCAAAAGTCTCTTTGACGCTAGAATGAGATAGAAGGTAATGTCAAACCCTAGTGGAAGCCGGTCCTTTTGGACTCTCGCCAAACATATCAATAACAAAATAGTTCGTTCCCACCACTCACAGCAGATGACGGCTCAACAGTTACGTCCTCCACAGAAAAGGCAGAACTCTTTGCCAAAATATTCTCTTCGAATCCACCGGAAAACATGGAACTACCTTCTATTCCCCGGGCACCCCACACAATGAAAAATATCATATTTAGGGTTACGTATGTGCAGAGAGTTCTTGCTACTCTAAATACCAACAAAGCAAGCGGCCTTGATGAAATACTTGCTTTATTCTTAAAAGCTTGTGCTCCTGAACTAGCGCCAGTTTTCACTAAGCCATTTCAACTATCATATGATACTGGTATTTTTCCAGAATCCTGGAAAACTGCTCGAGTACAACCAGTCCCCGAGAAAGGCTGTAAAACCCTGCCTTCTAACTACAGACCCATAGCTCTTCTATCGTTTATTAGCGATGTAGCTCGGAAGAGAAATACGTCAATAATCGCGAGATTCTGAGCTACCTTGAGACACACAAGTGACAGGCAGTGACAGCAGGAAAGAAGTTAGGAAATATTTTTCTCCATCCAACTTAGCTACTCTTTACAAAGCACAAATACGACCTAATCTTGAATACTCCTCGCATGTGTGGGGATCGGCGGCTCTGTCAAGGCTCAGAGTTCTTAATGCCATACAGAGAAGAGCAGTTCGACTAATAAACGACAGCAGTATCACAAACCGAGCTCCATTGTCCCACCGAAGAGCCGTGTCTGATCTTTTCTTGTTCTACCTATACTTAAACGGATTTTGTACAGAAAAACTCCGCTCTATAATGCCTCTACTTGCGAGACAATCCAGAGCAACGCGACGTGTGCCAACTCCATGCGCCTTTATACTGTTCAGTGCCAGACATGGAGAACGGATCGATTCGATCGGTCCTTTATCCCCAGGGTCTCCAGATTGTGGAACTCCTTACTTTCCCACTCGTCCTAACTTATTGGAGTGCTTTAAATCCAAAATTAATAAATAATCTCTTCTGCCCCAAAAGAGATTTTCTCGGTACATTTGCATTTAGGTCTATAGTCTATACGAGGACATACTTACATAAAAAAAAATGGCCCTTGGTAAGCCAGGCGCATCAGTAGATTTATATTAATAAAATATATTAAAAAGTATACGTTTCAGAAAAAAATGTTTTAGATAAAAGATCGGTCGTAGATTTGGCCCATTAACGAACTCGGCCGAGATTTTGGGACGATTGATTTTTGTACCAAATTTCATTTCGATCCGTTAAGAAATGCGACCGCTATCGTGTCATATATATATACATATATATTATAACATATATGATAACTATTGTTCTTTTGTTATAGTATTAATATAGTCATCTATAAGTTACCATGTTATAAAGTACTTCTTACCTTGAAAATTTTTTATTTTAATATAGATGTGAAGAAGGTAAGATTCAAGTTAATTTCTTTTATTTTAACGATTATTAATTTAACATATGTTCTTATCTATTCTCTTTCTTAGGGTCAGAGTTCAAAAAATCTCAACTAATAAATGGATTCAAATTTAACTAATATTGAAAATTTCAACAAAAAAAAATAATAAAATTCGTATTGTTTCGCCTCGGTGCTACGCACCTCGGCTACACAACTTTACTCGCTCTTGCAAAATGTCATTTTCCGTCCTTGTGTCACAAATAACTAATTCTTAAAATAGGTAGCATGGTCTAAGATGATTCTTTCTGGTTTTCCATGTACTTGTATGAAATTTTTTAAACATTTTATTACCAGTTTAGTATTTGTAAACACATCCACCATTACCAAAATATGTTTCTTTCCTTGGATACTTGGCACTAGGTTGCTTATGAAATCCATAGCTACTATTTGTAAAGGTCTTTGAGTGATTATTGGTCTATTTGTATTAATTTTATGATAGTTTTTTTCTTTTGCCAATTGGCATATTGTACAAGCTTTGCAAATTTCTTTGGTTTTAGTTAAATCGTTCTTTGCATAGAAATCCTCTCTAAATAACATCCATAACTTCCTCACCCCAATATGTCCATATTCCTGATGTAAATTGAATAAAATATCTTTAGCATAATTTGTTGTTATTACATAGGCATCCCAGTTTTCTAACTTCTTAAATATGATATTATCTACTACAAAAGTTCTTCTCTTTTCCACTATATTTAAATATGCCTGATCTCGAATAATCCTTTCTAAACTATACAACCCCTTTTTGTCCAATAACTTATTAATCCCAATTTTAAATTTTGTATGATCCCCTTGCTCTTCTACTTCTCTACTTAATGCATCAGCTATGATGTTGTTCTTTCCAGGTATGTATTTAATTTCAAAATCATATTCTTGCAGTAATAATAGCCATCTGTGCACCCTATTATTTGCATATCGATTTTTCAACATTGCAGTCAACGCATTGTGATCGCTTTCTACCACAAATCTAGCCCCTAGTAAGAAAAATCTTAATTTTGTTATACAAAACACAACACTCGCCATTTCCAATTCCGTTACTGTGTATTTCTTTTCACTATTCTTCGTAACTCTTGAAACAAAACTAATGGGCACTTCTCCTTCTTCTTGAATTTGTATCAGCACTCCTGCTAATCTATCTATAGATGCATCAGTTCTAAGAACGAAAGGTTTATCATACTGTGGATGATATACTTTTAAGTTATTGGTGAAAATTTGCTTCAGTTCTTTGAAAGCTTGTTCTCGTTCTGGTGTCCATTTCCATTTAACATCTTTTTTAAGCAGTTCTATCAATGGAACTTCTTTGCTCGATAAATCCGGAATCAATCTCTTATAGTAGTTTAAAATTCCAAGGAATCCTCTTAATGTTTTTAAATTCCTGGGTGTTTGATAATTCAAAATCGCTTGTACTCTTTCTGGATCCATGCTTACCCCTGTAGTATTTAAAACATATCCTAAATATTTTATTTCTTGTTGGTAAAATTTACATTTTTCCACATTTAATTTCAAACCTGCTGTTTCCAGTTCCTTTAAAGTTATTTCCAAATGTTCTTTAGGTATGTATTTCTTTATTTTCTGAATACACCAAAATATCATCAATATAATGAAGTATAAATGATTTATGTTTATTCAATATTGTATGTAAAGTTTTAACTAATGCTGCACAAGAACTTTGTAATCCATAGGGCACAACACAAAATTGGTATACAATTCCATCCACCATAAAAGCTGTGTATGGTCTACTACTTTTTTCTAAAGGAATTAGCCAGAAACTGTGTTTAAGATCTAATTTTGAGTATATTTTAGCCTTTGTTATTCTTCCAAATATTCCCTCTACATTCATGGGACTTTCATATTGTTTTACTGTGTAAGTATTTATATTCCTAGCATCCAAACATAATCTTATTTCCCCTGACTTTTTTCTAACACACGTAATTGCATTTATATACGGCGAATCAGACCTCTCTATAATTCCATCTTTCATCATTTTGCTTAATTCCTGATATACTTCATCCTTCAACTTATAAGGAATTGGATAAGTCTTAATCTTAAAATTCTTAATATCCTTATTCATCTTCAACTTGTGGGTATAATTTGATGCTATACACGTTTCTTCATTAAATAGTCTACAATACTTTTTACATAACATTTCCACTTCTTTTTGATATTGTCCACAGTTTCCTTCTAACTCATTATAATCTACCTTTGCAATATTATTATACTGTTTATTCGGCTCAACTTCCCAACTTGCAATATTTCCTAAGGTAAATGGTATTATCTGTTGTTCCCATTTTAAACATTCTTCTTCATAATCTATTACTACCTTGTGATTATTCAATTCATCTGAACCTAATATAGTGTCATAATTTAAATTTTGAATAAGTAACATTTGGATTTTATATTTCTTAATACCTATTAGTATTTCTCCCATAATCATGTTGTTGGTATCGTATAATTTTTTATTATTCGCTCCCACTAATGATAATTTATTTGTTTTTATCATCATAATATCATCTTGTTTAACTTGTGACACTACTTTTTGACTAATTAAAGTAACCTCTGAACCAGTATCTATCATAATTTGGCATTTAATATTTTGGAAAACCCCCTCTATAAAAATTAACCTCCTTAGTTCATTGATTTTAATTTCATCTTCATTAACAAGAAATTCTCTAGGATGTTCATACCTAGAAGAGTAGATGATATTACGCACGTGGAAGCGACTTAGGCAAAATCCACGTTCTGTTCCTGGCCTTGACCAGTCACATCACCCTGATTTGCATTCATAACATTCACCTGTCGACTATTCTCACCTCTATCTCGCCATTCATTATTCTGATTCCCTACATTACGATTATCCTCATTTCTGCCGTTATTATCATTGTTTCTGTTCCATCTATTTCCTGATCCCCTATTCCTATCATAATTATTGTTATATGAAAAATCCCTATTTCTACTATCAAAATTCCTATTTTCCCAATTTCTACCATTTCTATTATCATTCCTATTAAAATCACTATATCCCCTATTAAACTCCCTGTTCCTATTATTAAATCTGTCATTACCACTATTCCTATTTTCCTCTCTATTCCTATCATTAAATCTATTACCGCCAGAACTCCTGTTTTCATATCTATTCCTATCATTAAATCTATTACCACCAGAATTCCTGTTTTCATACCTATTCCTATCATTAAATCTTTCATTCCCATCATTTCTACTTTCACTCGTTAAACTTCGTTCTAATCTTTGTAAATAATTTGAGAGATGTTCCATAGTTTTAATGTTGTGTATAGCTATCGTCTCAGTCACTTCATGGTTATAATGTCTCGCCACATATAATACTATTTCTTCTTCTCTCATTTCAGGTTCTAAATATTGCGCAATATTATAAAGTTGCATTGCATATGCATTATAATTTCTTCCTTTATTGTAGTCAAACTTTCCAAAATACAATGTTTCCCTAAATGTCGCCTGTTGTATTTCTCCCCAGAAATATTTACAAAATTGCTCTTCGAAATCTTTTATAGAAAAAATTTGGTTTTCTTTATTGCAAAACCAAAGTAAAGGATGTCCTGTTAACATATTACGGATTAACAATTTTTGTTCCGAGAAATCACTTGTATATTTTGTTTTACTTTTCACTATATTGACAAATACTTTTGGATGGATGGGGTTTATGTTTCCATCAAATTTAATTCCTGCATTGTTGTAGTGTGACATCATATTGGGAAGAACTCCCAATGCATTTCCTCTAACATTATTCTCCATAACTTCTTGTAGCTTCTTCTGTATATCCTTCATTTCCTTACTTAATTTTAACCCAGTTAATTCCTGATTCTTACTGCAAACTCCTTTTTGTTTTTCTACTTCTCCCTCTAGTCTTTCAAATTCTTTTTCTAAATTAATTTTTAAATTGTCCACTACCTCTTCATTAATTTGCTCTTGCAATCGTATTTGTCCTATTTCTTTTTTCATAATTTCAGTTTGTTTGTTGACTTCTTGCTAAATTTCCTCCGGTAAATTTTCTTTAATTGATTTTCTTACTTCTGTTACTCTAATTTCCAGAACTTTTTTAATTTCCCCCCTAATTTCAATCACTGTATCCTGGATTTCAGTTCTCAATTTTTTGTTTTTCTGTTCGATTTTCGTGTCACATTCCTTTTTAATATTTTTAACTTCTTTTCCTATCTTTAAATTGTCTTCTTTTATGCTATTAATTTCACTTCTAAAAAACTTAGTTATATCTTCTTTTTGCTGATCTAATTTATTCTTCATTTCTTCTTTTATATCTTTTTTAATATCTTCCCTCTTCTTCACATTATCTTTTTTTTGTTGATCAAATTTCTTATCCATATTTTTGGTTATATCTTCATTCATATTCTTGATTAGACTTTGTATCATCCTGAACATATCAGCTGAGCTCTCTTCTCTTGGTTGTGCTTGTGACATCTGTTTTTCTTGTTCATTTTTATCAGTAGTTGCTTCTGTCTCTATTTCAACCATAGTTTGATCCTGTTCTCCCCCTATCTCTACCAAATTGTCTCCTTCTTCTGTCTATGCTTCTTCCTGTGTCTGTCCTGTTTGAATCAGCTCTTCCACTCGATAATCTCCTGCTCCTAATACTCTCTCTTCATGTACTTGTACTGCCACACTCTCAACCTCAATCTCTCCTCCATCACTACTCTCACTATTCTCTCCTACTACCTTACCATCTCTCAATCTCATTTTTTTATCCATACTTACAGTTCAAATTCCCAGATAAATACAAATAATGTGCAAATTTTTATATGAATACCTTTATACCAATAAATATTTTACAAGCAAATACCTGTTTATTATTATTAGTTATAAATAACCCAAAATCACACAAACAAATAAAATAAAAAATATTACCAAACCAAGTTTTCTAGAGTTTTGTTTTGATATGCGAAAATTTCTCAAATATTGATTATTTTAAAAGGCTCTAGTTTTGATTATTTAGAGCCCCACGTTGGGCGCCAAAATTTTATAACATATATGATAACTAGTGTTCTATTATTATAGTATTAATATAGTCATCTATAAGTTAGCATGTTATAAAGTACTTCTTACCTTGAAAATTTTTTATTTTAATATAGATGTGAAGATGAAGGTAAGATTCAAGTTAAATTAATAATTTAACATATGTTCTTATCTATTCTCTTTCTTAGGGTCAGAGTTCAACAAATCTCAACTAATAAATGGATTCAAATTTAACTAATATTGAAAATTTCAACAAAAAAAAAATAATAAAATTCAACAATCATATACCAAATTATGTTTTTGAACGATAATTCTAATTTGACCTTAACCTTACTTTTTCTTATTGTTTTGTGCGCATTGACACATTACCTTCAAAAATCAAACATCGTTAAATCAAGTGTAATGAAAAATTCTGAATTTTGTAACCAATAAATCAAATTAAACTTATCAAAGCATAAAAAAAAACAACTTATTTAAACAGTGAAACAGTGTACAAGTAAAATTAAATGTTCATCAAATACAGAAAAATCAAACACAGGAATGTTCTTTATTTTTAAAAAAATTGGAAATTGATACCGTGTTTTGAAGCTTTTGTATTCTCTCTGGACAAACTAAGGCACAGGCTATCCTTTCCTATTGGAATCCACCATTTCCCAGGACATCAATGATATACGGACACTTTATAGATTTAGACGAATAAATTGCTTCTCATCCGGAAATAATCTGCTCTTGCATCAAATGGTGAGTAAACTAATACTCTCTTTCTTATTAGACACTAGTTTTACTTTAGTTAAATTAACTCAGGAAGCATTTATATAAATGAACTGCTCAGCCCACCATTTCTAACATTCATTTCTCCATAAATATGAACTTTAATTCTTACCAGTGGATATCAGGAGTTGTCTTGTGGGTTCGTTAACACTTTTTACTACTTTTATACTTTCTTTTATAAGTATTTTAAAAAAAAATCGAAATTTTAACCGAGCAAAATTTATTACATGTTATCACTTTAAAAGCCCAAAAACAAGCGAGAAATTCAGAAATCAACAACTTAACAACTGAATCCCCAAACAATCTTACACTATCATTATTATGTTCTATTCGCCTACTAAATTATTGATCAAATAAAATTACTAAAAATCTAATAATTAATTCCTTATTTACATTTTAATACAATAGACATTCTTTTAAAATTTGCTAAACTTTTGATGAGTTGTTAATTTTATAATATCTTTCGCCTACTAATTATTTGTCAAATCCAATTACTAAAAATCTAATACCTACTTAATTCATTATTTACATTTAATACAATAATCATTCTTTTAAAATTTGCTATACTTTCAATGAATTATTAACTTTATAATATCTTATCTACAATATAATCTAATATCTTTCTATTTTCAGAACTTTTCATTTGGAAATTAAACTAATAACAAATCACAATATGGCTTGAAAACAAACATTGTCTATTTTGAAAGTAAGTACAATTTTTTTATTTCCTTCTATAAATTCTAATATTTTATACTAAAATTTATGTCAAACTTTACATTGATGTCTTAACATTTGGTTTTCTTATTTCATTTTATCTTAATTTATTTATATCGGTTTTAATTACTAAGGTATCGTAAAATTTATAAACTTTTTCAATATTTACTCTCATTATCTATTTAATACATGATCATTAGAATTTTATATGTTATAGATTAAATTATATTATTTTGATTCTTTGAAATGAATATCTCTTATATGTACTTGTATATTTTAATTTTTCATTTTGTTTTATTTTTTCTTTTTAGGTATTGAGAAGAAGACGATTATAAATTATACCACATTTACTACATTTGCACTCTGCCTTGGAATGAGAATATATTTTCCTTTTCTCTATTTTTATTAATTTTCTTTATATGTACTTAATTGAAATAGCATAGTAACTTATATCATCTCAAATCCCCCAATTAAAATTTTTGAATCAATCATATTTCATATTTGATTAAAAAATTATAATTTCTATTCCAAATTTACCAATTTTATAACTGTTAAATAACTTTGTTTCATAGGTACTTTTTATCTTTCTATGTCCTATTATATTTTAATAAATTTTATACAAATTTCTTTGTACAATATTACATATTATAATCTGTTTATATATTATGTGGCATCAGCTAAAATCCAAAGTTAGATCGGAAAACGTTTCACCCACATTAAACTCAAGTGTTATAGAGTTAATCAGAAATGTGACAAGTAATATTCCCATTGATAGCTGGAAAAATTCGATTCAGCATGTTATTAAGGTTGAAGGTACATATCGAAATGTTAATGTAACTGTAGCACCCTTAGTTATTAATTTAAATGAAGACGATAGTGATACTGAACTACATTTAGATTAAATAGTTGTAAATAATGTAGAATTAGTTCATTTGTTTAATTGCAATTAATAAATAAAGTTAAAAGTTGTTTTTAAAAAATTTCGTGATTTTTTTTACAAAATAAATTTAAGTTTTAGTAAATGTTACTGAGTTTTATTTAAATCTATTTTGAAAACCGGATTACGGATCTGTTAATGTTTACTGTACAGTGAGAAATTTATAACCTTTCATTACTAATCCCCTAAGGTAAGGTACCGAGTCAACGAATTATTGTGAAACGTACTTTACTTGCTTGTAAATAATGAACACCAAAAAAAAATTAATTTCTCTAATATCATCTCCTGGAAAAATCTTTTATGAAAAATATTCAGACTGTTTATTCATAACAATTTTAATTCTAATGATTTAAAATTCATCTGAATGGCCTTAATGTTTATTCTATAAACATCACCCTATCAAAAACAAAAAAAACTATATACACCTAAAATTACTATTTATAACATAATATTTATTTACAAGATTGTTTTAAATATCATCTACCCTTCTGCAGGTGTAAACTTGTATACATCTTTAATATTAAAAATTCCTCTTAACCTACCCGTATTCGGACAAACCAACCTATAACTGTTTTGTGCATTCTCGTTGTCAACCACATATGGTCTCTCAAATGGCATTAATAATTTAGCACATTGATTTTCCCTTTTGTTTGCCACTTGTAACGCTATAATGATAACCAAATCCCCCTTTTTAAATTTAGTTTTCTTTTTAAATTTCTGTTCCTGTCTTTTGATGTATCTATCAGCATTTCTTTTCAAATTTTTGTTGACCTTTTCTAAAATTTCATGCATCTCTTGATTTCTAACCTCCCAGTTCCTTTCCGGCGCCCTTCCTTTAAATAACAATTCCGGACATTCTTTCGTAATTCCATGCGGAGTTTCATTCACATATCTCTGAACTTCTTCCAAGTTATTTTCCCATAATTCGTGTTCTTGGCTACATAAAATTCTTAAATATTTAATAATTTCTTTAATATATCTCTCTGCTGGATTTGAAGAGGGGTTTCTTAACCTTATAAAATTTACTTTTATGTTAAATTGCTGACAAGCTGACAAAAATTTATTATTCTTAAAATAGGTAGCATGGTCTAAGATGATTCTTTCTGGTTTTCCATGTACTTGTATGAAATTTTTTAAACATTTTATTACCAGTTTAGTATTTGTTCTTAAACATGGATACAGCTGCACATATTTGGTAAACACATCCACCATTACCAAAATATGTTTCTTTCCTTGGATACTTGGCACTAGGTTGCTTATGAAATCCATAGCTACTATTTGTAAAGGTCTTTGAGTGATTATTGGTCTATTTGTATTAATTTTATGATAGTTTTTTTCTTTTGCCAATTGGCATATTGTACAAGCTTTGCAAATTTCTTTGGTTTTAGTTAAATCGTTCTTTGCATAGAAATCCTCTCTAAATAACATCCATAACTTCCTCACCCCAATATGTCCATATTCCTGATGTAAATTGAATAAAATATCTTTAGCATAATTTGTTGTTATTACATAGGCATCCCAGTTTTCTAACTTCTTAAATATGATATTATCTACTACAAAAGTTCTTCTCTTTTCCACTATATTTAAATATGCCTGATCTCGAATAATCCTTTCTAAACTATACAACCCCTTTTTGTCCAATAACTTATTAATCCCAATTTTAAATTTTGTATGATCCCCTTGCTCTTCTACTTCTCTACTTAATGCATCAGCTATGATGTTGTTCTTTCCAGGTATGTATTTAATTTCAAAATCATATTCTTGCAGTAATAATAGCCATCTGTGCACCCTATTATTTGCATATCGATTTTTCAACATTGCAGTCAACGCATTGTGATCGCTTTCTACCACAAATCTAGCCCCTAGTAAGAAAAATCTTAATTTTGTTATACAAAACACAACACTCGCCATTTCCAATTCCGTTACTGTGTATTTTTTTTCACTATTCTTCGTAACTCTTGAAACAAAACTAATGGGCACTTCTCCTTCTTCTTGAATTTGTATCAGCACTCCTGCTAATCTATCTATAGATGCATCAGTTCTAAGAACGAAAGGTTTATCATACTGTGGATGATATACTTTTAAGTTATTGGTGAAAATTTGCTTCAGTTCTTTGAAAGCTTGTTCTCGTTCTGGTGTCCATTTCCATTTAACATCTTTTTTAAGCAGTTCTATCAATGGAACTTCTTTGCTCGATAAATCCGGAATCAATCTCTTATAGTAGTTTAAAATTCCAAGGAATCCTCTTAATGTTTTTAAATTCCTGGGTGTTTGATAATTCAAAATCGCTTGTACTCTTTCTGGATCCATGCTTACCCCTGTAGTATTTAAAACATATCCTAAATATTTTATTTCTTGTTGGTAAAATTTACATTTTTCCACATTTAATTTCAAACCTGCTGTTTTCAGTTCCTTTAAAGTTATTTCCAAATGTTCTTTAGGGGAACGTGGTACAAAATGATCCCTTAAGGTAAAACGATCCCCGGCCGTTTTACCGACTTTGTAACGTCATCTAGGATACTTTTTATGAAATTTGTGCTCTTGTGGTAAAGTAGTATAGCTTCTGTCAGTGTCATGTTGTCATTTACAGTAGAAAATTTTTTATCATAAAATATTCAAAATTACTGTGTTCAATCTAAGGTAAGCCATTATTTAACATTATGTAACTTTAGTTTAGGTTAATATTATGTAATTGGAGTGTTTACATAAGTTTCCATTACCGATTAACAATAGAATTAATCGTCATTCATTACGACAACCAAAAAAGATAGGTTAGTTTTCAATGGTTTTTGTCAATAAGGTATTTAGGGCAAAACGATCCCTTCTTAGCGTGGGCAAAATGATCCCCTGGGATTACTGTCAATCAAGTTCATTTAATTATGATTGTTTTCATTTCTTTTTAACTTTATTGGTTTGTATAATAAATTATATTTATAAAGCACATATTTAACTATGTTACAATCGTATTTTTTAGAAATCCATTTTTTTTAATATACCATTGTTTTGTTACTTTACAAAATACTAATTTTTAGTTTTAGAAATCATGCCACGTAATTACGTTCGAAAAACTACACGCCATAACTGGAATGAGACTACCATGGTTAAAGCAATCGATGCCGTTAAAAAGGGCATGCCATATAAAACTGCCTCCAAACAATACTCGGTTCCACTTATGGCACTCAAAAGAAGAGTGAAAGGAAAAAACGTTTTCGCTGTGGGGGGCACTAAAATTTTAGGAAGTATAAAAAAAGTATTCACAGATGAACAGGAGCTGGACCTTGTACAACACATAAAGGACAATGAAGAGACTATGTACGGCTTTACAGTTGATGACGTTCTTAAATTTGCTTTTGAGATAGCAGAAAGAAATGGAATAAAACATCCGTTTTCTACTACTTCTCGTAAAGCTGGTAAAGACTGGCTTAGGGGATTTCGACAAAGACATCCTGATATCACTCTACGTACTCCGGAATCAACGTCAGCAGCTCGAGCTCGGGCATTTAATAAGCCAATTGTTGAGAAATTTTATCACAATTTACAACAAACTTATAAGAAGCACTCATATCCTCCTCATCGCATTTTCAATGTAGATGAGACTAGTTTGAACACCGTCCCGACCAAAAACACCAAAGTATTTGCCAAAAAAGGGCGCAAGCAAGTAGCAAGGATAACGTCTGCCGAGAGAAATGAATCAACTACAGCGGTTATTTGCGGATCAGCTGGAGGAAATTTTATACCACCAATGCTAATTTTTAGACGTTTACGAATGAAAATGGAATTAATGGAAGGAACTCCACCAGGCTCCGTGTACGATTGCAATCCATCCGGCTGGATGAATATAAAAGTGTTCTCCAAATGGTTTGACCATTTTTTGTCGCATACTAAACCATCTGCAGAAGATCCCGTTCTTTTGATACTGAACGGCCATCTTTCTCATACTAGAAACTTGAATGTCATTTTAAAAGCAAGAGAAAATAACGTCACAATTTTGTGCTTACCCCCACACTGCACCCATAAACTCCAGCCCCTGGATGTATCCGTAATGTTTCCACTGAGCGTGTACCACAACCAGGTTTTAGAAAGGTGGATGAATAATAATGCTGGTCGTGTAGTCACAGTTTTTCAAATAGGTAAAATTTTTGGAGAAGCATATTTAAAAGCCGCTGTACCTTTAAATATTATCAATGGATTTCAAAAATCTGGAATATGGCCGCTCAATTCTAATGTTTTTACTGATGTTGACTTTGTTGCTGCCAACACAACCGATCAAGTAATAAGTAACGAAAATTTGGAGCCCGATCCATCAACAAACACAGCTTCTGAGAGAATACAAGTTTCCTGTGACAACTTACAGCGATTAGCCATTTCCAAGACTTCTGTTCTTCAAACCGATCTATCGTCGTGTCTGTCAGTTGAAGAAGCGACCATCCACAGTGCTGTATCACCTTCCATTTTATCAACCTGTGCAGCCTTCGAACAAGAAAATAACGACGACCACATGCAAACATCTACTTCCGTAAGTGTAGGACATATAATTCAGAGTTTGAATAAAGGTATGGACAGCAATTTGACAACTACAGCTGCTGTTCCATTTCCGTGTACACCTAGCAAGATACCTTCCGTCCATGCTAATATTTTGCCTTCCACCTCATCTGACACTTCGGACATAGATCCCTATGCATCACCAATTGCGAGTACATCTTTTAGCATCCCTCCACAACAAGTTCGACCTTTACCTAGAATGACAGGAGAACGTAGAAAAAATAGCAAAGCCCGAGTCTCAACTCACATTGCAATCCTCACAAGCACACCTTATAAAAACTTCTTAGAAGAAGAGGCTAACAAAGAGATTAAGAAAGAATCCAAGAAAAATAGACGCAACGAAGATAAAAAACAAGAAAAAGGAAAAGGAAAGAAAAAAGCAAAGGTGGCTAAAAAAGGACCAAAACCTCAAAAAAGGAAATGTGCAGCAAGTGAATCATCTTCAGAAGACAAAAATGATGCCGAGTGTTTATTCTGCAATGAAAACTTTTCAAATAGTAATAGAGGTGAAGGCTGGATCAAATGCTGTGTTTGTTTAAGATGGGGCCACGAGGCTTGCGCTGGTGTTGATCCTAATGAAGCTGACGAGTTCACATGTGATTTGTGTGTCGATGATCGAATTTTTCTGTTCGCAAACAATTAAGACTATAAAATTATATTACGAGACTTATGAAGATTGTTGTTATTTGTTTGAATATATAATAAAGCTTTTAAAAATAGTAATAAATGTTTAATTTCTTGCATGAATTTTGTAGTAGGGTAATATGATCCCCACTTATCATTTTACCCCAACCTTGGGGATCATTTTGGACACAGGGGTGTACAAAATGATCCTTTAGTAGATCTTCACGAAAACGTTAATATAAATATTTCCCTAGGACCTACGCGATTTAGCGCCTATACAATTAATAGTTCTGTTGACTAAATATATTAACTTTAAAAGTTAGCTGCATATTCTTCTTTTACATCATTTTCTTCTTAGGGGGATCATTTTGTACCACCTTCCCCTATGTATTTCTTTATTTTCTGAATACACCAAAATATCATCAATATAATGAAGTATAAATGATTTATGTTTATTCAATATTGTATGTAAAGTTTTAACTAATGCTGCACAAGAACTTTGTAATCCATAGGGCACAACACAAAATTGGTATACAATTCCATCCACCATAAAAGCTGTGTATGGTCTACTACTTTTTTCTAAAGGAATTAGCCAGAAACTGTGTTTAAGATCTAATTTTGAGTATATTTTAGCCTTTGTTATTCTTCCAAATATTCCCTCTACATTCATGGGACTTTCATATTGTTTTACTGTGTAAGTATTTATATTCCTAGCATCCAAACATAATCTTATTTTCCCTGACTTTTTTCTAACACACGTAATTGCATTTATATACGGCGAATCAGACCTCTCTATAATTCCATCTTTCATCATTTTGCTTAATTCCTGATATACTTCATCCTTCAACTTATAAGGAATTGGATAAGTCTTAATCTTAAAATTCTTAATATCCTTATTCATCTTCAACTTGTGGGTATAATTTGATGCTATACACGTTTCTTCATTAAATAGTCTACAATACTTTTTACATAACATTTCCACTTCTTTTTGATATTGTCCACAGTTTCCTTCTAACTCATTATAATCTACCTTTGCAATATTATTATACTGTTTATTCGGCTCAACTTCCCAACTTGCATTATTTCCTAAGGTAAATGGTATTATCTGTTGTTCCCATTTTAAACATTCTTCTTCATAATCTATTACTACCTTGTGATTATTCAATTCATCTGAACCTAATATAATGTCATAATTTAAATTTTGAATAAGTAACATTTGGATTTTATATTTCTTAATACCTATTAGTATTTCTCCCATAATCATGTTGTTGGTATCGTATAATTTTTTATTATTCGCTCCCACTAATGATAATTTATTTGTTTTTATCATCATAATATCATCTTGTTTAACTTGTGACACTACTTTTTGACTAATTAAAGTAACCTCTGAACCAGTATCTATCATAATTTGGCATTTAATATTTTGGAAAACCCCCTCTATAAAAATTAACCTCCTTAGTTCATTGATTTTAATTTCATCTTCATTAACAAGAAATTCTCTAGGATGTTCATACCTAGAAGAGTAGATGATATTACGCACGTGGAAGCGACTTAGGCAAAATCCACGTTCTGTTCCTGGCCTTGACCAGTCACATCACCCTGATTTGCATTCATAACATTCACCTGTCGACTATTCTCACCTCTATCTCGCCATTCATTATTCTGATTCCCTACATTACGATTATCCTCATTTCTGCCGTTATTATCATTGTTTCTGTTCCATCTATTTCCTGATCCCCTATTCCTATCATAATTATTGTTATATGAAAAATCCCTATTTCTACTATCAAAATTCCTATTTTCCCAATTTCTACCATTTCTATTATCATTCCTATTAAAATCACTATATCCCCTATTAAACTCCCTGTTCCTATTATTAAATCTGTCATTACCACTATTCCTATTTTCCTCTCTATTCCTATCATTAAATCTATTACCGCCAGAACTCCTGTTTTCATATCTATTCCTATCATTAAATCTATTACCACCAGAATTCCTGTTTTCATACCTATTCCTATCATTAAATCTTTCATTCCCATCATTTCTACTTTCACTCGTTAAACTTCGTTCTAATCTTTGTAAATAATTTGAGAGATGTTCCATAGTTTTAATGTTGTGTATAGCTATCGTCTCAGTCACTTCATGGTTATAATGTCTCGCCACATATAATACTATTTCTTCTTCTCTCATTTCAGGTTCTAAATATTGCGCATTATTATAAAGTTGCATTGCATATGCATTATAATTTCTTCCTTTATTGTAGTCAAACTTTCCAAAATACAATTTTTCCCTAAATGTCGCCTGTTGTATTTCTCCCCAGAAATATTTACAAAATTGCTCTTCGAAATCTTTTATAGAAAAAATTTGGTTTTCTTTATTGCAAAACCAAAGTAAAGGATGTCCTGTTAACATATTACGGATTAACAATTTTTGTTCCGAGAAATCACTTGTATATTTTGTTTTACTTTTCACTATATTGACAAATACTTTTGGATGGATGGGGTTTATGTTTCCATCAAATTTAATTCCTGCATTGTTGTAGTGTGACATCATATTGGGAAGAACTCCCAATGCATTTCCTCTAACATTATTCTCCATAACTTCTTGTAGCTTCTTCTGTATATCCTCCATTTCCTTACTTAATTTTAACCCAGTTAATTCCTGATTCTTACTGCAAACTCCTTTTTGTTTTTCTACTTCTCCCTCTAGTCTTTCAAATTCTTTTCCTAAATTAATTTTTAAATTGTCCACTACCTCTTCATTAATTTGCTCTTGCAATCGTATTTGTCCTATTTCTTTTTTCATAATTTCAGTTTGTTTGTTGACTTCTTGCTCAATTTCCTCCGGTAAATTTTCTTTAATTGATTTTCTTACTTCTGTTACTCTAATTTCCAGAACTTTTTTAATTTCCCCCCTAATTTCAATCACTGTATCCTGGATGTCAGTTCTCAATTTTTTGTTTTTCTGTTCGATTTTCGTGTCACATTCCTTTTTAATATTTTTAACTTCTTTTCTTATCTTTAAATTGTCTTCTTTTATGCTATTAATTTCACTTCTAAAAAACTTAGTTATATCTTCTTTTTGCTGATCTAATTTATTCTTCATTTCTTCTTTTATATCTTTTTTAATATCTTCCCTCTTCTTCACATTATCTTTTTTTTGTTGATCAAATTTCTTATCCATATTTTTGGTTATATCTTCATTCATATTCTTGATTAGACTTTGTATCATCCTGAACATATCAGCTGAGCTCTCTTCTCTTGGTTGTGCTTGTGACATCTGTTTTTCTTGTTCATTTTCATCAGTAGTTGCTTCTGTCTCTATTTCAACCATAGTTTGATCCTGTTCTCCCCCTATCTCTACCAAATTGTCTCCTTCTTCTGTCTCTGCTTCTTCCTGTGTCTGTCCTGTTTGAATCAGCTCTTCCACTCGATAATCTCCTGCTCCTAATACTCTCTCTTCATGTACTTGTACTGCCACACTCTCAACCTCAATCTCTCCTCGATCACTACTCTCACTATTCTCTCCTACTACCTTACCATCTCTCAATCTCATTTTTTTATCCATACTTACAGTTCAAATTCCTAGATAAATACAAATAATGTGCAAATTTTTATATGAATACCTTTATACCAATAAATATTTTACAAGCAAATACCTGTTTATTATTATTAGTTATAAATAACCCAAAATCACACAAACAAATAAAATAAAAAATATTACCAAACCAAGTTTTCTAGAGTTTTGTTTTGATATGCGAAAATTTCTCAAATATTGATTATTTTAAAAGGCTCTAGTTTTGATTATTTAGAGCCCCACGTTGGGCGCCAAAATTTTATAACATATATGATAACTAGTGTTCTATTATTATAGTATTAATATAGTCATCTATAAGTTAGCATGTTATAAAGTACTTCTTACCTTGAAAATTTTTTATTTTAATATAGATGTGAAGATGAAGGTAAGATTCAAGTTAAATTAATAATTTAACATATGTTCTTATCTATTCTCTTTCTTAGGGTCAGAGTTCAACAAATCTCAACTAATAAATGGATTCAAATTTAACTAATATTGAAAATTTCAACAAAAAAAAAATAATAAAATTCAACAATCATATACCAAATTATGTTTTTGAACGATAATTCTAATTTGACCTTAACCTTACTTTTTCTTATTGTTTTGTGCGCATTGACACATTACCTTCAAAAATCAAACATCGTTAAATCAAGTGTAATGAAAAATTCTGAATTTTGTAACCAATAAATCAAATTAAACTTATCAAAGCATAAAAAAAAACAACTTATTTAAACAGTGAAACAGTGTACAAGTAAAATTAAATGTTCATCAAATACAGAAAAATCAAACACAGGAATGTTCTTTATTTTTAAAAAAATTGGAAATTGATACCGTGTTTTGAAGCTTTTGTATTCTCTCTGGACAAACTAAGGCACAGGCTATCCTTTCCTATTGGAATCCACCATTTCCCAGGACATCAATGATATACGGACACTTTATAGATTTAGACGAATAAATTGCTTCTCATCCGGAAATAATCTGCTCTTGCATCAAATGGTGAGTAAACTAATACTCTCTTTCTTATTAGACACTAGTTTTACTTTAGTTAAATTAACTCAGGAAGCATTTATATAAATGAACTGCTCAGCCCACCATTTCTAACATTCATTTCTCCATAAATATGAACTTTAATTCTTACCAGTGGATATCAGGAGTTGTCTTGTGGTTTCGTTAACACTTTTTACTACTTTTATACTTTCTTTTATAAGTATTTTAAAAAAAAATCGAAATTTTAACCGAGCAAAATTTATTACATGTTATCACTTTAAAAGCCCAAAAACAAGCGAGAGATTCAGAAATCAACAACTTAACAACTGAATCCCCAAACAATCTTACACTATCATTATTATGTTCTATTCGCCTACTAAATTATTGATCAAATAAAATTACTAAAAATCTAATAATTAATTCCTTATTTACATTTTAATACAATAGACATTCTTTTAAAATTTGCTAAACTTTTGATGAGTTGTTAATTTTATAATATCTTTCGCCTACTAATTATTTGTCAAATCCAATTACTAAAAATCTAATACCTACTTAATTCATTATTTACATTTAATACAATAATCATTCTTTTAAAATTTGCTATACTTTCAATGAATTATTAACTTTATAATATCTTATCTACAATATAATCTAATATCTTTCTATTTTCAGAACTTTTCATTTGGAAATTAAACTAATAACAAATCACAATATGGCTTGAAAACAAACATTGTCTATTTTGAAAGTAAGTACAATTTTTTTATTTCCTTCTATAAATTCTAATATTTTATACTAAAATTTATGTAAAACTTTACATTGATGTCTTAACATTTGGTTTTCTTATTTCATTTTATCTTAATTTATTTAAAATCGGTTTTAATTACTAAGGTATCGTAAAATTTATAAACTTTTTCAATATTTACTCTCATTATCTATTTAATACATGATCATTAGAATTTTATATGTTATAGATTAAATTATATTATTTTGATTCTTTGAAATGAATATCTCTTATATGTACTTGTATATTTTAATTTTTCATTTTGTTTTATTTTTTCTTTTTAGGTATTGAGAAGAAGACGATTATAAATTATACCACATTTAATACATTTGCACTCTGCCTTGGAATGAGAATATATTTTCCTTTTCTCTATTTTTATTAATTTTCTTTATATGTACTTAATTGAAATAGCATAGTAACTTATATCATCTCAATATATATATATATATATATATATATATATATATATATATATAGAGAGAGAGAGAGAGAGAGAGAGAGATGCGCGTTAGCAGAACATATCAATAAAACACAACATCAGGATGGACTACGATTCTACTAGAATTTTAGATATTGAACCCAACTACACTAAGAGACTTTTCCTAGAAATGGCTTGGATCCACCAAGAACAAAACTGCATTAATAAGAAAACAGATATAAAACACCTAAGTGAAATTTATTCATACCTATTAAATTACGAGGTCAATAAAACATCAATTGACGCTAACGGCATACTACCAGATATTTAAATACTAAGAATAGTATGTCAATGCATTTGATAATTCTTTAAGAAGTATAATTTTAATATGTTGAATTTGTTAATGACTAAAAAACTTTAAACAATTCACTAATGAAACACTCAATCATTATTTCCTTAGTTAAATAATTTCTCCACCAAATGTATTTTCATGTTTTATGTTGTTTGTCTCGATTTTCTTAGATTGGTACATAATAATACAATAATCTTAAAGTGATTGTAATTTCATCATTACTAACTGATTGTACTGAGAGGGCATACAGCAAAAGGCCAACCTTGATAACGAACTGACGTCTGTCTAACATAATAAAAGAAGAATTGTTCTAACCTTAATTTGTACCGGCCGAAGTACGACCAAAGAATTTTAAACATTATGGTGAATTTTATTGATAATTTTTAATTAACTTTTAATATTTTATTGTGATTAAGTAATCCGGAAACTTATTATGTGTTTTTAATCATTTTATTATACAAAGCTTCAACTGTATTAGATAGTTTTGTTATTCATGACGATCACTCATCATATTTTAACATCATTGTGTAACATCCTCAAAAAAGATGTAAGTTAGTGCACATTGTAATTAATTAATTCTTAACTAACACACCACACTTTATAGAATCCCTGATGATGGAAATCAGTTAATAAAATTTCCGAAAGCTTGGAGACATCTTTACAGAGTTTTCTTTACACCTTTTGCTGCTGTCCCCAATAGATTGGTTATAGTTTTATTCTTAACTAGTCAGCAAAGACTACCCATCTACTCTATATATATATATATATATATATATATATATATATATATATATATATATATATATATCTTAATATATATAAATTACGTGTCACGTTGTTTGTCCGCAATGGACTCCTAAACTACTTAACCGATTTTAATCAAATTTGCACACCGTGTGCAGTTTGATCCAACTTGAAAGATAGGATAGCTTACATTTTAATTTATAGTCGCAATATTATTTTATTGCAAATTATTTGTTTATTAAATTGTTATTATATTAAATATGATATTATCATTTTGAAAGTCTTCATGTAAGGTCTTAGTAGCTAATTTGGATCAGCGGCTGATTATGACATTTCGGCTGGGTTATCGTAATGGGATCGATTACGCCAGAGGGAAGTTTTTTTTTTGTTTTTACATGTGAAAACAGTAATTATTATTTTAATTTTAACTGTTAAAACTAATTTAAAAAGTTTTTAGATACAACTACCGAACTACCCTTAATTTTTTAACAAGGAAACAATCCTCTCTATGATCAATCACAGCGTTGTATGACTTAATATTTTTGCATTATCAAGGATGCTGTGCATTGTTGAGATGACATTTAAATTCAGTTTTAATTATTGGAAAGTTTTAAGGAAAAGTGGTCCTGTTGTCACGTATTCCAATGATACCGTCAGATTTTACTATACCCTTTAGAAGGCTACAGTTTCCAATTCGTGTAGCTTTTGCCATGTCGATAAATAAGTCACAAGGTCAAACAATGTCCATTTGTGGTTTAGACTTGGACAATCCATGTTTTTCTCATGGGCAACTATATGTTGCATGTTCACGTGTAGGGAAACCGTCGAATCTGTTGGTGTTAGCTAAAGACAGGTTAACCAAAAATATTGTGCACCGATTAGTGCTAAATTAAATTGAAAATAAAAAGTAATTATAATTTAAAATAATAAATATTATTTTTAAATATTTAAGACTATCTGCCCTACCTACCTCATTCATAAGTTAAAGTGTTACATGTTAATTACTTTGTAATGTCACATAGGTGATAGAGTAGTTTTGCCCTACATATTAATTTATTAGTTTATATTTTACTGTATTGTTATGTATTACATTTTACAAGGTAAAAGGCATTACGTTAGATCTTGGCACGTGTTTAAATAGTTTAATTTTTATTCTCACGTAGAATATGAATTGGCTATAAAAGCAGGTTGTTGAGGTCAGACACCAGGAGTTTGTAGTCTGAGGTTGTCTGTAAGGATCACCCTTTAAGGTGTTCCTAAAACAGACCCTTGGGTCTGGGCCATTGTGACTCTTGACGTATTTTCGTGAGTAAGTGTGACATGCAACCATGTAGTTTATTTGGTAAGATTAGTAAAGATTATTGTATTCAGTTATTCCCTATTCATAATGTTTATTACACATTCGTATTGCTTATTTATTGGTTAATATATTTGTTGTTTGTTTTCTGTTGTTTATCTCATCTTCCCCTTGATTAGTTTTCTGCCTTCAGCAGGATACCCAACCGGGAGTGCCTTTAGTAAGCTACCCCTTATCCTATAACACTAAGGCACATTCTCCCAAATCTCTCCAGGCGTGACAGTAATATACTCATTTGTTAGAAACTTTAATAAAAATAATAATAAATTTTAAAATTCTTTTGTATTGATTTTTGCTTAATATCAATCCAGTGAATTTTTATACCAGCTTTAACGTTTCCGTCTTCATTCGTAAATAATAATTTCATTGTATTAAGGGGTTGCAGTAGTAGAAAATCTGTCATGGAGGTCGCCATATTTTTTACAAATGGCATATATGTAAACAAGCATGGTGGTCTCCATGACTGATGTTCTCCTACTGTTCCTCTTAAATAGATTACTACAATGTAATATAACAAAAAACTTAGCCACAGCAACGCGTGGCCGGGTCAGCTAGTATATATATATATATATATATATTGTGATATTATCCTATTATATGTTATAAATTAAAGAACAGATCAAATTAAGTTATTAATAAATTCATTAAAAAAAATTCGAAAAGAGGTTGACCGTAAAGGCCATCCTTGCAACTTCCCGCTAATTTTAATCGCAAAGCTATTTTGACGTTTTTGAGTTTTTTTTTAATGTTCAAGACGGCATTCGACGCAGTTTTTTAAGACATAAAAATGTTATTTGAAGTGCAAAATCAATTAGTAAAAAAATCTCAAAAATTAAAAAAAAAACAATTTTTTGAAATTTTTCGACAACGATATCTCACGAACGAATCAACCGATTTTAATTTTCAAAACGGCATTCGACGTGGTTTTTTAAGTTTAAGAGCTGATTAGATTTTGAAATTGATCGATGTAATAGCAAAAAAGATATGCCCAAAAAACATCATTTTTACCAATTGTTTTTTTCGGTTATTTTAAAATTTCTCGAAATCTACCGGCGCGAATCGGTTCAAACTTACAGGGTATCTAAGTTAGATGAAACTCTTTGTAATGCTTTTTATTTCATTCCGATCGGTCAAGCCGTTCAAAAGTTATAAGAGGTTTACATACATCCACACACACACACACACACACACATCCACACGTACATACAGACATACAGACACCCTCGTAAAAATAGTCAGGGGAGGTTCCTAAGACCTCAAAACGTTGAGATCCGATGAAAACTCGATTTTCGAAAAACGGGGTGAAACCAATAACTTCCCGATTTTAAAAAAAATTTTAATTTTTTTTAGCGGGAAGTTAAAAAGGAATATTCTTGATCCTGGGCAGAATACAAAGTTTAGGTTGTATATAAATAGTATTAATTTTCTTCAAGTTCCTTAGTTTTAGTGTTTTTTTAATTTTTTCTTCGTTCCTAAAAAAAGCAAACATAAATTTAAAAATAAAATATAAGGAGTACCATGATATATTCATAATTATAAATAAAAGGAATCATGTAATTTTCTTTCTATAAAACAAGAAATTTGTCTGAGAAAGTATGCTAGAAATAATATTTTTTTTTATGCAAAGAATAAGTTCAAATATAAATTAAATGTAGAATTATATGCTGTATTAACTAATGCTATGAGTATTTAAAAGTTATTATTATGGTTTAAATTTTAAATGAAAAAATTTATTAAAAGAATGAAATGAAAAGTTTTAATATTAATAGTAATAAATAAAAAACATAAATTTGTATAAGAATCCTAGGTATAAGATAAATTGTAAATAGAAATTAATCAAGTGCACGGATGTCATAAATTAAGTTATTATTAAGTAGGCATCAGATAGATACTAATAAGAATTGTTAGGATAGTTGTTTTTTGTTATTTTTGTTTTGGAAGTTGTTGATTTTAAACGACTCTCGCTTGTTTTTTGTTCAGAAAGAGAAAAGACGTGTTAAATTTGCTCTTGTAATTTTTTACGATTTTTATTAAAAAATTTCAATATAAATCAGTCTTGAGTAATTGAATATTATTATAAACGTCTGTAAGAAGAAAACTAAAGTATATTGGTAAGCAGAAAGTTAATTTTTATATAAATAAAAGAAATCAGAAGATGAGAACGTGATAGCAAATGGTGCTATGAATGTAATCTTGAATTTCCAAGTACGTGTTAAATAGAAAGAAGGAATAAGTACATACCAGCGTTGCAGAGTTCATTAAGCAGTTAGAAGACCTTTTTCTTGAACGAGTTTATGGTTTCTTTTGATAATCCTGTAGCAGACTAGCTGAGAGAATTCATAGATCCTGGAGTCACGGTATTAATATTGCACTATTCACCTTAATAAAGAACTTTCTTGTGTTTTATATATATAATTGGATGAACAATTAATTTCCTCATTTTCACTTTTACTCTATTCACATATTTTATTAGTTTTAAGAATTTTTTGATATGTATAATACCACCATTTATTAATCTTTTCATATCATTTTACTCACATAATTAGTAATCATAGAATCTCACATTGACGAGAAGATAGGTTACAGATCTTCTTCTTTTTAATTTAAACATCCATAGGTATCATTTGGTACATAATAGTTATTATGCATATAATTTCAAGACAATATCAAATTAATAAAATAAAACATTGGATTCTGCCCTGAGATAGAGTCGTTGATAAAAAAATTTATAAACAATAATTCAATTCACATCAAATTTTAAAGTTAAATATAATTATTTTAAATTTACATCATTTTAAATATAACATATAATCAGATAAACAACACAAAATTATAAACAATTAATAATATACATTTACATTTTCATATATGTTATAATATATATATATATATATATATATATATATATATATATATATATATATGTTATGATGTAGTGTTTCACGGATGGTAGAATGAACACCTGAACCGCACCCCCCACCAATTACAGAACAGCGATATAATCTGCGCCGCCGCCGACACATATAAAAGCAGCAGCACAGGACCACGCAGCTCATTCCAAGTTTAGCAGCCGCAAAGGAAGCATCACTTGAAAATGCCAGCTGAGATGTTGGCGAAACGTCGTGAAGACACAAACAACCAACGGATTGAAACCCGGAACACCACTACTGTTCATTCTACCATCCGTGAAACACTACATCATAACATAGTACACCTCTACGGGGAGGAGACCTTCAGAACAACAAAACGCTTCGAAACACTAAGGTCCAAAATCACAACTTTATGTTGCGACATAACATTTCTAATAAGATGCCGCGACAACAACGTTCTGCCTACGTGTACCAAATTGACTTACCACCTAAGAACAAAAAGAGCAGAAAATATCATAAGAAACACGAGCAAGTCTCTTCTAAGAGAACAAATTCGAGAAAAACGGCGACAACTTGCCCAAACAGAAAAAGCAGCCTATGATCTACATCTGCAACTGAGTAAAGAAATTCACCCGTTACTCTGGCAAAAAGTAGATGAGTTATCAACCTGGAGGACAAAAACAGACTTCAAGAACAGAACCGACAAACAGAAAAATAAATTTGCTCGACTTCAGAAGAAAACCGAACCAAAATTAGAGCCACTCGATATCAATAAAGTGGTTAAAAACCTCTCTGACTACCAACTCTCAGAGGAAGAGAAACACATCCTCAGCAAGGGTTTTAACTTTGCAGTGACACCGAAGACGATCCCAACAGAGGACATAATCGCGAACATCGAAGCAGCATTAGACCAAAAGCCGGACGATGAGGCCGAAATAATACGTCAAGACGTAGCACGTATTCTCAGGACCAGCAAACCACCAAAACCGAACATAAAACCGTCCGAAATGAGAGCCCTCAACAATCTAAAGGCAAACAAAGACATCACTATATTGAAAGCGGACAAGGGAGATGTCACAGTGGTGATGAATACGGAAGAATATAGAACGAAAATGGCGGACATACTCCAAGACGACACATACAAAAAAGTTGCAAGAGACCCAACTACATACCTAGAGAAGACAACAAAAGATAAAATCAAAGCCGCCAACCTTGGGGCAGAAATCGAGGCTCGCATAATTCCTCGGGAAAAAGCTAGCAGATGCCCTAAACTATACGGGTTGCCAAAAATTCACAAGGAAGGAGTGCCATTAAGACCAATCGTTAGCGCTATAGACTCACCAACTCAACAACTCGAAAAATATCTTGCAGAGAAAATGCAGCCAACCAGCGAAGAAGCAGATTCCTACGTCAAGAACTCAGAACACCTGACAAATATAATTAAAAACCTAAAACTACACAAAGATGACCTCCTAGCTAGCCTAGATATCAAGTCGCTTTACCCAAGCGTACCAATTGACGAGGCCCTAGACCAAATAGCTATAAATGAAGATTTCCCAAGACACATCATCGAACTTGCAAGACACTGTCTGAAGAATACGTACTTCTCTTATGAGAACAACTTGTATAGACAAACAGAAGGCGCCCCCATGGGATCCTCACTATCACCAGTAATCGCCAACCTCTACATGAAGTACTTCGAAACCAATGCACTAAGTAAAGCTAAAATGAAGCCAACCTTTTGGAAACGCTACGTGGACGACATCTTTATCATATGGCCTCATGAAAGACCCAATCTGGACAATTTCCTTGATGAACTAAACAACATCCACCACCGAATACAGTTCACGTTAGAAGTTGAAGAGAATGTCCAATTGCCTTTTCTGGACCTACTTATTACAAGAAACAATGACCTTACAATTGATTACACAGTATACAGAAAACCTACACACACTAATAGATATCTGAATGCTAGATCTCATCATCACCCTTCCCAATTGCAATCGGTAGCCAGCACACTAATATCCAGATCTATACGCCTAACAAAAACAACGAACCGACAAGAAGAACTCCAAAACATCACAACCGCCCTAAGACAAAACGGATACCATGAACACACAATCAAAAAAGCACAAAAACAAGCCACGAGACCAACAACAAATAAGGAAGAATATGACATGTCCAAACCAAAAACTAAACTGACATTAAAGTGGTAGCTTCCTGATTGGGAACTGCATATGCTTCAACCCATTTAGTGAAGTAGTCCATTACAACAAAGATGTACTTGTTTCCTACATCGGTCTGTGGAAGTGGCCCCAATACATCTACTGCGATTCTTTCAAAAGGACTTCCAACCAGGTATTGCTGCATTTCCGCCTTCGGTTTTCGGTGCGGACCGTTACTGGCAGCACATGTAGTGCATTTACGACACCAATCTTTAACATCATTAGTGCAATTTACCCAGTAAAATCTATCTCGGATCTTTTGCAGCGTTTTCGTGATACCCAGATGTCCTCCAGAACTATTATTATGCATCTGTTTTAAAATTTCCGGTACAGCATTTCTTGGGACCACTATTTGTTTCCTTGATTCTGTGCCCTCGGAATTTTCTACAAGTCTTTTAACAAGCCCCCCGTCCAAAATTAAAGAGTTCCATTGGGACCAGTATGCTTTTAAAGCAGGAGAGGATAAGGATATCTCTCTCCACAACGGACGACGGTCCATTCTCTTTCACTCCCTAATCTTTCTCAGAACGGGATCGTTTTCTTGTTGCTCCTCCAGCATAGAGCTCTCGTCTTCTGGCACAACCTTAACTAAGGCAAGTTTTTCCTCGTTCTGCTCCATACGGGTACAATGGGGGCAATCAGGTCGACATGGTCTTCTGGAAAGTGCATCAGCATTACGATGTCTGGTTCCAGGTCTGTGCTCGATTTCAACATCATATTCCTGCAGTTTTTCGAGCCATCTTGCTATCTGTCCTTCTGGGTTCCTAAAGCTAAGTAGCCACTTTAAACTAGCATGGTCTGTTCTGATCAGAAATTTTCTGCCATACAGATATTTATAAAAGTGTTCGACGGATTTTACAACTGCTAACAGTTCCCTCCGAGTTACACAGTAGTTCTTTTTAGCTTTCGATAAAGTTTTGCTGAAGTAACCAACCACTCTTTCCTTACCGTCTTGTAGCTGTGACAAGACGGCTCCAATTCCCACATTGCTGGCGTCGGTGTCCAGAATAAGCTTACCATCAGGAAGTGGATAAGCAAGAACAGGTGCTGACGTAAGCTGTTTCTTCAATATTTCAAACGCCTTTTGACATTCCTGATCCCAACAGAAGGACTTATCTTGTTCTGTCAAACGTGTCAAGGGTTTGGCGATGTCTCCAAAATTCTTGACATATCGTCGGTAATAGGAACAAAGACCCAAGAAACTCCGGAGCTGATGTTTGTCGATAGGGATTGGCCATTCCTGAACGGCTTGTATCTTAGCGGGGTCAACAGCAACGCCATCCTTGCTTACGTTATGTCCTAAATAGTTGACCTGTCTCTGGAACAAGTGGCATTTCTTAACATTCAATGTTAGATTAGCGTTCTGTAATCTTTTAAAAACTTCTTCCAGGTTAGATAAATGTTCCTTAAAGGTCTTACCCATTATGATGATGTCGTCTAGATAAACTAGACAAGTTTCCCATGACAAACCCCGCAGGATGTTCTCCATTAGTCGTTCAAACGTCGCAGGAGCATTACAGAGGCCAAATGGAAGGACCGTGAATTGCCATAACCCTGATCCACTGGTAAAGGCAGTCTTTTCTTTGTCTGCAGGATTCATTTTAACTTGCCAATATCCGCTTTTAAGGTCCAAGGTAGAAAACAGATTAGAACCCGCCAAAGCGTCGAGGGCATCATCAATCCTTGGCAGAGGATAACTGTCCTTCTTAGTGACATCATTTAGCTTTCGATAGTCGACACAAAACCGTATTGATCCGTCTTTCTTTCTCACTAATACCACAGGAGAAGCCCACGGACTACTGGATGGTTCGACTATGCCATTTTGAATCATTTCTTTAAGGGCTCTGTCTGCTTCTTCCTTTTTAACTTGAGGCATCCTTCGGGGTACCTGTCGAATCGGACGTGCATCACCAGTGTCAATTCTATGTTGTACAACATCAGTTCTTCCCAGTTTACTTTTAGAACCAAATACAGGTTTATAACGGTAAAGTAGATCTCTTACCTGTTTCTTTTCTAATTTTGACAAAGAGGGGTCTAATTTTGTCATTAATTGTTCAATTTCGTTGGTCTCATCTGTTTCCGTAACATTTATCTTGTGAATTATGGCCATTACTGGTTCTAAACTTCCCATTTCCGTGTCCTTTCGGAGAAAAACTGAATGATCGTTCAAGTTGATAACTCGGATGGGTACCTCTTTGGCGGATCTAACAAGAGTCTTACCCACAAGCAGTCCCTTTCCCAATTCATGGTCATGGTTCTTCGGCTCTATCATGGCTGGGGCACCATCTGGCTCCAGTCCATCCAACCGCACTGTGACGACACATTCGCAGCTTGCCGGAAGTTCGATATCATCGATTAGCTTAATCGAGGCATTGTCAACTTGTTTTCGGTGCAGGAATATTTCTTCATTACCAGTACGAAGGATACGTTGGCGAAGATCCAAATGAAAACCACAGTGGAGCATAACATCCATGCCCAGAACAACATCTTCATCAACGTCAGCCACCAGCACTGAGTGAACAAGAGAGGTTGAACCAAACTGTAACGTCACCTGTATCTCACCGTAGACTCTAGCAGAATTTCCGGTAGCGGTACGCAGTCTCCAACTGGTAGGCAACATCTTATTTCGCATAATGATGGTTGGTCGGACGATAGTTTTTGTAGCTCCAGTGTCTACCAGCATGCTAATATTCTTCCCATCAAGGAGGCCATCTACATATAAGCTGTCCACGTGATGTCGCAGAGTTGCCAATTTAATGGTGTGAGGGACTTCGGGAATGTTTGGGGTCGAAGTCGCCCTCCAGGAGTCAGCCCGTTTAAAGTTTTCCTGCTGCTGGAGTACTTCAGCAGGAGATTTCTCTTTATGGGGGCAAGTATTTCTTATATGGCCTAGTTCTCCGCAGTTCCAGCATCTCACTGGGCGCCTTCTTTTTGGAGATAACTTCATAAACCTCTCTACTACCGCTTCAACGTCGCTAACGGAATGAACGGCATGGTCGTAGTTACCGGTGATTTCCCTTAGTCGAGCAACTCCACGTGAGGCCTCCGTCGCCGCCTCAAACTCCAGGGCAATGGTCAAGGCGTCCACAAGAGTCTTCGGCCACGCCAACCGTACAGCGCGCTGCAACTCGACGTCTCGAAGACCATCGGTAAAGGTTTGGACTGCTAGGCACTCCAGGAAATCCTCCGCTGCATTTGAATACGCAAGTCGTACCATTCTTGCTACATCCGCTTCAAATTCCTGGATAGTTTCTCCATTTTTCTGTTTTCGGCTCTTTAACTGCATTCGGTACACCGGTTGTAGATGAGTTTGACCATAACGCACCTCTAGACGATTCAACAATAACTCGAAGTTGTCAGCTTCATCCGGTGTCAATGATTGCAAGACGTCTAAAGCTTCGCCTCGCAGAGCTACGGTTAGGGACAATGCTTTCTCCTGGGATGACCATCCATTAGCTCTGGCCGCTGCGTCGAATTGTTTCAGGTAATTTGGCCAGGAAGTCTTCCCGTCGAAGGTCGGGGGTTTCATCGTCGTTCGTACCTGGGTAGTCTCCCCATTTCCTCGTCGGTCGACGTCTACGTGGCAGGTTTCCATCCTTTCTGCATCTCCGTCGCCGTGGTGGATGGGCTGGTTTCGACGACAAGCTTCGTGTTCTCGTTGAAGCTTCCTTATTTCGGACTGCATTTGCTGGTTGATCTGGTTTTGCTTGTCTCGCAAGGTGGCGACTTGTTGATTTTGTTCGTCTCGCAAGCTGGACACTTGCTGATTTTGTTCGTCTCGCAAGCTGGACACTTGCTGATTTTGTTCGTCACGAAAAGTGTACATTTCGGAGCGCAAATGCGATATTTGCTGGGAGAAGGAACTGGATAACTCTTCTGGTAGGGTAGACATCCGTTGTGATAGCTGGGACACCTCTTCGCGCTGGCTTCTTATCTGACTGGATAGCTCCTCTTGCTGGCTCGTCATTCGTCCTGATAGCTCCTCTTTCAGCTGGGACATATCTTCGCGCTGGCTCTTCATCTGACTGGATAGCTCCTTATGTTGGCTCGTCATTCGTCCTGATAGCTCCTCTTTCAGCTGGGACAGTTGTTGAGCTAGTTCAGAATTTGCTTTTTGAACTGGGTCTTCGAACTCCACAGCGTCAGGGTCCAAATTATTATTTACGTAGTACTCACGGAGCCTTCTCAACAATACGGATTTGCTTCCAGTAGTTTCCAACTCTAATTCTTCAAGCTCTCTTCTGAGCTCAGCCACCAATAGTTCATTTATCTTTTTTCCAGGCATTCTTGTATCTTCACCCCACACCTGACACCAATTTGAAACACGTATGGGGGCTTTTTTACACAATTTATTTACAAAATTGTTAAGATACACTGAACTCTGCTGGATAACGTCTAACTACTTGACAATACAATGAACTCTTCTAAACACTTGACTCGAACTGACGTTAACTGCCCGTGCATCCCCTTATATACAACATTATTTAATCTAGTCAGTGTGTTTAGAAGCTTCTAGAATTTTCTAGAAACATTATTTAAAATGGTCAGTTGATATTTTTACAAACTTCTAAAAATCAACTGTCAACAACAATCTTTCACATTAAGGTCCCTTCCTTTACGGTTATCCCGTTACAATATTATAACATATATGAAAATACCTCGAAAATTTTAATTTATTTTAATATAGATGTGAATAAGGTAAGATTCAAGTTAATTTCTTTTATTTTAATGATTGCTACTTTAACATAAGTTCTTATCTATTCTCTTTCAAAGGGTCAGAGTTCAAAAAAATCTCAACTAATAAATGGATTCAAATTTAACTGATATTGAAAATTTCAAAAAAAATAATAAAATTCAACAATTATACCTATACCAAATTATGTTTTTGTACGATAATTCCAATTTAACCTTAACCTCACATTACCTTCAAATTTCAAACATCATTAAATCAAGGGTTATGAAAAATTCTGAATTTTGTAATCACTAAATCAAATTAAACTTATCAAAGAATAAAAAAAAAACAACTTATTTAAACAGTAAAACAGTGTACAAGTGAAAGTAAATGTTCATCAAATACAGAAAAATCAAACACAGGAATGTTCTTTATTTTTAAAAAAAATTGGAAATTGATACCGTGTTTTGAAGCTTTGGTATTCTCTCTGTACAAACTAAGGCATAGGCTATCCTTTCCTATTGGAATCCAAACATTTCCCAGGACATCAATGATATACGGACACTTTATAGATTTAGACGAATAAATTTGCTTCTCATCCGGAACTTATTTGCTCTTGCATCAAATGGTAAGTAAACTAATACTCTCTTTCTTATTAGAAACTAGTTTTACTTTAGTTAAATCACTCAGGAAGCATTTATATAAATGAAGTGCTCATCATACAATTTCTAACATTCATTTCTCCATATATATAAACTTTAAGTCTTACCATCGGCTATCAGGAGTTGTCTTGTGGCTTTGTTAACACTTTTTACTACTTTTATACTTTCTTTTATAAGTATTTTAAAAAAAAAATCGAAATTTTAACGGAGCAAAATTTATTACATGTTATCACTTCAAAAGCCCAAAAACAAGAGAAAGATTCAGAAAATCAACAATTTAACAACTGAATCCCCAAACAATCTTACACTATCATTATTATGTACTATTCGCCTACTAAATTATTAATCAAATAAAATTACTAAAAATCTAATACCTAATTCCTTATTTACATTTTAATACAATAGACATTCTTTTAAAATTTGCTAAACTTTTGATGAGTTGTTAATTTTATAATATCTTTTGCCTACTAATTCTTTGTCAAATCAAATTACTAAAAATCTAATACTTAACTCATTATTTACATTTAATACAATAATCATTCTTTTAAAATCTGCTATACTTTAAATGAATTGTTAATTTTATAATATCTTATCTACAATATAATCTAATGTCTTTCTATTTTCAGAATTTTTCATTTGGAAATTAAACTAATAACAAATCACAATATGTCTTGAGAACAAACATTGTCTATTCTAAAAGTAAGTACAAACTTTTTTTATTTCCTTCTATGAGTTCTAATATTTTATACTGAAATTTATGTAAAACTTTACATTGATGTCTTAACATTTGGTTTTCTTATTTCATTTTATCTTAATTTATTTAAAATCGGTTTTAATTACTAAGGTATCGTAAAATTTATAAACTTTTTTAATATTTACTCTCATTATCTATTTGATACATGATTATTAGAATTTTATATGTTATAGATAAATTATATTATTTTGATTCTTTGAATATCTCTTATATGTACTTGTGTATTTTAATTTCTCATTTTGTTTTATTTTTTCTTTTTAGGTATTGAGAAGAAGACGATTATAAATTATCCCAAATTTACTACATTTGCACTCGGCCTTGGATTGAGAATATATTTTCCTTTTTTCTATTTTTATTAATTTTCTTTATATGTACTTAATTGAAATAGCATAGTTGTTGAAGCCAATTAACCACAAAGAATCCTTTTAATTAGAACTTTATTGAAATTTGTACAAAATGCTAGTTTTACAATTGAACGTTAATTAATTGTCAAAAGTGACTTATATATACATATAACAACTGAGATTCACAATTATAAATTTTGAACATCAACACTTCCTCTCAAAATTTAATAATTAGTTATCTTCAACAACCGTTAAGCCCATCATTCTTCTTAGGTTATTGAATTGACTTCTAGGTAAAGCTTTTGTCATTATATCAGCAATTTGATTATTGCTCGAAACATAATTTATTTTCATTACACCATCTTGAAATTTTTCTCTTATGAAGTGAAATCTTATTTCAATATGTTTCGATCTTTTGTGGAATTCAGGATTTTTAATGAGTTTTATAGCACTCATATTGTCAACATACAATATTGGTTTTTCTTTAAGTTCTGTTATGTCTTTAAACAAAAACTGCAACCAGATTAAGTCTTTAGTTGATTCACTAGCTGCTATGTACTCAGCTTCAGTGGTTGAAAGAACAACACTATGTTGTTTGTGAGTTGACCAACATATTAGGGAGCCTGAATACATACAAGCAGTTCCAGTCCGCGATCTTCGTGTTTCTGAATCCCCTGCATAATCTGCATCGCTAAAAACCTTTAAAATACCTGCTTCTGTATTTTCTTTGTAATGAAGCCCTAAGTTCTTACTCCCTTTCAAGTATCTGAATATTCTTTTCACAGCACACCAATCTGATTTCGATGGGCAATTTAGCTTTTCAGATACAGTACTTACGGCAAATCCAATATCTGGTCGTGAAGCAATCATTAAAAACATTAAACTTCCCACTGCTTCACGATATGGAACATTTTCTTCCAGTTTTTCTTTACTTAAATTTTGAATATCTCCAATTTTCTCACATGGGGTACTATTAGGCTTACAATCAAGCATATTAAATTTTGTCAAGATCTTTCTTACATACGCTTCTTGATTAATAAAAATACCATTTTCCATTTTCTTAATTTCCAGACTAAGATAATTTTCTAAGGGTCCCACAGTAAATTTAAAGGAGTCTTTTAATGCTTGTATAAACGAGATAGCTTCATTTTCTTTCGATGTCACTATAAGACCATCGTCAACATATATAGCAATTAATAATTTATCATTTTCTCGATTCCTTACAAACAAGCATGGATCGGCTGAACTAGGTTTAAGATCTTCTTCTTTTAAGAACTTTACAAAACGTTCATTCCAACATCTTGGTGACTGTTTTAAACCGTATAAACTACGGTTCAATTTACAAACCCTATCCGTTCCGTCTTCAAAACCTTGAGGTTGTGCCATATATACTTCTTCTTTTAGGACTCCGTATAAAAAGGCTGTTTTAATGTCGAATTGGAAACAAATTAAATTTTCAGACGCTGCAACACTCAAAACTGCTCGTATAGTATCGAAACGTGCTACAGGACTGAATACCTCATCGTAATCCATTCCAGACTTCTGTAAAAAACCTTTCGCTACTAACCTAGCTTTATACCTGTTTACACTTCCATCTGTATTAGTTTTGATTTTAAAAACCCATCTGTTGGGAATTAACTTTCTATTTGGAGGTAGTGAGACCAAAGTCCAAGTACTATTTTCATGAAGTGATTCCATTTCCTCTTCCATAGCCTTCATCCATTTATCTTTGTCATCTGATTTGACGGCTTGGTTAAAATTCTCTGGTACTTCCAATATAAAACATTCTGCTAATAAAATATAGTCTTCCAGATAACGAGGTAAACGAGTCGTTCTTCTTCCACGACCGAGCATTTCCACGACTTCTTCTTGGGATTCGTTAGGTGTGTTTTCTAGCAAGGAATCTTCCTCTACATCTCCACCTTCAATACTACTACTTTCTCCCTCTACTTCTCTGCCATCATTGTTCATATTGCTATTTTCATCCACTTCCTCTCTACCTTCATTGTTTATACTGCTGTTACCTTCTTCCTCTAGCTCTATAATGTCGTTGTTTTTATCTTGTCTATTCAAATTTAGTGTTACTTCCAAAGGAATTTTCTTTTCAATAATTTCGTCTTCTCCAAATACGACATCTCTACTTCTAATTATTTTATTTTTATTTTGAATCCAAATTCTAAATCCATCTTTCTCACCGCAGTATCCAACAAAGTAACCAAGAATACTCTTTTTATCTAATTTACGTCTTTGTTGTTTTGGTACATGAACGTAACATTTGGATCCAAATATTCTTAAATGATCAATAGAATTAATTTCTTTATTTGTCCATAAAGCTAAAGGTGATTTGTTTCGAATAGGAGTAGGCCCTGTTCGATTTAAAACATAAGTTGCAGTATTAATAGCCTCTGCCCACAAAAACAAAGGTAAACTCTTTGAGTGAATCATAGATCTTGCACATTCTACCAAGGTTCTATTTTCTCTTTCAGCAAGTCCATTTTGTTCTGGGGTATATGGCATTGTCACTCTGAAATTAATACCTTTATTTTGCAAAAGATTACGAACTTTAGAATTATCAAACTCTTTTCCACCGTCGCTTAGAAATTCTTTTATTGCAACTCTAGTAGTTTGAGCTTCTTCTAAAAATACTTTTAGGCTATCAAATACTTCGTCTTTTGTTTTTAAAAAGAAAACCCGACGATATTTCGAAAAGTCATCTTTAAAACAAACATAATAATTTGCTCCTCCTAATGACGTGACTTGCATTGGACCACAAACATCTGCGTGAATTATTTCACCTGGCATGCTTGGTCTATTCTCACGTGTTTTAAACGGTAATTTTTGTTGCTTACCCCAAATGCATCCTTCACAAAACTCACTTTCTTCATCTGTTGCAATCTCTATTCCGTAAGTTTTTAGAATTCTTTTTACATGCCTCTTATTCTGATGACACACTCTTTCATGCCACAATTGCAAACTATTTCCATAAGAAGCTGTATAGACTTCAGCAGGTATTTCTGGGATACATGTCTTCATATCTAAGGCATAAAGTCCACCTGATAATTGTCTCCCAGTCATACAAATTTTATCGTTTTTCATAAAGTAACAACCATTTTGATTTACTTTAAACTCAAAACCTTTCTTAATGGTTTGACCTACAGATAACAGGTTTCTGGTAACTTCTGGAACAAACCAAACATTTTCAAGATGATTTCTAAAATATCTATTATAAATTTTCATTTCTACATTTATATTACCTTGCCCATAGGCTAAAATTACATTACCATTTCCAATACGAATTTCTTTTGGAGAAACGAAACTTTCGTAACTAGCAAAACTATTCTTATTCTTAGTCATGTGAACTGATGCTCCTGAGTCAGCAATCCAAATATCAGCCTCACATAGAAGTAATTCTTCGGATTCACATGGAAATGCTTCGCCTTCAGCAATACAATTATTTCGAGAGAATGAATTCTTGTTTGCTCCTTTATTTGGACAAGTTTTTGCAAAATGACCAACTTCATGACATCTAAAACACTTAAACATTCTAGACTCACCTTTATCCTTTCTCTTTTCTTTAGAAAAACTGTTCTTCTTTGCAAAAAAGGCAGTAGACTCGCCATTTCTTGCTGGTAAACGCATTTCAATTAATCTTAATCTTTCTATTAGCTTATTCACATTCCTCTCCTCTATAGGAACAGATTCCCACACACTCTTAAATTCAAAATATTCTTGTGGAAGTGTAGACATAATTCGACTCATCAGAAGTAACTCTGGTAATTCAGTATTAACAAACCTTTTCAACTCTTCGTTTAATTGACTGAAATTTTTCTGTAGTCTTGCGATGTGCGTTATAATGTCTTCTAATGGTTCCTTTTGTAGAGTAAAAAACTGTTCCATCAATCTATCCACTCTTTGACAAGAGCTCTGTTCATAAACTGACATTAGTTTATCCCATATAGACTTTGAGGTATTACAGGTAGCTACAAGCTCAAGATTAGCATCATTCATGCTTCCTACCAAGATTAGTTGGGCTAAAGAATCAGATTTATTAAAAGACTTTATTTCTATTAAATACCTAGCATTTCTTGCATCTACAGTTTCATCACTTTCAAGCGTTTCTCCATCTCTTTCGGGCTTTGGAATTTCTCCAGTAACTACTCCTAATATGTCATGATGGACTAAAAGTAGTTCAATCTGCCTCTTCCATTTCGACCAATTTACTGCTCCCTCCAGCTTTTCGATGTGAGCTTTGAATTCCATATTAAGCTCCCGCTTGGACGTGATACCTTATAAATTCGAGAATTTTTTTTGTTCTCTTTCAAACGTGGCTAATTTTACAGCTCTGCGTTAACTGGGCCCATAACCTGTTGAAGCCAATTAACCACAAAGAATCCTTTTAATTAGAACTTTATTGAAATTTGTACAAAATGCTAGTTTTACAATTGAACGTTAATTAATTGTCAAAAGTGACTTATATATACATATAACAACTGAGATTCACAATTATAAATTTTGAACATCAACAATAGTAACTTATATCATCTTAATATATATATATATATATATATATATATATATATATATATATATATATATATATATATATATATTGAGATGATATTAGTTACTATATATTGAGATGATATTAGTTACTATGTTCACAATTGACCTCAAAATTATAAAAATAACTATTTTGCAAAGTTTCAAACCTGTAGGAGTCATAGATTTTAATTCTTTTTTTTTCTTTTCACACACTCGCAACCCCCACTGTGCGTGAGATTTTGTAAAATTCGTTCACAGTTGACCTCCAAATTATAAAAATAAGATGATTTCTGTATAGCTTTAACCATTAAGGTTGCAATGAATTAGGGGTGTAAGTAAATGAGAAAATTAAATTATAAAAAAAAAGACATCACAAATAGTTAAAATACATGTTAAAACTTCTACTTACTTTTAAATTATACGTATTTACCAACCATATTCTAATTTATTAATAGTTCAAATGCCAAATGAAATATTCTGAAAAAGAGAAAATTATTAGTTTGTAGTGCTAGTAAATTTCATAAGAATAATAAAAAAGAATGATCATTGTTTTAAATTGTAATATTGAATCAAGAATTAGATTTTGTTAATAATTTTATTTGAATAAGAAATTAGTAGGCGATTAGATGGAAAAGATGTATAGATTTAAGTTTGTTGAATTTGTCATTTGTTTTTTTGTTGATTCTGATAGAATCTCTCTTGTTTTCGACCTTCTGAAGAGGAAGGATGTAAAAAGTTTCGATGAAGATTTTTGTAAAAATTATGATGTTAAAAGAAAGTTAAAAGGAGATTAGTAAGATTTATATTATAAATAATTAGTTAAGAAGTTTGTAGAAGATATTTGTCACTTGTTTTCTGGTTGTTGAAATAGAAGTTGTATTAAAAATTTGCTCCGTAGAAATTTTGAGTTTTTTTTGAAAGTATTGAGAATAGAAAGTATTAAAACAGTTTAAAGTATAAAGATTATTCCAAGGTAACCAGAGAGAGCAATTGGTAAGAGAAATTTATATGATTTTATGAAGAAATAGATATTTCAATTTATGGGGCTGAGCACTTTATGGTATAACTGTATTTTAATTGTATCAAAGAAGATTAAATTAATATTTAACAAGAAAGAAAGTCATAATTACACTTACCAGAGAAAAAGTAGCCATCCATCGCTTGGTTTTGAAGAGGAATTGATTATTTGATCTTCATAAAGTTTCCTGAAATCTGTGCTGTATTGGAGGAAGAAAATAGATTGTCCTAAGAACTGAATCCTGATTCCAGAAGAGGAGAGAAGCTTCACACAAATGGTAACAATTTTGCACTCGTTATAATAAAGAGTTTTATATGTGTTTGATTTTTGAAATTTTGATGAACATTTTTATTTCACTGTTTTATGTATTTAACGAAATTATTATTATTATTATTCACTTTTTGTTAAGTTTAATCTAAATTGCTCAGTAACTCAAGTCAGAATACTTCATTTTATATATTTGATGCATGTTTTGGTTTATCAACGGTATCTTTGAAGTTTGACACATTTTGAATTAGAAAGGTTAGAAATTTATATGCAATTCACGCCTAGAAAGTATTGTTGGTCTAGGATAGTGCGGTTATACAGTCATTTTATTGCAAATTTGTGTATTAACTGATTTTGAATCTAGTTTGGTTGAATATTTGAACTCTGACCTTGACATAAGGGAATAGCCGGTAGCATATTTAATTAATCATATTGGAAGATAATTACATTGAGTTAATTCTTACCTATTCACTATTTATATTCAAAATTCAAAATTAATTAAAGGTAAGGAATATTTTATAACATAGTGATTGATATTATCAAAACATATTATTATTATTCATACATGTTATAATATATATATATATATGTATATATGTATATATATATATATTGTAATGGTTACTCTTCTATGCCACAGCTTTTGGGTATGGGTCCTTCTCTTTTTCTTTGTTGATTCAACTCAAACCAAATTTTCATTTAATTCAATCTTTTATTTAACTTTTAACTTTAACTTAATAAAAATTACAATCCATCAAATTCAAAAATTATTAATCAAATCAAAACTCAATAACCCCAATAATCGTTTCCATAACATTTTCCCTCATATTTATATTAATTCTCAAAAAAAAAAATAGTCACTGGTCTATGTCGTCATACTTCACAGTAAGATATTTTAATTTACACAACAGACACAGTGATACCATAACAAATCCCGACAATTAAAAAAAAATTAAAATTTTCTTCAAAGATATATTTTAATTTTTTAAATTTACTTTTAATTTTTTTTGTTTTATTATTTTTTTTATAACGTTTTTATTCAGTGTTCCTTTACATTTTGTTTTAAACATTTTATAAAAGTTTTATTTATTTATTTTCATCCAAATTTTTAATTTTAATCTTAATTTTAATTTTGTTTTAATCTTATTTACTTTTATTTAACTATTTTATTTTTTTCTCCTTTTATAATTATATACAATGCTCATCCAAATCTTCCTTAATCTTCTATTAATGTTATCTATTTCAAAATAATTTATATCATCTTCTTTATATGTTTTATGTTTAAACTTCTTTTTATTCTTATAATTGTAATTCAAATTAGTTTTATGTTTAATTTTATTGTCATTATCATAATCTAATCTATTTTTATATTTATTATCACCCTCATATACTTTATTTTCACATTTTGCTTCTTCATTTTGTAATGCGACTCCGGCTCTGTCCTGGTTGGCCAAATGGGCGAGTCCGACCGGCGGGCGACGCCGTAGAATGTTCTATCACCCCGTATCGAAGATTCCACATACGACTCGACTGGAAGAATCTCTGCCCTTACGCGAGAGATCGAGATGTTTCTTCATTGTTCGAAGCGCATATAAATAGACTTTTATTTTGAAATATAGTTAGTTTTGAGTTGAGTCTAAGTAAATAAGTGTTTATATAAATGTTCAGTGTTCATATAAATTAGTATATTGTAAATAAATTGTGTTATAACATAAATTAAGTGTATTAGTTGTATAAATAAATTAAATAATAAACTGTGAAAATAAATAAACGTTACATTGGTGTCAGAAGTGGGATAGTGTAAATAAATAGTGTAGAAAAATGTCGAAAAAACTTTGTGATTTAAAAGTGGCAGACCTGCGTCGGGAACTTGAAGACCGTGAATTGGACACTACAGGAAAGAAGTCGGAGTTGGTGGAGCGACTTAGACAAGCGATAGTTGATCAAGGATTAGACCCGGAGGAGTTTTTATTTGCTGACGATACTTCATCATTAATGTCTTCTATAAAAAATATTTCTTCTGAAATTTCTTCTTTGGAAAATAAAGTTTCTTCTGAAATATCTTCTTTGGAAAATAAGGTTTCTACCGATATGTCTTCTCTGAAAACAGACATTTCTTCTGAAATTTCTTCTTTGGAAAATAAAGTTTCTTCTGAAATTTCTTCTTTGGAAAATAAAGTTTCTTCTGAAATTTCTTCTTTGGAAAATAAAGTTTCTTCTGAAATTTCTTCTTTGGAAAATAAAGTTTCTACTGAAATTTCTTCTTTGGAAAATAAAGTCTCTTCTGAGATTTCATCCATGTCATCAGATATGTCTTCTCTAAAGAATGAGATGACTTCATTCGAGGAGAAAATAAAAGAGATTGAACGAAAAATGGAAGAAATGGGAAAGGGAGAAAGGATTAGTGTGGAAGAATCAAAAGAGAAAAATGATGAAGAAAAGACAAGCTGTAAAGTGGAACAAAAACCAAAACTAGAAAGCAGTGAAAGTTCGGTCCGCATTAAAGCCCCAACCTTTGATGGAAAAATGTCATGGGAAAATTACCTTAAACAGTTTGAAACAGCTGCACGAGCGAACGGATGGTCAGAAAAAGAAAAGGCTGTAAATCTCACGATCGCTCTTAGAGGAGATGCTTGCGACGTTCTTCAGACTATACCGGTGGAAGAGACGGATGACTTTGAACAACTTAAGAGGAGATTAAACATGCGATATGGTCATGAACATCTGGAGAATTTGTACCGGTCGCAGTTGAAGATTCGAAAACAGAAGCGAGAAGAGACCCTTCAGGAATATGAAGTAGATATTGCCAGGTTGGTCAGATTTGCCTATCCTGCAGCTGATGAAAGAATGATAGAATGTTTAGCAGTAGAAGCATTTCTTGATGGGCTCCGTGATCCTGAAATGAACAAGACTCTTCGTTTAGCCCGTCACAAAACTTTAGTCGATGTCTTGTCCGCTGCGCTTGAGTATGAAGCGGCTTCGAAGGCTTGTGGGGGATACAGTAAAGTAAGATCTGTAAAAGACGAAGAAGACGAAAATAAATTGGACCAATTAGTTAACATGATGAAGAACTTTGCTGAAAACAAAAAGAAGAGGCCCCGCGTGTGTTACAATTGTGGCGAAATGGGACACTTCATCAAATCATGTAAACGTCCAGTGGCCAATGCAAATCGAGCTGGAGTAAGCCATAGAAACGCCGATTCTCTTTCCAGAAGACCGTGCCCAGCAGATTGCTCCCATTGCAACAAGACAGAATCCAAAGAAACTGCTATATTACGAACAACTGTAGTTAACGATTACTGGGCACCGACTAAAATTAGAGAGGAACAAGAAAATGATCCTGTTTTAAAGAAAATGCGCCAATGGAAGAGAGAAGATCGACGACCTACTTGGCAAGAAGTGTCAAAATTCTGTCCAGTACTTAAATCCTATTGGGCTCAGTGGAACTCTTTCATCCTGGAAGAAGACTTATTGAAACGAGTACTCGAGAATGATGATGGTTCAGAAATCAGAAAGCAGTTAGTTATTCCAAAAACTAGAGTGGCTGAAGTACTCCGACAGTTACATGACAGTCCATCAGGAGGTCATCTCGGTGTTAAGAAAACCCTTCAACGAGTACGGGAAAGGTTTTATTGGATGAATAGTTCCGATGATGTGAAGAGCTGGTGTAAGAAGTGTACCATCTGTGCTGCGAGCAATGGACCGCAGCGAAAAAGGAAAGCTCCCATGAAACAATACAACGTCGGTAGCCCATTCGAGAGGATTGCTTTAGACATTGCTGGACCATTTCCGACGACTGAGAATGGAAATAAGTACATGTTGGTGGTTATGGATTATTTCACGAAGTGGGTAGAAGTCTACGCCATTCCAAATCAAGAGGCCACAACTGTTGCAGATGTCCTAATAAGAGAATTTATCAGTCGATTTGGAGTACCCTTGGAGATTCATAGTGACCAAGGTAGAAATTTCGAAAGCCAGCTTTTCCAAGGAATTTGCGATACTCTAGGAATGAAGAAAACAAGAACTACAGCATTACATCCACAATCAGATGGAATGGTAGAAAGAATGAATAAGACCATTGGAAAGTATCTGTCAAAAGTAGTGTCCAACCACCAGCGAGACTGGGATCAATACCTTTCGCTCTTCGCGATGGCTTACCGATCCGCAGTCAATGAAACAACAGGCCAAACACCAGCAAAGGTCTTGTTCGGACGAGAGATGAGGCTACCATGCGACCTTGAGTTTGGATGCCGACCTGGAGAAGATATAGCTGGAGAAGATTATGTGATCCAGTTACGAAGGAAAATGGACGATATGCATGAACTGGTTCGCTCACATCTTCAAATTGCCAGTGATAGAATGAAGAAACGGTATGATACTCAAGCCACGGAAGGATGTTTCGAAGAAGGAGACAAAGTCTGGCTTCATAACCCAAGAAGACAGAAGGGTTACTCGCCGAAGCTACAAACGTCTTGGGAAGGTCCATACATCGTTAAGAAAAGAATCAATGATGTCATATACCGAATAAGTAAGATTCCAAATGGAAAACCGAAAGTGGTACATGGAAACCGGCTGGCACCGTTTGAAGGAGATCATAACCAAGAAGAAGATGTAAATCGACTCCAAGAGACTCCTGATTTTGCCTTCGATGAGTTTATGGGTGCTTATGGGGGTACCGGGAAAGCAAGATATGGCGTAACCATTGAGAAACATCAAGACCTGTTCACGCTTCCAGATGACTGCTCGTTGGTCCATAATATTCCTGCCAGTATCAGCGACGCCCGAGGATTAGCGTCCGTTTTCCGAAAAAAGTTTGGTCGGCTATCAGAACTGCAAAGCCAATTGCCAGCCCCCGGAAAAGCTTTGAGACTCCAAGATGGATCACGTTACCTCTTCTATCTAGTGACAAAGAACACCTATCACGACCGACCCACTTATCAAGATGTATGGGAATCTTTACTTAGCCTGAGGGAACACGTACTGGAGTCCAATATACAGAATATAGCAATGCCAAAGATCGAGTGTAAGGAGTTAGACTGGAGGGTCATTCGAAACATGGTGGAAGTAATCTTTCAAGATACCGAAGTCCAAGTATTGGTTTGCAGCCATTCGCCCAGTGTCCAGTTTACAACGAAGACCGTCCCCTGTTTTTTTTATACAAATGGAAATTGTAGAAGAGGATCCGACTGCAGATACAATCATTCCCATCCAGCTCTAGTTCCAGGAGGAACTATCTCTTAAGGAGGGGGCAATGTAATGCGACTCCGGCTCTGTCCTGGTTGGCCAAATGGGCGAGTCCGACCGGCGGGCGACGCCGTAGAATGTTCTATCACCCCGTATCGAAGATTCCACATACGACTCGACTGGAAGAATCTCTGCCCTTACGCGAGAGATCGAGATGTTTCTTCATTGTTCGAAGCGCATATAAATAGACTTTTATTTTGAAATATAGTTAGTTTTGAGTTGAGTCTAAGTAAATAAGTGTTTATATAAATGTTCAGTGTTCATATAAATTAGTATATTGTAAATAAATTGTGTTATAACATAAATTAAGTGTATTAGTTGTATAAATAAATTAAATAATAAACTGTGAAAATAAATAAACGTTACAATTTGTATAATAATTATCTTTATCTTTCTTCTTATCATCATCATATTCATCATTTAATTTTAATTTCATAATTTCATATTCTTGTTTCATATTGTTTTTATATGTAACATGTTCTTTATAATAATTATTTTTACTTTTTCCATTCTGTAAAATGTCTTCGTAAATATATTCTTCTTTATATCTTCTCATAGGTTTATTTTTATTTATATTTATTTCATACATTTCTATTAATTCAGATTTATCTTCATTTTTAAGTTTATTTTCCCCCATATCTTTTTCTTCAGGAGATTTATTTTCATAGCCCTTATTAATTACTGATTTGTTATAAATTATTTTCATATCTTTCATTGTTTCTCTATATATTTCCATTTGGTTCCTCATCTCATCTTTAAATGCTTCTATATTTTTGTTCATGTCTTTTATTTCTTTTTTCATATCTTCTTTTATTTCTTTTTTCATAGAATCCATATTTACATTTATTGCTTCCATACTTTTGTCTTGTTTTTCTTGATTTTCTTGTAAATTCTTTTTCAAATCTTCTCTTAAGTTATTATTCATTTTTTCCTGTTTTTCTTGATCTTCCTTTCTATTTTTTTCTTGTTTTTCATTCATTTTTTCTAAAAATTTAAACATTCTGTCCATGTCACTTTCTTCATGTTTGTTACCACTACTTTCTATAATTGCTTCTATAATTGTAGTATTCTCTTTTTCATCTCCCGATTCATTATTTTCCATAATATTTATATCATCTTTTTGATGATCTCCTTTTTGTGCATTATCCCTATCCTGTCTTTGTCTTCTTGTTTCCATAATTATTTTTTTTTTTTATAGTTTTAAAATTTATTTTTAATTTTCAATTAAATAATTTTAGTTTTATAATTTACGTTTAATTGTTTTAATAAAATTTTCCCCACAAATCACTGCGTCTATTATATAAATGCAAATATCTTACCTATCTGTCAGTCCCGTCTGTCAAAGTCCTTGAAGGTGTCTCGAATTTTGAATTTCTAGTTGCTTGTAGGATGTCTCGAATTTGCAGTTCAGGTGCTTGCAGTGGACTCGAATTTGCAGTTCTGGGTGCTAGTAGTTGACTTGTATTGGGCCCCACGTTGGTTCGACAATTTTGTAATGGTTACTCTTCTATGCCACAGCTTTTGGGTATGGGTCTCTGGTATGGGTCCTTCTCTTTTTCTTTGTTGATTCAACTCAAACCAAATTTTCATTTAATTCAATCTTTTATTTAACTTTTAACTTTAACTTAATAAAAATTACAATCCATCAAATTCAAAAATTATTAATCAAATCAAAAATCAATAACCCCAATAATCGTTTCCATAACATTTTCCCTCATATTTATATCAATTCTCAAAAAAAAAATAGTCACTGGTCTATGTCGTCATACTTCACAGTAAGATATTTTAATTTACACAACAGACACAGTGATACCATAACAATATATATATAAACTTTTGAACGGAAGGGGTTTTTGGGGTCAGGGGGGCCCAAAACGAAAAACTGTAGTGAAATTTTCCCGAAGTCGTGACCTGCGAACCAGCTGAATAGTAGATATAAATCTACTAAAAAGGAAACACAAAATACATATGTAATAGTGACCTTGAATAAATTCATGAACTTCACGATAAAATTTTAGGTAAACTTATTTTGTGAATATAGTTACAATTTAGTAGCGCCTTACTCACTCTAGTGTGTTTAACTCAAACGGTCGAAGTAATTTCTCAAATTAGTGTGCATGCGATTTAATGACTTTTATTGTGGTGTAGAAATTTGAAAACAGAAATTTGGTTGTTGTACGTTCTAATAATAGTATATTATGTTACTAGGAGTAGAAGGCCAACATTATTGTTGAGCCCAGATTCTTGCACTGCCGAGGCGCTAGCCGAGGCTGTGCAAACTGGGCCAAACATATAATGGGCCTTCTGCTCCGAGTAACATATACTATTTTTTCTTCAAGCGTAATAATAATATGCATTTTATAAAAATTATAGAAGGCTTTGTTTATATCTCAACTATTTAATTAATACAAACGAAAAATTACATAAAGTGTTACCTATTTATTAACAGTAATATTAAATGTGCAGTTTTGTATACTGCAGTTGTTTAAATTTAAGCCACTGCCACCGCTTTCAGCTTCGACATTTACAATTTGGTCATTGGTATACATCATATTATTAGTAAGTTGATTGTCGATTATTATGTCAGCGATTCCAGAACTATTACTTGGTTGTTCTTGCCAATTAAGTATTTTTTGTGCAGTTTGTGTTTTACTGGAAATGGAATCCTCTAAGTACCCTTCAGCAACACTGGTGGATTTCCATCCACCATGCCGCTTTAAAGCGGTAATATCACCTCCGTTGTCAACTAAAATAGTTGCGGAAGTCCTCCGAAGGCAATGTCCTGTATATTCATGAGGATTTGTTAATTTCAAAAACGTAGCAACGTCTTTTGGTACGTTTGATATTTTGTGGATACCCATTACCACACGGTGACATTTACCATTCTGGTATTTAATAAAAAATCGCTGCAGGCCAATATCATCCGGACGAAGAGCCGTATACTGTCTTACCAAATTCAAATAAAAATCGCCAATTATAGTAAACGACCGTTGTTTTTTGTTTTTTGTGTTTATGATTTTAACCAAAATTAAATTTCCCAAATCTTGGATTTCGCTAGACTTTAAATTAACAAGTTCATCGCATCTAAGGGCTCCTGTGACTCCAAATATTAATATAACCTAAAACAAACGTTGAAATAAATAAAAAAAAAAGCTGGTAGCACCGGGATTAGAACCGCTGACCTTTGCGACCGAAGACAAAAGCTCTGCCACTGAGCTACCGTCATTAAATGTTATAAGTAGGAAATAAGGTAATATTTGCTGTCAAGTTAAATATTGATCTGCTAGTAGATATCACTGTCAACGGTTTAATAAACGTAATAATGATTAAAAAGAAATAAGAAAGTACCTACCTTTGTTGCTAAATAAACATTATTTGGTGCATCCTTGAGAAATTTATCAAATTGATCTTGTGTTAATACTTTTGATTTTTTCGGTGTATAATTTTCCCCTTGGCGCTTTATAAATGCAATTAATTTGCTATATTTTTCTATTTTAACATTATGTTTAATGTTTAATTGACTTTTAATCATTGAATACTGTGCCCATAGAGTAGAACTTTTAAACTTTCTGGACAAATTCGTGAAGTATGCAAGCATAACGTTTTCCGTGTATTGCTGTACATTATATTCATTGCACCATTTTAGAAATTTTTCGTATGCAAAATCATACAGTTTACGCGACTTCGTTGGAATTAGAGTTTCAATACTGGAATTAGCTATTTCAACTAATTCCGGAGGCGTACATTGCAATTCTTGAGACATTTTTCACAAAATTTTCAAAACAGACAAACGTCAAATTAAATAAGTTTAAAAATGACAGTTCCTACCTACTTGATTACAACGCCCCATTATTTTATTAGTACAATAATGAAAATTCATTTTTGTACTAGTAAAATAATGGGATATTTCTACGGTCTGTGTTGCAAAAAGTAATATAGTTATTATTATACGCTTGAAGAAAAAATTATTTTATATTGTGTCGTGTCTTGTGTCAGAGTACATTGCCTACTAAGTTAAAGGCCAGTATTAGTTAAAAAGAAAGAAGCTTTATTCCTCTGGTGTTTTTATTTTTTATGATCTAAGTATGGGTTAATAGATTTTTATTGTCGTTTTTTAATACAAATCTAAAAACCATGTTGTGCTATACGTTAATATAAATTATGGGAGACCAGTGGTATTACGATAATTACAATACTAGTCAAAATAATTCACATTTACCTCCTCAAGAAAACCCTTCCTTTCCCCGGGGACAGTATCAGTATCCTCCTAGTGCACCATATAGTTATTCCTCAGTCCCTTCCTATCCCCATTCGTCTATATCTTCAGGATCAGCTGTTACATTCAGTTTACCTCCAACTGGTATCTCACAGCAAAGTTTTGGATGTAATTACAGCTACCCCCAACAGCAATATCAGTACACAGAGTCGTCCCCTGTAAATGATTATACAAAAGATCTAGAGAACTACAGATACATTAAGTCCAGAATAAGTGAAACAGAGAGTGACAGAAGTTTAGGGAAAATTAGAGTAGAAAGGTTAGTGATCCACTTGTTTGTATATATTTAATAATTTTGTTCTATAGTAAGCAAATTAGTAAATATACATACTGATATATGACATTGTCAAGTTATTAAAACCTTACAAAGGTCTCGTCGTTTATTTTTTACTTATTACAAAACAAATTTCACAAAAAATTGTGACATGTTATTCTTAAGGTTACTAAACTATTAGAAATTCAAATATAGTATAGAAAATATAAATAAATATTCATTCAGTATGTATATTTACAATGATACTGAATTGAGACTCCTGTAAAAAATCCTTAATATTTAGTAAAATTTTTAATTAATAAGAGGAAAAAAAATATACAAGATACATATTCACAACGCAATTTTCGTAGAATAGTGTTTTAACCAGAAACAATATTTTTTATACCTAATATATTGATATGGAACGCCTGGGACACAAAATATCCGGGTTGTGGATTCTACACCTTATGGAAATCGACTGCTATTACAAAAATATACAATTCTTTTCTCTTCCTTTTTCTCTTTTTGGTTATTTAGTTTCTATTTAATGGTCTTCTTTTTCTTTATTCTGTTACTCTCTCCTGTTTCTTCTGATCTGAGTTTAATTACTTTTTTTCATCGATTTATTTTTATTTGAATTTATATACTTTTTATTAATATTTTTTTATTATTTACATTCAATTCAATCTTTCTATTTAAATCAAATTCATTTTTCATTCTATATGTCTTTTACAATACATTTTTCTTATTACATTTTCAAAAATCCAATCAATGACCTAACATTTCTCAATTACCAAAAAAACAAACTATCTCCTTAACAATCTTACAAAAAAAATCGAAAATCCTCATCTTAGCAACCGATTTCCTTAAGGTTGACTCATATTTCCGGAGAGGCACCGACAGAGTTCGCCCCTGAGGAAAATTCATCTCAATATAATCTCTGGTTGTAACTAAAAGAAATTTTAAATATTTATTAACTCGATGTATAAAACTTCTATTCAGTAAACTAAATAAGTTTGTGCTATTAAGAGTTATTCAATTTTTTTTATTTTTTCAATAGTAATAATAAAAGTAGGTATGTATAATAACTTCTTATTGAATTAGATGTGAATGTACTTTCCACAATTACCCTTATTTATTTTCTCATAAATTCTTAAGAAATCTTCATTCTGTTATATTTTGCAAGGTTTTTAAAATACTTTCTTAACGTGTTTTTAACTACATCCCCCACCAAAAGTATTTAGAATATTTAAGTAATTTTGTATTTCCAGTTTTAATATTCATCTATTAGATTTTTCACTTTACATTTTATTCCTTCATACTATAGTATTAGTTTTAAAGAATTTTTAATAAATTTTATTTTTGGATTTGACTGAAAGTATTAATGTTATATAAATTCTGAATTATATTAATTTTATTTTGAATAAACCATTTTTTACGAATATAAAAATATTTAGTTCGGTGTTCGGTATCTTTTTGATTCCTGTCACCTCTTAGTAAATGTTTAATGAAAACCTATAAGTGTCAGTTTTATTATTACTGTCAAATAAAGTCCTCAATAAATAGTTATAGAGGTGTGAAAAACGGGACAATAAAACTGGCAATTGAGAAAACTGGTATTTGTATCTATTCAAATTGATTGATAATACAAATACATAAAGTTAAAAAATTAACTTTTTGTAAGTGAATCTGTTTGAATAAACCTTGTATATATTATATAATTAACTAACTTTTTTACACAGCATGGATACCAATGGAAATGGACCATTTCCACCTAGAGGAAACAACTTTTTTGAAGCTATCGAAGATTTAGATTTTATCTATGACGATTGTGATTCTCATCTTAATGAAATTGCAGAATTATATAGCTACACTGAACATGAAGATCTTCACCTAAATCTGGCAGCATTTGAAGAACAAATGAAGCAGTATAATTTACCTCATATGTGGAGAGATCTGTCTGAAGAACAAAAACATTCTGTTGTTTTGAAAGTATTAGATCAGTTAGAACTTAGTGATAAAAACAAAAGAATGAAAGGTGCCCGATGTATACTTTACATTGCACAAGGTAGTTGGTTGTCAATTCAAAGTGATACAGACCAGATTAAAAGTGCACAAGAAAATTGTATTCTGCTTTATAACCTAGGAACCTTTAATGCATTTATAGATCTCTTAAATTTGGAAATTGAGTCTACTGAGGCATCTATAAGTCGATCATCCGTTTCTATGGTAGATTCAGAAGATATACGGATAATATTATCAGTTCTCTATACTATAACTGAAGTTATAAGAAGTCAGAAAGACAACTATCCTAATGTATACACATCATTTTGCTCCGAAATTATGACTTCTGAAGATTTAATTATTGTGAAACTCTTCAATATGTTAACAAAATTTTGTGCTGGTTCGTCTCCACATTTTCCTATTAAAAAGATTTTACTACTCCTCTGGAAACTTATCCTGCTTGCTTTAGGTGGTAGCCAAAGAATTGAAGAGCTTAAAAAACAAGCAAGGAAAAAATTTTCTTTGCCAGAACTAGAAGAAAATTCGACTAAAATTATTTACGATATGCGACCGTCGTCTCCTCCTACTTTTCCACCTGATCTTCTCGATGATCAAAATCAAAGACGGAAGAGAAGTTTGTTAAAACAAAGTAGCCTCGAAGAAAGTGAACCATTAGATATGGAAATGATTGAAAGTGGTGAAGAATTCCACATGAAAAAAAAATCGTTATCAAAACAATGCGATTCCAAATATTCTATTGAACAACAGATAAATCACTTAAAGCTCCCGTGGAAACCCAAGGTACACAAAGTTGAAATAGATGCTTTTCTTAACGTAGCTCGTGAAAAATTTTTAGGTTACAGTTTAGAAGGAGATGATACAACAACATTTGGTCTACCGAAACCAATTCATGAGAGCATACAAACATTAAAAGAACATGTTTATACCTCGGTAGCAGAACTTCAAATTCAAAAAGAAGAAGAAATTAATAGAAATCCGTTAACTACGAAAGATGAAATAGAATTAACCACTACTGAGGTATTATATCAAGCTCTATTTCCTAATTTACCACAGTATATGATTTGTCTATTAAAAATATTATTAGCTACGACATCTAGGGCTAAAACTAGCAACGATTCAATTAATATTTTGGGTGATGTACTTCCTAAAGAAATGCCTTTAACGTCTTTTCAGTCTATGAAATTAGGTATTGATGTAAATCGTCATAAAGAAATTATTGTGAAAGCAGTATCCGGAATATTATTACTGCTGCTAAAACATTTCAAATGTAATCATATTTATCAGTTTGAGTTTATGTCTCAGCATCTCGTATTTGCGAACTGTATACCATTAATTCTAAAGTTCTTTAATCAAGAGATCATGACTTACGTTAAGGCTGGTAATGACATTCCAGTTTTAGATTTTCCTTCATGTGTGTTAGGAGATAGTATGGAATTATTAACGTCAACTATAGAAATCGGTTGTGATACTAAATATTGCTGGAGGAATGTTTTTTCAAGTATAAATTTATTGAGAGTTCTTAATAAACTTTGTAAATGGAAAAATTCACGAATTATGATGTTGGTTGTTTTTAAATCAGCTCCAATATTAAAACGAGCATTAAAAATACGTCATGCTATGGCTCAGTTGTATGTACTTAAATTATTAAAAATGCAGACTAAATATTTGGGACGCAACTGGCGTAAGTCTAATTTAAAAACAGTTAGTTTAATTTACCAAAAGGTTAGACATCATTTGAACGATGATTGGGCTTACGGTAACTTTTTGGAAGCTAAACCTTGGGATTTTCAAGCTGAAGAGATTACTCTGAGGACAGCTGTAGACAAATTTAACAATAGAAGATACGTTAAAAATGTGGAAATTGATTTAGACCTTGAACCTGTTGATAATAATTTGACAAGTGTTTTAGGTCATGAATTGGATTTTTCTGATGGGTTTAGAAAAAACTATTATTTGTGGTTGGAAGACGAAGTGTTTACAAATGAAATTGAATGGGACAGTCTGTTTTAGATGTTAATGTATTATACTGAAATTATAAATATCTTATCAGTATTCCGTTTATTATAAATTATGTGTGATAAATAGTAAGTTGTATCTAAACCGTATTTAATTAGTATACAATCTAATTAACTCTAATAATTACAAAGTTAATTGAACACAGATGGAATTCAGTACTAACAACACTTTCTCTTGATTTTATACTTAAATGAAATGTTTCTCTATACTTTGGACAAGATGAATTATTACTAATTAATGCAGAAATGATTGAAATCACAGCAATGTATTCATACTGGGTTGTCAGCTGTAGTATGTTAAATATTAACACCATTAGCTATTAGAATACATCTATTTTTGCAGTTGTTTTATATAAATTTATAATCTTTGAATTTAACTTTATTATAATTTTATAGAATAATTTCTACGTAATTCGTTAAGCCTCACGTAGGAAAAATTTTTCGCACAATCCAAATTTTTCATGTTCCATGTCCATACGTAGAAAAACAAAATGCATTTTGCAGGTGTGTTTCCCCAAAAGTTTTTTTTTCAACTTTTGACTCCAATTAAAGTACAAATTGTTAAAATATTCGACATATACACAATCTAATTGTGAAATCGTAGATTTTCATTGAAAGTTGATCAATTATAATAACTAATTATTTTGAGCCTAAAAATAATATAAATATATATATGTTTTTTAATTTTTACCAGTTAGTGATCTCCTGTTATTATAAAATAGTTTCGGAACTAAACTAGCTACAACAAAATTAACTTTTCTATAAGAAATCGTTTTTCTTACAGCGGCAAATAGTAGTAAACAAATTAAATTTTAACTAAACAAACGGTTCGAATTTTTTTTGCTTATATTTTTCAAACCTTCTATTCATGTAAAGCAAACTGTAAATTTTATCTTTCTGATTTATGAAAAATTTATCCCATATGTGTATTGGATTCAGATTATACAGCAAATGCTTAATATTCCTTAGCACTCGAGTCATTTTTAGTGTGCTTTCAACTCACATATTAATTAAAAAAAAAAAACTGGTACAGAAAAATTTAGAAGATAGTAGACAAAATTCTGATAGGATACCCGTGATCAGAAATTGCATGGGTCGATAGAAACAGTTCAAATAAATAGATGGAATCTACTGACAATGATCAAGAGAGATTGGTTTGTTAAAGAACACTGCGTTTAGTACTTACATCTGTGTCAAAGTGAGTTTTTGTCACCCATAATAAAGTTTTGTCATCGGTAAATAAATGAATATTGATTTGTGATTTCCTGTTTGTAAGATTGTGCGTGGTAATGTGTAAAAATGCACAAGCTCTCTGGATGCAGGAAAAAATGTGCTTAAACGATTTGTGCCATATTTTATACTATGGAGAAGTACAAGCTAGGCATAGAAGTTTTGCCTCTTATTTAATACCTATTATGTACTTTCTTGGGTTTACAAGAGTGTCTAAACCTATAATACGATAGGTGCATATCTTGAAACAAATAGTACATTGGTTGGCCAAAACGTCGTTTACTGATGTTAAAAATGTGCATGAAAAATGTTTATTCCATTAATGCTTTAAGCTGTGTAATAACCTTTGGCGAACCAATGATACGGTGTATTTGGTTTAATTTGTGGAAGAAAGTCACATAAATTCAAATAGTAGAGATTTGTTAAAATAATTAATGTGATTAAATATTATATTAAAAGAATAAGTGTTACATTTTGTATATAGTATTTATGGTTAATAATTTTAATATCACTTATTATGTAATTACATATGTTAATTTATAAATTATTTATTTACTTATATAATACTTTTTTACATCATATGTAACTGTGTTTAATTTTCTTCCTAAATATAAAGTAATTAAAACTGGAATCGTAGATCATTTTATATTGAGTATCCATCAACTTAAATACCTTTTTTACTGAAGTTGCTTGTATTTTGTAATACTACAGGATTTTCAGAAACGTTGTGTCTTTTTAAATAATAATAATAATTTAAAAAAACTATATTAAATGTAAAAAATAACGTATTCTTTCTTAGTACATTTAGTCTACTAAAGGTGTAAAAACTAATTAAGTAAAAATTGTTCACGATCCAATAAACCAAGTTGTTATACTGGTATTACATTTTTTTTTCGTATAAAGGTTCATGAATTTACTAGAGGTCACTGTTTCATATGTAATTTTGTGTTTTTGTCAAACTTTTCATCCAACTTTAGAAATTAGAACATACTTTAACTTTCATCAAAATCGTAACAGAAATATTTACGATAATACTTGTACAACGAAACGAATAAGTAATAGGAACGAAAAACTTAACAAGACTAGAACCCATAAGTAGTGATGAAGGACAACACATATTTGCAAAAAAAGAGATAGAAATAAATCTAGACCACAGATTAAATTAAATCTTAATCTTTGATCTAAACCAAGACAAAATTGGAATCATTCACAAATTTAAAGTTATAAAAGATCTGAATAATACAAAATTTTAGTTTAAAGGATAACAACTTCATTATTCCTTATCCTAATTCCCTTCTGTTTCCAATATTAACTAAATCTAAAGACGACTTACAACAACTGAAATCACCTGTACTAAAAAAAAACATTCGAATTAGATCAAACTATACTTAAGTCACAAAACATACCTTCTTACATTTTATCGAAACAGAGCTGCCTAACATTTCAACTCAGGAAAGTTAAAATATTTTATAGCAAGTTCCTTTAGGGCTATACTAAAATCTGGTCACTAATGTGTTCGAATAAGCAAAATATTTTTTGAAAACAAAAAAAAAGTTGATTTTCATATAGTAAATAAATGGCGTTTTGGAACTAAATAATGACGACGAAAGAAATATAATGCTCAGATTCAAACATTTTACTGAAAATCAGAAATTAATTTCTCAAATCAATCCTCCCTCAATGTTCATCTTATCGAACATTCTAACAAAACATTATATCTGAATCATTTATACAAATAAGGGTTGAAGAAATATATAAACAGTCGAAAAAAAATTTCACAGTATATTCCTATACCAAATGATCTTGATAAATTGTCCAAATTTATAAATTTAATAGAAAATTTAGAATTTCTACCATTTTTTCACATTAAGTTTGCATACTTGTTATTTTTCAAATATATGGCGAAACAAAATTAATTATTTTTAAAAACCCAAGTTACTTTCAACTAGCTGGTACACGAATAAAATTTAAAGATTCTAAAATATTTGCTATTTATCTGCCTGTATTAAGTAATGGTAACTTTCTTATGTTTCATATAATTCCCTTGCCTTATATGAACTCAATTCTCGTTCGACAAATTCCATTTTTAATCTAATTACAAATAACTCCTTGCTAAACAATCCAAATGGGAACTCGAAACCTTTAGATATTATGAAACATTGACACCGCTACTGAAATTATAATCAACTAGCAGCACGGCCCCGGCTTTGCACGGGGATTAAAAAAAAATAACAAAAGCCATTAAATTTATTGGGTCAACGCTTCCCTGTAAACAATATTACATGTTGTTTTATTTTCTGGCAGCAAAATAAATTGATTTTTAGGTGCTCCGACCCGCCTTAGGCGGTTGGCCATGAGAAAAACCGATCCCTACTAATTAGAAGGTTTGACCTCATGACTTATTATTAGTAAAAGTGAAAGATGTTTTGATAGGAAATTGAAGCGGTTTAAATGGATTTGGTAGATCAGTTGGGATCATCCGGTACCGGTAAATTCTTCGAACGCAATTCATCGAAACGCAATTCTTCGAACACAATTCTTCGAAAAATATTTTTTCGAATGCACAATTTTTCGAATACACAATTTTTCGAAAAAACCATTAAGTTACAATATTTTAAAATATTTAAATAAATCAAATTAATTAAGTATTTTTGGGCAGTAGCAAATAAGAAAAATATTTAAATTTTAAATTGTTTTTATTATAAGTTTTACAGAAATAGGTAGGTAATTATTAATAAACAAAATTATAAGCTATTCCACGTAAATATTCATTTAAATTTAAAGGATTAAATTCAGTCAATAATCTAATAATTCGTGCACCGCTTTCTTTGTATTTTTTCCTTGGTTGAACTGGAACCGCCCCTGCTACATATTGTTCAATTTTTACCTCATTTAGGTTTTGCTCCCTTTTAAGGGCATCTAAAAATTTCCATATCGAAGGATGACTGGCTGATAATTGTGATTCGAATGCCCTATGCCAGCCTTCCACTGAATTATTGGTCTTTGGTAGATCATTTTGCACGGCATTGTAACAGTTCCACATTGAATGGGAAAAAATGGGGTCGCGGCGTTGATTTCTTCTATGTGGTCGACCAATCCAAGTGTCTTGGAAATAATCAATTACGCCCTGAGCTTCCAAAGGCAATAAATTATTATCACACAAAGACTCAAAGGCTTCGACAACATACTCAGTGGGTACAAATGCTAGAGCATTTAGCATTCTTATGTTCAATGCAAATTCCGGGTCGGAATCATACCTTTGTTTGAGTCCTTGGTTTTGAATTTTCCGATAGACGCACTGACAGAAATGAAAAAAGCAACCCCTGTTCAAACAGTTCGGAAAAACAATTGAAATCGCACTTATCACAGCATTTTCGAAATCTGACATTATTGTTGATGGATTTAAAGATGGTTTCAAATTCTTGATTTCTGTTAACATGCGTACATATGTCTCTTTTGTTTTGTCTGGCAGCAAAATGTATAATAACGGAATGGATACATTTTCTTTTAAACCATGAATGGTATATAATTGACAAAAAAGATGTGGAACTGTTTTAAATGTTCCGTCCATGTACCAATGTCTTGTTGCACCAAGTAGTCTTAGTGAATTTGCCGTTCCAAATATTAAAATGCGGGATGGTATCGGTCCAGAATCAAATATTAAAAATGGCTCTCCCCTCATTGTTTGCTTGTATTCATCTGGTAAAACCATATCTTCTTTGGAAGCTGGTAACGAATGTATTTCATTACGGTTGCGTATATTTCTAATGGTCCTTTTCACTGTTTTAATTTCTGGAAATTTGTTAACAGACGAGGAACTTATTTTATGCACATGGTTGGATATAATAAATTGAGGCGTGTCTCTTGTTGTTATTGCAGCATTTCTTATATCTTCCATAATCTTAGCAACCTCTACCGATGCAGCATCTCCCCCATGGTTATGTTCCTTTGTGCACTTTGTATTAATTCCATCAGTTATTATTCGAGCCTTGCATTTTGTTTTTTGAAAATTTTCGCATTTCCAATAAATTTTATTTGCTAGCTGCTTATCTTTTACAAATAAGAATCCATCCAGTGACAATTTTGATTTACCTTTTTCACTTTTCACGTATTCCACAGACATTATTATCGTTATTACTACACGTTTCACAATAACGAATTCTTTAGGATTAACGTTGGTAGTGGTGGCCTATTTTATACTTATAATAATATAATTAAATCCAGTAAAGCCCTCCTATTCCTTTCGGTTTAGGAAAAGGTCCGGTACCACCAATCAGAGAATGAATATTTAATAATGGGAAAAACCCTAATCCCTAATTCCTAATTCCGGCAGAAATAAATACTTCAAGATTTAAAAATTCTCGGTACGCAACAAGTTTAGTTAAAACCTAAAACCTATTTTTTCGAAGAATTGTGTATTCGAATAATTGAGCAATCGAAAAATTGTTTTTCGAAGAATTGTGTTCGAACAATTGTGATTCGAAGATTTGCTTTCGAAGAATTTTCCTATACCCGGGATCATCGGTATCCTCAGTGTATGAGCTAGTTGTCCAGCTGGTGGTTCAGTTATAATGGTTGCTACAACTTAATTGTCCTTTAATTCCTTTATCTACTCATTTGACAGTAAATGTCATTTATACTCATTGTCACCATGCAGGGTATATAAGCTATAACGCACAGTTGTGCGTAATGAAATGTCATGATGGAACGCGTATTTATGCATGTAAAACAAAATATTTTGCTGTTTTAAATAATTGTTACATTAAAAAATGGTTTTTCAGCAGATATCTAACCCTCACAATATTACAAATTAAAAATATATATTAGTTTTTATTAAAAAATAAAATAAAAATTAAACAGATTTGGGCAACATATATTACATTTTAAATTATTATTTAATCTAGTATGTTACTTAATGTCACTACTTTGATAAATACAATACGTATATCATATATTTTTTAGAGATGTCAAATATTTAGAATTAAAATTAAAATATTAAGTCGTAAATAAAGCATAGTACGTAACTCGAGTGGTAGGAGGTATTACGTACTCGTGTAATTACGCACTCGCCGCTACGCGGCTTCGTGCGTAACTTTTCCGCTTGTACATAATGTCCTACTTACCACTCTTGATACGTAATATACTATTATAAGTAGCCTCGTCCCATTGCACATGCTAAATTTGTGATATCTGTCGTGATTATGAAATAAGTTATTTTGATAAGGATTAATACCAAGATAAAAAATTTTAAAAAATTAAAAAATAGTTATTGTGACGTAACTATAACAGTTAGACATATATGCTGTCGCGGCATTTTTTGTAGACATTTATATATTCTTCAAAATCGTAGTACATTATTTTATTCTATAATCAATAGTATTCTCTGCGCACGCGATGTAAGGATTTTAAGGTCATTTTTGGTTACATTAATGGCATTTTAGTAAGGATCCCTATTTTTTAAAAAAAATGAAACAGCCTATGTCACTCGGGAATAGTGTAGCTTGCCAACGGTGAAAGAATTTTTGAAATCGGTCCAGTAGTTTCGGAGCCTATTCATTTCAAACAAACAAACAAAAAATCAAACCTTTCCTCTTTATAATATTAGTATAGATAAATCTAAAAACAGTTCAAACTTGCAACGAGAAACAAAACTTGAAACAACGAAAAGAACATTCATCCGGTGATATGTTATTTTGATAAATCCGATCATATTCATGTTCAGTTTATGGTCAAGAAAAAGAAAGTCCAAAATAATACAGCAATCACAACCAATGAACATTTTTTCATCCCTATTGTTTTCACCTAAAGAGGGAGGAATTATATAACGAATTTTGCAGAGCACTAATATGAAACTGCTAATTTTTAAACTACCTTTTAATATAACATTTATATGTAGGTACTCATTCTAGTTTTATTGTGTTGTTAACAACAAAAAATATTTTGTATCTTTGAAATATTGTTTTGAAAAATTTAGGTTCGAAGTTATTTTAACTTGAGCAACGTAAAACTTCTGCAGAACGAAAGGTTATTTATGTGAAAAATATGATATTCAGTCATCATCAGGCTTCTGCAAGTAAGATTATTTATGTTAGAGACTAATTTATTTTATCTAAATTAAGAATGTGTAAATAAGCGTAAGGTGCTTTTTAAGTAATCTATTGACACCATGCACTCACGCTTTTTTTCATTACAATAGATTTGTTTTAGTTACACTATTCTTAATTTGATATATATATTTTTTACTTTTTAGTGCAACTTAATGACAAAACAAAGTTGGTGTAAAATGTAAGAAAGTACCATCGAATTTATATTGCATTACATACAAGAGTTTCGGAAAATCGTTAAAATTTTACCGCTAAGCTTATCAGATCTCAACCAAAATCAATAGTGTTCTTTTTCATGACATGAAGATTCTATATACCAAATTTTATAACTATGTGGTCCTCCTGCAAGAGTTATAGCACACACAGACGGATCTTATAAAGTACCTCGATGAAACTTAATAATTATTTTATAGGATTATAATCCAACATTCATCTCTAACATCAAAATGCTGAAGGAGTCAAAATTATTAAACTAAAAAAAAAACTTTAAAAAACAATGAAAAGTGTTAAATGTTTTAAAATTCATAGAATACCAAATGGTAAATTTATTAATGTTTGAGAGAAATACAAGATTATCTCTGTATCATAATCATTTTATTTTTTTATTATATACAACAACAAATATTACTAAATTTGTTGAAAGTAACAATTACTGGTAAAACAAATAAAAACAATAAAATGAACCAAATTTAAATACAATATATAATGATGCTTCGCAAAAATCAAACGAGTTAGTTTGTTGAACTTTGTAAGTCCAAAATGCAATTAGTTATAGTTAAATGTCGTTTTGTCTGTTGTCGAATAAATGGGTCTAACAATATGTTCATAAAAAATATAAAAATATGATTTTAAACAAATTAAAGGTTTCCAAAAATTGTAATAATCGCTACACATTTACAATTTTTTTTCAATAAAAATGCCTCAATGTAAAACACTTTGGAAAAGAACATTAAAACTGAGGAGATTCATTTTATTTTATTTCAAAAAGAATGTAAAAACTAATATATTCAAAAAGCTCTTAAACAGCGTGATTTCACAAAAAAAACATCATACATAACAAAAATGTTAGACTCAATATTCAAGAAAAAATCATTTTTTTACATTTTGTCCATAAAGTGTGGTTGTCCGTTTTTGGTTAGCCTACGAGTCAAAATGTCACAACCAGTTTCATTGACTAATAAAGTGTGTTCAAACTGAGCTGACCACTGTCCATCTGCTGTTACAGCCGTCCATTTATCAGGCCACATTTCATCACGCCATGTTCCCTCTGATATCATTGGTTCAATAGTAAAACAATGTCCTGGTTTAATTACACCAACAGCGCGGTTTTCTAAAAATACAACATTTAAACTAAAAACTTAAATCAAAGAAGAATAATAAGTGACTTAAACAGTAAGAGTATAACAGAATGTAAAATTGTTAAAGTCATAATAACAACTGTAATATACATATATAAATGCACATCAAATTACATAGTTTGATTATACAATTGCACAGGAATTTTGTACTTTCAAAAAGCAGGTATTTTTTTGCTGTTATACCATAACATGAAAATTAGAGCGAATTGCCACATTTAGAGTAATGCTTCTACCTTTTCGCTCCGTAATTCCATCAATAAACTGTTTTGTATGTTTTTTTTAAGTACTAAACACTTTCAAACAATAATAGCAATACAAAAAATATATATATAAAATAGTAAGTGTAACAAAAAGATAATAGAAAAAAAAATCACATCCTGAATAGTACAAATTACTGTAGCGTTATGTTTGCTGTATAATAATAATTTTTTAAACATAAAAAACGGATTGAAAAATATGTCACTATGAAAGGGCAGGTTATTTAGTTCACGGGATAATCGCGCCACTGGACTGTGACGCCCATAATTAGTTAAATGAGCATTTTCGTAAAGTAATGGTCTATTTCTAGCCCTAGATCCAATATTAAACTGAAATAAGGCCAGAAGTTCTGGACAATTTACCACTGCATTTAATAACATAAATAAGAACAATTCCGCATCATGCCTTCGTTTTTCGAGAGACGAAAGACCAGTTATATTACAAACTTCCCCGTATTCTATATCACTCCAATTGATGCCTAACTTATATACAAAATGCCTAAGAAACTTCCTTTGAACTCGTTCAATACTTGCAACATCACAGCTATTAATTAATTCTTATTCTTTTACCCAAAGAACAGTTACTGCTAAAAATATTTTAAGTCATCAATCGTGACTGCTTTTTAATTTGTATTTACAATGCGTGCTTAACAATGAAAGTGCTGAGTATATACGTATCCGCTGGGTGCGCGATGACAGCGGCACCTTGCGTTTACAATTACGGCGGACTTTGAAATATCAAATGGCTAACTGTCATTACGAAAAGTAAGTAAACAAATAATTATTTCCAATGAAACATCGTAATAGTAATTAGTTTTCTACCCAAATGTATTGATCATGTAAATCTATAGCGTCGATAATAATATTTATCTTTTTTATTTTCCGTCTAAAATGTCAAAATCATTAAATTTTAGGTAGTATAGATGGGCTTTATCACGACGGACTTCACGTGAAGTAATTAAAAAAATAAATAAATGTAATCGATTATCGCATTATAGATGATAATAATATGATTACAATGCCGTTAATAATGCAGACGTTTTGTGTATTTTCAGTTAAACATGGCCAAATTAATAATTAAAACTGTTTTTCAAGCAATCACTCACGACATAACTTTCCAACCTCAAACAACCAACAAAGGTATACTCTTTCCAATCCTAATGTAAAATTTTGGTCTCTTTGGCGGTTTTTAAGTGCCTTTGACGACATTTCCGACCATTGGCGTGGAATTAAATAAAAAGAGTTCATAAATTTTTATTAATTTTTGTTTTAAATTTCAAAAGAAAAACGGTTTTTGTATATTTGTAAATTTTATATCAATTTGAAAATTGTCAAATAACAAATTAATTCTTTCAAATTGAAACTTGTTAATTTTAGTTATTAATAAGAACATTTGGCTCATTAGTCAAATAGTACATAACTTATAATATTTTTATAACAATTGTCTAAAAATAATACTCATTTTATCAGACAATCTTAAAAGATTGTCTGTCCAGCAAGGACCATGAGGAGGTATGAGCCTTCCTTGCCTGGAAAGGAAAGGGTTGGGTACGTTAGTAAGAATATAAAATTAGTTTGTTTTTGAAAACAAGTTTTCAAGATACATCACGATAGTTGTAAAGGAAATTGGTTGGAATTAATAACAAGAATTGTCAGAGTCTTCTGAAGTAGAATCGTTTCCAGGTTGAATAACTAATGGTGCTATTGGCGGTAAAACAGGATATTTCTTTTCTATTTTTATAACATGTGTTTGGCAATTTTTCCATACATCGCTATTAATGTCACTAATTACCTCTCGAATATTATTAAGAACAACTGCGCTTAAGGTTGGTGACTGAATGTATTTTCGTAAACGTTTCTTTACAGTACTCCAAACCATTTCGATTGGATTAAAAATACCAAGGAGGTAAACGCAAAAGGGTATGACCATGTCTGCTGCAAATGGTGTCAATGACGTATTCATTTTTAAAATTCTGACTTTTGATCATTCTTATTAATTCCTTCTTTACTGGAACCTTTTTAGGAACATCGATATTTTTGATTGACATAAGTCTTGAAATTTCATTCTTTTTTTTTTGTGTTATTAGGTATTTTGTTTAATATGCGGAAATGATACGACACATTGTCCATAACAATTACTGAATTGTAAGAAAACCCAATAGATAGTGTTGAATTTCGATTCATAAACAAATAAATAAATGAATAAACGAAAAACTAAAAGAAAGTGGAAAATTAAAAACAGAAAAAATGCGAAAAAATTAAAGTCTAAAAAAAATACCTTTCTAAATCAAATAATATAACGCCACCGTAAGGTGGCGTAGTTATTATCTTATATATTTAAACGAGAAATTCTTACTATATATATTAAGTACTATCAAGCCACCGTAATATATAATATAAAAAATCAATAAAAATCAATCACGCTACTGTGTACTGTAATGGGTAAGAAGACTATTGGCGGTATTTGACTGTTGTCGCATTTTGCAATTTCCCTCTTTGAAGTTTCGTTTGATAAAGAGCGCACCGTCGGCATTTCTTTGCGTTAAGATCAATGCCTTACGAACCGACTTCAAAATCCCGACAGTGAATACACAATGTTGCCGGTATTTAAAAATTTCTTTAAGTATAAGTAATATTTACAAAATTGATATCATTAGAAGTCAAAACTGTTTAAATAAGAAGAACCTAGTTAATTAATTTAAGTATATATTTTGTAAGAATATTTTTATATTATCTTTCTAAGAGTCATTGACGAACAATTGAATAGTAAAGTAGAGAGAAAATTTTCAAAATATATAAACTTAGGAATATTCGCAAATATATCTGACAACCTAGATTCAAAAGTCGGATCCTTTGTTGGGGTTAAAGGGCGTGGTTATGTTTTCACATTAAGATTGGATAAACTATACCTAAAGAATTAGTTTGGCTTAACATGTGCAAGACGTAAAAATAAAACGTGATGCTTCCATCAACATAGGTATCTACTAAATATAGCAAATATTTAAAATGTTGCTTTTTAAGTTAGCTTATTAGCTTTTTCCTCTTGATAGCGATTATCCACTACTTCACACGTTGTTCTCGTTTCCAACTTTTTGTGGAAATTTATAGAATTTCTGATCACTATTTTTGCCATTGTTGTTGCAGTTGACTGTACAGCAGGTTTCGTGACGAAGGTTTATTTACTTTTTAAATCGACGCATAAGTGAAATCCATGTAAAATCCTTAGTAAAAAGGTATTAATCGTCCGCCGTAAGTTCCTTTTTTAGCCACGGTGAGCGCTGCGATCGATTCGTGGTTCTCCCACCCTATCCTTCGCACCCAGCGGATAGGTATATATCCTCTTGAGACCTAATGTCCATTTATTTAAATGGACATTTAGGTATTAGTTTTTTTATAATAAATACTGACTTTACTGCTTTATGTCCCTCGGTCCATCATAGAGGATATATGAATGAACGTGACAACCGCGCAAGATCATATTCGAAAAATAATTTAACGCATTTAGGTGTCTGATAAAGAAAAGTTAAGATGACTGGACTTCACAGAACTACGATTGATGGAAGGTAGTTAATTTTATTTTATTTATTATGCAGTTTTTTTGTTAAAATTGGAAATTTAAGATACACTTAATATATTTACATACTATTAGAGTGAAAATAAATTATTTTTTCAACATTTAATTAGTATTTTTTGGTTTCAGCGCTTTTGGCAACAGAACACATTTAAGGCCAGGGGGAAGATGACGATAAGTTATTGGATTGTTTAGTAATATTGAGTTGTCAGATTTTAAAAATTCTGATGACTATAAAGACTTCCTTGATCCAAATGAAGGAATAGATAAGCATCAACCATTAGATGCAGAAACTCCAACAGACGATAAAAAGGACTTAGATTTGACTTCTGAAGATGAATCAGATAATAAACCTCTTATACCTGGATTTGCATTCACATGTCACTGACGTCATTTTGACGTATATGCAAGTAGAACCAATGGGTTAGAATGAAGCGTAGTTGCCAGGTTTAACTTAGAAAGATTTACTATCTTTGTCTTATTAACGCGCAATAGAAAGTGATCAAGTCAAGGGTCCGTTTTGCTCCATCACGTTTGAGTTTTGAGTAAACTGCGAAAAACACTAAAAATCGACAAAAATAAGAGTGTTAATGTGAGCAGATTTCTTATTAATTTTAAAGCCCGTAATACAAATCTGATGTCTTTGTTGTCTATAAGAGATCAAAATTTTAAGTTATTGATAAAAAATTAAAAAGAAAAAAGTTTTCACCGTTTTTCGTCTTTATCGCATTATTTTGAATTCGAACGATTTGTGCAGCGGAGTTCTCTTTCCATTTCTAGTTCAATTGTTTCTCTTTTTAACATCCAGCAAAATTCGCCATCATATTGACATTTCACCTTCCTTGATACCGAGTATCCATGACCCTTAGATCTTGATAAAATCTTTCACCTTGTTCTTCACTATAGTCGCCAAAGTTTTAAAATGTAGGAAATGCATTTAAGATTCACCAAACATTCTAAATTTTAAAATAAACAAACAGTTCCTGGACTAAACGTTGATAATTCTCAATTTTCTTATTTCCCAAAAAGTTCTGAAAAACAAATTTAAAACTTTGCAAAGCTGCTTTTTCACAGTCATTTATAGTGCCAACAGAATTTTCGTCCTCAATAAGCTCCGAATTTGTGATCCATCGAAAAAGCCTTTTAAATTAACGTCACTTATTGCTGGAAACGTTTTTCCTAAATACTGAAAAAATGGTGTTTTTATGAGTCCAACCTTAATATGCAAAAGTAGGAGTATATAGTGAGGAGGACCAATCAATGGTGTTCGTATAAATTTTTTTAGAAAATGTATTGAAATTTGTTCTAGCTGGCCAAGTTTTTTGCACATAATGCTGTTCTCTATCTCGACTATCCCATAAACATAAGAAGCAAGCATACTTCGTAAACCCTGATTATTGGCCTAAATGTTTACTCAAAACTTAAGCCTGATGGAACAAAACGGACTACAGATTCGAATTCAGAGCATCAAAAAAACATAAACAAGTTGGTCTGGTCAAAAGTACTTATTACTTTTATTTTTTTTTGTGTGCCGATGAAATATTTATAACTTGATAAATTTTTCAATTAACTTTTGTTGTACTACTGTGGTGTACTTATTAGTGTCAGTCTCTCAATGAGGAATCGCTATAATCTGCGACGATTTTGTTCATTTTTTATTATTTTAAGAGTATTTTTATAAAAATAAATAGCTTGGAATAATGATACATACAACTGATTAGTACTTTTGAATGTACATTAAATTGTGTGGTGTTTAATTTAATAAAAATACCTTAAAAGTTGACAGAAATTGTTTTTAATCCAGTACGAGAATAATTATTCTGCTGGAATCAAACTAACATTTTCATTCTGTTTATACTGCTTACTTGCAAATTCTTATAAAATTAATTAATTAAATTTTACTGAATCAAACTAACTTGCATAGTGGGGAACGTTTGGAGCAGTGTGAAATAACCTATGAATGCCATGCCCACAATAACTTCTTACCACTGAATATCCATGTGACTGAGCGTGTTTTTGAATAACATTACCAATTTCTCTGTATTTTTCGCCTGGTTTTACAATTTCTATTGCTTTCATCAAACATTCGTGAGTTACCTAAAAGAGCATAAAGAATTAGGCATTTCTGAATGTTACCTTTTATTGATTGCTTTTAAGATGTCTGATGAAGTGTTAGAATTTTCAATTAAATCTTCTTTTGTGGGTTCTTCTGACTTCTTTCTTTTTTCATAAATGGTTTCACCATGTTTTTGGTAGAACGTGTGGCAGTTATTATTCCTTTGTATTCCTTGTACTTAGAAAATTGCTTTAAACACAATGTTTTTCCATAACCTATTTATTTACATTAAAACTTTTTACTAAAACCAATCATTTACCTTTACTAAATTTTTATGCTTTTCACTGACATTCCCAACGAAGAATGTTTCATTCAAATCTCCATGAAATCCTCTATGGAATACTGTAATATCTACATTGCACAAATCTCCATCAGCTAACGGTCTAGTGTCAGGTATACCATGACAAATTACTTCATTGACAGATGTACAACAGGAAGCTGGAAATTCGTAATAATTGAGAGGAGAAGGATAGCAGTCTCTCTCAATGCACGCTTCATGTACTATTCTATCTATCTCATCTGTAGTAACACCTACATCACAAACCCGCGCTGCCTCATCGAGCACTTCTCTACCCAATTTACCTGCCACTCTTACACCTGAAAATAATACAATACAATAATTACGAAATAACCATTCAGATTTTGTATTAAAAAACCTCAACTGTTAATATACCTTCAATTTCTTCATCGTCTAAAACTTTAATTAATCCTGAACCCTTGACAGCCTGTTCACTAAGTGGATATCCTTGAGGATGATCAGCGTAATCGGGTCTTTGAATATTGGTTGGCACCGTTCTCCTTGAAGATTGGGGAAACGGTCGTAACTTCCCTGTAAATGAATAATTGGGCCATGGATTGTAGGACTCTTCTTTCTTTCCATCTATATTTTCTCCTTCTACAAAAAATATTTGATTAAATACAGATATTTTTGAAAATGAATTAAAAGTTATGAGTATGCTACAGTACGAGCAAATTCATTTCAAAAATAAATTCTTACTTATGTAATTAAGCACAAAATTAAAAAATCTTGACATTTTCACTGGAAGCATGACTTTTAACCATACCTACCTAACCTTACTTACTGGCTAAAGAGTGAATAATTTTATGTGTTTTCCAGTTACTCTTGAAACAATCTTGTGAACAAAAGAAAGACCCTGGTATTCCAAGTTTTATACAAGTAGGGCATTGTAATTTAGCTGAATTTGAACAACTAGGTGTCTCACAATGACCTAAGCTCGCCATTTTCAAATCTTTTTTTGGAAATTTAATAATTGTCAAATGTCATTTTTTAATCTAATACCAACTTAAGGTAACGTCGAATAACACACTATTCATTTAAAAAATTCAACCTAGAACATTTATTGTATTAATTTCACAAGTTTTAAACGAAATGTGTAGGTATATAAATTATGGACGGTCCTCTACCCTCCATAATATAAATATAATATATTATAAAAAAAATAATCTGCCGCTTAAAGCCTTATCTACAAGTTCTTGTGTACAAAAAAACATATACTTATTTTTTTTTAGGTTGGTACAGGAAAATTACTGCAACTCCGACATTTTGAAAATATCTTGCTTTTGTTCCTGTTCAAGAGTGTGCATAGTATATTTATTTCTAAAATATATTTTCAGTTTTCTCGGATTTAAATATGTCGAAACGACGTATTGAAGTAATAGACCCGTTCATTAAAAAGAAAAGGTATGTAAACTTGAAATAAGCTTTTATTGGCAAACAGCACATTGATCATTTTTAGGGAAGAACGAGGTATCAGTACTGCAGTAACTACTATGCCAGCTGGTTCAATGAATCCTTATACGGGTTTACCCTACACACAAAAGTATCATGAGTTGTTCCGTAAGAGAATCGGGCTTCCAGTATTTGAATACAGAGCAGATTTTATGAGACTACTTGATGAACACCAGTGCATAGTACTAGTAGGCGAAACCGGATCAGGTAAAACCACTCAAATACCTCAGTGGTGTGTAGAATATTCCAGGACTGTGGGTACAAAAGGCGTTTGTTGTACTCAACCCAGAAGAGTAGCCGCAATGTCGGTAGCTCAGAGAGTGTCTGAAGAAATGGATGTAGCTTTAGGTCAAGAGGTTGGTTATAGTATCCGTTTTGAGGACTGTTCATCAGCAAAAACTATTCTAAAGTAAGATTTTTTTCTTACAAAACGTCATCTTTTACGACACCCAAACAAACATTCGCCGGCAAAATTTATTTTCATATATATATTGAATTTTATCAAGACTACGTGCTTCGCCTGGCTTCATAGCCTGCAACGTTTATCAGCTATTATGATTAACAAAGTTTTTGAGTTTAAATATGGCTATCTATTTTGTAAATAGATACACAGCTTATATAAATAGTGTTTTCATTGCTTTATAATTATTCATTTTCTACTGACTCATTTTTTTTATCGTTTGGTAGAATTTTATTCTCCGCGAATTCATGTCGTTTTTATTGATAACACTAGAATTGCTTGGTGGGCTACTTTTTGAAAACCAATTAGAGCGAGATTGGAAACCGGTCAAAAGGAAAACAGAAAAAAAAAACTGTTTCGATTTTCGCGGGTTTTAGTAGCAAACTAACAAATAAATCGAATTGAAATACCTATTAGTTAATTTTCGAACTAAAAGTTTAATAATTAGACAAACAAAAAATGACAAATTTGAAAAAAGAACTCACTCAGAATTTGAAATTCGTGAAAACTCACATTATCCTTATTAACCACATGGTTTTGAATGCACACAGCCATGTAAACACGGATATATTTTCTATATAAATAGCACTTTTACCTGAGAATGGTTGTATAATAATAATAATATAGATACAGTATTATAATAATTACGGTTTGTTTTCGTGGTTTAATGTTTAAAAAAATCAAAATCAGACAGGGTATTTTTTTTAAATATAATATACAGATTTTGAGAATATCACGTTTTGGTTTTGTTGATATCACCAAAAAGACAAATAAACAATAAAATTACAAATTATGTGTGAATTTTCAACAGGTTGCAGTTTTAATGTTCAATTTACCCTAAAAAAACGCGTCTTCTGTGTTATCGCATTCCCTACGGTTATCGCGTACCTTCACTTCACGATAATTGCCGAGCATGAGCAACTGGAATCATACATAGAAGCACTTACAAAAGGTAGAATTGAAAATAACTGATGAAAACAATTTCAAAAGAATGATTTTCGTTATAAAAATAAATTAACATCAATTCTTTAAAACCATATGAAATGAAATCTAAAAGTTTTAGTTTCTGGACTCTACTCATCGTTTCTTTGCAAAACGTCAAAAGTTACTTTAAATATTATTATTGGTTGTAAACAGACTTTTTGAGATTAGAACTTTAAAAATAAGTGTAGTATAGTTTAATTAAGTGTTAGTTTGTGCCAAAATAGTCTACCAAAGTTTTACTGAGACTTGTGAAAAATGGGAACAGCAAAAAATATTTCTCAAAGAAAGATTGCTTAAATTACAAGTGTTGATGTAATGACAGTAAACCGAAGTAAGGCTAAATTTGACAGAAAATTACCTTTGGGAAGTCAGAGAACTGTGTAAGAAAAAGTGTCACTACATTATCTCTGGTCACTACACCTCCGACAGAACAAAAAATACGTCATATTTGCCTAGAAAACAGGAGAAAATGTACCAATGAATTAACGGGAATTAATAATGAAAGCGGCATTGCTATTTCTACTAGGACAACCAGACGTTTTGTGGAAATGATTTTGATGAAGCATTAAAAGGAAATGTTAAAACATCTAATTTTTGTACGTGTTACTAATAATTTGGCCTCCCACTGTATTATCAATTCAAACGTTGTGCGTAAACACATATTAAAGAACAAAATAGTATCAATGATAAAGATTTTAATTTTGATCATTTTTATTTTTGATATAATATATGAACATAATGTAAACAAAAATAAAAAGTTCATGAATTTTAAACTGGAAATTGCTAGAACGAACTTAGCAAAAACATTTACCTATATTTAATTTAATATAAAGTTATTAAACTAGACACAGTTTATTTTGTAATAGTTGAAGAATCTTGTTTTTTTTTTTAGATATATGACAGATGGTATGTTGTTGAGAGAAGGTATGAGTGATCCTATGTTAGACGCGTACCAGTGTATATTACTTGATGAAGCTCATGAAAGAACACTGGCTACAGATATCCTAATGGGTGTATTAAAAGAAGTTATTAAGCAAAGAAAAGTAAGTATTTTAAATTTTCAAGTAGAAGGTAGATACAAAATTTAATACAGATGATGTGTATATGTCGCAGCCTTTTAGTGTAATCAGCCGTTTCATGAAAAGTCTGGTCTTTTCATGAAACGCTGCCAAACACTGAAACGAAAAACTGTTACGCTAAAAGGCTTAATATTTTAGACGTTACATGAAACGTCAGCGTGTTTTGGCCTCTTGATGAAAACGAACAAAATTACTCCAAGTGGCTGACTTTACTGGACTTTTCATGTAACGCTCCGAATCTACTTTGCACTTACTGAAATAACTACGAAATAAATTTTACTATAAAAGAAAGAAACTTTTATTGCATAAGAAAGGAACTTTTATTACAAATAAGGTATCATAGTGGCTAGCTACAGTACAATATTAACAAATATACGAAATTAAAATCGTCAACTATAAAAAATAAACAAATGATTTGTTACTTATTAAAACACGGTAAGCTTTTATGGCAGCGGCTATTACAAAGGACACTATTTTTTTTGCAGATGCACTTATTCTTAGAACATTGCTGTTTGCTAGGTTTACATAAACATTTCAGCATGCCTTGACCCCCTGATTCTAATGACACAGCTTCTCTTAAGCTTAGTGATTTTTCCACGGGGATTTCCTCTTTATTAAGGAATGCTGAACCCGCAACAGTTAGACTTTCAGCACCAAACCACCCCTTTATAATACCGTGCTTACCAGCAACCTGATTAACACCATTTTTTTGATCCATTATCAGACAAACCATATTTCTGGAATCTCCTGGACCTCTGTCGACTTTGAGAATATTCAATAATACACAATCGCCGACATTAAAAGTCGGATTTTTTTTTGCCGAATTGCCTAACATTTTTTTGGCTGCTTTTTCAGTTTTATTTCTGGCTTCGTCGCGTTCTTCAGAAATGTTTTTACTGGCAGCACATAAAATGCACAGTACTGAAGATCCTTCTTGTTGACAAACTTCTGCAAAGTTGACAACCCGTAAACAATTTTCGCACATTAATTCTTCAGATCTGTTTATATTTTTTTCCTCCAGCACAACATTGGTAATATCAGCATCTTCATCGGCGACACCCTCATGTGCATCAGATATTTCGACAACTGAATCTTCTTCATTCATAATTTTCATAAGCTCTTCTTCCGTAGTCAATGTTTTTGCCAGCGCTGAGGGAATGTTACTAGAAGCTAGACCAAGTTTAGGCTCACAACCTAGGAGTGCTTTATACGGGGACCGTCCTATTGTTCTGTGAAAGGAACTATTTTTTTGCCATTGCACAAACTGAAGCCCTACCGACCACTTTTTGCAATTCGTGTCAGCCATCCAAGCTCGTATCATGTTTTCTACATCCTGGTTTGATCGTTCAATGCTGCCTTGACTCTGAGGGTGTCTAGGACGACCGTGTACTATGATACACTCAGGTCATAAATCTTTCAGTTCAAGTATAACCTTATTTACGAACTCGCGGCCGTTGTCGCTTTGAAGGATTTGAGGGGCTCCTATTAAAAGAAAAATACTTAGTAAGTTGGAAGCAACTTCCTCGGCACGTTTGGTTTCCATCGGTCGTAAGAATAAAAATTTGGTGGCATGGTCTTGATAATTCAATATCCATTTGTATTGCTTGTCAGGAAGGGACTGGAAATCTATTAAGTCCACTTGGCCTCTTTCATTAAAATCCTTACTTACAATGGGACGTACTACAATTTTTTGTTTGCCATGTTTCTTTTCATTGCAGCTTTTGCAGCATTGGATAAAACATTCTATGGCGGGACGTGGGATATTAAGTTTATTTCTTAGGGCTACTTCCATTTTAACACGATTTATCATATAAATCTTCGTACGCTACTACAAATTCAATTTCATCTTCGCTTTCATGTTTCTTTATTAAATGTGATTGGTCAGAAATTGTCATAACATCATATGTCTGTAGCAAAAAGTATTCGCGCCTTTCTTTTCTTCCCCTAAAACAAACACCTATTTCAGAATAATTTAAAATTTAAAAAATTACTAAGAACTAAAATGTAAAAAATAGTTAATTAGTTTAAAACAAAAATTATATTTATAAAAGTAAAAGTTTGTAGCGTAGTAGTACAATAATAGTAATTCTACTTCCTCGTACTAAAGAGTCGATCTATAAAAATATTTCAAATTTCAGCTCAATCGGAACACGGAAAGTGATTGTATTGATTAAAAGATTTGACCCAAACCAAAGTTTACAGAATAATATTTTATTCTGTAAACTTTGTCCACACCAACTAACACAGCATCTTAAATAAAAGCTTTTAAAAATATATTTTTATATTATTCTTTAATTTGTACGGTCCTGGTTGTGAAGAGATCGAAAGATAAAGAAAGACACATTCGCGGACCTTTATACACTTCCATTTTATTAGGGACCAAAAAATAACACCGGTTCGCCTGTTTACATTTTACAGCAGGAATATGTTTTGAGAACAGCATGAATTAACGCACGCATAGTTTACAAATTGCGGGTCAACGACAAACTCGGGGAATCCCGGTCATTCATAATCATAACCTAAAAATTAATAATTGGGTTTAACAAATAATTACTTACAGTTTTTGCTTAGCCGCTAAAATTTCCTCTATGACATCGTCAATCTTCTGCTTTGAGTAAGGCTTTCGAAGTGGTTTTTGTAAATAAAAGTCTTCTAATTTCTTATAGAATTGAGTGTATTGTATTACACTGGAACTGGAACAACCTGCCGTCGCCATTTTTAGGTGATACAATACTTATTTTATTACATCAAACGCAAAGTAGATTCGGAGCGTTACATGAAAAGTCAGCCACTTGGAGTAATTTTGTTCGTTTTCATCAAGAGGCCAAAACACGCTGACGTTTCATGTAACGTCTAAAATATTAAGCCTTTTAGCGTAACAGTTTTTCGTTTCAGTGTTTGGCAGCGTTTCATGAAAAGACCAGACTTTTCATGAAACGGCTGATTACACTAAAAGGCTGCGACATATACATATTGTTATGAAATCAGATTTTTCTTCAGCTCCGGCTACTTCTCCTGCTATTGGGTCTGGATTCAACTTAAACTTCCTTTATATTCTTGTTTGTTTAGATTAAATTTTTATTTTTAACTTTAACTTCAATTACACAAAATCATAAACTTTAAAATTCTAACTCTCTTTTCAAATTCAAATTCAATAATCATAATCCAAATTTTTCTTTATGACATTTTTTTTCCAAAATTAACTCAATGACAATCCATCATAATCCTCTTCCCAATTCTTTTTTTCCCCGTCCCTAGGTAACCTCTTAAAACAAAATATCCAACAAAATAAACAACTCTACACTTTCTGAAATAAAATTTTTAAACACCTATATAAAGACAGTTACCTATTATCAAATACAAAAAAATTTTTATCCAATCAAATCATAACAAAATCCCCCTAAATTTAAAATTAAAATTTTCTATTAAGACACATTTTATAATTTTAAATTTATTCCATATTTATTATTCTATCAGATCATCCCTTACTATTTTACCTTATTTTACAATTACTTTCGATTTCTACCCATTTTAATAATTTTACTTTATTTTATTTAATCAATTTCTTCCCCCTTTTTCTAATATTTCCCCATTACTTATTTTCCTCTTTATTTTTAATTTTATCTCAATCCCATTTGCTTTTAATTAACTTCTTTTTTCTTTTTTTATAATTATAAATTATATCCTTCCAAATCTTTTTTAATCTTCTAATTTCATCACATATTTCAAAATAATTTATATCACCATCTTCATAAGGTTTATTCTTATTCTCCTTATTGTAATTGAATTTAGTTTTATATTTAATTTTATTATTATTATTATCATAATAATATCTATTTTTATATTTATTTCTATCACCTTCATATATTTTATTTTCATATTTTGCTTCTTCATTTTTATAATATTTATCTTTATAATTCTTCTTATCATCGTCATATTCATTATTTAATTTTAATTTCCTAATTTCATTTTCTTGTATTACATTTATTTCTTTTTCTTCCATCTCATATATCTTCTTTACTGTATTTTGCATTTCTTCTTTTACATTTTTCTTTTCCATATTCTCTTGTTGTATAATTATCTCTAATTCTGTTTTTCTCATTTTCATTTCATTTCTTATTTCTATTTTTGTTTCTTCTAATGTTTCTCTATACATTTCCATTTGTTTCTTCATTTCATCTTTAAATACTTCCATATTCTTAATCATATCTTTTATTTCTTTTTTCATATCTTCTTTTATTTCTTTTTTTATAGAATCCATATTTACATTTATTGCTTCCATATTTTTATTCATTTCTTCTTTATTTTTATTAATATCTTCTTTTATTGCTTCTGTATTTTTGTCTTGTTTTTCTTGATTTTTTTGTAAATTCTTCTTCAAATCTTCTCTTAAGTTATTATTCATTTTTTCTAAAAATTTAAACATCCTTTCCATGTCACTTTCTTCATGTTTATTACCATTACTTTCAATAATTGCTTCTATAATAGTGGTATTCTCTTTTTCATCTCCCGATTCATTTGTTTCCATAATCTGTATGTCATCATCTTTTTGATGATCTCCTTGTTGCATCTGTAAATCCTGTTTCTTGTTTTGCCTTCTTCTTGTTTCCATTTTATTATTTAAAATATTCAATTTGTTTTTATTTTATTTAAATTTTAATATGTATATTAAATTAATAATTTTAATTCACCCCCCGTATATCAAAGTTTCTTATGTCTTATTGACACTGTCAAAATCAAAATTTTTATAAAAATGATCTGTATCAACCTAAATATTTATAAATTATGTCTTAACAGAAATTATGTATCCCCCCTATTTCAAATATAAACAACAAAATAAAAAACTGTCTCTATATAGAAATTTAAAAATCTTACCCCAGAGTACAATTTTTCTAATATGAAATTTCAAAATTTCTATCTCAGTTTCTTTCGATTGGCTTGGTGTCCTGTTTCTTTTTATTGTTTTCTGGGTGTCTGGGTGTTCTTTTTGACAAGTTGCGCCGCACGTTGGTTCATCAATTTATTCTGAAATCTTTTCTATCCTTGTTGTTGCCCCACGTTGGATCGACAATTTGTTATGAAATCAGACTTTTCTTCAGCTCCGGCTACTTCTCCTGCTATTGGGTCTGAATTCAACTTATACTTCCTTTATATTCTTGTTTGTTTAATTTAAATTTTATTTTTAACTTTAACTTCAATTACACAAAATCATAAACTTTAAAATACTAACTCTCTTTTCAAATTCAAATTCAATAATCATAATCCAAATTTTTCTTTATGACATTTTTTTCAAAATTAACTCAATGACAATCCATCATAATCCTCTTTCCAATTCTTTTTTTCCCCGTCCCTCGGTAACCTCTTAAAACAAAATATCCAACAAAATAAACAACTCTACACTTTCTGAAATAAAATTTTTAAACACCTATATAAAGACAGTTACCTATTATCAAATACAAAAAAAATTTTATCCAATCAAATCATAACAATATATAGAAAAGATATGAAAACCAGATTTTTCATGTATATATTTGCGGTGTAAGATTTAATTCCTTTGCTTAATAAACTGATTTTTGTACAACTGTCATTAAAAGTGACACTTTTAATGATAGCAAACAATGTTAAAAACGATTGTTTACATAGCAGCGTGTTAAAAATACTTTTAACACGTTGGCATGTAAACAAGTTTACTTTTAACACGGTTTAGTTTACTTTTAACACGGTTTGGTTTATTGTCATTGCAAATTCGCTCGTTTCATTATCAAAATAGGGAAGTTGTACAAAAAACATTGTATGGTATTTGTGTTAAAAGTGATTTTATTTTGTTCGTGAAATTGTTCAATTCGCTCCGCTCATTTCACAAACGTTTTCACTCACAAAATAAAACCTCACTTTTAACACTCATATCATAAATAACTATTTTAACACTAATTTCCCAAAATAAAACCAGTTGTAGCTTGAAAAAAAAAATTATCAAACGAGAATAAATATCATTCAAATTCTTTAATTACAAAAGTAAAAGTTTTTAATTTTAACTTTTTGAAGGACCGTCTTTTAAATCAAAAAATGTCTTAACTGAATTGGAAAGATATCAATTAAGCTTTCGACAAACAATCAGTTTTCATACAAAAATAATAAACAAAAAAATCTTGAATATTACAACCTTACTCTATTTTAATGTTTTTTTTTGTATTTGTTTGAAACCTAAAAATGAGACAGCTTTTAGATATTTTTCAACTAATTAGGTACTAGGATCCCGTTAAGTCATAAAAAAAGGATTTAATTACTTTTCATCAAAGTGTAAAATATATTAAATCAGTAAAGGAATTTCTAATACATATATTTACGTTATACAGGATTTAAAATTGGTTATTATGAGTGCCACTTTGGATGCCGGTAAATTTCAACAATATTTTGACAATGCTCCACTCATGAATGTACCTGGTAGAACACATCCAGTAGAAATATTTTATACACCTGAACCTGAACGAGATTACTTAGAAGCTGCAATTAGAACTGTAATTCAGATACACATGTGCGAGGAAATAGCAGGTACTTAACAAGTTAATTTTTATAATGATTCTTAAAAGACATACTTAAAGATAATACGGCCTGAAACTCCTCAAATGTTTTTGATATATTTTTCTTATATATATTTTAGGGGATGTCTTACTCTTTCTTACTGGTCAAGAAGAAATAGAAGTAGCCTGTAAAAGGATAAAGCGAGAAATAGATAATTTGGGCCCTGAAGTGGGTGAGTTAAAATGTATTCCTCTATATTCAACGCTACCTCCAAATCTACAGCAGAGGATATTTGAAGACCCTCCACCAAATAAACCCAACGGAGCCATTGGCAGAAAAGTTGTCGTTTCTACCAATATTGCCGAAACATCTCTTACTATTGATGGGGTTGTTTTTGTCATTGATCCTGGATTTGCAAAACAAAAGGCAAGAAATTATTCAGTACTTAGTATGGATAGTAAATTTCAATTTTTAATAGGTATATAATCCAAGGATAAGAGTAGAATCTCTATTAGTTTCTCCAATTAGTAAAGCATCAGCTCAACAAAGGGCTGGTCGAGCAGGCAGAACCAAACCGGGAAAATGCTTTAGGTTATACACCGAAAAAGCTTTTAAGCATGAAATGCAGGATAATACTTATCCAGAAATTTTAAGGTAACTTTTTTTTTGTATTACATAATATTTATTTTTAGAATAATTTGGTTGTACATGCAGAAACCTTTAATGTTCAGCTTTTAATAAAAAAAAACTACTGATTCCTTCATCAATTATTTCATATAACACGTTTGGACCTCAAGTACTGTAATACATTTTTTTACTTAAATTAAGCATCATATTTCGTAAATCAAGATATATAACAATATCTCGAATTGAACACTCAGATATGGATTTGACTTTTGTTATTTTATTGACAACTATGAACTATCTGCAAATATCAATAGGTTGGAATCTATACAAAATCGTTTTTTAAGAATTTGTGCTTTCAAGATGGGGTATGAACTGGGTAATTATGATTATAAAACCATTTTAGGTTTTTTAAATTTGGAATTTTTATATATATGTAGGAATATTAACGACTTAATATTCCTACATAAAATTGTGTCTGGTAAAATAAATTGTATTGAATTGGTTTCCTCATTGCCTATTCACGTGCCTTCAAGGATGACGCGTAATGTTGTCTTCTTCAGGATGCCTCTTCACAGAACTAATTATGGATTCTTTAATCCTATATCAAAATATATGCGTTTGTTTAATAGCAATAAACTTGATTGTGATATTTTCAATACTTCTGTTTTCCAATTTATAAAACGTATGAGCCCTGGGCTTGTTAAATAGAACTGTATGCCATTGTTTTTGTTTCTTGTGAGTATTATTTTGTTGTCCCTAATTTTATTTATTGTTCTTTTATATTGGTTGCACTTTTATACTATATTTGTTATGTTTATTTTTCTGTTGGTTTTATTTTAAAGAAATTTTTTCCAATGGAAATAAATTAATATATTCTGTTACAAATTGTGGGTTGCTCTTGTTCCTAATTCTTTGGACTTCAGATAACCCTTTTTTAATGTTTAGAAGTATATTATCTTCTTGTTTGAGTATTAATGTCAGATCAACTGTCCATTAAAGATGCACCTATGGTTTTACTGCTCTTTATGTCAACGAGTATCTATAGTCCAAATTTTTATTTACCGATGTACAAATTTTCTGAAATGTTAATAAGTTTTCTTTATTAGGTCAAACCTTGGCTCTGTTGTTCTTCAGTTGAAAAAACTCGGAATTGATGATTTAGTTCACTTCGATTTTATGGACCCGCCTGCGCCAGAAACTTTAATGAGAGCATTAGAACTTCTCAACTATCTTGCAGCGCTAGACGACGATGGAAATTTGACAGATCTTGGTGCGGTTATGGCTGAGTTTCCTTTAGATCCTCAGTTAGCCAAAATGTTGATAGCCAGCTGCAATCACAACTGTTCCAATGAAATACTGTCTGTCACGGCCATGCTGTCAGGTATTTATTTTTCAGGAATATTTTATGAGAAAGTTTGTAGAGATTGGTATGGTTGATAAAACCAGTAAAATTTTACTTGATTTTCTGATTACAGTCATGTCTAATTAATATATTACTTATACGTGTAAATATATTGTACTGGGTGTTTCAGAACTTATTCGAAAAAGATACTTCTCTATAACTGAAGATGCACAGTTTTTATATTTTTACGGAAAAAATTATGTTCATGTTTAACAATTGTTATGGTTTAAATTCGTCTAAAAGTGAATGTTTTTTTAAGAGTTAAAATTTTGTATGATCTGGACGTTAGATGAAATACTATTATTTTGTAACATAAATGCAAGTACTTACACAGCATTGATTCTTTAAATATGTAGTAAAAATGATTATATACATTTTAAAAATAAAGTATTTTATGGAATAGAAATGAGCGATATTGATTAATGGGCAGGTGCCTTTCCATTATCGATGTTTCCTTACAACTGATTTTTAAATTAATTTTAACTAGAAAATGAAAATACATATAGCTACAGTTGTTATTTACTAACAGTCAGTAAACAGAAAACTCAAATTATGGTATAGATATTGTTCCGTACGTATTAAATACAAACAACAGTCCAATACAACAAACTTGTATTTTAATATGTTTACTTGTTCTTTTTTTATGTTATCAGCATCAGATGTTTTGACTGTAAATTCCCTTAAATTGTTTCGTTTAAGCTCTAAAACACCTATAGATTTATTTCACATGTTTTAGTCGCTATATTCTTATTAAAAGTAATAGTTTGCATCTTCAAATTTATTGTGGAACAATTTTAAATTAAATCTATGCAGCTACGTATTTATTATACCAAAAATTTTGTTCTCTGCAAGCCTTTTTCATACATTATATGCATCCGTTTTACATGCATTTTTTTGGGAATATAAGTAAATTTAATAAGATAACTGCTTAAGCTATAAACTTTAAATCGATTCAATTCTAAAACTATTGTAAAAATTTTACTGCTACCTACTTATTTTGTGAATGGATTGTGATTTAACTAGATAAACCTCTTTGATAACCAAAATATTTAATTTGTTCTGACTTCGCTATATAAATTCTTCAGATTATTATTTCAAAGTATAATTTTCTAGTAAAATATACCAGCAACTTTGTTTTATCTGAAATAATTTTTATTTACTTTTGTTTTGAGTTAACTTAATATCTACACTATGTAATGCTAATATTTGAAGAGTTACAGGCTCCAGTAACTTATTGGAAGTAATTTTCTAATGTTATTTTGACGATTTTATAATAATTTCCAGATATTCAGAATTCAACAATTTTTAAAAATGTGTTTACGGAATTTATTAAATAAAGCTTTGTTTGGAGAACTTATAAATATGACATTAAGGAAAAAATGAAAAATTGCTACATCCGGCAAGAATCAAACCTACGATTTCTATCTATAAGAGAGATAAGAATAATTAAATGACTGTTTATGGATAATTTTTTTTTTAATTTTAACATTAATATTTAACATTCGAAATATGCGCTTTACAATTTTTTTACGTTTTCATACTTTTCTACAATTTATCAAAATATTTTCAGATGAATTATTTCGAAGTATATATTAAAATTTAATTTCTATTCTAATTTTAAAAATCTATGAAAAATATTATTAGATAATGAAAAATAAACAAAATTTGTAAAATGAATTCTAAAAATCAAAAGATGAAAACTACTAAAAATATAATCGAAGGGTAATCGAAGACAATGTTGTTCTGAGTAAATAATAAATGTTGATAAAGTAATATCTGGATAATGAAATGATAATCCATTGCACAAAACAAGAAGTATATTAAAACCTTTAGAACGTCTGACATTCCAAGAGTGCAAGTGTTCATTTCTTCTTAGAACAAGATGGCCACATAAGGGTTATTAAAAAACTCACATTATTAAAACACATAGATATATTCTGATAAAATTATAAATTTATATAGTTCAGTTTTTAATTTTACATTTTCAGTTTTTTAAACATATATTATTATAATTTTTGGTGAAATTATGTGGCCACTTTAAGCTCTACTTGTGTCCATTGCTCTCTTGGCATTAGGTCGACGTTTCTAACTAAGGGGTAGCTCTGTAGGAAAGGGCTCGAGTGGCGCACATCTACTATATCGGTTGGATACGGGCATTGCCCTTTTGGTTGCCCGCTCCAATATTTAGTCCCGCAGTGTTTTGTCCGTCCCAATGAGGCCAAGAAGGCAGCAGACGACGCTAAGATGCGATTTGCCCACATCGACGGAGATCACCTGACGCTTCTGAATGTCTATCATGCTTTCAAACAAAGTAAGTACTTCTAATCTTTAAATAATTTATGAGCGCCTTTTTAGTACTCGGAATCAACAAAACAGTTATCGTTGGCGTGTCGCGGGTATTTCAGCCCAAACTACTCAATCTTAAAAAAAACATTTGAGTTTTTGGTTACATAATAATCCAACATTATTTTATGTTAGTAACCACTAAACAAGTGAGCTGATCTTGTTTAAAATTGGTAAAAAATTAAAAATAAAATATACAACAACAAAGAAATTTTTGCATAAAAAATATATTCCTACCCGTTTGCCTTAGAGTAGTTTTGGGGGTGCAAACATAAAAACACCATTAAAAAATTATTTGCTCAATCTTCTTCAAAATATGATAAATATAGACTTGGTAATTCTTTGATTCAGAGTGGCCTTAGGAGGGTGCGTAAATCCAAAAGATTTAAAAGAATAGTAATATTCAATTTATGCACAGTACCCAATACAATATTTTAGTTAATTATTATTAATTTTCATTACAAATTTCAAATATTTTTGATTATAACATTTATCTTAAACGATTCTCATTAATGAAGTATGCAACGCTGTTCTTGCACTTATCTGTGTGCTCTTTTGTGAATTTGTAGATATTTTCGGCGGAGACGAGTTCGCTCCCAAAATATAAATATTACCTGGCTGCCAAAAAGGTGATGGTCGAATTCACTCCCAGACCGTAATTAGAAACAATATTTATGATACCTTAAAATCTAAACACTGTTGCCAAATCTTTTTTTCAACGTAACATTTGGTATGGTTTTTCGTCAAAGTTCTTTTGGTTCTTAAAATAAAACAGAAGCTAAGCACTTATTATTAAAATTTTTATTATGTATACAAACTTTATATAAAAAATACAGAAAATTTCGAATCCTTGCAAAAAAGGAAGAAAATAATGAGAAATGAAAATTTCTTTAAATATTAACTTATCTTACATATTATATTTTAATCTTAATTCAACTGTTTATATTCTTATGTCCAATGACCCAGTTGTCGAGGCACGTTACATTTAAATTTAAAAAAAATTAAAAATTCAGAAAAAAAAATGTAATTACTTATACAAATATATACAATAATTATCTCAATACAAGTAGATATAAAATTCTAGATTTAAAAGAAATATTTTTTAAAAAGTTTTTACTTAATACTAGGTACTTTTTTATTTAATAATGTAAACACTTACAAAAATTTAGAAATAAAATATGATTTAAAGATTTTACTGATATAAATAAGTATACAAATACATCTATCAAATTCTACATTTAAACGAAATATTTTTTATAAAGTTTTTACTAGTTTTTACTTAATACTAGGTACTTTCTTATTTAATAATGTAAAGACTTACAAAAATTTAGAAATAAAATATGATTTAAAGATTTTACTGATATAAATAAGTATACAAATACATCTATCAAATTCTACATTTAAAAGAAATATTTTTTATAAAGTTTTTACTTAATACTAGGTACTTTCTTATTTAATAATGTAAAGACTTACAAAAATTTAGAAATAAAATATGATTTAAAGATTTTACTGATATAAATAATTATACAAATACATCTATCAAATTCTACATTTAAAAGAAATATTTTTTATAAATTGAAAATTGGTTATGCGGCCGTTCTGTAGTTCCCTTATATTATTTTCTATAAAGTTTTTTCTTAATAATATTTTCCGATCGTATACTTTCACGACGGTATTAATACTTTGAAGCTTAATATAAGTATCTAGTTGCAAATCTACAAGAACATTTAAAAACTGGTTCAAATTTGGATGTGCATTGTAAAACGATGCATTAAAACGAGAATGAAAAGACTCGCATGCATTTGTTGTCCTTTTCAATGACGAAGAGTTTTCAGCCCAAATGTGAGGAGGAAATGCTGATGTTTCTTCTATATACGTTTCAACTAAATAGTCATTAAATTTGACCAACTTTTCATTTTCTGGTTGAATTGAAACGATGTCTAGAGCAAAGCAGTCCCCCCAACGTCTTCTGCTTTAAGAAATGATAAACCAAATATATAAGTTAGATATTTAGTTACCTCTGTTTCTGCACCGTTTTTCAATTGATACTCTTTGGCAAGACCTAACTGCTGAATTTTTCTATACCAACTTTGACCTAGGTGAAACAGGCATCCCTTAATTTCTGTAGTTGGAAATTCTTCTCGAATTGCTTTATGTATAGCTGCTTCAAAATCTGCAGTTATGAATTTTGGGAAGAAGTAGTGACCGGTAACAGATAGGAATTCTTCTTTCAAATAGCGAAAAGCTAATTTATATGAAGAAGTTTTTTTATTTTTTAAAAGAAAGAAAACTAGAGGAACATAATGACCATTTTTGCAACCATGAATGGTAAATAACTGTAAAAAAAATTTCGGACAATATTCGAAAGTGCCGTCAACATACAATTCAGAAATTTCTGTTAAAGAAAGAAAGTTACTTTCGCATGAAAACATGATTAAATGATTTTTTTCATCATTTTTTAGAAGAAAACGTTCACCTCTATTAGTTTTTGTTTCTACAGAATTTAATAAATTATGAAATTCAAAGATATCTTTAGGAAGTTTTGGTGCAGTTTGAGATCTAGCAACATACATATTTTTTCTAATTCTTTTGACGTCACAAGTGGTAATAGTTTCACATTGAGACTCTCTTACCTCCTTTCTGATTAAACCCATTGGTTTTGCCGAAACATCTTCAACTGCTTTAAGTTTCACTGAATTGCTTACAGTTTGTCTGTTTAGAATTTCTTCAGATATATTGTCATGGTTGTGGTTTAAACAAGATTCTATCACTTCAACACTGTCTAGTTTAGTTTTAACAAATGCCTTGCACGGCGGTTTCCTGGACCATCTTTTTAAAGTGTCTTTTGCTAACAACTTGTGAAAAGCAAATTTATAACCGTTGATAACTAAGATGTCTTTGCCTTTTTCACTTTTAACTATTGAAGCCTCCATTGTAAACTTTTATTATATACACTATAAATAACTTTAAAAACAACTTTCTTCGTTCTAAACAAATTTTCTATGTGCAACTATTAAAAGTGAAAAATCTTAAGGGTTTATACCTACTATTTCTATTTAACTCCTCCCTTTTCGAATGATATTTTCTTATTGTAATTACCCTCCCCCCAACACAACTTTCTAAATAAACAACTCTAAATAATCTGCTGTTAATCCTTCTTATTGTTTATTAGATTTTCGAAAGGGACTACTAATTGCAACTTCGAGGTACCTACCTTATTTAGATATGATTTTTAGATAAAAACATGAATAAGATGATCCTTTAAATCATTGATATTTTCAAATTTTTAAAGTTACTAAAATTAAATTACATTTTAAAATCTAATTTTCTTTTCAAGTGTCCACCTATAAAATAATTTATGCAATAATCCTCACGTAGGTACAACTAGATACTTTTCTGGTTATTATTAAAAGTATGCATAAGACCTATTTACTTTTTTCGAACTTTTTTAAAATAAATAACCATCTTACCATCCTTTCATGGATAAAAATTACTATTTGGCAACAATGCTTCAATTTCTGAAACATTATCCCCATTAATGCATATTAACTTGGGAGTGAATTCGACCTATACCGGGAGTGAACTCGACCCTTGAAAAAACTACCTGCTCAAAACGGGAGTGAATTCGACCCTGCCCGATATTTTAGGAGCAGAACAATTTATAAAGAATGTGTAACAAAAATGTTCAGGTAAATTTCAGCTCTTTCCGAGAATATACTTAGCCTTTTTATGTTTTATCAGTTTTTTCGCCGATAACATGTATTTCATATAAAATTTGGAATCATGTACATTTTTAAGGTAATCTGAGCACTAATTTTTCTCTATAGATGTAATTATATATTAAAGCTAATAATTTCGAATACATTCTGTAAAATTAAATACTTTGAAATGAATTATTTTTCTTTCTGATTTGATTAAGAGCTTTTTATTTCTGAAATCTGTATTAATTTTTAATTTGTAATTTACGCATTTTAAAGTGTCTTTAAGAACGTTCTATAGGCTGTCATTTACTAGGTTCCTGCTAACTTTTTTATTAATTAAATAATTAAAATTTGGTTTTCACCAAAATATAGAGAAAAAAATCTAGTATTGTGGATGCTAAAAATATATATTTTTTATTCAATTTACATATTTTTTCTTTGATATTTAAGTGCAAGTTTTTAAAAAATTTAAGTTTCCACATTTCTATATAACATTTTAAAATTTTTTATCAAAAAAAGTTTTTTTTAATCTGCTGTAACTAACATTTAAAATGGATTTAAGAAAAATGCATTAAGTGCTTCATTATGTGCTGCCGCCAGTAGTAATGCGTGCGAACTATTAGAGTTGCATCTAAAGGGTTCAGAGGCGTCGGGCCCATCAATATAAAAAAGTGGAAGGGCGATGCAACTCCGATCCTTTTTACACCGAAAGAACGCTCTTAACATTGTTTAGTTACGTCATGAAAAATGTAATGTAACGCACAAGAATCATATTCTTGTACTGTCTCTTTAAAAGCGTAAAATCACAGCATTGGTTTTTTTTATCTAGAGATCGAAAACAACTGTTCAGTAATGCTCAAAACACAAAAAATGTATAAGCTACAACTCCCAAATCGAAAATAAATCTTATTCCTCTTCTTCCGACCTATTAGTATTAAGAGCAATAGTCATCACGTGGTCTGCTCAAATTCCGTATCGTCTAGTCAACAAGCTGTTTCGACCGCACGCGTAATACACGGCAACATCGCTGAGAATCGGTCGCCGAATTTAACAATAGAGGTACTCTAGTCAACAACTTCAAAAACGTGAAAAATTAAAATAAAGGTCCTAAAAATATGAGCGATAGCTCATTGGATTCGGAATCACCTCTAGAAAAATGTTTTTGAAGGAAAAGTGTGCAGGCAAAAAATTGCAATTGTTATTAACAAAATAAGATGAAAAAAAAACAGATGTTTATGTTTTTGTTAATAACTCGAAAAATATTAATATTTAAGCAATTTTGAAACAAGCTCGTTAAAGAGAAGGAAATTTCCGAAAAAAAAGTCCGTCCTCCCGGAACTCTATCTTCATTATTTATAACTTTAATTTGACGTTGAAAATGGGGCTTTGAGCGGCTTTTACGGCATACGCGGGCTACCGCTAAACGGTGTTTCATCAGATAAAATATTTTTTTTATGACATAAAATGTTTTTTTAAAAATTTGAAAAAAATCCAGTATTTTCCTAACACTTGAAAGAATCTAAATCAGTTGAAAAAAACATTTTATCACTGTTTTTCAAAAATTTATTCAATTGTTAACTAACAAATTTTTTCCTAATATCTGTTGACATAAACAATGGGATAAAAGGTATACATAATTGGCCTAAAAATTTGAAACTTTGTGGAGCCCTTTTCATATGTATACTTTACAAGATTCTGTGATAAATGTTTATAAAAGTTTATTAATTTGTTAATTATGAGTTTTCATAACTATTGCAAAATATTGCGAAAAAGTAAAGAAAAATATAGAATTTTTCCAAATAAATGCATGTAGTACCTAATAAACAATAAATACGAATTTGCTCTTAGAATTATTTGAAAGAGAAACTTATTATCTATAAAAAACTCCTGAATATCCTTTATCATATCTCCAATAGTTTAAAAGATATATAATTTTTTTAATTGGCAAGTTATTTGGCGCTACAGTTAACGTGACGTATGATATTAGAAAGTATTATTAACAAATTAATAAACTTTTATGAAGATTTATCGCAGGATTTTTTAAAGTATACATATGAAAAGGGCTCCACGAAGTTTCAAACTTTTAGGCCAATTATTTATACCTTTTATCCCATTGTTTATGTCAACAGAGATTAGGAAAAAATTTGTTAGTTAACAATTGAATAACTTTTTGAAAAACAGTGATAAAATGTTTTTTCCAACTGATTTAGATTCTTTCAAGTATTAGGAAAATAGTGGAATTTTTTCAAATTTTTAAAATAACATTTTATGTCATAAAAAAAATATTTTATCTGATAAACACCGTTTAAGCAGGGTTTTCCTAGCAGCGCATATTTTACGCGGCGTAGAACGCAATACGCTGGACGCAACGCAACATTAAATACGTTGCGTAAAAGTGTTTTCCTAGGATTGTCAGTCGGGTCCCGACCGTCGCGATGAGTATATCAAATAATAAGAAGAAATTAGCTTTGGCTTTTTTATTATTACAAGATGAAATTTTACAAGAAGAGATTAACCTTATAACTGAGATTCATAATAGCACTAGAAATTCTACCAGTCAATTATTTCAAAACAGCGAAGGAGCATTTAAATTACTTATCCATAGTCCTCAGTAGCACTAAAACGCATTGGTACCTTTTGTGAACTCATTTTTTGCAACACAAATTATTTTTACAACACAAATTATGGGTACTTCCTTCGCCAACAGTGCCAACACGTAGCGTAATACTGAATAGACTGCTCTCCGACCAGTCGTCCCGTTGCGTCGAACGTATTACGCTGGCGCAAGAAGTTTTTGCGCGTGTAGGAAAACGCCTCCATTTGATTTTCATTAGACATGTCCTTAACGTTTTACGTCGACCGAATTACGTTCTACGCCGCGTAAAATATGCGCTGCTAGGAAAACCCTGCTTTAGCGGTAGCGCGCGCATGCCGTAAAAGCCGCTCAAAGCCCCATTTTCAACGTCAAATTAAAATTATAAATAATGGAGATAGAGTTCCGGGAGGACGGACTTTTTTTTCGGAAATTTCCTCCTCTTTAACGAGCTTTTTTCAAAATTGCTTAAATATTAATATTTTTCGAGTTATTAACAAAAACATAAACATCTGTTTTTTTTTTATCTTATTTTGTTAATAACAATTGCAATTTTTTGCCTGCACACTTTTCCTTCAAAAACATTTTTCTACAGGTGATTCCGAATCCAATGAGCTACCGCTCATATTTTTAGGACCTTTATTTTAATTTTTCACGTTTTTGAAGATGTTGACTGGAGTAAGGCGCTTTTATTGCTAGGGCAATAATAGGTAATTTAAAAACCTTTTTTTGGAATGAAAGCGTGGTTGGAGGAAACAGATTTACGTATATTGTAATAATAAAAATCAAAGTATAAACAACAAAAAATTAAATTCGAGGTGGATTTCTTATTTCGAGTCCCCTAGTGTGTCGTGGATCAATAATTTCGGGCAAAAGACAGTTGAAATAGAATGTTTTCAATTTTTTTTCCATATTATTCTTCCAAAACTCATCATCTCGTAGAATCTAAAATTATTATAATTACAAGTTAATTATTGTTATATTAAATTTATTTACCTTTTCCACAAGCATGCCCATTGGTGTCCATACAATGAAATAGCAATATTCCCTTTTTGTTATATGCAATTGCCCTTGAATTTGGTAGTGGTAATCATGATTTGATTTCAATTTTAAATTATTATTTTCATCTAATGTTGCAAAAGTAATCAGCTTCTTTTGTATAGCAACAATTGGAGTCACAGCAGAAGCTTTTGCAGGACATTTGACTTCAATAACTCCAGTTGTGTCAATTAGTCCATCTGGACTTGCTGCCAGAGCGCAGCATTCTTCATCAACAAAGAGTCCACATGGTTGAACTTGTACTTCAAACTCCTTTTGAAATTGTTTTATAGCCAAAGGTTCTTTTTCGTTACCATACCTAGTATTACTATTTCCTCTGAAATCTGAATATAGTAAGTTTTTGACCTTGTTTTTGCAATTTGTTTTTGGAAGCATTTTACAAATTGATCCAAAATTGGAGGCAGTGAGCCTGGTGCTTCGTTCTTGAGTCCACACTGGATTTCCTCCTTGTCCTCTGGTATTTGCCTCCAATTCTACAATTTGTTTTTTGCTTTTTTGCAAATCTTGCAAAAACGCACTCTTTGCATCTTCGTACTTTTTCTCGTCTAAATCGTCTTGGGTTTCATTCAATTGTAGACCGTAGTCTTTGTCTGCTGAAGCAACTGTCTTCATTTTTCTTTTGAAAAGGTTTCGTTCTTTCATACTCTTATAGTACATTTTTCTTTTTTTAATTTTCTCAATGTACTTCTTAGCAGCACCAGAAGGACTTTGAGTTGTAAGGGTTTTAAATATTTGTCGGTGATATTCACCGCTACCAACATTAAATGATAAAGCAGCTGCTTCACACCTTATTTGGTAAGAACCTTTTTTTGAAAAGTCAACTCGTTTTCCCCCAACAAACTTACATACAATAGAATTGTACTGCTCAGCAATATTGGTATCCATGTTGCATAATAAACTTGCGGCATGATAGATTAATCTATTTAGACATCCTTCTAAATCTTGCAGTAAACCACAGTTCATCATTTCTGGAATTAAATTTTTTTCGCCATCTTTTTTTTCACATTTAAAGTATCCTATAGAAGAACATTTTAGATGCTCTCCAAATACGTGCGATGGAATATTTTTTATGTCAGAAATAAGATTTTGAACCTTTTCAGAAAGGTTATTTTCTTCCTTATTTCTATGGACAACAGCCATTGTAACGGCTGTCCGTAACCGTCTAATATTATTTTGTAGATGTTTCCGTAATCCTGGTGGAACCGGGTTATTTGTTGAATTACTCCGTTTTCTGCCTGAAAATGTAATTATTATAATTTTATAAAAAAGCTCCACTAACGTAAAATAACTTACCACATAAATCTCTCACTTTTGTGCAAAAATTTCTAAGAAGATGATTTTTACATTCTACTTTTTCTACTAATTGACTTCCATATGGTCTGGCTTCAAGTATTTTTTTATATACGCTACTATCACCATCTCCTACAAGTTTCTTATATACAATCCCGTACATCTCCAAACTCCTTTTAAATCCTTCAACTATTATATCCGATTCCATACTTGTTGAAGTACTGGTCCAATTTTTATAACACACATGTTCAGGAATCGGATTAACATTTTTTGCAGTTGATCTTGAACAAAAGCAACAATATTTATTTCTTATTCCAAGAAATAAAAGTTTGCCTGTGCGTTGCCCAATAATACATGCCTAAAAACGTAAGAAAATATTAAAATATTTAAAGCGAGAATTAAAACTAAAATACCACTCCGGAAGCAGAGTTATAATTGACATTATAGGATCTTTTGCTCCATGCACCATCAGCCACAACAGTTATACAAGGGCGATTATCCCGATCTACTTCATTGAAGGATCTTGCCAAAGAAGCTTCCTCTTTCGCAGCTTCTTCCATTTTGGCAAATAGTGATTCACGAATAATTTCACCAAGGTCTTCATGACATTGTTGATATTTATTGGGAGACATAAAAGGAACATTCAGTAGAGACATAAATTCTTCACTTGTCGAAAAACCAATGCCAGTCGAAATAGCCGCAACTGTAGCGGCTGTATTCATATCCATTGATCCAGAATTTTTATCATAAAGATCTAAGTTGTATTCTGAATTGCACATTTTACATTTCATAAGAAGACTGCTGTTCAGGCCTACTCTATTCTCCTTTACAATATACATATCTGCTATTGTGCAGTCAAATAGTGGATGTTTGGCTATTGTTTGTAATTGTCTAAAAAAGCTGTCGATATCAACTAATCGTCTACCTTCTATGACAGCTGGCTCTTTAGAGGTTGATGAAGTGACCCTAAAAATGGAAAACGCTATTAGAGCAGACTCAGCATTTCATTAGGTGCACCTGCACTCATATAATTACCTACAAGTAAACCAACCTATACCTACATACCTAGGTGTATTTAAAATATCCTGAATTATTATATTATCATTTGTTTTTTCGGAATTATTTCTGTATTTTTCATCGATAGAATTGCTAAAATTTATTTATAATCACAATTGAACGAACTTCCTATTTATGGTTTACCTAACTTACCTGATAACATGATCTGTCGAGAAGCTGCTTCCAGGAGTTTCCGCCGGCGATGGCGACTTCGATTTGGCAGAGGTATCACTCTGGTTCGTTTTTTTATTGATAGCCATACTAAAAATTTGTAAGAAAACTAAGTAAACTTGTATTAAAGTTTAAAGCAAAATTTTATTTAGTACACCCTGGTGAAATTTGAGTATTTACCTCGGTATTAACTTACCTATCTTTGGCTTTCGAAAAAAACTTGCTTCGTTTTTTTACAGACTTTCTTTTACCACTGTAAACTTTTTTTTTGCCATCTTTCAGTTTTCCCATCTTTAAAAACTAATATTCTGTCATTATTCATAAATTCGTTTATTAAATAGTAATATACATACCTATATTATCTAATATAAAAGATGAAATATTTTCTAAACAACTTCCACACGCACAAAAACCATAAACAAATATTCTTTCAGTCAACCCAAAAAATGCGATCTGTTTTGTCGCGGCGGCGGCGGCGCACATTGTTGCGCGGAGGAATTGCGGCATTGCCAGAACATGTAAAGCGTTGGGAAACCCAAGAATTCAACAGCTATTTTTCTTATTTTTATTTTTCCTGTTTTAAAAATTTGTTATTGCTGATAGACAATTTGATGTTTTGTAAAAACCACCTAGAATATGATTATCTAGGGCGCCCCGGAAACATTTTTTTAAAATAGTCTTTTAGTGAAAAAATAAAACTAAAATAAATTCAAATTTAAAAAAGTGTTCCCAGAGCGCTCTTAAGAAAAATATTTTGAACACGATACTGAAAACCGGAATTAAAAATCTTTAAAAACAAACACACAAAACAAGAAACAGGATTTCATGCCTGATTAATGCTCTTAATATTCTTAACAAATTTCGTGCGAATGATGTCTATAACCATTAGGGCGAATTTCTCTCGCGGTCGGATAGTATCAGTAGTAAAACCCAAAAAGCTCCAAAAAAAATGTTTTTTTAGGTAAAATCTTTTCTTTGACGTTCCTCATAAAAAAGAACTGAAATTAAAAAACATACCCGTAAGTGAGCAACTTCTATAGATATTAACCCGCACAAATGTGTTAATTGATTGGATACCTAAACAGGTTTATTGAGTATTGCCACTTGCAATTGTAACATTTTATTCTCTTATGTCATCTTGGGATAATTTTGTGTAAGACTATTTCACAACAAAGCATTGGTTTGTTTTCATGTGGTAACTATTTAAAATACTGCCGTTAAAATAAAAAATGTTTTTTTGTCCAAAATAAACCAAACAGGATGAGAAATATGATACGAGAAACTTTATAATAATCAAAGTATTAAAATCTTCAGATTTGACCTATAATCTAAACAATCTGGAAATGCTAACAAATTTTAAATGTAGGTATGGAAGATCCACAATGGTGTTATGATAACTTCGTCAACTACCGTTCACTTAAATCGGCTGATAACGTTAGACAACAGCTATCCAGAATCATGGACAGGTTTAACTTGAAACGTACATCTACCGACTTCACTAGTAAAGATTACTACATCAATATTAGGAAAGCCCTTGTCAATGGATTCTTTATGCAGGTAAAGTGTGGTGTATTTTAATCCTAATCATTTTATAAGTAAAATTAATATAAATTTATGTTTATGTAGGTGGCACATTTAGAAAGAACAGGACATTATCTAACAATTAAAGACAACCAAATAGTACAACTTCACCCATCAACATGTCTCGATCACAAACCGGAGTGGGTAATTTACAATGAATTTGTATTAACTACCAAAAATTATATTAGAACAGTCACAGACATTAAACGTAAGTAGACACAAATATTTTAGAATCGCTACATGACACTAACTTCGAATATTTATTTTAGCTGATTGGCTATTGAAAATAGCACCTCAGTATTACGACCTCAATAATTTTCCACAGTGTGAGGCTAAACGACAGTTAGAAATTATTCAAAACCGGTTAGAGTCCAAACAGTTTCAACAAGGATTCTAGATGTGTTAGGAGTTTTTTATTATTTTAATTTACTTTAATTCAAGGTTATTATGCATTGTTTGACATAAGATATTTATAAAAAATGACACATTTTATGTATTAACAATTATTCCATTCCATAATAAATGTGCTCCGATAAGTGACTTGTAATTTCTTAAAACAAAAATAGTTTTAATTGTTGAATTTTCCGTGAACAGTTTTTTTTTATGGTCAAGCACAAGCACTGCAGGAAAAATCCTTTAAGGCGCTCTGAGAGCGGTGCGTGTGCGAAGAAAGCGATTCACGTTGTTCTTGAATCGTTGAAGGTTATATTCGGTGGGAAATACGGCCTCAGAAAGGCCGTTCCGCAAAGAGGATGTCCTCCAGAAGAAAGAGTTCTTAAACAATGATGTTCGAGGAGTGTTAAGTTGAACCACATAGGGATGGGCGGAAGTGGTTTGTCGTGTATTTCTGCTATGAATTGCTCTAGGTGGAATCAAGCGGGCAATGTCAGTAGAACACTTGCCATGGAAATATTTGTAAAAGAGGGTTAAATCACCAACCTGTCTTCGATGTTCTAAGCTGTCGAGGTTCTTGGTTAGCTCGTGGTCACCGATCAGGCGAATGGCTCTCCTTTGGATGGAATCCAACAACCGAAGGGTATGCTTCGGTGCAGAACTCCAGACATGAGAGCAGTATTCCAGTGATGGTCGAATTTGGGCTTTGTAGAGTGTCAAAAGTTGTTGTGGTGTATACAGCTTTTTGGTACGGAAAAGTACACCGAGTTTCTGAGAAGCTGTCCTGGCGATTGTTACCACGTGATTATGCCAAGACATATCTCCTCCCAGATTGACACCCAGTAAGTTAATAGACGAAGCCAGTGGAATTGCGTGTCCTGCCATGACTATATCTGGTTCTGCAATGTTAACCTTCTTAGAGAAAACTGCTGCCTGGGTTTTTTTAGCGTTAAATTCGACTTGGTTACTGTCACCCCAAGACAAAATTTCTTCCAGGTCTTTATTGAGTCGTGATACTTCATGCTGTCTGCGAAGATGTGCGTCAGCAGCCGATGTTCGAGAATTCAAAGTAAACGATGAGATAAGTGTGCTGTCGTCAGCAAAGCTATAAATTGGATTTTCTGTCTTCGCTAGAAGGTCGTTAATGTATAGTAAGAAGAGGGTTGGGGATAATATGGACCCCTGAGGAACACCAGCATTGATGGTAAAGGTGTCCGAGAGAAACCCGTCAATCGCCACTTGCAGAGAACGGTCCTGAAGAAAGCTAGAAAGCCATGAACAGAATCGACCGGGCATACCGTAGGATCGCAGTTTACTTAGGAGCCCCTCGTGCCAGACACGATCAAATGCTTTAGAAATGTCTAGTGCAATAGCCCGGGACTCCCCATGATGTTCGACTGCGTTGCTCCAAAGATGGGTGACATATGCTAGGAGGTCTCCTGTTGATCTGGACTTACGAAAGCCGTACTGATGGTCGCTGATAATATTAAGGCCCTCTAGGTACTTTAGAAGTTGTTGGTTAATAGCTTTCTCCATCACTTTTGATATAACTGAAAGCAATGCGACAGCTCGATAGTTGTTTGGCATTGTTTTCTTGCCTCTCTTTGGTATAGGCTGAACTCTTGCCTTCTTCCAGCAAGATGGAAATATTCCTTTTTTGTAGGATAGGTTAAAAAGTCTACAAAATATTGGTGTTAGCTCATCAGCGCATTCCTTGAGCACTATAATAGGAATTTCATCTGGACCAGAAGCCTTCCTGACATCGAGCCCTTTAAGAATTCGTTTGACAGGACGCTGACGGAATACGATATCAGTCATTTCCGATTGGACTGCTGGAATGTTCGGTGGTGTTTTTCCCTGAAAGTCTACGTTGGAATGAGAAGAAAATAGTTCTGCCAGTAAGTTCGCTTTATCTCCGGCTGTGGTTGCTATTGTGCCGTCGGAACGTGTTAGAGGTGGAATATTTGATTTGGTAAAATTTTGACTGACGGCTTTAGCGACTGACCAAAAAGACCTAGATCCGTTAGGACTGGCAAGAAGTTTGTTTTTGATCCTCGTGTTATGCGTCTCTTTGCTTTGATCTATCGTTTGCTTACACTGGTTTCGAGCGGCAACAAGGGTGGTGCGATTCTCAGCCGTTGGATTTTTACGCCACTGTCGGTAACAGTGGCATTTCCATGATGTAGTTACAAAAGATTCATTAAATCTGATATATTCTTTTTCAAAAGATACTTAAAAATATAAACAAAAGTTGAAAGGAATAAAGATCGAAAAGTTTATTAACAGTTGAACAAATATAACAAAAGTTTCGCAGGAGGTGTTTTCGCGACTGTGTGTTAACATTTCAAACGACCAAATTTGAACACTCCGAAATAGCTGATACTATACACTTTAAAACTAAGTATAAAATTATTACTTTTTAAACAAATAACTAGGAATCACAATCTAATTATTATAAAAAACTAAGAGAAAAATATTCAATAGTGAGTATAGCCTCCTCGAACTCTTACAACCTCTGCACATCGTAGCTGCAATTAAATTGCTAACAGTCTCTTGTCGGAAATTTAGCCATTCCTCCTGAAGCATGTCTGTTGATTCAAATTTTGGGCAAGACGTTCCCTTGTTTTTCTTTGAAGAGCATCACAAATATGCTCAATAGGTTTCAGATCAGGAGAGTTAGCTGGCCCTTCCAAAACATCAATATCCTGCCAGTGCGAGGTCTTTCGTTATCATGCTGCAAGAATTGTGGCCCTTCCTCTTCGGCAAATGGCAATATATATGGTTCAACAATGTCATCTAAATAAATCTGAGCGGTTACATTAATAACATTTGTAGATTGGTATGACCCATCAAAGAAATGCTGCCCCAGACCATAACAGCCACCTCAAAATTGAACGGTTTCTCTTACATTTTGTTAAAAATATCGTTCGCTTCTTCGTCTCCAAGCTCAAATACGTGCATCATCGTGGCGTAATTAAAATCTGGATTCATCTGTGAAAAAAACCTGACTCCACCAACCCATATTCCAATTCAAATGATTGCGGGCAAAATTGAGTCGAGCTCTGCGGTGCGCATGGGTTAACTGTGGCTGCACACTCTTGTATCGCATACTAGCTATATGAAGTATTTTTTTTACAGTTTGGGTTGAAATTCGTAATCCCGTTGCGACAAAATGTAGGTTTACGATTTCCCTTGCTGTCCTTGACGTCTTTTGTGTAGTAAATCTCGCGGAGGATAAGGTCTCCTTGTTACAATATCCATAATACCGAGTATCCTGTATCTGTTTATTAATTTTGAAATCACTGAGTGACTTATCCGAAGCCAGCGAGTAAAATTTCTTATGGAAAAACCTACTTCACGTAAAGTAACCGCGGTTGTTACTTCTGTTTGAGTCAAATGCCTTCTTTGGCGAACAGGTATTCCTAACTCATCGACGTTCATGATTATTTCTGTGTAAAATCACAAAAAACTTATTTGACGTGCTAGGAATGACAAATTATTAATGTTTTAAAAAACTTTTTTATCAAATAAAAGAAATTGACTTGATAAAATTCACGAAAAAAATGTTTTCATAATACATGATTCAAAAAGCTAGTTTTGATCTCTGTTTTGCCAGTCGAAATAAGACAATTTCAGACCAATGCAACTGTAAGTCAGAAACAACGTTATTTCTCCCCTAGGGTAGAAACAAATGTCATTATTTCAAGTCTGTCAGAATGTTTTTGACTGACAGTTGCATTGGTCTGAAATACCTGTAGTCTTACTTCGACTGGCTACAGAGATCAAAACTCGCTGTTTCAATGCATGTGGCACGGGATGAAACAAAGACGATTTCTGACCAGGTCTCGTCAGAAATCGTCTTGTTTCTCCCCTTGCCACACAATATACTATTTTCTACGATCACTATGAAAAGAATGCATAGACACGGCTAACTTCAATGCAAAGTTAGTAATTCCGTATCTGGCCGTTCCACGTAAAGGGTGGTTGTATTGCGAATTACTACGCGACTGATTAGAAATTTCGAACTGTCATAGTAAAAAAATTTTGTATCGTAATTAGTGAAAGTTATAGTGATAAAAAAAATTTCAGAATTTTCAAAATAATTAAATTTTTAAATTTATACACATTATCATATTGAAACACTTATGGGGGCTTTTTACACAATTTATTTACAAAATTGTTAAGATACACTGAACTCTGCTGGATAACGTCTAACTACTTGACAATACAATGAACTCTTGTGAACACTTGACTTGAACTGACGTTAACTGCCCATGCATCCCCTTATATACAACATTGTTTAATCTAGTCAGTGTGTTTAGAAGTTTCTAGAATTTTCTAGAAACATTATTTAAAATGGTCAGTTGATTTTTTTTACAAACTTCTAAAAATCAACTGTCAACAACAATCTTTCAAATTAAGGTCCCTTCCTTTACGGTTATCCCGTTACAATATTAATGTAGATAAAATTTAAGTAGTAGGCAAATTTTTCTCAAGTTAAAAAATGTCAATATTAAATAGTTCAACTTGGATTAGTTGAAGTTATCACTTCTGTCGCGCTTCCTGAGACGTACACGTTTTTAACTTCCCGCCAAAAAAAATTTTAAATTTTTTTTAAAATCATGAAGTTATTGGTTTTATCCCGTTTTTCGAAAATCGAGTTTTCATCGGATCTCAACGTTTTGAGGTATTTGGAACCTCCCCTGACTATTTTTACGAGGGTGTCTGTATGTACGTGTGGATGTGTGTGTGGATGTTTGTAAACCGCTTATAACTTTTGAACGACTTGACCGATCGGAATGAAATAAAAAGCGTTCCAAAGAGTTCCATCTAACTTAGACTCCCTGTAAGTTTGATCCGATTCGAACGGGTAGATTTTGAGAAATTTCAAAATAACCGAAAAAAACAATTGGTAAAAATGATGTTTTTTGGGCATATCTTTTTGGCTATGACATCGATCAATTTCATAACCTAATCAGCTCTTAAGCTTAAAAAACCACGTCGAATGCCGTTTTGCAAATTAAATTCGGTTAATTCGTTCGTGAGAAATCGTCGAAAAATTTCAAAAATTGTTTTTTTTAATAACTTACAGGTTTTTCTACTAATCGATTTTGCACTCCTATAACATTTTTAGGTCTCAAAATACTGCGTCGAATGCCATCTTGAACATCAAAATCGAATAACGCGTTAAAAAGTTATGGCTTTTTAAATATTTCAAAAAAGTCAAAAGCGTCAAAATACGTCACGTTACTATAGCTTTGCGGTTAAAACTAGCGGGAAGTTGCAAGGATGGCCTTTAAGGTCAACCTCTTTTCGAATTTTTTTTTATGTCATGATTATAAATCGAAAAATTGAAAAACCTTAACACCTAATTTTTTAAATTTTGTTTTGCTTATATTTTAATCATAGAAAATTATCTCTGATTTTAATTAAACTAAATTTCCTAGATTTTCAATAAATTTTTTCCTAATCCGCAAGTTAAATGGACTAATATTGGTAATATTCTTATTGAACTTGTTCCAATTTTTATTTTAGAATTATTCAAAAACGCATATTATGATGCAAATAAAAATTCAAGTAGAGAAATTTTTCTCAATTGAAGAGATTTAAAAATACTGACCCTCATACGGTATTATCATCAGCCATTTTTTTTCCAATGGGTATGTTCTGTTCTGACCCATATACTGACCATTGGCCTAATTTTATAAGTATATGGTTCTGACAAGTCAACGATTACAATCGCCTGCAAGCGATTGTAAACTGATCGCAGAATATGGCTCTCGGACACGATTAGATTATTACTTACTGTTGACAATTTTTTTTAGACGCCATTTTCGTTTGTGTTGTTTACAAAAGATATAGCGTGCAATGATAAATTATTGTTATTTAGATTTAGATATAAAAAATTAATTAATGTGATGAAAAAAAATGTAAATATATTATATTGTCTCTGTGTAGGAACTTTTAAACACACTTGATCACAAACCCGATTACATGAATCGTGTCCGAGGGCAAATGGTAAACGATTACAAACGTTTGCAGGCGATTGTTTATACGTCCATGTAAAATACACTGCAAGTATCTGAAAAGAACAGAATAAAAATTCAAAATTTCTTGTATGTATGTATGTAATTATCCAACCATTAGTAATTGTTACACAGACCTAATCGGAAGAATAAAATAATGAGCTAGCTGTTAATAGTATTTGGTAAGACAATTAATAATCAGAAGATAATTTTGACATGTGTCATCTGTCTAACCGTAAGGTATAAGGTATTAAAAAAGTGGTAAAAGTTATTAAAATAAATTGCGTGTTTTCTTTCAGTACTATGTAAATAATAAGTGTTAATGTCTATTCCAAAAATATTAACTATGGCTAAAATGGAAGCTTCGGTACTTAAAAGCAAATTTAGAGGATGTTTGTTGGGCGCTCTTATTGGTGATTGTACTGGGGCTCCTTATGAAGGCGATACGATTACACATGGTGATAAATTAGTAATACAAAGATATTATGATAAATTAGAAGACCCTACTTTTCATGGTTCGCTATAAAGTTTATAAAGAATATCTTTATTTTTTACTATTCATTTTCTAGCTCCTTTTAAGCGTTATACCGACGATACAGCTATGATGAAATCAGTAGCAAAATTTTTAACCGATAAACCAGAACCAGACTATAGATTCCTGGCTCGACTGTTTGTTAACGAATATTTTAAAGAACCTAGACGTGGATATGGTCAGAATGTTGTGGAGGTATTTCATAAGTTACGAAATACTAAATATGAAGATGTGTTTAAACCTGCAAGTGAACAATTTTTAGGTATGATTAACAAAATGAAGTAAATATTTTTTAAGGTATCATTTTAATCTTATACTTAAACCCCAAATAGCGTAAATAATTCACAACCGGATGTTCTTAGTACACACGTTATTATTCCATAACATTGGCTACATGTCGATTTAATTCATATTACAAAAATATATTTAGAAAGAGAATATCATCCATATCTCGAATGAGGTCCAATGGTATAATACCAAAGAAAAAACTTTAAGTCTCGTATCTGTACGTGTGGTACGAGACTTAGAGAGTTTTTTCTTTGGTATTAAAAATATTTTTCTCTAATATTTATTTTCTGGTTTCTATCAATATTAATAATATCTTTTTGAGTTTGTATTATTCTTTGAATATATTTTCTGTCATAAAAATAAAGTAAAGACAAAAAAAAATATTTTGGTAAACTTGCAGATGGGGTTAATACTAATATGCGCATGACCACGTTCATTCAAAATGTATTCGCTCTTGCCAGCGCTGTTGTCAAATCTCGCATTCAAATTGACGATGAATTTACTTGGACAAGTTGCGAATGTTGCGCTAAGCTAATGATAGGTTATTTAATATAAATGATGTATAAGTGATTAAAATGTATTATATAAAATCGAGTATCTATGATATCTCATTATAAACAACTTACTTCCTTTATGTGGATAGGACTAAAGAAGAGTAAGTGTTTAGCATTTTTGAAGATAGTGTCATTTATTTATACTTCACCAACATGTTTGTTTATAAAATATTCTATCTAACACCTCAATTTAAAGTCATAAACAGAACAAAAAAGTTTTTATGCCTTACTATAACCCACTAGAACATATTTTGAGGTATTTTTTGATTATTATTACAAGTTACCGATTAATAATAATAAAAAATAATAAAAAACTTAAGTATCAAGAACTGTAAGGACATTTTACAGATCGAAGACAATTGTTTGGAGAGGAGCGGAGCGACGACTCCCAATTTTTGTCTGAGATCGATAGTCCTTAACGTTCGTGATGCTTATAACGTTTTTTGCACGATAGAAATATTTTTCCGTATTAGACAGAGCACTTTTGAAATTTTAATAACGTTAAAATGTCAAAAGTGCTCTGTATACATCACATATTTATGCAATTATTTACTTACCGTTCTAGAACGGTAAGTAAAGTACTTACCGTTCTGTTTCAGTAAACACATCATACTGATCAGGCAACAAACGCGGTAACTATGCAAAATCGTTCTATTGTACAAAAAAGTTTAAAGAGAAAATAAATACAGCCTGTTATATTACGTTAGATGAATGATTTAATGAAAATTATTACCTGTTTTGAATGGTTTAACTACCTAGTAAAATCTTACTCTACCAGTAATAATCGGCTTATGAAGATACGGGTATTATGATGTTATATTGGGTTTTATCTCCAATGCAATAAAATTTTTCTTATCAATCATTTTCAAATGAACTATAGCGGTAACTAGTCTTAATATGTCGATTACACTTTTAGCTAAAGAGAATTTTATGCAACTTAAAGAGAGCAAGGCCTTATAAATTGTCACATTTTTAATAACTAACCTAAACTGGATGCGAATAAAGTCTCTTACTTACCACTTTATATACTACCTTAGAGACTTTAGATTTTTTCAGCCTGCTTTAGATGAATATATTGTTGGGATCAATCCAACAGTTAAGTAGTTGGTAAATTAGTATAAATCCTGTATTATCAGGTATGTCCGCTAGGATAAAAAATTATATTAACAATTGAATAATTAGCAACCAATATAGTTGTTGATATTATATTATATAATAATAACGTACGTTAAACAGAACGCATAAGTTCAAATTTAATTTAAGGATAAATATATCATTTAGCTCTGCCCTTTGGGGCATCTTTCATAAAGCTCTGGCTTATTGCCATCTTTAACCTTGTATATATTGTAAATAAGTGTAAATAAAAACTACTACCAGCAAAATATGATGTTTAATATGCATCATATATATTTGTTTGAATTTTATCTCAGCTATGTTTTACATTTGCCAGTCAAAGCTTTAAGGTTAATTACAGCCTAAGTTTTGTGACGGTATTACAGTATGCTCTGTTTATTATATGATTGGTCACTGAAATAATGTTAAAAATTTTAAGGCGGTGGTTCTTTTGGTAATGGCGGAGCCATGAGGATTGCTCCCGTTGCTCTTTATTTCTATGATAACTACAAAAGTATGCTTGAAGTTGCAACAAATGCTACTAAAATAACCCACACGAATATTCTTGGTGTTAATGGCGCTTTATTGCAAGCTATAGCTATTCAGTTGGCTCTGAAATGTGATCCAGAGGCTAAAATTGATCCAGAAAGATTTTGTGCCGAGTTATATAGAAAAATTCGAAAGATCGAAAGAGTCAGAGAAGATGTAGATGACTTAGATGAAGAGTAAGTTGTGATTTCTAAACCATGTATTTTATGTAAGTATATTTAATTTTAGTGAAGATGTCAATCAAAAAGCCTTTCAAGAGAAATTGCAAGTTGTAGAAAATTTATTGCAAAAAAAACATGATGAAGACTTGGATGAGGAGGTTATTTTACTGTTGGGTAATGGTGTAAGTGCCTACCAATCTGTACCCACAGCAATATATTGCTTCTTAAGGGCCTTAAATGAAATATCTAGTATTCAGGTAAGAAATAACTGATTAATATCCTTCAATGATGTGCTTCTTTAATGACATATTTTTTTACCGAAAGTTAACATTCTTTATACTTAGTTTGTTACATTTAGAAGCAAATGAGTGGTTTTAATTTCGAAGAATATTTAGTTTTCTAAATAATTTTCGTGTTCTGATGGAAAATACACTGAAGGACAAAAAAAGTGGCGCACCCAAAATTTTCAGAAAATATAAACCTTTAAAACTTTTTAGTTGATGGTCCGATTGCAATGATTCTTTTTTATTTTTAGAGAATGGTTCTTTGGTATTACGACGCGGTTATAAGAGTTTTTAATTATTTTAGGTTTGTAGCCAGTATTGCGTAAATAACAAGTAAACGTTTTTTTACGCTATTTTTGAAACACCCTGTGGACGTTGCTGTAAACTCTAGTCGTACTAAGTCTTTTATGGGCATGTTGAGTAGAGCCTCTTTTACATTTTTGGTATTTAAATCATGTCTCTATCTTAGATGGTTCAAAAGATAGAGGCTTTCAAGCAAAGTTTTGCTTTTATTAAGAATTTTATTAAGTTTACAGAACAACAACAATAATAACGACAACATAACACAAACAACAATAATTAATATCGGGTATTGGCTTCCCTTGCTCTTTTTAAAGACTTCATTCTTTTCGGCATGCTATGAATTAGGTTTGCAATCCTTTCCTGAGGAATATTGTTCCACTCTTCAACAAGTGCATCACCCAAAGCAACAAAATTTTGTGGAACAATCTGACGAGACCTAATTCGACGCCCTAAATCATCCCACAAGTGCTCGATAGGGTTCATATCGAGGCTCTTGGGAGGCCGTACTATGGTTGCTATAACAACTTGGTTCAAATATTCACAAACAATTGGGCAGTGTGTGGCCTTGCATTGTCGTGCATTAATAAAAATGCATTTTCAACGAATGGTGAAAATGGTACTAGGTGCTGCTGTAAAATGTTCTCTATGTACATATTGGCCGTTAGAGTATTTCTTGGAAGCGCGCAAAGTTCTGTACGGGCTTACATTGAAATTCCTCCCCAGACCATTACGGAACCACCTCCAAAACTCTTTCGCTCTCCAATCATATCCTGTTCATATCGTTTTCTAGGTCTTCTTCATACTCTTTGACGACCATCACTTGAATATAAACAGAATCTCGATTCATCGGTAAATAACACTCTATCCCATTCGGGATCACGCCAATCCCCATATTCTTGGTCTTGTTACTGATCTCCTAGCTCTTAGATTAACCTCCTTTAATCTTCGACAAATCGTTTTATCACTTACATGCGTTTAGCGTACCTCTCTTTATTGATGGTTTGTTTTAACAGCAGTTTGGAAACGATTGCGCAAAGTTTGCAATCTAATAAATCGATCATCAATATTGAAGGTACTCCTAGGGCGCCCTGAACCAGCTCTTCTATGACATTGGCCAGTTTCTTGATACCTCTGAATTGCTCGCCGTTCAGTTGTTTCGGGAAAACCAACTGCTCGTGCTGCATATCTTTTACTTTTACCATCCTCTACAAGAGCCATCATTCGTGCAATTTGCTCGAGTGTAATTTGTTGAACCATTATAAATTTTCGCGAAAAACTACTACACAAACTACTGACAGTCAGAAGTTTAGCCAAAATGACACTGTCACAAATAAGCTGTTTCTCGGCCTACTTTTTCCTATTGAAAAAAAAATGGATTTTTGTGTTGGGAGTAAAACTTTGCTTGAAAGCCTATATCTTTTGAACCATCTAAGATAGAGACATGATTTAAAGACCAAAAATGTAAGGGAGGCTCTACTCAACATGCCCATAAAAGACTTAGTACGACTAGAGTAACAGCAACGTCCACAGGGTGGTTCAAAAATAGCGTAAAAAACGTTTACTTGTTATTTAAGCAATGCTGGCTACAAATCTAAAATTATTAAAACCTCTTATAACCGCGTCGTAATACCAAAGAACCATTCTCTAAAATAAAAAAAGAATCATTGCAATCGGACCTTCAACTCAAAAGTTCCGAAGGTTTATATTTTCTGAAAATTTTGGGTGCGCCACTGTTTTTGTCCTTCAGTGTAGTAATTTTATCACTTAATCACTATATAAGTCGAAGTAAGAATTTCTACTGTAATGTACTTAAGGTGGTCGTCGTGGTACAGTATTGTCATAAAGCTATAGATTATACGTGCGACCTAAGTATACTGGCTTATAGCTAAGTGATGCATAATTTTTACACAAGATTGTACGCGTACATTTGTAACACCGTAACCACAGTATTCATGTAAATGTATACTTTTATATAAATTTTTAATCTTTAAGCCGTTATTTATAAATAATTAGACGGTCAAAAATTGTTATAATTTTTTTAAGTCATAATAAATGTATTATAATGTGTTTTTGTACAACTGTCATTAAAAGTGACACTTTTAATGATAGCAAACAATGTTAAAAACGATTGTTTACATAGCAGCGTGTTAAAAATACTTTTAACACGTTGCCATGTAAACAAGTTTACTTTTAACACGGTTTAGTTTACTTTTAACACGGTTTGGTTTGTTGTCAAGTCAAATTCGCTCGTTTCATTATCAAAATAGGGAAGTTGTACAAAAAACATTGTATGGTATTTGTGTTAAAAGTGATTTTATTTTGTTCGAGAAATTGTTCATTTCAGAAAACGTTTTCACTCACAAAATAAAACCCCACTTTTAACACTCATATCATAAATAACTATTTTGGGAAGTTTCTGACAGTTAGTTCTTTTTTCATAAATAACAAATTGGTTCAGAACTACAGAGATCATATATGTATACTCAATGTTAATTGTCGATTTTTAAATTAAGTTTATCTCGTATTCTATACGGTGGATCGACTTCTAATTTTTAGGGTAATAATTGTATTATCGTGTCGTTAATAAGTATACAAAAATATATAACTTTTTGACGGTGTGCCCTAACCACGACAACTACCTTAATAAATAGAAACCATATGGATGGTATCGGTATGTCAAGACTTAAAACTAGGAAATTAAGTACCATTGTCAGTGAGTTCTTAAAATTCAAGTTTTTAATGGTCCAATATTATCATTCGGCATTTTAACATCGAATTCACTGAATTTATACACAATCGTTTTACCGAATTGATTACTTCGAGGCTGTACCGGTACAGCTATCAGAAAGTTTTAAAGGTGAAATACACAATTTAATTATAAATTAGTGGTCCAAAATTATTAGTAAAATAATGTCGATTATACTAAGTTGTATTTATGGGTGATTGATAACTGTGGAAATATTTTTATATACATTGTTTAATAGTTTGGTATGTACTCTACTTTTAGACCGTCGGTAGATTAGAAGATACCGGTTGCGAATATTCCCGTAAGTTCTCGACATTCAGCACTCAAGTGAATACGTACATTTAGTAACTTTATAAATTGCTGAAAATTTATGTTAATTAAAACCTGACCAACAATTTCTGAAGACCTACTTTGTAAATAATTATAATTTGACACTAGATAGTTTTCCATTTTTCTTTGCAATGAGTATATTGCATTTAATATTAATACGCTTCTTTTAGACTGACAGTATATTCAGAAGGACAATCCAATATGCTGTGACACTTGGGGGAGATACAGATACTATAGCTTGTATGGCTGGAGCTATAGCTGGGGCCTATCTAGGAGAAGACGGCATTAATACTGCTATAGCAAAACAATGCGAATATTATAAAGACGTTCTTGAAATGGCTGATAATTTATATGTAGCTAAGGAGGGTCCCTTATAAAGATAATTGTATATTGTGATGTAATTATTTGAATATAATATTCAGAATGATTTAATTTTCTGTTTAGGTTACTTATTCATAAATTTTAAACCAATATCGTTTGTATGATTTAATTTCCCCTAAGTGAGTTACGATAAAAGTAATAAAAGTTAAAATTTGACAAATTTTGACATCTGCTGGTTTTTTTATTAGTTTTAAATAAAATTTATTTTTAATGTATTTTATTGCTTATTTTATATTTAGTTTCTTGTTGATTTAGTTCAGTTTAATCTATTTTCAAATAGTTCTTACTGTTGCATTGCCTAGTTAAATAGTTAACCTTATTGTATAAACAAATATGTCGTGTCCATAAATTTATTTTTAGACAACCAATTTAGATTAAATTAAAGGGAACTTATGTGGGCCGTCATCTGACATCAATTTTAATGAGAAATTGCATGAGCGCCCTCTTTTTAATACTTTTTACATTCGTTCACAGTAAAGCAGTAACTTTTTTTTTCTACCTTGTGCTCTAGTTCAATGTATATATTTAATTTATAAAACAGCACTGTGTTCTTTTATTACCGCCAGGTCACAGGCAAAATTATTTCAGGCGATACTATTTCGCAGAAATTTTTCACGAATCTACTCGAATATATGTTTAAATCTGTTAACTTCGAAAATCTCGGCATGAACATTAACGGTCGGTGAATAACTTGCACACCTAAGATTTGCAGATCATAAAGTCTTAATAGCAGACTAAATTTAGCCTCACGTAAACGTAGCAAAAACTCAGTTGATGACCAACCTCGTCCTCAGTGAATATATCGATGGTATCCAAGTTGAGGGGACTACTTTATACAAATATCTAGGGCACGAAATTTGCATAAGTAGAGACAACCAAACGCGTGAATTAACCATACGAATAGGGCTGACATGGGCAGCATTTGAAAATCTTCGACATATATTTAAGTCAGATTTACCGATTTGTCTAAAGAGAAAAGTTTTCAACCAATGTGTTCTGTCTCTCTTATGGCACTGAGACGTTTACACTAATAAGCAAGGTTACTCAGAAAATTAAAGTAGCAAACGAGCAATGGAAAGGTCAATGCTAGGATTGACTACATAACAAACACTGAAATTCGCAGAAGAACAAAAGTGATTAATGCAGTACAGAGAACAACAAAACTGAAATGGAGCTGGGCAGGACAACAAATGGACCAAGCAGATTGTGGAATAGAGGCCTAGGCAGGACGCACACCGAACGAGAGGACGACCACCAACTCGATGGTCAGACGACATTAAACGTATTCATACTAACTGGATACAGGAGGCACAAAATAGAGAATATGAGGTGATGGTGATGATGACGTATATTACGGTTAAATTCAATTCAAATTGATTCTAAACATACAACTTATTCGGAAAACTTAAAGTGCTTGCAAGTAAAGCCTGAATAGAGCGAAAAGCATAGGCAACGGAAATGACAACAAAGAGTCTCTAACAAAATATAACCACGAACTAAGAAGGTCTTAGAAAAGAACATGAAGGCAATTGAATGAGGGGATTACTATTCTAGCCTCAGCGTACGCCTCCAAAAAGTTTTCTCAAAAGACCACTCTAATGGTATTGGACCGACGAAAAAGTCGAACCTAGGATACACTGAAAGAAAAGAGGAGAGCATGAGATGCGTATTTCCTGGATCAGTAACCATTGGTGATAACGCAAAGGATGATCTTGATGAATCTATACAAAGACCATCAAGATTATCAAAAAACCTAGCGAAAAAAATATTCACTGGCAATAAAAATAAATCGGCGATTAACTGCTTTAAGCCCTACAAATCTCCTGGAGAAGATGTATATTTCCACTCCTTTTAAAACAAAGCATTGATATTCTAATCCATCACCTATCAAAAATATTCAAGATGAGTTTTATCATAGGATATATTCCAAAAGAAAGAAGAATGTTAAGGTCTTATTTTTTTCTAAGAATAGCAAACATCCTTCGGAGGAACCAAAGTCATATACTAAAAATTATAGAAAAATACTTGACACACATATAAGAAATGAATTTCTATTAAAGATACTACTTCACGATAAAAAATTTGCTAATTAACCTGGTAAATCAACTATTATTATCTGGTAAGAAACCTTGAGAAGACTATTGATACAAAGGAAGTGGCTTATGTTCGTTTATAGATATAAAAGGAGCATTCGATAACACCTCATATAGCGAACCAGGAGTAACCTACCTTGGGATCAATCAACTATCATAAAAGACTATCCTCAATGAGGCATTTTATCGTTTTTACTGTGGTCATTGGTAGTTAAAAGATCGCATAGCAAAGCTAAAAGAGAGTTTCGTGCACAGGGGTATTCTTATAATTTTTTATTGTGGTAAGAGGTAAACATGACAGAATTATTACTGACCACATGCAAAATACCTTTAACCTTATAACTCCTTGGTATTAGAAGAAAGGATTTTTAGGCCAATTCTATCTTTTATAAAAAGTTTTATTACGAGTTTCATATATTTTATATTAATATTTTTTAATTTAAAGGAATTTTGATTAAAATTAATGTTTAAAAAATAACTAATATTTTTATTAATATTTCAGGTTCTGCCATCTGTAGAGTTTTTAAATCTCTCTGTTTTTGTTATTTTAAAGGTGCTTTAAAATTTTAAACATAACATGCATGAACTATTTGACTTAATATTTATTGTGACTACGATTATAATAAACGTATTGAGTTAAGTATAAAAATTTGGTTCGTTTTTTTAAATTTGTCTTAATTGTTTTTTAACCAATATCTAAAATGCAAGTGTTTTTACTTTACAAACTTATTAGGAATAATAATAATTTTTGGTTACAATCATATGGAAATTGTCTAAAGTTGCTGAGTTGTTTCGTTTCCTTCGATGGGAAAATTTCAGCTTTGTTTTCGAAGGCCCGTTGATCTCGTTAGACGGCGAGGAACTTTATCCCAATGTGGGATCACCTTATTTGGTAGGTACCCTTCAATTCAACATCGTGTAGAATATATCGAAGAAAATTGGTGTTCACTGGCCCTGAATAACAAATTTCCTGACCATTTGTTAAACGGTTACCCTCGAAATTCGTAATCAAAATAGATAAAAAAACATATAATTCCAACGAAAACATAACTGGCGCCCTAACTACTAGTTAATTTATACCTGGCATAATCATTATACCACGAGTCTTAAATAGAATTAACAAAATCTAGGTTTTGTCTATGCGATTCTATGAGGAATTCGGTGTGATTTGTTGTCCCGTTTTAGATCGATTTACAAGAATCATCATCTGATGTCCTAGATTTCTTTTTACAACAGAAAATATGATCCTCATTACCCCTGTTAACTGCTGTATTTATAGTAAATAACTGTAGAGTATGAATACTATATTTCAACAAATTAGAGAATTTTTTTTATAAAATTAACCAACAATGAAAAGATAAAAACTGTATCAAACAACAAAATATAGTAATAACAAGGCTGCTAAAACATATTAAATTTTTAGAAAACTGGCAAGGATCTGTGTCGCACGAGTTGTAAATCTTGTAGAAAGTATCTGTGAAATTTTTTAAATCTATTTTAGTAAAATGGCTGATATTTATAAAATGGTTTTAATGAAAATATTATCACAAATCCACAAAAACTGTTACTCTTGGAACCAGGGTAGTCGAGAGGCTAAGAAGTACCCGGGGCAAAAGCATTTTGGTCCCTCCCCAACACCTACAAAATCTTAAACGTACATTCAAATGACAAATACAAAAATCAATTTTAGGGGTTTTACCCTGATAGCAGAATGCTTAACGTGACAAAACAAAAAACAAGACAAATTTGCATTTTTTAAACAATCCTCGACCGGGCCCACCCATAGACAAATTCTATTATCTCTGGGCCCACCCGACCATCGTTGGGTCGGGGTTATTTGCCCCGTCTGACTCGCCCTCTCGACGGCACTACTTGGAACGCAGCGGATTAATGTAAGGGGGCGTTTTTTTAAACATTTTTGAGGCCCCTCACCCTCTCGTGAGATTTTATTCAATCCCGTCCCCTATCCCCGAATCTCACCTGAGATTTTTTTAAATACTAGTTTCTAATGCGTTGAATTTATTTTAAAAAGAAAAAAGATTTGCTCAATACTTTTTTTACGACAAGAATAATATATATATAGTACAATTTGATAATCCGTGAGGGTCGTATTTTAGTTAAAGAATCTTATTTTACTCAATTTAAAACTATTTTTTCGTAATATTTTCCTGTTTCGAGCGAAAAAAAAAGTGATAAGAGACCTCCGTCTCCCAAAAGTGAGATTAGATGAGATTCAACTCGACCCCCTCCCCCTTGAATGCCTCACGTAATTAATGGATGCCCCCTAACATGTATTCAAAAAAAAATATATGATTGATACCTACTATGTTAATTACCAATGTTTTTTATAAAGCGCATTATTTTTTTACTTTAAATAAAAAAACTTTAGTTGAGTGTCTACAATTTTAAATAATTTATTCTAAAACAAGTATAGGTATAATATTTCCAAAAAAATAACGATAAAAATATACATGGAAAATTATTCATTCTGTTTCGACTTTTCTAGCATTAACGATTTTAGCAAACTCTGGTTTTAAAGAAGCTCCACCGACCAAAAATCCATCAATATCCGGCATCGCTCCCAATTCCCTGCAGTTTGCGGCAGTTACTGATCCACCGTACTGAATTCTAACCTTTTTAGCGACATTAGCATCAATATTATTAGCAATATAATCTCTTAGTGCTTTATGAACATCTTGAGCTTGTTGCGGAGTTGCCGTTTTACCTGTTCCAATAGCCCAAACCGGTTCATATGCAATTACGACACTGTTCCAATCTTTTGGTGTTAATTTACATGCAATAGCCTGTGTTTGTCTGAAAACTACTTCTTCGGTCTTCTTAGCTTCTCGTTCTGATAAAGTTTCTCCAATGCAAGCAATAACTTTCAAACCTTTTGAGAGAGCATACGCTACTTTTTCGGCTACTAACTGATCGGTTTCACCAAAGATTGCTCTCCTTTCTGAATGACCCAAAATTACCCAATTAATACCAATGTCTTTAAGCATATCTGCAGATATTTCACCGGTAAATGCTCCTGAGGATACCTTGTAACAGTTTTGGGCGGATACCTCCACCCTCGTTGGTGCTTTACTTTTCACATACTCCAAGTATGGTGCAGGTACTCCAATAATCACCTCTGTTGCCGGATCTAATTGCCCTTTGTATAAATATCCTAATATTTCATCAATTTGTTCTTTTGATCCATTCATTTTCCAGTTTCCACCGACAACAAATCTTCGAGAACAGCTTTCTGGGCAAGACATTATGAATTTTTCACAGATACCTAAAATAAAATTATTACTAAAAAAAGCAAAACTAACTACTCTCATACCTTTTTTTAAATTAAATTAAATGAATGGATAGAAGGTCGTTGGGAGGTCACAATAGAATTTCACTTTCACTCCTCCTTGTACAATAATTTTGGTGACAGATAATTTCTTATTTCAGTTGGTTGACAGCAGCAATAAGTTCCTGTTCTGCAAATAAAATAAAATAGTTCCACTTTTTACTAGTAGATGTCCAGACGATAATTAAATTATTTTATATTGTTTTTAAAAAGAAATGAAATAATGTAAGTAACAACAATGAAAAGAGATATTAGTGTACATTTACCACATACTTAGGTCTTAAGTATATGATATTTATATAAATAAAATTCTCAGCGATTTATCCTAACCCAACTTATGTTAAAAGATAGTAATTCGCTTAAGTAGTAGAAGATGGCGCACAATATATTGCAAAATTTTCGATTTATTTAAATACCCTGATTTAAATCAACTAATTTAACAGGTAACGGTTCACTAAATTTAGGCCCCCAAAAAATCTTTTTTGAACTTTTTTTTTATTATATCGTTAGTTTATCGATTGTTCTTTATTGGCCTCTATAAATATTTGTTTGTTCTTCATTTATTTATTAAAAAGAAATAATTAAAAATGAGCCCTAGCTATTGCAATTTTCAATATTTTATTATCATTATGGGTCAATAAATCTCTTTTTATGATGGTGCATATCTAAAAAAACGTTAGTTCTTCCTTCATACTGCTTATTTGTTGTTTGATTAACATTTTTAATAAAGTGAATATTTGTATTCTAATAAATAATCGCACACTGCGTTCAAACTTTTAACAGGGTCAAGTTATAACTCTTACAGGTTTCGTTTGCATCGTTTTCGGCACGGTGGTATTTAACCTGTAGGTACCGTACCATCAAAAACATATTTTTACTCACAATCGTTTAAAAATAGACGATTTTTCACCATACAAAACAGTTGGAAAGTAGACATTTGTTAACCAGGGGAAAAACTTGATAAAAAAGATTGAGATAAATCTATATTAAGTATTGCAATATGTCCGACAATGAAGAAGATTGTACACCCCCAGAAATACGTGAGGCTGCACAAGCGGCGGTGACGTTAAATATCTCTTACCTGGCAAAATAAGTAAAAAAAGGTATGAGAAAACGTACAAAAGTTACCAGGAGTGCTGTATTAAAAAAGAAGTTCAAAAAAAGAAACCTTCCACCCTTTGGTCTATTGATTCAATGCTAATTAAAGAATACGATACGAATAAAAACGCATAATATTATATATCAAAATCTATTTCTTAAAAACTATACCACAATATCTAGGTATAGCAGAAAGAATCTATCTCATGGGGGAACTATAATAATGTCCACTAATAATAACTTTAAAGCAGTGACTAAGTTTGACAACTTACTAACTGAGAAATTATTTCAATTCTCTATAGTTTATAGTGGTATTTACAATCTTTATATTGTCTGTATTTATAGAACCACTGACGCGAACTTGCCTATGTTCTGTCAAAAACTACTGAGCTTGCTTGAATCACTTCCTCTAAACAGTAAATTGATTTTGTGTGGTGACTTTAATGTTAACTTTTCCATTGTGTGTGTTGCTCAAGATTCTCTTCTATCTATATTTAACTCACTTGGTATGGCGATGCATGTGAATTCTCCAACTAGAATAACAAAAACCAGTTCCAGTATAATAGACTACTTCGTGTCAACATTTGATCCGGGCTCTGTAGACTGTTCTGTACTTAAATCAGGTTTCTCAGATCATGAAGCAGTATTAATAAGTTTTCCTGTAAAATCTAAGCGTAGAGATCCCTCTTAAAAATTAGGTCGAATTTTCTCAAGAAAGAATTTTTCCAATTTCAAACAGCTATGTTCATTAACTGACTGGGATTGCCACCTTGAAGACATTAATTCGGCATTTTCTTTATTTATAAACAAATTGTCTGTTCTGGAGGACAGAGCTTTTCCAATTAAAAAAAAATAAAATTTAAAAACATAATCCTTGGTCTACCAAAGGCTTAAGGATATCTGCAAAGAATATGCACTCATTATCTCACCTTAAAAAATTCACGACCAATCCATCTTCTTCTTCTTCATCTTTTAGAAGGCGTACTGCGTGTTTAATTCCGGTATCTTTGCGCTAGCAGTTCTTGCGAAGTCGACTGCCAGTTGTCCCTCCATCGCTTAGGTGGTCTTCCTGTAGGTCTCCTGCCATGAGGTGCGTTGTTTCTTACTATTATGGCCATTCTGTCGGGATTCATTCCGTTAACATGCTGGTTCCATTCTCTCCTTCTTTTTCTTATCCATCTGACTATGTCGTCTATTTGACACTTCTCTCTTATGTTTGTGTTTCTCTGTCTGTCATTTAATGTGTTTCTTGTTATCATTCTTATAGGGTCTTCATCTCCGTTGTTCTTAGGATCCTCTTTTTTATTGATGTTTCAGCTCTTACTTCCGCACCATATGTCATCACGACCAATCCCCTCTTTCATAATTACGTGAAAAATTACAGGAAAATTTATAAAAAAAAACTATAAAAGGCACCAAGGACGTATATTATAAAAATAAACTGATAAACTCCAATAACGTTGCCAAGGATACGTGGTCTATTATTGTCAATGATCTGAGGAATAAAACCCATTCTGCCATTTCAACCTCTGCTTCTCCGGACAAACTGAACGATTATTTTGTGAATGTGACAAAGAACTTAGTGAATACAATAGCCCCCTCTCGCGACCCACTCTTGTACCTTTCTGGTACCAGGTTGAATTCACACAGTTTCTTCCTTACACCCGTGGAGAAAACAGAGCTATGCAGTACAATTGACGACATCAATAATAAATCATCATCTGGGTATGATGGTCTTACCCTGAAAATGTTCTCTAACCTTCCGGAATGTACACTGTATTCTCTCACTACCTTAATAAATAAATCATTCCAACTTAAATCCTTCCCCAACTGCCTCAAGAAGGCAATAATAATACCTTTGTACAAGGGAGGGGATAGGGACCAAGCATCCAAATATCGTCCGATCGCTCTTCTTCCTACGTTATCCAAGATTATTGAAAGACTGGTCAAAAAAAGACTTTTATCATCACTACATATAGTATTGAAACACTTATGGGGACTTTTACACAATTTATTTACAAAATTGTTAAGATACACTGAACTCTGCTGGATAACGTCTAACTACTTGACAATACAATGAACTCTTGTGAATACTTAACTTGAACTGACGTTAACTGCCCATGCATCCCCTTTTATACAACTTTATTTAATCTAGTTAGTGTGTTTAGATCTTTCTAGAATTTTCTAGAAACATTATTTAATCTAGTTAGTGTGTTTAGAAGTTTCTAGAATTTTCTAGAAACATTATTTAAAATGGTCAGTTGATTTTTAGAAACTTCTAAAAATCAACTATCAATAACAATCTTTCAAATTAAGGTCCCTTCCTTTACGGTTATCCCGTTACACTGCCCCCTCCTTAGATTCATTCCTCCTGGAATGTTATTTCCTACATCGGAATCCCGCACACTCCCTGAGCCAGCCAAACCATCTTCTTGGAGTTGCTGCGCATCTCCACTGTGGTTTCCCTGGTAAGGCGCCAAACGATCATAATGGACCACGACGGGTTTCCCTCTGGGAATTTTCACGATCCGATAAATGACATCGTTAATCTTCTTCTTGATGGTGTAAGGACCTTCCCAGTTCTTTTGTAATTTGGGACAAATACCTCGACGCCGTCGGGGGTTATAGAGCCAGACTAAATCTCCAACTTGGTACCTAACTCTTTTCCATTGTCCGTGTGTTATAGTACCTCTTCATCCGATCACTAGATAATTGTAGTTTTCCACGCACCAGGTTGTGTATATTCTCCATTCGATTCTGAAGGTCGGCGACATATTGTTCACGTGCCATTTCTTTACCAGGTTAACAACCAAACACCAAGTCACATGGTAGCCTCATTTCTCTACCGAACAGGACCTTCGCAGGCGTTTGGCCAGTTGATTCGTTGATGGCCGATCGAATTGCCATTAGAAATAGTGGAATATGTCGATCCCAATCCCTCTGACAATCTGACACCACTTTTGACAGATAGTTGGTTATAGTCCGGTTCATTCGTTCCACCATTCCATCAGACTGAGGGTGCATCGCTATGTGGTTCTCGTTTTGCGGATGCCTAATCTCTGGCAAACTTCTTGAAACAGCTTGCTCCCAAAATTTCTCCCTTGATCTGAATGTAATTCCAGTGGTACTCCAAATCGGCTTACGAATTCTTCAACTAATATATCTGCTAAAGTGGTGGCTTCCTGATTAGGAACTGCATAAGCTTCAACCCATTTAGTAAAGTAGTCCATGACAACAAAGATGTACTTGTTTCCTACATCGGTCTGTGGAAGTGGCCCCAATACATCTACTGCGATTCTTTCAAAAGGACTGCATTTCCGCCTTCGGTTTTCGGTGCGGACCGTTACTGGCAGCACATGTAGTGCATTTGCGACACCAATCTTTAACATCATTAGTGCAATTTACCCAGTAAAATCTATCTCGGATCTTTTGCAGCGTTTTCGTGATACCCAGATGTCCTCCAGAACTATCATTATGCATCTGTTTTAAAATTTCCGATACAGCATTTCTTGGGACCACTATTTGTTTCCTTGTTTCTGTGCCTTTGGAATTTTCTACAAGTCTTTTAACGAGCCCACCGTCCAAAATTAAAGAGTTCCATTGGGACCAGTATGCTTTTAAAGCAGGAGAGGATGAGGATATCTCTCTCCACAACGGACGACGGTCCATTCTCTTCCATTCTCAAATCTATTTTAGAACGGGATCGTTTTCTTGTTGCTCCTCCAGCATAGAGCTCTCGTCTTCTGGCACAACCTTAACTAAGGCAAATTTTTCCTCGTTCTGCTCCACTCGGGTACAATGGGGGCAAGTATTTCTTATGTGGCCTAGTTCTCCGCAGTTCCAGCACCTCACTGGGCGCCTTCTTTTTGAAGAAAACTTCATTAACCTCTCCACTACCGCTTCGACTTCTCTGACGGCATAAACGGCATGGTCGAAGTTACCAGTGTCTTCCATTAGTCGAGCAGCTGCATGTTAGGCATCCGTCGCCGTATCGAACTCCAGGGCAATGGTCAAGGCGTTTACAAGAGATCTCGGCCTCGCCAACCGTACAGCCCGTTGCAATTCGGCGTCTCGAAGGCCATCGGTAAAGGTTTGGACTGCCAGGCACTCCAGGAAATCCTCCGCTGCATTTGAATACGCAAGTCGTACCATTCTTGCTACTTCCGCCTCAAATTCCTGGATAGTCTCTCCATTTTACTGCTTTCGGCTCTTTAACTGCATTCGGTACACCGGTTGTAGATGAGTTTGACCATAACGCATCTCTAGATGATTCACCAATAACTCGAAGTTGTCAGCTTCATCCGGTGTCAATGATTGCAAGACGTCTAAAGCTTCGCCTCGCAGAGCTACGGTTAGGGACAATGCCTTCTCCTGGGATGACCATCCATTAGCTCTGGCCGCTGCGTCGAATTGTTTCAGGTAATTTGGCCAGGAAGTCTTCCCGTTGAAGGTCGGGGGTTTCATCGTCGTTCGTACCTGGGTCGTCTCCTCGCTTCTTTGTCGTTCGACGTCTGCGTGGCAGGTTTCCATCCTTCCTGCATCTCCGTCGCCGTGGTGGATGGTTTGGTTTTGTAGACAAGCTTCCAGTTCTCGTTTAAGCTTTTCTATCTCGGACTGCATTTGCTGGTTGATCTCGTCTCTGAAGTTGGTCACTTGCTGATTTTGCTCCTCTCGCAAGTTTGCTCGTCCCGAAGATGTGATATCTGCTGGGAGAACGAGCTGGATAACTCATCTGATAGGGTAGACATCCGTTGTGATACCTCCTCTTGTTGACTCGTCATTCGTTGCGACAGCTGGGATATATCTTCGCGCTGGCTCTTCATCTGACTGGATAGCTCCTCTTGCTGGCTCGCCATTCGTCCTGATAGCTCCTCTTGCAGCCGGGCAAGTTGTTGAGTTTGTTCTTCTTGTTGGCTCGTCATTCGTTGGGACAGCTGGGACATGTCTTCGCGCTGGCTCTTCATCTAACTGGATAGCTCCTCATGTTGCCGGGAAAGTTGTTGAGTTAGTTCAGAATTTGCTTTTTGAATTGGGTCTTCGAACTCCACAGCGTCAGGGTCCAAATTATTATTTACGTAGTATTCACGGAGCCTACTCAAAAATACGGATTTGGTCCCAGTAGTTTCCAACTCCAATTCTTTGAGCTCTTTTCTGAGCTCAGCCACCAATAGTTCATGTATTTTCTTTCCAGGCTTTCTTGTATCTTCACCCCACACCTGACACCAATTTGAAACACTTATGGGGACTTTTACACAAATTATTTACAAAATTGTTAAGATACACTGAACTCTGCTGGATAACGTCTAACTACTTGACAATACAATGAACTCTTGTGAATACTTGAACTTGAACTGACGTTAACTGCCCATGCATCCCCTTTTATACAACTTTATTTAATCTAGTTAGTGTGTTCAGATCTTTCTAGAATTTTCTAGAAACATTATTTAATCTAGTCAGTGTGTTTAGAAGTTTCTAGAATTTTCTAGAAACATTATTTAAAATGGTCAGTTGATTTTTAGAAACTTCTAAAAATCAACTGTCAATAACAATCTTTTAAATTAAGGTCCCTTCCTTTACGGTTATCCCGTTACACTATAAAACAAAGTCGCTTTTTCTGTCCCTATTTCCCTTTGTATGATTAAATCTTTAAAACTACGCAACGGATTTTGATGCGTTTTTTTTTTTAATAGATAGAGTGATTCAAGAGGAAGGTTTATATGTATAATAACATCCATTAAATAGTGGAGAAATACTGTTATTTTTGAGGTTTCTAATGTGATGTCGTTAATTATCAATTTTTTTCCGCTTACATTGCAAACGCAGGCTGAACCCTACGAGATTTATCAAAATAATGTACTAATTATTTGTACACATTGAAAAGGTCTACAGAAAACTCCGCGATGGTATATGTCTATCTCTTATGGATATCCCACAATAACATTTTTTTGTCGTTTACTTTTTACGACAAATAATGGCTAATTTTCGTGGAGATGCTCACAAACTGGATCTGAGATATCCTTATAGTCTTATATGCTTCCAAGTTATAGACTAGCTATTTTCCAACACTTACAATGCTGTGTTAGTGTTTAATAGTTTATTAAAAAATAATTTAAGAGTTAAATCTCTTGATTTCTTGAAACGGCATTATAAGAAATTTTTACTACAATCGCAGTAATGTTATTATTGTGTTTATTATTGTTATTATTTTTGTTTTCATTCCTTTTTTTATTGTCATTTAATATCATAAATTATTGTTTTTTTTATCTCAAATTTAATTTTGTAAACTTGAGGTTAAGTGGAGTGGCTCTAGCTAGACTTCGCCTCATATAAGTTATGTTTGTAAAATTTTACAGACTGAATAAAGGCAGTTTATTATTATTATTATTATTATTATTAATATGTTATAAATTTACACTTGTAATTCCTATATACATAACTAAGTACTATGACGCCACCGTAAGGTGGCGCAGTTGATATCTCATATATTTAAAAGAGCAAACCTTACTTACCTAAGAACTATGACGCCACCGTTAGGTATCGCAGTTAATATATAATATACCTAACCGATAAAGTACTATAAATAATCGTAAAAACTGGTAACTAACGGGAAAATATGATAAAAAATACAAAAAATTAAACGTAAAAATTAAAAAAAAAAATGGAAAAAACATTAGTGTTAGGCGGTGCGAAGTTCGCCGGGTCCGCTAGTTTATTTATAAATATGACATATTGATAAGTCAACAGTTTGGATTCCTTAGTGGCCGTTGCACAAATGATGCTATATGTTCTCGGTCTTCTACAATATATATATTCTAACTTAAATGACCAGCATCCTACAGCTACAATTTTCTGCGATTTCTCTAAAGCATTTGACTGTGTTTATCATAATATCCTGATCAACAAGTTGCGGTACTATGGAATCTGTGGCACTCGTTTGCAATGACTCAAGTCTTAACCTGAACAATAAATCATCTTTTGTCAGAATTAATTTATCCACCTCTTCATGCAAACAAATGGATTGTGGGTGCCTCAGGGCTCTGTTTTAAGCACCATTCTGTTTCTGGTGTTCATCAACGACATTGCTTGTCTGGACATTAGCGGGAAAATCTGCCTTTTTGCTAATAATACTAGTTTTACTTGGAGCAGCCTGGATGTGTCAACTTTGTATAGAACTATGTCCAATAATTTGCTGACCATCAAGTCATGCTGCGATTCGAACCTTCTATGCTTTCACGTTGCGAAAACTAAAATTTTGTCATACAACAGTACGTTACAACCTTTTCTGCTTGATAACAATATTGTCAATGTCGTAGAGTCTGTAAAGTTCTTAGGTCTTACTGTGGACAATTCACTGAAGTGGCAAACCTATCAAAAAAATTGAGTTCGGCATGTTTTGCATTACGATCGGTATCCGGGGAGCTCAACACATTAATAGCTAGAACGGTCTACTTTGCCCTGTTCGAATTACATTTGCGATATGCTCTTCCTTTCTGGGGCACCTGCACTCGGACTCAATTCGATCGTATATTCAAACTTCAAAAAAGAGCTATTCGATATGCTCTGAGATTACACAGTAGAGCCCACTGCCAAGATATCGTCAAAAAACATAAAATATTAACACTTCCTTCTTTGTTTATTTATGAATCGATTTGCTTAATCCGCAAGAACCAAACAATTGTTTCGGAAAGGCTCCTCCTCCATGGCTATTCAATTAGAAATGCGGATCATAATTTTCGTCTTCCTATCCCAACCTCCGAATTGGTCAAAAATTCGATTCTGTACAACGCAAAAAAATTGCATAATCATCTGCCGTTTTCGATTAAGTCCATAACAGCCCCTGCTGTATTTCGTAAGACACTAAAATCATATTTGCTGGAAAGACCATTTTATACAGTAAGCGATTTTTTGAATAATATGAACATTTCGCACACTGGTAAATAGGCTGATATTCATCTGTTTAATGTGTGATTTATTATGTTTACTGTTTATAACTTTGTTTAGGAAATAATATTTAAGTTTTTTAAATTGGTTGGTGAAACAATTTTTGTTTTGTTTTGTCAACTAACGATGTTTATACTAAATGTTTATATTTATGTGTATATGTAATATGTATGTATTATATTTATCTGTTGTTGGCTTTGTTTACACACATTTTTTGACAATAAAGCATATTTGTTTGATAATTACAGAATATACTAACCTTCGAAAAAATATAGAAGGAGATAGATTTTTTTGCAAGTCAGGCATGGAAAATCAACAAAGCAGCCATTAGGACACAATTCTGTGGCTGATTTCCCAAAAAAATGTCACTTATTTCCAATTAGACAAGATAAAAACAAACATATACTAGTCATTGTTTTCGTCGAACGGCAGCTACTAAAGCTACTTTATTTGTAAATAATGGTGGAGACGTTCTCAATTTAAAACGTTTAGGAGGTTGAAAATTAAGTTCTGTTGCTGAAGGTTATGTTGAAAATTCACTAGAAAGCCAAACAGAAATTGCGGACATGTTAACCCATGATTAAAAAGAACCTATTCCTGGTCCGTCAACGTCCAGCACACAAAAATATTCTTCAATGAAAACCTTAAAGAGGGACTAACAACTAATAATAAAAGCCACGACAATTCTACGATACATTTTTACTTATATACTAATTCTAACGCTTCAAATAGTGTTTAATTTTATGTTAAACTATTATAATATTTATCTACCTGGTACCTACCTATTGTTCGCTCTGTTGTTGTTATTGTTAGGTTTCTCTTAATAAATTCTACTGGAATTAATAAAAATGTATAATGTCTACACAATCGTTTATTCTATACAATTCGTTGTTAATATTCTGGAGTCTGGAATCAAAACTAAGTTGGGAACATCTATTGTTTACATTTGTGTGTTCGGCTAGTTCGTTATGCTTATAGTTTACTTTATTGTTAAAAGTTTAGTGTCCTTATTTTATAAATTAGAATGATATTAGTAGGTTTGAGGACAGGCAAAAGAATATTAAAAGCAATTAATAAATTGCCGACGTTTCGACGTTTATTTTCGTCTTTTTCAAGGCTAAAATATATGGTACATGTACATAGATGCTTTTACATAACACTAATAATAAAAAAAAATTAAAATAAATACATATATCAAAAAAAAATTAATTATAAACTATATAATACCTTTTTAATTAGATATGCTTTTATGCCATTGATGTTAAAAAATATTATTAATACAAACAAATACGTATATATAATTAATTTTTTCATTAATTAGATAAAAAATGAATGAAATTATATTTTGAAATTTGACATTTTATATTTGATAGTTCGGTTTATGGTTATAAATTATCTAGTACGGTTATAATTTTCATTGTATTTTTTTAAAATATTTGTATATATATTACTTAATTGTTCAGTGTCTGTTCGTAGATTTATTGTGTTGTTTATGAACCATATATTTTAGCCTTGAAAAAGACGAAAATAAACGTCGAAACGTCGGCAATTTATTAATTGCTTTTAATATTCTTTTGCCTGTCCTCAAACCTACTAATATCATTCTAGTTTACTTTATTCTTTCTTCGGGTGCCGGATGTTGGTTTTACTTAATATAGATTTATCTCAATATATTTTACCAAGGTTTTTTCAGTACATACATATTTATATTTTTACAGAAATTTTATTCTACTAAAGTTTCGTTTTGGTTTTTGTCGTTATACTGGTTGCCTATATATCGATACCGATATAAAACGTTTGTCGTATTTGCCAATTTTAATGATCTCTATCTATGGAGGCGCGTAACCAAGGGTAACGGGTGAAAAGTAGCTACTTTCCACCCTGGTTAACAATTGTCTACTTTCATCTGTTTTGTAGGGTGGAAAACCGGATATGAAATCAAGAAAGCCGTACACGAAGAGCTAATGATTCTTACGTTACTTTTGTTTTTTTGTCAATTTTTTAGCTGGTTGTCTACTGTATTATTTATGTATTTTTCTTTGTTGAAGACTTTTTCCGTTAAATAAATAATTTTTAATTACCCCTCTTACTGTTGTAATTTTTTTTATTCACTTATAGAAACGGATTCTTAATTAAAATACAAAGAATTATATAACAGGTATTTTAGCTTAAAATATGATACAAAATTGTCGAAAGCGATTATGATTTGATAAGTAGGTATACAGAGAATATTTATGAAGCTGTTGTTTCCATTTAAACTTAGAAGAAAGAAGGAAATAAACATATAACTTTTTTATTTTTGATAAAATAAGTATAATTAAACTAAATGACAAGAAGAATGATCACAGTCTAAGTAAAAAACAGTCTAAAAATATTTAAAAAATCTAACAAAAATGCAATTAAAATAAAGTTTGAATCATTTATATACAATTACTAATAACATTACTGGTTTTATTCAAACATTTGTTAATCAGTTTTATAACTGATTCAAAAAGATATTGTTGAACTTAATTGTATAAATAAGATACCGACAATTGCTCTAGCTAATAAAATATCACAAAAACAGATTCTACACAAAATGTAATTAATTTCTTCTTTTTTTTGTCACTGACACCAAGATTTTTTTATTTTTACATGTTTTTGTACAAAGTACACCTTTATATAAAAATCTTTAATCAAGTTAATGCTGTTGATTTTTAATATGATTAGTTATTTCATTCATAATTCATCAAAATGATCATTTAAAAATATGATTTAGAAACTTGATATCGATTTGTTATTCAAACTGCATTCCAATGTTCTGCTCGCCACAGTAGAACAAACATATTCGGTTTAATACTTGGAGGGTGAACAGCTCCAGTCATGGGACTAGGTAAGGGCGTGCCAGTCGAAACAGGAACATCAGTATATCTAGATAATAAATTTCTATATCCTCTTCCAATGGTTGCGATTAGAGGTACTTTCTCTTGATTCCCTGAATTTGTTTTGGACCCAGTATGTAATGGTACAATAGCTCTAACTTCCTCTTCATAAGGTCGAAAGATCGTAATAGGACGTAGAGTAAACCTTTCTGCAATAATTACGCAACCCCAAGTTGTGCCGATGTAAAGTTCATCGTTTAAAGCTACTAAACTGGTTACCTAAAAAAAAACACAATAAATATATAAATTGTCAAACACGTAATTTACAAAACTTTAACTTGTTCATTGGATAAGCACGCTAATCACATTCCGTATTAATAAATTTATCGATACTTAAGAATCATATTGATTTTAATGAAAGAAACTTTTCCTAATTATTTACATCATTTGTTTTAAGGAATTATATAGAGTTATTCAGATTAATGTATCAAGCTAGCATAAGCGTTAAGAAAAACACACCAAAATGGAAAAAAAATATATATATATATATATATATAAACAATATTTTTAACTATTTTCTAAATAATTTTTTTTTACCAGTTGTAAGGAATTGTATCATTGCATATCTACATACAGTTTGAGGCTATGGCAACTGCTCACAGGCTGCTACAAGGCGAGGCTGCCATAACCTTATTAAGGGGAAAAGAAAAAGCAGAGTTATATGATCAAACGCAGATCAAATATGTGCCTCAGGACAGGATAGTTCCCAGGTACAACTTTACGAGAAACTTTGGAGTAGAATTACTGGAAGGGGATTTATGGAACAATGGCCCCCCAATTCAAGGGAAGTCAATCTGGTATACTGATGACTTAAAGACTGAGAAAGGCACAGGGTCAGGTATACACAGAAAGACACATGATACAAGTCCAATCAAGTCTAGGAGCGTATGTTACAGTATTTCAGGCTGAAGTAATCGCCATACAACACTGTGCAACGGAGATCATAACCGTAGTCATACAGTGTCTATCAACCAAATGGAATAAATCCGATAATAAATAAATGAGGGCATGTTCGAAAAACCTCTCGGAAACGTCGAGTGGTATTTTAAGTTGTGAATTTTTTTCAACAATTTTTTTTTATACAGGGTGTGTCATGTCAGTGTCCTATACCGAATTTGTTATTTTAAATAGAACATCCTGTATATTATTCAATTTTTGGATTCTTCAGAAATTCTAGACATATTTTACGTACAATGTCCTATACTTATCTTCAACCGTTTTAAAAATATTAAGTGTTTTAGATTTATTGCAAAAATTTAAATTATAAAACAAAAAACTAAAATGTAATACTGTTTATTTCTAAATAACGTAAAAAACAAAAAATATTTTATTATATCAATGTAGGAGATGTTCAAAATGTTCGCCGCGAACGTCTTGGCAACATCCTAATCTTAAATAGAAATTTCTTCTAACGTTGCTTAACATCTCAGGCGTAACCGATTTAATCGCAAGCGTTATTCGTCTTCTTAAGTCAGCTAAGTCGAGGGGTTTAGTTTGGTATACATTACTTTTGACATAGCGCCATAAGAAGAAGTCTAATGACGTCAGATCAGGAGATCGCGCTGGCCAATCCAAGGATCCTCGCCTTCCTATCCATCGATTTGGAAATATTTGGTTGAGGTGCTCCATCTTGCTGAAATCATATCATATTCGCTGGAGATTGTGGGTTTACTGGATTAGGGTATAAGTTTCTCAAAGTTGGCACAACATCGTTTTGGAGTAGTGCTAAATAATTACCGCCATTCAAATTGCCATCAATGAAAAAGGGACCTATAATATGATCACCAACAATTCCTGCCCAAACATAAACCTTTTCAGGGTATTACGTATGTTCTTCTCTCTTCCAGTGAGGATTTTCCCTTTAGCAATAGCGGCAGTTTTGACGATTAGCATGACCGTGAAGGGTAAAGGTACAGTCATCAGAAAACCAAACATATTCTAATTGGACCACATTGTTATCTAACATTGCCATCATTTGTTCACAAAAACACGTTCTCCTATCAAAATAGTCTTCTATGAGCTCCTGAGTTGGTATCATTTTATTTTGTTTTAGTGTCGAATAATCGACGAATGGCTAACATCAAATAGTGGGGTTGCTTTTCTGCTAGAAGTATGTGGGTTTTCCTCAAACTCAAGCATAATGTCCAATTTCGTATCAGAACTTATTGCATTGTTAGCAGTTTTTTTTATCTGTCTTACATGTCCAAGCTCGCGAAACTGCTTTTCTATTTTGCTAATTGTTCCTTGGGAAATAGACAGCAAATTTGGGAATTTGTCATGAAATAAGCGAGCAACTTCCAGTTGTGTTCGTGTGTTATCTCCATAACCAATCATTTGTAGAATTGTTATTTTGTGCATTTCTGTTAAATGAACCATTTTTCTGATATGCACTTAACGAAATTCAAGCGACTTTAACACTGACAGCTACTGTCATGCAGTCAGACAACAATTTGCTAAGGCCAGGCGATTTGACCATCAGTAAAAAAGAAAATCTGAAATGTTTTTTTACTTGCACATTGTAAAAACCCAAATGGAAAATAAGTATTGAGTGTGTGGTACTGAATTTTGGTAATCAAAGAATTTTCCTTTTTTAATTTAAATTTTTGCAATAAATCTGAAAACACTAGGACATTGTACGTAAAATATGTCTAGAAATGTCTGAAGAATCCAAAAATTGAATAATATACAGGGTGTTTTTTTTTAAATAACAAATTCGGTATAGGCCACTGTTACATGACATAAAAAAAATTATTAAAAAAAATGCACAACTAAAAATACCACTCGACGTGTCCGAGCGTTTTTTCGAACATGCCTTTATTCATTTATTATCGAATTTATTCCATTTGGCTGATACACACTGTATACTCGTACAACCAAAAAGCTCTAAAGGCGATAATCTTGGCACAAATAAGCTCACAGCTAGTGTGGTACTGCGTTAGGGCTCTGAAAAAAGGCAGGGAATAAATTTTTCTTTGGCAAAGAATTTGTACAAAATACTTAAAAAATATAGTTTATATTTTTTCGATTTTCCTATGTTTATATTAAGGGTTATGTTAGCTTAATAGGACAAGCTAACATAAAATTATATATAACACAACTGGTAAAACCATTTTTCCTTCGGAACATTATTAAAAAAAAAAATTAAGTTGATTTTTTTTTCAAATTAGCTTGAATAAACTAGAGTTTATAATCATTTATTCCCATTGGGATACCGTTCAGATATGAATAAAACTGTCCAATCCCTGCTTGTCTTATGTTTGATTGAGATATTTGTTCTCATGTTAGCTAGAGTTGTACCTCTTGATGAAAATGTCACAAGCAAACAATATAATATAATTTTTAAAATTGTTTGAATTATTTAAATTGTTAGAATAGTTTCATACTTGACAGTTTGTTGGACTCAGATGCTCCTCAATAGCTATAGATTTTAAACTTTCAGAACAAGGCACCAATTTTGAACAGTCCAATTTATTAACAATAGTTTTGGTTTTGGAATCCCATTGGTATACAATGCACCCAGGTCTGACATAAGACCAAACGTTACTCTCGACGGAAATTATGTTCATAACATCTACTTTTTCAATAATTGGCTGATAATGATTGACTATTTCGTGACTTGCTACTACTTGGTCCTTTATGGTATATATTGATATCTGTCCATCCGATTCTCCACACCATAATTCACAAAAACTGAAAATAAGAAGATTATTTTATTTAATGTAAATAGTTTATATTATGTTCAAACTCTACTTAAAAAAATGTTTTTTGCTGTCCTTACCTATCTTTGTGGTCAAAGATAGCACACATACAATTGATTATCGACATAGAACCTAATTCCGTCATGACAAAAGAACCTTCTGCGGCTGTTGGAGTCAATGGCTTAGATTCCGAATTTACTAAAAACAACCTACCATTGGACAAAGCGCAGGCTACTCTTTTAAGAGATGGTAAGTAAAGTAAAGCCTCTACTTGAGTATTTGGTTGATTTTCTAACGTATAAAAAAATAATTTTCTACCATCATTGGCCCTGAAAACAAAATATATATTTACAATATTCTCATTACAGAAAAAATACTAATAAACCGATGTATTATATAACTTTTTATTACGAAGGGTGTTACAATTTAAATTGATTACTGTTAATAACCGTTGAACCATTTCTTTCTTTGTTTTTAAGAGGAAATATTAATGATTTTACTGATTCAAAAGAGCTTGAGAAACTTGATATGGCCTATTGTTTGTTAAGCCGTAGAGACTGTAGAACTATTTTATCTTCCATAGTAGCAAGAAGGTATTTAGATTAGATTAGATTAGATGTTTATTGGGTTGGCTGTTAGCCTGTATCCCTGCGACCTTTGCAGATCTATTGTGACCACCCATTATCTCAAGAATAGGATTAGAGAACCTTGTCCAGCCCTGTCCTCTTAATGAGACTTAATAGCCTTGACAGTGGCCACTCCGCATAACTTGGAGTAGCCGGTTTCTCCTCTCGCAGTACTAGATATCGCGTCCTTGCAAGGCCTTCGCATTGGCATAGGACATGAAATGCGGTTTCCTCCTCCTCTTGGCATTATCGACAGATGTCTTCATCTGCTAAGTTCAACTGACTCATGTGTTTCTTGAGCCTACAATGTCCTGTCAAGAGACTGACAATCATTCTGACATAGTTTCGCCTTTGTGATAGCAGCTCTGCAGTAAACTTCGCCGAGTGTCCCTTTATGAAAACTTTGGCTTGTCGCTTGCCCGGTGATTTTTCCCACCACTCCTGGGCCTTCTCTAGACCCATTTCTCAATGGCTGCCTTTCTGAATGTGTCAGCAACTCCGCCGAATGGTTCCTGGCCAATCATTGGGGTATTAGCTCCCGCACGAGCCAATTCATCAGCCTTCTCATTGCCTCGAAACCCTGAGTGTCCTGGTATCCATGCCAGTGTCAGAGAATTTTGACTTGCGGCATGTGTCAGGGCCCCAACGCAGTCCCACACCAGCTGTGAGCTTATTTGTGCTGAGACTATCGCCTTTAGAGCTGCTTGGCTGTCCAAATATATGACTACGGTTTTACCCGTTATACCCTCACTTACGATCTCCGTTGCACAGTGTTGTATGGCCATTCCTTCAGCCTGAAACACTGTGGCATACGCACCTAGACTTAGTTGGACTTTTATCCTGTGTCCTCTACTGTATATACCTGACCCTGTGATTTTCTCAGTCTTTGAGCCATCGGTATACCAAATTGACTCCCCTTGGATTGGGGGGGCCATTGTTCCGTGAGTCCCTTTCCAGTATTTCTACTCGAAAGTTTCTCACAAAGTTATACCTGGGGACTATCCTGTCCTGAGGCATGCTCATTATTTGATCTGCCTTAACCCTATTGTATAACCCTGCTTGCTTTTAGCCTTTTAATAAGGTAATGGGGGCCTGGCCTTGTAGCAGCCTGTGAGCAGTTGCCATAGCCTCGCCCTGAATGTAAATGTGCAATGATGGTAGGTTGAGTAGAACCAGTAGTGCGTCCGTAACATTCAGACATGCCTGCCTTTGAATGCTTTCCAGCTGCCTGATCACCCCAGACTGCTGCGTTCTACTCCACCACACCACCGAACCATAGGTTAACATGGGTCTATTGCAACTTGATCACCGTAATACCTTAAGGACCATCACAGCACCCACAGTAAAAGCTGTCTCCTAGAAAGTGAATTCACAAACCAGGACAAAGTATTAATAAGAAAATCTTTATTAAATTCGTGATTTTTCTTTATTTGTGTAATGTTTTAAGCGAAAAAATAACTCTGTTAATAAAGAAGCAGGAATTAAAATCGCAAACATTGTATTTCAAGATGTATAAAAACCAACCCATGTCAATATTTATAACAAATGATATAATCCATTTCACCGATTTTGGCCGATGACAGAAATCATCCTCGAAGTAAATTTAGAGTTACATTTCTCTCAGATACAGGCAAGTTAGCAATTTAAATGAGGACGTTTGTTTTTTAGTACAGCACTTACGTAACTGCATCTTGTTTCACCGGTAGAGAAAGTGTATTCAATACGGAAGTCTACTTAATTCATATTCCTAGTCACGAAGTATGGACTTCGTGTTCCTAGTAACCGTCATGTACGGCTCGTTGTTGAAGGGTTGAATTTAATAATTATTATGTCATAATTTTGTAGATGTCAAACCACACTGATAGTTTCAGAAACTTACGACTTAATATAGAAAAAAAAATTCTCAGCCATTGGTAATTTGAATGACAGTTTAATCTTATTTCAGTGGTTTCTAATATCAAATTGGCCAAAAACGATGAAATGGACTATATACTTTAATATATTATTAAGGTTGTTCTTCTTTAATTTATTAATTTTGTTTTGTTATAATTCAATGTATATTATTGAAGAATTCTGTACCAAAATTTTTGACCTATACGTTATTGTCATCCTATCCTATCCTACTAATATTATATAGGCGAAAGTTTGTTTGGATGGATGTATGGATGTTTGTTCCTCTTTCACGCAAAAACTACTAAACGGATTTTAATGAAACTTTACAGTAATGTAGCTTATAGATCAGAATAACATATAGGCTATAATTTATAAAGATATTGTGTGAATTGTCCAAAATATAACGATAAATGTCATTTAAGTCTGAAAAAATTCTGCAATCTGCGAGCTACTCAGGCGTGTGCTTACATAAAGACCTTGATTTTATTCGAATTACACGCAGACGACGTCGCGGGCAACAGCTAGTGATACAATAAGACAAGATATGATACCGCGCAGGGTGGGCGTGTATGCTGTGGTCACTCAGAAAACATTGTTTAGAATAGTTTTATTCATCTATTTTATTATATCGTGAGATTTATTATTGAATATATTTAATAAGATGAGGTGTGCAATTCACAGATGCGGTGTAGACAATCAAATGAAAGTTTTTTCGTCTGATTTAAAAATTTTCAGCTTTCGAAAAGATAAGGAAATTGAAGGTGTATGGTTACATTTGTGTAAAAGGGATGATAAGATTAATGTTAAAAATGCTCGCATTTGCTCAAAGCATTATGAGCGAAACCTAAAACATAAACTGCTTGGATACATGCCAAAAAGTTACCGAACTCTAAAAAAGGAAGCTATACCTTCAATAAACTTGCGTTTAACAATCTCCAAAAACCTCAAGAATTTTTTTTTTGAATTATACGGGCTAAGGGAGGGCTTCATGACCATCCAGATGCCCTTGAATTTATATATAGATTACGGTCTTTCATTCTCGGTCGAAATGAGGGCTCTCTTTCAAGTTTTGGCAACATTAAAGATGATGATACTCCTGACCTACCGGATGTGGAAATAAATTTATGTGGACAATATTTTTCCTCAATTGACAAAAACCAGGAATCTGAGGAAATTCCTGATCCTGACCCACTTAACTCAGTTGATACTGAACTAAGTGATATTCAGTATGATGGATTGGAAAATTTGGCTGCGTATATATGCCATAAAATGAAAGACCTTGATAATATTACAGATTGTACATCAAGCTCTACATGGGTTTCACATCTAAGTGAGGGAGGTTTATCAAAGCCTACTCCGGAATTTATGGATCAACTTGAAGAACTTGAAAAAATATTTAAATATTTTAATAAGGATAGTTTATTTATTTCTAAAAATTATTTAAAAAAATTATTAGAAATGAGTTCTCTTGTGCTATGTCCAGAGAAAATAAAATTATTATTTTTTCGTTCCAGAATGTTTTATAGAATAAAACAATTGAATAGTGATTTACGTAATGCTGCTGTTTCGAGAAAACGAACGTTTTCAAAAATAATAAATTAATAGATAAAAAATCCAACTATGACTTTTAACATTCATTTATCCATCCTTTACCATAACACTTAATTAAGTATGTATGAATTTATACTTTACTCAAGACTTCTTTAAACTGATTATATTGAAATTTGTGCTATTGTGTGGTTCAAGCTTTTCATTCATATAACGCTCGCAGTTAATGCATATTTTTCAAAATCATAAAGGTTTTAAAAAAATAATATTTACACAGTATTCAATATTAAGAATTAATTTTCTATATATGTGATAAAATATTACTTTAATCGATTAAGAAATTTAGTTTCAGAAAATTTTATACAGGCTATTCATCATATTAGACCAAAGCTGTTTAATGTTCAAATATCATTTTGGTTAGTTTAAATGGAACACCCTATATGTATCACATGCAATAGCTTAATTTATTTGCTTTCAAATTAATGTTTATTAGTTCCCTATTCCTAAAATTTCTAGATTTCGAATTATTTATAAAAAATTGATTGAGAAGCGCAGACTACACTATTACCTAAAATTAAAAAGTAGTTAATAAATCAATATAAATTTCAATAAATCATTGTGGCTTTTTACTATTAAAATATTGACTTTCAAAAGTTAAAAAAACGTTTTTAATTTTTCAAAAAGTTCCTAAATTCCATAATAGAAACCATTTCGTTTAATGTAATTATTTGAATATATACTCACCAACTAACGTCATGCGCGAGTCGGACCGAAATCGGTATAGCTTAGTATCATATCTTGTATATTTGTATCATGTGTTATTGTCATTATCTATGGTTTAATTTCATTCCATATTTTTTCAAAACTTCGTTCCATTTAACAATTTTTATATTTAACATCTTTCGTCAGTCAGTCAATCTAATGTTATAAATTCCTGTCAATATTTATTTTTAAGTTTATTTTGTTACAAATGCAAATCATAATAAACTGATTGAAGTAATTCATTAATTTTTAATATTGCATTTTCTAAACAGCATTGAAGGGTATCAACAACAAACAAATTAAATAAAACACAATTAGTGCATCAAAATATAAAAAATTGTGCATGTACACTTCTTTGAGGTACACCTACTTCAATTTCAAATTTATCTCTTATTAAATTAATGATTTTAATGGTTCTAAATGCTCTTTGAATCTAAAATACAGCAATTATAAATTTGTTTTCATTTAGTTTAATTTTAAATTTACTATTTAATAATTACAAATCCCCTTATTAGTTTTCGGATACGTTCCGGCACACCCTGTGTAGTTACTTACGAGTAAGCATGTATTTTCCCTGAATAATCGCCTATCCACACCGAGTCACCTACTGTACACGTTGCAGTAGCTCTGATAGGTAAAGTCATTGTGTGATATTGGAGCCAACCTCGTTCTGCAGCTAAGAGTAAATCTATTCTAGAGTTCGCACACATCAGCCACATTTCAGAACCAGATAAACCATCATCTTAAAAAAATGTTATAGATAAGGTAAAGGGAAAGAAGTAAGGATAAATTAAACCACCGTAACATATAACTCAACGTTTCGTCTACATGGGAGGTAGTTTAACACTTTGATCTGGTGCAAAACATATATGTTATACGTAAATGAGTGTTAACAGATGTATATAATAATAGAAAATATTGTAGCGACTAAAAAATTGAAAATCAAAACAAACAAATAAATATAGATTCTGCTTTTTTATAAACCGATATTAATAAATTTTTGAACTTTATAATGAATAAATTAGACAACAACATAGCGCCATATGTGTGAGTTTAATTTAGCCTGTACTATTTAATCAAGAAATATGTTTTGAGCAAATGATTTTTTTACATGGGTATTTATCATTTTGTATTCAAATTTCCTTAATTTTATTTCATGATAAAATCTACCTGTAATGTGAGTGAGGGCTGCGCTTGTAGAGGCAACCACTGGAGACTGGTGTTTTAAAGATACGACATCACATAAATGGGTAAATTCCGGAGCACTCGCAATAGATACGATCTGACTGGCTGAAGGTCTATCTTTTGGTTGTTGAGACCAGCATAGCACCATGAGATCTAAGAAATAGCTTGGATATAAAGTTTCCTAAAAATAAAAAATTATTTAGAACAAAAACAAGCTTCATAAAAAAGTCTATTTTGAACAAATTTAGAGAACCAAAGAAAGAAAGTTAATGAATCTAACACAGGTTTCATAATGATTTTTACTAAAACACCTACATTTCATTAAACTGCAATTATAAAATCAAATTCTTACTCTGTATGTAAGAGCTGGTCTTCCTCCTTCTAAAATGCACTCTTTTACCGATTCATGTCCTTCAAATGGTTGATGTAAAGTCAACAATTCATATATGAACATTCCAAATGAAAAACAATCTACTTTTTCGGTGTATTCTTCTTCGCCATTGTATCTCATTATTTCAGGTGCCATAAATCCTTCTGTACCTCCAAAACCTTTGGTACCTGATGGTAAAGTTAACCTGCTTATACCTAAAAATAATAACTAGCTTTTAACTGTCTTAATTACAAATTTACATATAATACAAAATCTTTAAATTATTTAACTTAAAAATTTAATGAATTAAATACTGTAACGATCTATCTGATCGTTTTAGTATTGAAATCCACCAGACTATATTCGGTGAGATTTATTTTAATGTTATCGCCGTGATTATAACTTGGAGACAGGTTTGACTGATATTCGGAGTCTTCTTTTTTCGCTACGATAGATTTTTACGTTCATTTTCATATCTGTCTTCCTCGTGGTAACTTCTCCTCAACAATTACAAGTAAGTTAATTTTATTGTTTCATTTAATAATTTTATTTGTATAAATTTCTCAAATTGAGGTGATTTTTTTTTAAATATTACTAATCAAACATCTAATTTCAAGTAGTTTTACTTTCGCCAAACACCAGTTTTTGTGATCATTGATTGAATTGTAGTCCTGTTTACACGTGTATTCAATATTAAGAATTAATTTTCTATATGTGATAAAACATTACTTTAATCGATAAAGAAATTTAGTTTCAGAAAATTTTATACAGGCCAAAGCTGTTTAATGTTCAAATATCATTTTGGTTAGTTTAAATGGAACACCCTCAAATTGAGGTGATTTTTTTAAATATTACTAATCAAACATCTAATTTCAAGTAGTTTCACTTTCGCCAAACACCAGTTTTTGTGATCATTGATTGAATTGTAGTCCTGTTTACACGTGTATTTTAAATTAATTTATTCTCAATAATATGGAAAAAACAGAAAGTAATTCTACTTGATTTTAATTCATTAAAGGATGGAATTCTGATTATTAATTTCATTATTAGGGTTATTGCCACATTTGTGAGGAGACCTACGTAGGAGCTAATAATTTTATTTGAAGGCGAGTTCGAGCCGTCCGCCATTTTGAGTAAAGAAAGCCGAATTTCGAATTGTTTTGAAGTGAAACAAATCAGTTAGAGTAAGATTTACTTATTCTTTCCTTTTTTAATTTTAATTCCTTCTTGAATTTTTAATTTTGTTTGTTTCCATTTTTAATGTTTTGTAGCATATTTTATATTTAATCTATCTACATCTACAGTATCTCACTAATTCTTACCATAATCTGCAACTTTGATAAGCACGGGATGATCTGGATGATCAACAAATGGTGGAGGCATTTCCCACACTAATACATTTTCAGATTTTAAATCTCTGTAGATAATATGTTGTCTGTGAAGATACTCAATAGCTTTTGCTACCTGAAATGAATGTTATGGAATCAAAATAAAATGACCATAAGATTATTAATAAACTAAACAAGAAACATGTAGTTGCAAATACCAATATGTTTTATTTAAGGACACAAGATAATTCTTGCGATATTTAAAATTACCTAAAATATATGAGCGATGCGATCATTAGTATGAACTTACCTGCAAAATTATAGCTTGGAGAGTATATGGACCTACTTTAGCACCAGATCGTCTGTAGTGCCTTAAAACTAAGTCAAGGGCCCCCTGAGGTGCTAAATCTAAAACCAAAGCCAAAGGACTGGTACAAACACCTACAAATGGCACTATGTTGGGATGTTTCAAAGACAAAAGAATGTTCAGTTCTTGTCTAGCTGTACAGTAAGCTTTGCAAGCATATTGTAACGGATCTCTATCCCATTTGCCTTGAGAAGCCTAAAATAAAAAAAAAATACTATACGTTACTAGGTCTGTTTTAACATCACTAATAAACTTTCTAGGTTTTTGGGTCAACTCCATTCGCTTCATACTTATTATTCGCGAAAACAGTTGTTTCTGCTTTGACATGTCAGTTTAAGTTACTGGTTAGGTTATGATAATGCTACATTACTCAGTAAGAGGAAATAAGGCTGTTTTAAATAACATAAACTTCTCTGGATTCTATTTATTCTTATTTTTTAACAGATTTTGAAGCTATGCATCTTACGGAAAGTTTTGAAGAATGGAGTCAACGTAGGAAGAGTGACAGAAAAAAACGTTACGTGGGATATACCTTGTTCCAGCAGCTAGAGAAATACACAAACGCATACGACAGTTCATTGCATAGCCAAGTAATTAACACACACAAGTGAGAAAGTAAACTTGTAGTTATATAAAAATACAGTTATTGTGTTGAAGCTATTCTTCTATATGACCTACTGGCGATCGTGCTGAATGTTATAAAAACGACACCAAAAAGCGTTACACTATATATTGTAAAACTTAATTGTCTGAAAAATCATAAAATTCATAGGAATTTTAAAAAATCATGAAAATATTAAAAATTTGCGGAAACTTGAAGAATGTATTGAAAAAATAGTAAAAATCATAGAAAATTAGTATTAAAAAAATATCTTGGAATCATACATTATTGTCGCTGATCCTTTCGTTTATTAGCCCGTTTTTATTTCTACCTGCATTAAATAACAAAAAAAAGTGTGAGGTGTCAAGGGACACCCGGATGGAACGAAGTTCCTTTCGATTAATTAGTGAAGGAATTGGTAATTTGTAAACACAACAGAGTGTTTATACATACATAAGCATTTATTGTTGTCTGTATAAAATCTCTACTTACCTAACAGTTCGTTTCTTTTAACAAAAGTGTCCATTTATACAATACCAGAGCTTTAGATAACACATCTTTTTAGAATTACTTTTTATAATTTAAAACAGGAATTAACAATTCAATACAAAATTTTAAAATTAAAATATTTGACAGTAACTGACAGTTAAGGTAATTTGACGTAGGTACCTAAATAGTCAAGTTACGAACTATTTTTAAAATGTTTATGAATTTATTAATTTATAAATGGATGAAATAAAATGTAATACTATTATAGTTAATTATTATTTTTTCTACAGTATTTTCTTTTTAATGTACATTTTCTTTTAATTTAAAATAGTGTCTTTTTAATTGTAATATATCTATCTATGAGAGCGAGGGAGAGAGAGTTATTTATTTTTTGGTCTGTGAGAGAGAGAAACATACGTGTGTCGTGTTATAGTGTCGTGACAACTTTTGGTATGAATTTTTTTTGGCTAGCTCCTAGCGTCAGTCGTAACTGTTCGTAACGCGCGAAAGGGAACTTCGTTCCAATAATATAAAGAAAGTAAACGTTACATAGATTTAGTATAACATGTCGGCGTTTTAACCCCACGTTAAATCCCATCACTTATAAAATTAGACCATTAAACCTTAGAAGATCTATGCACTCTAAGTTTCTTGATAACACCATAAGATTTTTAAAGTACATACGATACAAATCTGTAGTTTTAGAATTTTCAAGACATTTATTTATATATTCTGTATAATTTAACAACACAAAAAAGATATTACTTGTACAGTCATAGTAAGTATTTTGAGTTGTCGCGCCACAATCAGTGTAATTGATCGAGAAAGGTAATAATGCGTAATTCACAGACGAAAATCAGTAAAAATAATAATGGAAATATCGTGAAATGTTTTTCCTGACTCTATACCGAATAAAAGGAGTTCGCATTGCTTCTTTAATCTATTCTTCACTATTGAATAAAAACGAGAGAATTTAATACATTTTTTGTTTACCTTAAATGCAATTATAGCGGATTGTCGAGCATTAGGTCCAGGTTGTACTGGTTGAAGCATCTTCATCGCCACTTCTACTGTATTGTTTGACCCTCTAATTTTACAGGTCCCTTTAAAAACAAATCCAAACGCACCTCTACCCAGAAGGCGACCTTTTTTAATATTTTCCGGTCTTATTATATAGCGTTCACCTAAGTCCATAAATATCTAAAATATATTACTACTGTGAGAGTAGATTGAAATTTTGTTAGACTATAAGTTTATAGAACATATCAATTTACTTGTCTTTACCAACATGTCTTAAATTAACCATAAAAAACGAATACTTACTGTATCGCCAGCAATTCTGGATAATGGACAATCTCCATGTGCGGGACATACAACTTTTTTATCACCATATGCCTCTAAAATGCATTCCTCAACCATCCAGGAGTATATTATAGGTTTATCTTCTTCTGGTTGAATACCAGGATGTCCTTCAACTGATGGTATGCGACTAGAACTTGCAGAATCTGGTCCAACACCGCTGTCGGATTCAGAGGTGTATGATTCTTGAGATTTTCTTACTGGTTGAGCTACAATAAGAAATTTTCCACATTTTTCACAAAATATCTGTTATGTTTGTTCAATAATAGATTAAGTTGGGGCGTTCTAGACGTCAAATTACCTTTCTGTACCGTCTGAAACATCGTACATACTTAAACCTTCCCCAGTATTTTCCAGATGTTTACCCATTAAATACAAAGTGGCACTGTAAACAGATATACTGAGTGTGTCGCGTATTGATGTTAAGTGTGCTGAGAATTCAGGTGTTAAAAATAGTTGTGAGATAAGAAATAAAAAATTAAACAACTACTCGTATACAGTATAGTTATAAGAATAGTAATAGTAGATCATAGTTACTATAGTCTGGCCGTCGAAAAGATGGAATGATCACGAGAGAAATGTACTCCTTATTTCAGCCCACAGTTTATATCATCTTTGGTATGAGTACAGTCTAATCTGTCCTTAGTTTACTGCAGTTTAGAAGGCGTTACATCGTAAGATTAAGCCGTTCAGATGCCCGTATTCACTGATTAAGAATCTTTGAATTCCATCTTTTCAGCGGCCAGGGTATAGTTACCTCTCTTGTGTGAACCACTGCACATCTACTTAAAAGAATGGTGTACCGTTTCCGTAAGAACTATACGGTAGTCAATATAAAAATCTGTTTTATTGTTATTAAAATTTATAAAAATCGTTTGTACAATTGGACTGCATCTATGTACTAAACAATAAAACTGTTTGCGCTTAAAATTACCTCTATATTCATCTAAAAGCCACCTTCAAAACTCAGTTTTGAACACAAAATAATCGTTCGATAAGTTGCTACATCAAAGGAGCGGACTTACTATTAATTTGTATTTGTTATTGTTATATAGTAGTTATTGGTTAACAAAAATACTTCTAAATACAAGTTAAACATTTTAGAATACCAAATAATTAACAATTACAAATTGATTTTAGTAAATGTTATTTAATATTTACCTCCTTGTTCTTGATCTTGATGAAGTGGTTCCAGCAATTGTAAATTTGAATGAGTGGGGAACTCATTAATATTATGCTCACCATCAGATGAAGCTGATAAACAATGTGGACAAGGTATTAGACGTGTTATTAAGAATTTTCCTTCAGAAGTATGGACAAATCTGGTACCTAATGTTGGATACCTAAAAAAGAAAGGTTAATTTTTAGGTCTATCAGTTATATCTTCATTGAATCTAGCTGACTCGACGAACTTCGTACCGGTTAACAATCAATGATTTCTTTTTTTCACTTATTTTCTCGTTTTTTCGATAGTTTTATAATTTTTTTTTACGTTTGTTGACGATTTTATCATATTTTCTTGTTTGTTTCCAGGTTTATGCATTTTTTTATAGTTGGCCATTTTTCCGTTTTGCCCGTTTTTACCAGTTTTTCAAATGGTTTCTTTCCGTCTTTACTATTTTTATCATTTATTCCATTTTTTTTTATTATTTTTTTCCTTTTTTTTTACAGTTGCATAAAGACTATTGCGAGTAGCGCGCGCACCGCTTTAATAAGAATAGTAGTACGTACTTAGTATTTACCAAGTGTTTCAATAGTAGGTAATAAGTGTTTTTATCGTTTTGAATAACTTGTCCGCATAATAATTTTCATAGAAGAGTAATTATAATATTATCCATAAAAGGTTTCAACCCCTTATGCGCACCCTTGCGGAGGTGAATTCAAATAAACCATGAAACACATTTTCAATGAAATATTTTTAAGTGTCTGAATTTCAATTTTTATAAAAATTGGTGCCGATTTAAAGATTTTTCCATACAGACTTTCAACCCCTGTTTCAACCTTTTAGAGTTAAAATTTTTTAAAATCCCTTCTTACTGGGTGTTCACATTATGAATATAAACACCTGTCCAAATTTCACGTTTCTACCATCATCGGTTACGGCTGCGCCTGCGTCTATACCTCAGTCAGTATGAACATCTCCTTTTATGTACATAGATTTCAAGAAATAACTATAGATACAGGAAAAACAAAAAACAAGATACGAATAAAAAACGTTATTATAGTACTATGTTTCTTTATGAGTTCGAAAAGTTAGCTTTTCCCATAAAAGAGTGAGTAGTTTTCGTCAAGCAAAAAGGGGAAGTGGGATTTTTTTTTAAATATAAGTCGTGTCATCACCTGATAATTTAATATTTTTTGTTCAAGCGAAGCTTTTAATACTAGGTTTGCAAGAGGTATTGCGGCAGAAAAATTATCAAAAAAATTAAAATCGGTACTTCCGCAGGCCAATCTATCTATTTCAATTTTAAGTAATCCAACGCCTTCTGCCTCCCAACTCGCCTCCTAAAATCGCTTTTTTTACTTTTGTATTTAAAGTAGAGATAGTACCAAAACTAAATTTGAGGAATACCATAAAGATATATTTCAATTTGTTTACAGTTAGTGATTTACATGTGCATAATGTTTATATCTGACCTATAATTTCAAAACCAGTAAGAAATATGACCTCGTATGCCAACATTATACAGTTTATGTAACAAAATTTCATGATAAAACGAAAAAAAAACATTATGTAGCTCAAGCAATTATAAGCTGCATTTTTAACGTTTTTAAAATAAACCTGATATGTCAGTAATAACATCAGTACAGCAAACGAAACCCAGATTGATAACAAGTTTTTTTAACAATGTATTATTTTGAAGCTCTTCTTACAGGACTTTCAAGCGTTGGTAATGAATGCTCAAACACGGTACTAAAAGCATTACACACTATTCATTCTATTGCTTAATTATGAGGAAAAGTCTTGGGGAATTGAAAAAAATGTTAAAATTTAAAAATCACAAAATTTTGGGAAAAAAAGGAAACGATGAAAGAGAACTTTTATAGCTTCTATCGGTAAGTCCCACGGCTGCCTTTTTTTATTATTTATAACTTTGATGCTTGTAGATGTTACTCCATTTTTTCAGTTTAAAAATTGGAAACAAAATAAATAAGTTATACTTAAAATTGATGATTAATTAATATAACTAACAACAGTAATTACCAATCTTCTAGCAAAATATCAATATGATCCACGGTCAGAGCTAATAGTTGGGACGTACATTCTGTAGAAGGTTCTATAGTTAATTCTTCTTTCACTTTGTATTTATCAATATGGTGGTTATCAGTAATTACAGGCTGTATCAGCAGGGACTCAACAGGAAAATGTATCTCTAATATAGAAGAATTCTGTAAATCGACATCAGACCAAATACCTTCTTGTTTTAGACGAAACCTGAAATGGAAATAAAATATAGATTGTAAATATGTAATTATGATTTCTTAAAGCATTTTTCTTCGGGTACATATTTCTTTCAATTAGATTTTTGGGAATGTGATTCGCCCTTAGAAAATCGGTTGTTATAAACAATTGTCACTACTTTACTCTTGAGTAAATTTCATATTTTTTGACACACCCCGTATACGGTTTATAAAAATTGATATCTGATGGTTGTATTTTAAGTTTTAGACTATGCACAACTTTTTATAAAGAATAGCTTTTTTTATAAAACTAAGAATAAAAAAGTTTCCCATATGATGCCGACTTAATTGGACACCCTGTATATATGAAGTTCCATATTTTTGTCCATGAATGTACAATTGCACGTATAATACTTCTTACTTCAGGGTGTGTTCATTTTTAGCAACCTTTAAAATAATATGTAATATGCAGAATCTTTTATTGTTAAAGACGATCATAAACTAAATTCTATAAAATATTTAGATATGAAATTTAAAAACTTATTGGTTTTCTCAGAAAGTGCTTCAAATTCAATAATAAATAAACAACAGTTATAAGTAATTTACATAGATTGTGCAAAGGCATTTGCCAAAGTCAATCATGCTATTTTATGACGTAAACTGGAGAACTTGGATTCTCGAGCGGGTCGTTGATGTTTATGAATTCCTATTTATCCAAGCGACCTTAAAGGGTTAAAATAGAACATACCCATTCTCAAGAAGGGTGTACCCTAAGGAAGTAATTTAGGTCCCCTACTATTTTTAATTTTAACCAACGACTTGTCTGAGAGTCTATGGAACTCCTCTGCATTACTGTTCGCTGATAATTTTAAATTGTTCAAACCAAGATATAATAAAAACGATTAACTTGAACTACAAAGTGATTGTAAATAACGATAAATCTCTTGTTGTCTCTTTTCCCCGGAAAATCAATATCATGGAAGAGTACTGTCATGTAAACTCCAAGGTAGATAGGTGTAGTGATTTTACAGATTTAGATGTAATATTTCAGAACAACTTTAAATTTAATAGCCATTACAAATATATTATAAAAAAGCATATAAAATGCTCGGTTTTTTTACGTAGTAGAGGCATATCCAAACTACAATAAGACTACACTTGTGAGACCGCATCTGGAATATACTTCTATTATCTGGTCGCCGAATAATTGTACTAACAGCAATGAAATTGAAATTATAATATCACTTGATAAAATATTATTTCAAATGCAAGCATAAATGTTTTTACTTCTGTCGGCACTACTTCAAGTACCACACGTCGCTTTTATTTGTTAATTGTATAAAAATATTTTGGAATAAAATTTGATCTTTATCAGATCATATACCTACTTTAATTGTCTATAATACGCCGCAGAATTATGTAGAACTTCCTTCATTCTAAAGAGAGTAATATCACCATACTTCAATTGAAGTCCAGTCTGCCATAGAACCCATTCAGCTTTAAGATCTAGAATTTTTGCCAAATGAACATCCTGAGCAACTTCCTTGGGTAAAATAAAGAACGATCTTATGATATCAATAATAGTATCATCCGCCAATATTCGAGAAATTAAACGCGACCAAAATCCCGATGGGAAATAAGACATTAACAGTAACCGAGTCATAGATTTGTCTGAAGATTTTGATTTAAGTTGATACTGAACTTCGTCCGGAGGTTGTACTGAAACAAAGCAGACGTTTATTAATTTACATATATTGTTTTGCTTATATAAAAAATAATCAAACAAGTGGTCAGATAAAAACGTGGGTGAAAGTGCCTCTAATAAAGCTACTTCTTCATTTCAAAACATTACAACACAACTCATTTCTCTAGATTACTAGAGCGTGACAATATCCAAAGAAAATTGATACAAAAAAAATCGTTGTTATCCATAGACATCAAATTTGCTATATATAGCAAACCACTTATTAATTTGTAGTGAAACGATATTTTTAAATTGAATAATATATTAAAGTAACCAAATCTTACCTGGAAATAAACACAAAAATGGATTGCTAACAACAAACAGGAAGGAATGTAGGAATGTGGAACATTTTTCGGGAAACATTTGACAGGCTTTAATAAAAAATTATATTATTATAACTTTAAATAATATCTCAAATTGGATTGGTAAGTTTTTAGTTTACTTACAATTATTAGCTGTGGAGTTAATGCCAGGTGGCAAATTCAACTCAAAAGTCCTCTGTACGCTTGGATCTCGATATAAAACAGATTTTGGTGAAACAGAAATCTTTTTGTTCCTTACAGCCCATCCTCGTGATCGTAGAGGTACTTTAACTTTAACCATCGGATGAAACTGACCAGGATAAATCTGAGCCAAAATTATATCTTCTTCTGAAGGCAATAGGGATGGAATCAGTAAAGTTCTTGAATCCCAAGTTAAAGCTACTTCAAATTTGTTAAGAAGATTAACAATGTACCCTAAAAAATTAAGAAAATGGTCATAGTCTCGCTTATTTAAATATATGTTTATATATTACTGGAATTGGTACACATATCTAATTGCTTATGAGTTTACAAAAAGGTACCGCAATAGAAATGGTCACAAATGATGATTGGGCAATGGGCAGTTTAGACCTAGGTATTAATTTATTATTTTTATGTGTTACGAGTGTTGTCGTTTTAGTTTTGCATATAGCCATAAAGACAAAAAATAAATAGACTTAAAGTACTGTATTGCTTTTCAAAATATGTCCCACCAAGATCGATACACTTATGCATACGTTTAAACCAATTGGTAAAACAGTTATTCCAGTCTTCAGTTGACACCTGCAAAATCGCTGTTTAAAGGCATCGATGGGTTCTTCTGGCGACTGAAATCACTATCCACGCATTAAATTCTTGATTTTTGGAAACGTGATGAAGTCGTTGGACTTAGGTCGGGACTATACGGTGGATTCTATAACAATCCAATGTTTTGAAGCTCCAAAAACTCGATTGTCTTTTGGGCAGTGTGAGCACTGGCGTTGTCCGGATGTAGGATAATTCGCCGTTGCGTGATGCTTTGTCGGAGTTTCGCGATAACTTCTGGAAACAAACGTTTATATACCAATTGGTTCTTCGATCTTTTAAAGCAATTGTTGCCACATGACCAGATTTTGACACAAAAGTTGCGACCATTTTCTTTGAAATACTTTGAAAATGGATCATTTTTTCCTCATCGTGAAACACCCACACAGCGGATTAGCGTTAATTTTCCGGTTCGTAGGAGTAAAACCAATATTCATCGCCATCAACAATACTATAAACGTTTTAGAGCTTCCTTTGTTGAACCGTTTCAATGTTTTTCGACACCAATTGACGTGAACCGCCTTTTGCTTTTCTGTGAGCAAATGAGGGATCCAACGGGAAACCAACTTCGTAACCCCTAGTTCTTCATGTAGGATCTTTTAGATTGATATCTTTGAAATGCCCAAAGATGCATCTATCTCCTGGCATGTTACACGGCGGTCATCCTTAATTAGCTGACGAACCACATCAGTGTTTCGCAATATCAGCGAGAATTAGTTGACTGGTGTGGTGCTTCATTCGCACGCAGAAATTGTAAAAAATTATTGCTTGAAAATGTTCTCGGCGAAGATCCATATTTCGACCGACATGCTAATTTCAAAAAATCACTGTAACTACACGACTTGTTGTATCGCAATGAAACTCTGGATTTATGTCAACAAGAGATTGAGGTTAGATTTGTGTCTGAAGATTCTATTCGTGGCGCCTTTTAAGCGGCTATACGCAAAATTAAAAAGACAACCCTCGTATTATAGTATTTTGCATTAGATCCGCTCGAACAAAGTCAGTACGTTGGATCTCAGGTCAACCTTAGATAGTTTAATTTTTATTTTCCAGTAGAGTACAAAATTAGCTATAGAAATGCGTCGTTAAAGTAGAACACCAAGAGTCCGAGATCAGAGCTTGTTTGTAAGAGTTATACTTAGGAATGTTTCTAGTCAGATCGTTGGGTCTAATGCCATTGTAACTATAGACAAATTTTCGTGTGCAAGAGTGTCATACAACCATGCAATTTAATAGGTAAGATTAGTTTAGATCTTGGTTTATATTTATTTATTATTCATAGTATTATTCTTATTCTTAGTGTTTATTATTAATATTAATAATTTTAAATATATTTAAAGACACTCTTAATGCCACCGCGGCTTTAAAAAAATACTTAAAATATAATCAATATTAAGAATTTTTTAATCAATAAGATATCTACGAAAATAAATTACTACTAACCTCTGGTGTCCATTGGTCCAATGTTACTTGCTTTAAAAATATGTTTTAAATCTTCCAGCTTCATTACACCAGTTCTAGCAAATGGATTTATTTCTCGTATAGTAACAACATGAGCTAACATGTCACACAACCATTGTGGATCAAGAAAATATAAATCTTTTAGGGTTGCATCGTCATAATGAAGTAATACTCCTACAAATTTATTTGCATTTTAAATAATATCATACATATAAAGTAATAACTCAAATTTAATTTTCCTTTTTTTAATTAATACGCTTTTATTAGCTTTGCTTGCATGTTTGTTTGTGGGTATGTAACTCTGGGCTCTGCGTATTACCAATAGATGTCGCTACAGTAAATTTGTATTCAGTGCATCTTTAATTTTAAAAATATAAAGGGAATGTATTTTAAATTATCTACATTCAAAAACAATTTATTAAAACAATAAGAGTAGCTATAGCTCCGTGTGAGATAACAGACTTCTCGCTTACTGAAGGAATATTTAAAATCATAGTAAAAATAATTGAAAGACGTTAGTGTAACCACGAACAGAAACTTACCATTTTCATGTAAAAATAAAGTTGCTTGATGAAGTTCAGACCAATCTCGGAAAGTTTTGTTATATCTTTGGAGCATTTCAGTTGTTACAAAATTTCTATATTGCTCTGCGTTTAAGACAGGATCTAAACCATTAGCTTTTCTTTCCACAGCAATGTAATTTATCACGTCCTCCAAAGCTAAGTATGTGGCGGGTACTTTTTGTTCTAAAAGTAATTCTTTGCTTCCAGGTGGCCGTAAACTAAATACCTAAAAAAGTATAGGATTATAAGATATATACAAAATTCACAAACATATATATACATACAGTATCATATATTAAATTAGATAATAATTTGATGTTATGTCTAGTCTTACAACTAATCTCAATTGTGTCTAAAACCCTAGGAAGGCCACATTTCTCTGCATCTACAATATTTATAAATCTATCTCGAATAATTTGTTGATATTCTTCGGAAATATTAGGGTTAAATTCTTGAATAACATCGTAATGTGTTCCTACAATTATTACTGGAGAGTTGGGAGCACGTGCTTGTATATTTACAAGCCATTGGAGTATTTCATTTATACCTCTGTGACCGTCAGTTATTCTCCAGACTACTAAATATAAACTACGTTTTGATAGAAAATACTGGTGGGTTGCATAATACCTGCAATTAATATTGAGCTAGATTATGAAACAAATTAAGCATAAAATAATATTAGTTCACCTAGATGTGAACTTTTTAAAGCAACGTAGTAATTTCAAAAATGTAAAATGTTATTGGAAACCGGAGAAAAGTCCAAAAAGCGATGGTGTAAAATGCTACAACAATTCATTATGACACCCTGGGGGCACCGGGTGAAACCCCCTTGTAATTAGCCTTACCTGGTTATGCGGGGCTCTGACCAGGTGGACCATCCCTTCCCTAGCTTCTCGTGGGACTCGTATGGATCCTTATAAAGACGTACCGTCAGGATCCTGCAGGCAAATCTCCAACATGCAAAGGCTGCATCGGCCATAGTGTGTCGGAGATTTGAGAGAGAAGGCATGGTGGTAGCCCTCCTGCAGGAGCCATGGCTATACGGAGGTAGGGTTGCAGGCTTAAAACCGCACCATGTTGATATATGACACCAAGGCTATAAAGCCCCATGCCTGTATATTGTTTTCTAAGACAGTTGGATGTAAGCTGATTCCGGCGCTGTGCACTGGGGATTTTGTTGCAGCCATACTGTCAATATCCACGGAAGAAGGCATCAGAAGGCTAATGGTCTGCTCGGCGTACTTTCCTGGAGAGGACAAGGTATGTACTCCAGGCCACCTAATGGACATCATTTTAGCTACAGCCGGAGCGAAAACCTACCGTTGATCGTGGGGGCCGACGCCAATGCTCATCACATAGCGTGGGGTAGTACGGACGTCAACCCTAGAGGTGAGTATCTATTACAATTTATACTTAGTAATAGTTTACAGATATTAAACAGAGGCAATAAGCCAACGTTTTTAACAGTTACGCGCAGGGAGGTCCTTGATATGACCCTCTGCACAAATAACATCTACGACAAGATTGAAAACTGGCATGTCTCGGACGAGCCGTTTGGGTCGGATCACAGGCATGTAAGGTTTAATATTGTCACCCCGAAAATTATTGAGACCACGTTCAGAAATCCACGGAGAACGAATTGGGAGGACTATGTAAATTCCCTCAATGAAAATCTCGAAGACAGAATGGTGTCAATAAGAGATGTGTACAGTTTGGACTGGGAGGTGGACAGGGTAAGCAAGGCTATTGGGTCGGCTTATCGTGAAAACTGCCCGGAACAGACAAGAAAGTACACGAGAAACACTCCCTGGTGGAACGAACACCTACAGAAGCTTAGGGCTCAGGTGAGAAGGCTGCTTAACAAGGCCAAAACCGTTCATAACTGGGAAGAGTACAGACAAAAGTTAACGCTGTACAATAAAGAAATCCGAAAAGCCAAAAGAGACTCATGGAGGAGGTTCTGCGAGGAAGTCCAAACGACCCCCGCATGTCCAAGAATCCACAAGGTCCTGGCTAAGGATGGTACAGCGAAAGAGGTCGGCCCCCTCAAAAAGGAGGACGGATCATACACCAAAACGTTGGAGGAAAGTTTAAGAATGCTAACATTGGCACACTTTCCTGGCTCACGATTTATGGAAGCGGGATCGGATAGCGCAGGCCACGGTCAAAGGCCGGTAAGGCCCTCAAGGGATGACTGGAAGCTAGCTACCGAAATAACCAGACCTGCAAAAATCAGATGGGCTATCAGCACATTCCGTCCATTCAAAACACCAGGAACGGATGGAATATACCCAGCCCTACTCCAGAAAGGGCTGGATGTAATTATAACACAACTGTGTAAAATCTTTAAGGCTTGTTTGGCCTATAGATTTATACCATCTGTTTGGCAAAAGGTGGAAGTCTTATATCTCCCTAAAGTGGGAAGAATGACGGACCAAACGACCAAGTCATACAGACCAATAAGTCTATCGTCATTCGTAGCAAAAACGCTGGAAAAACTGGTCGATAGATATATAAGGGACGAAATCTTAACGGAGAACCCATTAAGTGATCGTCAATATGCATACCAGCCGGGAAAATCCACAGACCTAGCGCTGGATGACTTGAACAGGCTATTGTCAAAGTCAATTGAGGACAAAGAAGTAGCCCTAGCGGCATTTATTGACATTGAAGGAGCCTTCAGTAATGTGGGACCCGAGTCAGTAACCGACGCACTTTCAAGGAGGGGAGTCCCCCCACTAATATGCCAATGGGTGTATGCCAACCTAACGCATAGGATCGTAGTGTCCAAGTTAGGTGAGGCGTCCATTGAGGCAACAGTGGGAAGGGGCTGTCCGCAGGGAGGGGTACTATCACCTCTGCTGAGGTCAGCACTTGTGGATGACCTCCTTAAAAAACTCCTCAATGAAGACCTTCACTGCCTAGGCTTCGCAGATGATATGGCCATAATCATTCAGGGGAAGTTTCTGGGTACAGTCTCAGAGCGGATGCAGTCCGCAATGAATATGGTGTACAAGTGGTGCAAGGATGAAGGCCTAACAGTCAATCCACAAAAAGTATCAATTGTCCCATTCACTAATAAAAGAGCGTTACAAGGCTTAAAACCAATAACGCTCAATAACGTGCTGGTTCCAATGGCCACAGAGGCCAAATACCTGGGTGTGGCATTTGACCAGAGGCTATCATGGAAGCAACACATTCAAAAGGTCACACGCACAGCTACAATAGCCCTTGGCAGGTGTAGAAAATTGTGTGGCCAGAACTGGGGCCTGAACCCCAAAATGAACCTTTGGTTGTGTACACAAGTCATTAGGCCAATGTTAACCTATGGTTCGGTGGTGTGGTGGAGTAGAATGCAGCAGTCCGGGGCGATCAGGCAGCTGGAAAGCATTCAAAGGCAGGCATGCCTGAATGGTACAGGTGCCATGGGGACCGCCCAACGGACGCACTACAGGTTCTGCTCAACCTACCACCATTGCACATCTACATACAGGGCGAGGCTATGGCAACTGCTCACAGGCTGCTACAAGGCCAGGCTCCCATTACCTCATTAAAAGGAAAAAAGCAAGCAGAGTTATATGATAGGGTTAAGGCGGATCAAATAATGAGCATGCCTCAGGACAGGATAGTCCCCAGGTATAACTTTGCGAGAAACTTTCGAGTAGAAATACTGGAAAGGGACTCATGGAAGAATGCCCCCCCCCATACAAGGGGAGTCCATCTGGTATACCGATGGCTCAAAGACTCAGAAGGGCACAGGGTCAGGTATATATAGGAGGACACAGGACAGAAGTCCAAATAAGTCTAGGTGCGTATGCCACAGTGTTCCAGGCTGAAGTAATGGCCATACAACACTGTGCAACGGAGATCGTAAGTCAGGGTATAACGGGTAAAACCGTAGTCATATACTCGGACAGCCAAGCTGCTCTAAAGGCGATAGTCTCAGCACAAATAAGCTCACAGCTGGTGTGGGACTGCGTTGGGGCCCTGACACATGCCGCTAGTCAAAATTCTCTGACACTGGCATGGATATCAGGACACTCAGGGTTTCGGGGCAATGAGAAGGCTGATGAGAAGGCTGATGAATTGGCCCGTGCGGGAGCTAATACTCCAATGATTGGCCCGGAACCATTCGGCGGAGTTGCTAATACATTCAGAAAGGCAGCCATTGAGAAATGGAGGCTAGAAAAGGCCCAGGAGTGGTGGGAAAAATCACCGGGCAAGCGACAAGCCAAACTCTTCATAAAGGGATACTCGGCGAAGTTTACTGCAGAGCTGCTATCACAAAGGCGAAATGATGTCAGAATGATTGTCAGTCTCTTGACAGGACATTGTAGGCTCAGAAAACACATGAGTCAGCTAAACTTAGCAGATGAAGACATTTGTCGATACTGCCAAGAGGAAGAGGAAACTGCATTTCATGTTCTATGCCAATGTGAAGGCCTTGCAAGGACGCGGTATCTATTAATGGGAGAGGAGAAACCGGCTGCTCCAAGTTATGCGGAGTGGCCACTGTCAAGGCTATTAAGTCTCATTAAGAGTGTCACGTGCAGAAATCGGCGTCAAAATATTTAAAAGTTTAGTTAATGTTTCGGCTCGATTGTTAGCCTCTAAACGGGTTCCGATGCGTGTGGTGGGAATATTATTGACCTGACCCGTGGGGAGAGTAGAGAATTTGATTGTCAGGTCGAAAACATATCGGGTTTACTGTTTAAACTAACACACTAATAGCTAAAATTTTAAATTAAGTAAATAAGTGCATCGATTCCTTTTGATATTAATAATACATTTAGTTTAATGAATTCGATTTAATTTTAACATCATTTTGTAAATCAATTTAACATTTAGCAAAGTCATTTTTGGCACAACAGAACACACCAGTTCCCCTTCTTATTCCCAAATGTCATCGCGAGAAACATATGCGTAAATTTCCGGATCCGAGACCCTTCTTTTCGATTTGAACAGTTGAACGAATAATTTCAGTGCTATTATCGAATTAAGTGACGCCATTTTGTGAAGTTGAAGGTTCTTTTGGCAATATTCAAGCCATCCGTATGGGTTTTTGAACTTCACTTCAATTTATTTTATCTAAGCCTCATTTTTGGTTATTCCTTTGTGGTATTTTTGAGTAGGCGTATAGATAAATCCATATTTTTGGGATTTGATTAAATGGTGCTTTCTTCGGTAAGTTATACCTCATGCATAATTATATAATGCCTTTTCTTGACATCGTAATTCGTTTATAGTGTGGTTGCTAAGAGAATTCGTTTCGAACAAGCGTGGACATCCGATTTAAGATCACGAAATTTACCACCGGGTGTTGGCGAATTAACATCGCAGTTTGGCTGCTAACCCCTAATCTTAATATAAAAGGGTAAGTGTTTACCTGTGTTTATTCTATAAAATCACGTAAATTATCATCCTTATAATAACTACACGTACATACCTAAATATTACGTTAAATTATGGTATTTTGTTAATATTAGATCTATCGTTTTCTTTTTGATTAAATTCATTTTGTGTAATTAAATTTATCAGTCATAAATAAACCCGACTAAATTATTAATTTTAAGTTTTAATGGTTATTATTGATTTTTATATAAACTGTTGTAAATAATTTTGGAATCAGGTGCAATGATTATTTTTTGTAATATGCTTAACCTGTTTTAACTATAGTTGATCGATGAATTTTGAATTTAAATATATTTCATTGTGTTCCATTATTTTTATATCGTATATTTTTTTTTTATTTGTAAATTGGATTTCCAAATTGTAAATTGTATAATGACACATGTGCATCTGATTTAATTGATTAATTTACATATTAATTTTATCCATAATTCCGTTATTGTTTATTATTATAGTATACCTTCAGTTTTTGTTATCAGTAATTTAATCTTTAAAATTGCTTTTTCTTCTTCTTTTTATTAAGCAGAGTCGGTACTTGTAACTTTAATATATTTTGTTTCTTAAATAATTTAGAGTGTAATTCAATCTTTAAATTTTATTTTGTAACAAGTAGAGTCAATATTTGTAAGTTTAACTTTTCCTTCTTAAATAATTTAACTTTGGACTTTTTTTGGCTAATTCGCTTTTTCGACTAGGGTTTTTGGTCCTGGCTGAACATTTGTTTTTGGTCCTGGCTGAACTTATTTGTGGACCTGGCGAACATTTGTTGTTTTTGGACCTGGCGAGTAAAATTGTTTTTGGTTCTGGCTGAAATTATTTTTGGTATTGGCTGGACATTTGCTTTTGGACCTGGCGAATATTGCTTTCTTTTTGGACCGGGTGAATATTTCTGGATCAGGCTAAACTTGTGCCTTACCAACATCAAAGCAGCAGGCTAATAACGAAAGCCTCACTACCAGCACTGCAGATAACAGATAAGCCAAAAATTTAATTTTAAGATTAAGACATTGTAAAAGTTGTTGGTTGAATATTGATTATTTATAGTAATTTTTAATTTTTTTAAATCTTTCATATTGCGCTGGGTGATCACTCTTAATTAAAACTGCCAGGGTTTTGATATTATTGTGGAACAAATTTTCTGATAATCGCTAATTTTCTTATTTCATTTATATATATTTTTTTTATATATTGTATAACTCAATTGTTGGGTTTATTGTGCGGGGGGGGGGTTATTTATTTATTTTTGTGAATATAATTGATAGATCTAACTTTGTGTTTTACTCAGATCTTCACCCACTCACCACATTTGTTACTCAATCAATTTTTCTTTTTTTTTTTTTAATTAAGATTCTTGAATTCATTATTTATCTCCAGTAAGATAGGTCAGTGCCTGGAACATCAGGGGTTTCCGATTTGAACCGTTAAAATCGGTGGCGCGACTCACATTATTTTGTTTTGAATTACCCTCTACGGCTGAGCTGGGCACAAATTTGCCAGTAGAGAAACCACTTACCCATCTTAACTGGAGTTGGAGATTTCAATTTAAACCATAAGTTTAAATTTTCAAAATTTGATTTTATTTTACTTTTACTAAAAGTACGTGGCAAATTTTTGGCGCCCAACGTGGGGCCATTTTTTTTTAAATTGGGGCGTAACTTTTTCTTATTGTGTGAAATTATCATTTTTATCTTGTTTTAAAGTTCTTTTTAATTGGTGAGCTGAGTAAGACTGAGTAACTTGGTAACTTTTGGGTATTTACAGCAAATATTTTTATTATTACTATCTTTTTTTTTATGCTAAAACATATTTCGCATTTATTGAATTACCGCTAACACCCTAATGATTTTAAACACCTATATTGTTTCGATTTTATTTTGAGACATATCCGGACATTTGTTTTGCTTTTATCTTACGTGATATTTGTAGTTTATCTTCCCGTATCATGGGGAATTTTCTTTATTGTGTAATTATTGCTGTCCGGTTATTTTTCTCATTATTTTTTTTTTTTTACGTAATGTTATGATGCATTTCATGTGGTATGTTTATCTTATTGTAACTTACCTTATCTCTATCATGACATTTTAATTTGTTATCTGTTCTGTAAATATGGATATTCTCGTGTTGTAACTTCTATATCGGAGATCCGAAGACGGTTGAAATGTAATAAAGCAAACACTTCTGGATTCAAGTAATTTCCTTATCTTACCTTGAGTTACCTTTATCTTACCTTTACCTTACGTTATCTTTACCTTACGTTACCTTACCTTACCTTTTTTTTTGTTGTTACCTGCTTCGTCGACTCTTAATTAACCTCATGGTTTTGGTCTCTTTTTTTTTATGCAGTCGTGTTAGGTACTGCTTCACATTTTGTGGATTTTGGAGGCCAAACCTTTTTGTTTTCCCGACTGGACCATTGGTTTTGGGTGTCCGGTGGGAAAAGCCTTAGTGGTAGTCGAGGGAGATTCTCTGGAGAGAATCCTACGAACATCTTACCTTATCTCTCCTACCACGTTTTGGGATTTGTCGAGGAATTTTGGTCGACTTAGTGGGAAACATGTGTTCGTTACCTTCCTTACCTTTTGCTACATTACTTGAATCCAGCCAAATCAACAACCATCGTTGATACCTGTCTGCGTTTTTCTTTTGTTTGTTTGTTTGTTCTCTTTTTGGTTGTCTTTCGTTGTTTTAGTTTGTGTGCCTTGTGGCTGGAGGCCTAAGAATTTCACCACCCGAGGATATTCCAGGCGGAGTGGGTAAGAGTCCCCTAACCTTAACACTTCTGGGTTCAAGCTTCGTTATACCTTGGGTTGTTTTATTGTTATTCCATCTTACCTATCATCTTGAATCCAATCTTTTCAACAATCCCATCGTTGATCTCATTTGTGTGCCTTGTGGCTGGAGGCCTCAGAATTTCACCACCCGAGGATATTCCAGGCGGAGTGGGTAAGAGTCCCCTAACCTTAACACTTCTGGGATCAAGTTTCGTTATACCTTGGGTTGTTTTACTGTTATTCCATCTTACCTATCGTCACTTGAATCCAATCTTTTCAACAATCCCATCGTTGATCTCTTTTGAGTGCCTTGTGGCTGGAGGCCTAAGAATTTCACCACCCGAGGATATTCCAGACGGGGTGGGTAAAAGTCCCCCAACCTTAACACTTCTGGATCCAAGTTTCGTGGTTTATTTCGTCTTGCGTTGTAATGAATAACTTTTACGTTATCTCATATTTACCTTATGTCTAGTTATTTCATTTACCTGCTTCCGTATCAGTTATCACCGACTTTAGTAGTAACCTCATGGTTTTGGTTTCAATTTTAGTGTATCTATGTCACTTAATTGTGGATTTTTGAGACCCTAACCTATATTTTCCGACTGGACCATTGAATCCTTTTGCGTTTTGGCTTTTAGTTTGGGTTATTGAGTGTCCAGTGGGAAAAACCTAGTTGTGGGATTTGTAGAGGAATTCTCTGAGTCGGATTAGTAACAAATCATCTTATCTTTCGTACTTGGATCCAACACATTATTTTTTCTTTTTTTTTTTTTCTCAACATGACCATCGTTGACTTTAACACCTTAGGATTCAGTTTTGTCGTAACTTTTCTTACCTTATCTTGTCTTATCTTCCGTTCACTGAATCCTCTTCCGTTATTCGTTTTCTTCGCTACTAATTCCTTTATTTCTCTTTTCTTTTTTTTCTCACTCTCTCTGTATCTAATCCCAACTTTTTTTTTTTTATCTCCATCTCTTTTAATATCAGGTAAATATATTTACTCCTTTCTTTTCCTTCTCTTTGGTCCTTAATTGCTAGTTGTACTGGTTGTCCCGAGGTTGACTGGAGCCAGATGCCTTTTGGTTTTTTCTTTTTTTTTTGGAGTACTGTTCAATGTTAGGTGTTGGGTTTAGTCCATTCTTGCTGTTATTTGTATTTAGGATGTACCCTTCAGGTACACTTCCAAATTGTCACCGGATCCTTCTAATTCGTTTTAGTCTGGTGTGGGCTTTATCACACTGGGTCCCTTCAGGTCCCGGGCTTCGGCCCAAAATGTCCCTCCGCGATTTCTTTGTTTATGGCCTTAGGCTCTGGTGGGTGCCGGGGCTGCACGGGGTGTCGCCTTAAGTGGAACCGCATTGGTTACGCTCCGTCAGTGGGAGGTGGATTGCTCGCCGGCAGGGACCCGAGGGAAAACTGTCACTATGCGGGGGTCCACTACTGCTGTCAGAGTCAGATGACCTTGCGGGGCCTCCCGTGGAAGTCTCGGCAGTATCAGAATCTTTGATACCCTTTAACTTGTCCCTTTTTTATTTCATGATATACCGACGGAGGTTTAGAAGTGGAGGAGGCTTGTGAGCGTTGTTAACCGGGTGAGTGGACCTTGTACTCTGTAAGGTGTGAGGTCCAGGGGTGTGTAACCACGACGCGATTGAACATCTTTTCGCGAGGTCGCCTCTGCTCGCCTCGGGGAACATCGCTCATGGTCCTCTGAAGCGGATAACCGAAGTTGTTTCAGTTTGGTGCAACTTTATTGCACTGGGTGCTTTTGTTCCCGAGCTTAGCTCGAAATCTGTGAAGGTACTTTTGGTTCTGCGACCTTCCTTTTAATTTTATGTTTCTTTTACTTTTGTTGAGTCTTATATGAAGGTATGTATGGTAATTTCTAGCGTGTGCTTATTTCCGAATTACTCTTAGTGATCACACGAATCTGCAAGTCATCGTCGAAAATCTTACGAGTAAGCTTTTCTCCTTTCTAAGGGAGGGGGATGTTGTCACGTGCAGAAATCGGCGTCAAAATATTTAAAAGTTTAGTTAATGTTTCGGCTCGATTGTTAGCCTCTAAACGGGTTCCGATGCGTGTGGTGGGAATATTATTGACCTGACCCGTGGGGAGAGTAGAGAATTTGATTGTCAGGTCGAAAACATATCGGGTTTACTGTTTAAACTAACACACTAATAGCTAAAATTTTAAATTAAGTAAATAAGTGCATCGATTCCTTTTGATATTAATAATACATTTAGTTTAATGAATTCGATTTAATTTTAACATCATTTTGTAAATCAATTTAACATTTAGCAAAGTCATTTTTGGCACAACAGAACACACCAGTTCCCCTTCTTATTCCCAAATGTCATCGCGAGAAACATATGCGTAAATTTCCGGATCCGAGACCCTTCTTTTCGATTTGAACAGTTGAACGAATAATTTCAGTGCTATTATCGAATTAAGTGACGCCATTTTGTGAAGTTGAAGGTTCTTTTGGCAATATTCAAGCCATCCGTATGGGTTTTTGAACTTCACTTCAATTTATTTTATCTAAGCCTCATTTTTGGTTATTCCTTTGTGGTATTTTTGAGTAGGCGTATAGATAAATCCATATTTTTGGGATTTGATTAAATGGTGCTTTCTTCGGTAAGTTATACCTCATGCATAATTATATAATGCCTTTTCTTGACATCGTAATTCGTTTATAGTGTGGTTGCTAAGAGAATTCGTTTCGAACAAGCGTGGACATCCGATTTAAGATCACGAAATTTACCACCGGGTGTTGGCGAATTAACATCGCAGTTTGGCTGCTAACCCCTAATCTTAATATAAAAGGGTAAGTGTTTACCTGTGTTTATTCTATAAAATCACGTAAATTATCATCCTTATAATAACTACACGTACATACCTAAATATTACGTTAAATTATGGTATTTTGTTAATATTAGATCTATCGTTTTCTTTTTGATTAAATTCATTTTGTGTAATTAAATTTATCAGTCATAAATAAACCCGACTAAATTATTAATTTTAAGTTTTAATGGTTATTATTGATTTTTATATAAACTGTTGTAAATAATTTTGGAATCAGGTGCAATGATTATTTTTTGTAATATGCTTAACCTGTTTTAACTATAGTTGATCGATGAATTTTGAATTTAAATATATTTCATTGTGTTCCATTATTTTTATATCGTATATTTTTTTTTTATTTGTAAATTGGATTTCCAAATTGTAAATTGTATAATGACACATGTGCATCTGATTTAATTGATTAATTTACATATTAATTTTATCCATAATTCCGTTATTGTTTATTATTATAGTATACCTTCAGTTTTTGTTATCAGTAATTTAATCTTTAAAATTGCTTTTTCTTCTTCTTTTTATTAAGCAGAGTCGGTACTTGTAACTTTAATATATTTTGTTTCTTAAATAATTTAGAGTGTAATTCAATCTTTAAATTTTATTTTGTAACAAGTAGAGTCAACATTTGTAAGTTTAACTTTTCCTTCTTAAATAATTTAACTTTGGACTTTTTTTGGCTAATTCGCTTTTTCGACTAGGGTTTTTGGTCCTGGCTGAACATTTGTTTTTGGTCCTGGCTGAACTTATTTGTGGACCTGGCGAACATTTGTTGTTTTTGGACCTGGCGAGTAAAATTGTTTTTGGTTCTGGCTGAAATTATTTTTGGTATTGGCTGGACATTTGCTTTTGGACCTGGCGAATATTGCTTTCTTTTTGGACCGGGTGAATATTTCTGGATCAGGCTAAACTTGTGCCTTACCAACATCAAAGCAGCAGGCTAATAACGAAAGCCTCACTACCAGCACTGCAGATAACAGATAAGCCAAAAATTTAATTTTAAGATTAAGACATTGTAAAAGTTGTTGGTTGAATATTGATTATTTATAGTAATTTTTAATTTTTTTAAATCTTTCATATTGCGCTGGGTGATCACTCTTAATTAAAACTGCCAGGGTTTTGATATTATTGTGGAACAAATTTTCTGATAATCGCTAATTTTCTTATTTCATTTATATATATTTTTTTTATATATTGTATAACTCAATTGTTGGGTTTATTGTGCGGGGGGGGGTTATTTATTTATTTTTGTGAATATAATTGATAGATCTAACTTTGTGTTTTACTCAGATCTTCACCCACTCACCACATTTGTTACTCAATCAATTTTTCTTTTTTTTTTTTAATTAAGATTCTTGAATTCATTATTTATCTCCAGTAAGATAGGTCAGTGCCTGGAACATCAGGGGTTTCCGATTTGAACCGTTAAAATCGGTGGCGCGACTCACATTATTTTGTTTTGAATTACCCTCTACGGCTGAGCTGGGCACAAATTTGCCAGTAGAGAAACCACTTACCCATCTTAACTGGAGTTGGAGATTTCAATTTAAACCATAAGTTTAAATTTTCAAAATTTGATTTTATTTTACTTTTACTAAAAGTACGTGGCAAGAGGGCAGATCTGGACAAGATGCTCTAATCCTATTCCACAAACAATAGATCTGCAAAGGTCGCAGTGATATAGGCTAACAGCCAACCCAAAAAATATCTATCTATCTATCATTATGACAACCAAAATTTAAAAGATTAATCTAATAGCATCCAATTTTTGTATACGCGTTTATCCATAAACTATATTACAAGAATTTCATCCCTGTTCCTGTCCTTGTCACAGCTGGTTTAATTTGGGAGCCTCCGCTCTCTCTTAAACGTTATGTTTGTAGCGTTAAAACGTCTTAAGACGCGTTATTTCCCCAGCTACAACAACTAAGTCGTGAATTACCTTTAAAGAGCATTACCACTCTCCCCCTCAAACATGTAATTAAGGTCACCAAAGTACAAACTCCACAAATTATACTTAAACACTAGTTTTAAAAGATTTTATTGCAATCAATTAAATAAAAAATAATGAAAACTTGAATATTTAATAAAAAGAAAATTGAATATTAGTATTATTACAAGAAACTGTAATAGTGTCTTATTTAATAAAGCGAGTTATAAATCAACAAATGTTGCAGAATGCAGAATATTAATTATTCTATCGCTTTACGAGTTTTTGAAAAACATTTTCAAAGACATTTAACTAAGAAGTAACATCTACGTCACGGGCTATGTGCCCCGACGGATATTGAATTATACTTCAAAGTCAAACGGGGTTGGCATATCTAATAAATAATTTAAACCAACCATTTTGATTTGTAGTTAGAAGGGACAACATAACTTGTAGACCGGTTTCGGTGTATTTGCACCTCGTCAGTACAAGGTATATGTTATCCGTCAGCGAACTTAAAGCATAATCGCTGACTGAAGACTACACTAAAATCAAAAACTCGTAAAGTGATAAAATAATTAATATTCTGCATTCTGCAACATTTGTTGATTGATAACTCCCTTTATTAAATAAGACATTATTACAGTTTCTTGTAATAATACTTTAATAGTAACAAGGCGTGAGTCTTGTTGTCAAGTCGAATTTTGGTTTGCCGTTAGAGGTGAAGATGTCACTACTATCACATCTTTTACACTTTCGTTATTGAAAGATATATATTGATTGTGAAGTAGTTGTTTCTTCTTAGTTAAATGGTCAATGTCTTTGAAAATGTTTTCCAAAAACTCGTAAAGCGATAGAATAATTAACATTCTGCATTCTGCAACACTTGTTGATTTAAAATTGAATGTGTTAATTCAAGAATTAATTATTCTTATCTCTTTAATGTATTTTTTCAGAATCCCTTGAATTGGCTCATATGTAACGGTAACTATTCTTTAGGGATGGTTTTTCTTCCAAGTTCCAAATTCGAAGCGAAATGTCTTAATTTTCTCTTTCACTATATTAACTACGTTCTATTGTTTCAAAATAGCCGGAACTTATTAAATCTAGTAATTTTTTAGCAATTTGGGTAGACCTTTTCAAATAAATTTGGAAATACATTGTATTGCAAAGCGGCTAAACAGGAGTATTCACAAATGAACCAGATTGTTTTATGGCTTACCGGTAAGGAACGAAAATTACTAATCACGACGAAAACTGTCGATAATTTTACTGTTACTACTGATCTTAAAGTAAGTCATTCTTACCGATATAGTCACGGTAACAATAGTCTGGTGAAATTATTCATAATAGAAAACAAATCAAATTCGAAATATAACGTTTTTCGTTAATAGTAATTCAAATTCCGTGTCTAATACTTAGATATAAAAAAAAATATATTAGATTAAAAAGTAACGTCACGAAAGTTAGGACCCCTTTCACCCCTTGTCAAACTTCGTCGATCCACTCCCCTATTACACGATTGCCATAATTTATGGAGACCCTAAGGAAGTCTTTGGAGTTACTGGTGACAAAACTAAATTTGGATTTCTTAAATTCAAGATGGCGGATCCAATATGAACGTTTTTTCGGTATACGATACTACCTACTTAAATTTGTTTTCGTAATCGGTGACTCAAAAAACCCCTAACTTGGTTCAGTTTCAAAAAATATGTCTGTCACATTGGTTTCGACGTCTTTAATTTTGCAAAAAAAAAAGATAGTGTTTGTGCTCAAAAAGCCCAGAAATCCCTGTAAACCAAGTTTGGTGCTAATCAGATAATTTTCAAAATCTCGAGCCACCTTATTGGATTTTGACAACCTACACAGCGACTTTTTATGGACATCAGTTGCGAAATTAGCCAAAATTCTTTGCTGGACATTTGATTTTTCTACGGCTTACAGTCACTATGTTAAATTATTACAAAATAAACGTTGCTTTCCAAAGTTCTCATAATATATTCGAAATGTTTTATCTTAATCGGTTTATTCAAATTTTGGGATCGTGAAATGTATCACATATATAATTAAGTGAATTACAACTTACTCTTTTTGTCCACCAAAATCCCAAGTGCGAAACACAACTGGACCATGAGATGATTGTAATCTAACTTTTTTTTCGTAAACCCAATCACCAATATCTACTCCTACAGTTGATATGTTTGTTCCCCGAGAAGTTTTTGTATTTATATTTTTATTTCCCATTCTTTTCGCCCAATGCTAAAAATATGTTTAAATGTAAATATTTTAAATACGCACATCATCTTATTTAGTAACATATAAGCTTAAAGTTTGGCAGCTTTGCTATTGGATAATCATATACGAGATTTGATATTCAATATCAACTGATTTTAAGTTTATTAGACGAATTGAAAAACTATTGAGTTTTAAAGCTATGCTTCTTATGGGAAGTTTTGGAGGATGGAGTCAAGGTAAAAAGAGTGACGGAAAAAAACGTTACATGGGATATATTACACACCCGCGGAAAGATAAAAACAAAAACTAGAGATGAAACGGATAGTGATTTGGCCGGATACCGGATATTCGGCTAGCTACGAGGCCGGAGCGCCGGATAACCGGCTACCGGATATTCGGCCGCTTACAGCGTTACAATTTGATTTGAATATGCACGCGCGACTAAGATCGGAAATATTCGGACGCGTTTGGCGTGATCGGCACGACTCGGGGGTGTTCGAATGTAATCGCTCATGCCAGGTTGTGTGCATTTGTTCCTCAGTTCGTTCGTTGATTATTCCATTGTCCGTTCATAACCTATTGTTGTATTATTTTTATTTTATATTTGCTTTGTGTAGAATAATCCATTACTAATATTATAAATTCGAAAGTAAACTCTGTCTGTCTGTCAGTCTGCTACGTTTTCACGCCTAAACTACTGAAACGATTTTGATGAAATTTGATACAGAGATAGATTAGACAATGAGAAAGGATATAGGCATAAAGAAAAATTTGTATTCCCACGGAAAAGCGCGATATAGACGAGTGTAGAAAGTAAAGAATTCAACATCTAGTTAAATATATTTATTTATTTTATTATTCAGTATTCGGCCGGATAGTGCGCTACTATCCGGTATCCGGCCGGATAGTGAAAATAGGCCGGATAGGCCGGATACCGGATAGTTACCGGATATCCGTTACATCTCTAATAAAAACACGCATGAATACGATAGTTTATCGTATAGCCGTATATGAAGTAATGTTATGAAAAAACGAACAATCGAATTAACCAACGAGAGTTCATATAACACATATTTACATTAATTTAAAAACAATTTATAAATCTTTATAAAAACAGTTAATATGCAAAGAAATAGATCATTTAAGGTTTGCAAGAAGCCTACACCAGGTCCACAAAACCTTTGTGCTTTTAGAGATATTTGCGAGGAATGGATTCCACGTAAGTTTTCTGTTCATGATAACTCCAAGGTGTTTTACCTCTTCTGATAATGAAAGTGTCACTCCATTCATAACAGGAGAATGAATCATTGATTTCCTTCTGTTTGTGAATAGAATGAGTGTCGTTTTGTTAGGATTAGCTGAAAGTACTTCCTTCGAACACCAAGTAGTTAAGAGGTTTAAGGCACTTTGCATGCGGTCAAAACAATACTGTTACGTTTAGCATAATAACTAGATCATTAGCCTAGCCCAAAGCACGAAACCTTTTTCTTTTAAGTTTTGCTATGAGATCGTCTAATACTATTGCCCACAGAAAAGGCAAAAAACTTCTTCTAGAGGACAGCCTTTAACTGCTTTAATAGTAGTTGATTGATCTCCAAAGTAGTTATCTATATTCCCAGTGTTTAGCATGGACGGTATCCGTTTAATACTAGCTGTGAGGAGTTTGAAACATTAGAAATTTTTAATTGCTGACAGTGACATTTGGGTTATAATTCAAGAAATTCAACAAAAGTAAATGATTAAAACATAATGTATTATCTAAGAATCTTATTGAGTTAATGTTACAATTAACGTTTAAAATGGTATGTATTTAAAATATACCTATACTAAGGCACTATAGATATAGGTATTATCGTCAGCCTTTTTTTCTCTAATGTCACTTAATTTACGTGTCAGATCATAGACAAATTAAAGAGACGTGCAATCGTATTTTGTAGTGGTGAAAATGGGAACTAAACCAGCTGGTAGCGCTAAAAGCGAAAAAGTACTTATAACGATTTAGTGGCAGAATAAGAACTAGTGGTTTTAGTTTAAAATAAACTTAAGGTACTTAAAGCATAAAAAGGGTTTTAAACATGGTGCGCTAATGTCAGAACTTGTTGCCAACTTTATATTATGCATCAACACATCTGTTCTATTCTCTCTGCTTTTGTGGTTGACATTGGACAAAACATGGCTGATATTCCTGTTTTCCAATTACAGAGCATAATGCGACTCAGTGACGCACAATGCCGAAATGTGCTAACGCTTAATTGGAACGTGGATTGGTGCGCAAGGTTCAATGTTGTGAGACAAAAACATTAATCAACTTAGCAATCTTATTAATGTATAAACAAAATGATATACAATAAAATTTTATTTTCACTTAGTATATAAAGTAGCGAAAAATAAATTTGTCATGTTCGTACCTTCATTCATACTTATATTTAGTTTTGTAACACAGTTTCAATTCACTTTTTTACTTTTTCAACAGATTACGTAGAAACTTTAATAGATCAGTTCAATAATAAAGAATATTACTAACAATAGGCGATAATGTAAATAAAATTTTTATTAACGCCAACTTAAAGCTCAAACATTTCTTATATTTTCTGCTACTAAGTTGGTATCCCTTGCGCACATCAGACGAAAGCAGTACTTTTTAAATTGCTCGATTGTGCGAAGCGCTGCTATAGTTGGAACGAAAATTATGTTTGAACTAATCACAAAACACTTTTTAAAAACTTTAATTCCACTTAAGAAAATTATTAACAACACTTTATATCAGACTAAATTATATAAAAAATTGATTGACTATTTATAATAAAAATATTGTAAATTCAGCATCGAATGTTCCCAAGTATTTCGCGGATATCGCAAAGTCAGCGCCGTGGTGGAATAGAACACCGGAAGGTCACCGTCCTGTAACTTCTCCATCCCCAGAGGAAGTTTTGTACGGGACGAACAAAACTTTGGCAGGTCCATCTTCCTCAGATGTTGTAGGTTCTGGTTTTCTTGTCCACTTCCTTTTTGCTGTAAAACACAAAAATATAACAAGTATTGTTGTGGCTATATATATCGGGGTCATCCAGAAGTGATTGTTGCTGGGGTCCCATTGTATTGGTGTTATGGATTGAAGATGTTCTTCTTCTTTGGTCAGTTTATGGAGCTCATCTAAAGGGATTCTCTCTAATTTTATAGGTTTCATCTTTTCTACTTGTTGAATTTTCGTTGTTTTGATTTTTGGTAACGTCAGTGGCTCTTCTGGAATGGAATTTTTGGAGTTTATAAATCTTTGGTTTGCTGTTTGAAATTCGCAGTTTAGTGGCAATTTGATGAGGAATGTCCCTTGGATAACGACAATTTTGGTTGTGGTGAAGCAGTGAGTTATTATCTTCGTTGGTTGGGAAAAAATTGTGACGTAATGAGCATCTGATATTTCTTGAATTATAGGTGTGTTTATCTCAACTGGTATGTATTTGCAAGGAGCATCTTCTTTTCCAATTTCCAAAATTTGGTTAATACAATCTTTGTTTTCTCGTGTCTTAGGAAGTATTTCCTCTTGACAGATGTAGTTGGGATTAAATTTGGTACAGGGAGTTTCTAAATATTTGTATGATTCGGAATTTTTTAAGAGATACGGTGCAGGAGGAATTATTGTTGAAAGATTTTGTGTCGGAATAGAGAATAAATGAAAATATGTATAGGATTCTGGGTACAGTATAGGAAAGTGGAGGATAAATATTATTGTAGAGTTTGAGTAGTAGGCATCTACTTTTATAATATCGTAATATTTGACTAGGTCCTCTTCTTTGGAATATATTAATTGATCTTCTGAATGGTGTTCCAACAATGATTTTATGGTCCAGTTAAGATCTTCTTTTTTTATGAGACTGTTGTGAACAATATTTATTCTTGCAAAGGTAATGGCACCTTCTAAGTCATTTAATAGTTGAAGCATGGTATTAAGAATCAGATTGAGTTGATCTAGAACGTTTCTTGCTTGGAGATAGTCATCGAATTCAAAGATGAACTTGTTGAGATCTGTACTGATTAGTTTTATTTCATCCGCTATGGTTTCCTGATTGTGTGTGAGAAGAGATATCGTCTCGTTGAGGTTTTCCATAACTTTGTTATTTAAGCTTATGTGGTGGTTGATTTCGCTTATAATATTTTGTTGGTTTTCTTTTAATTCCATTATTGCTTGATTGTATTTTTCAGCATCTTCTTCATCTAAATTTCCTGATATTGATTTTATGATAGTGCCTAGTCCATTTATGGGCCCTCGTTTAGTTCTTCTAGTTGGGTAGATGGTTGCAAATTTTTCTTTGACAATTTTGAGTTGATATCGAAGTGCTTGATCAAAATTTTGAAGGGACGTGAAATAAGGATTACTTAAACCTTTTCCGATAGCTTCTGTGACGGCATTATACTGGTTTTCAATTGTATCAATTTCTTGTGCTATTGGTTCTAGTGGGATGTAGTGGATGAAATCATGACAACTAGTTTGGATCTTTGCTTGCCCCAGGTTGAATGGGAGAATGCCGGGGTTGTCCTTTAGATCTTGAATTAAGATTTCCTCCCCTTTTACTAGGGTCCATCTGTGAACAAAATTCCTTGTTAGCTGTGGTTTTTTGATGTTTTACATTCTTCTTGTGAACAGTGGAGGTTGGTGTATCGATCGTGACAATATTGTCAGCTTGTACAATTTTGTGTGAGAACCTTGGAAGTAACTTGTTTCTTTTTAACGTTCTTCTTGTATAGATCTTAGTGTTAGGTTTGTAAGTTATAGGCGTCTGTCTTTCTTTGTTTCGATTTTTTATGGTTTTCTCTTTATTTTCTGTAAGGTGATTGTTAATTTCTTTATAAATTTGTTTCGTTTTCTCACGATGTTGTTCTACGTAGTTGTTCGTTAGTGTTCGAACGATATCTACATCGAAAGGATCTTTGTTGTCCAAGTGCCCATTTAATATTTCTATTGGTTTTAGTTTGGTGGCTGAGTGTATTGAATTATTGTAGCCCAAGATAGCATACGGCATTTCTTCTTTGATAGAAAGATTTTTCTTAGTACTTCGTACAATTCTCAGATGTTCAATCAGCGTCGAATGAAATCTTTCAATTAATCCATTGGATTGTGGACTGTCTGGAGTTGTATAGTGGATAGATATATTATGGGTATTCACGAAATCTTGTATTACTCCATTTTTGAACTCAGTACCACTATCTGCTACGATCATAGAAGGTAAACCATGATGTGTCATAAATATGAGCAATGCATTCAAGATATTTATTGAATTTGCTCCTTCTATAGGGTATGCTTGACCATATTTAGAGAAAGCATCTACAATAGTTAGAAACTTCTGTCCATTGGCTTGAAATGTGTCGATATGAACGATTTCCAGAGGTTTCGATGGTGTTGGAGTAATCATAAATTTGGGCTTCAGTGGTGTCCTGTCATATTTATTTACTTGACATATGTCACAGACGTTAATGATGTCTTCTATGTCTTTTCTTAAGTTCGGCCAAAAATAGCGTTTTCTTATTTGATTGTCTGTCTCAATTATACCTCTATGGTTTGTCTTTCCTTCATGATAGTTTTTGATAATTTCTTGTTGTCTTTCTGGAGAATTGATATCTTCTAACAATAGATTGCATTTAATGATATCATAGGCATTATTTTTAAATGTTTTCCTAATTATTTCACTTATTTTAAAGTACAAGTCGTCATTCTCAAATTTGCATGCATATTTTCTTTTTGGATGTATATAATTCTTGAAGAAGTCTATAGTGTCTTTTTCCAAATTGTTTTTTCCAAGTTGCACCTGTAATCTTTCTTTATTTGGAAATGTTTGTATTTTTATTGGTGGATGTGGATTGAAGTTCACTGTTCTAAATATAATTTGGTGACTATAATAATTTATAGGTTTTTCGCTAATTGGGATGCCTAGTATAGGATCTTCGACAGCAGTATGATTGGTTTGATCATCGTCATCTTCATTTATTTCAACTGATGCTTCTATGTTTCTTAGCTCTCTAATAATTTCATCTATTTTCTGTTCTTCATCTGGGTTGTTACACATGGACCATGTATCCATATTAGATTTGTTGTCCAGTATTTCGTCTATGTTTATGTCTATTATATCTTTAATCAATTCTTTAGTATGTAGTTCTATCCTGGAGAGTGCATCTGCATTTGTATTGGCTTTTCCTTTTTTGTAAATTACTTCGTAGTCATATTCTTCCAGCTTTAAACGCCATCTTACAAGTTTAGAATTTGGGTCCTTTAACGAAAACAGATATTGAAGTGGTCTATGATCTGACAATATTTTGAATTTTCTTCCAAATAGATACGGTCTAAAGTATTTTGTGGCCCAAACGATCGCTAGCATTTCTTTTTCGATGGTTGAATATTTTGTTTCGGTGTCATTTAGTGTTCTGGAGGCATATGCTATAGGTTTATCACTTCCTACGGGCCCTTGTGATAATATAGCTCCAATTGCATAGTTGCTTGCGTCGGTGGTAAGGTTGAAAGGCTTCGTGAAATCTGGATACTGAAGTAATGGTTCATTCGTTAGTAGATGTTTGCAGATTTCTACGCATTTAAGAAATTCAGGTGTATGTACTATTTTAGTATCTTTCTTTAGACAGGATGTCAATGGTTTCGTGATTTTTGCGAAATCTTTTATGAATTTCTTGTAGTAGCCTAATAGTCCTAGAAAACCTCTAATTTCTTTAACTGTTCTTGGTATTGGGTATCTGGTGATAGCTTTTATTTTCTCTGGATTTGGCTTTATTCCTTCAGAAGTGATCACATGTCCTAGGAAATTAACTTCTTTTTTCAGGAATTCGCATTTGTCAATTTGGATCTTTAGTCTAGTTTCTCTAAGACGTTGGAATATCTTTGAGAGATTTACTATGTGTTCTTGTAAAGACGTAGAGTAAACAATTATGTCGTCCATGTAAACCAAACATATTTGCCCTTGTAATCCCTTTAAGATGTTGTCCATTACTCTTTGGAACGTAGCTGGAGCGTTCTTTAATCCGAATGGCATACGTACAAATTCATAGTGTCCATTCTCTACATTAAAGGCTGTTTTTGGCACGTCTTCTTCTGCCATTTCAATTTGGTGGAATCCACTAGCAAGATCGAGGGTGGTGAAGTATTGGCATCTTCCTAGTTTATCCAGAATGTCACTGATGTTCGGGATTGGATATCGATCATCTATAGTCTTGTCATTAACTTTCCTATAATCGACGACAATACGCCATTTAATTTTTCCAGAGGCGTCTGGTTTCTTAGCTACAACCCATATTGGTGATGACCAGGGAGATTGGCTAGGTCTGATGATACCTTGTTCCAGCATTGATGTTATTTGGTTTTGTACTTCGGTTTTATGGACATGTGGGTAGCGGTACGACTTTGTATACACTGGCAATTCATCTTTTGTTTTGATTTGATGTTTGATCTCATTGGTGAATGTTAATGGTGTATCAGGTAGGTGAAAAATATCTGAATATTTTCTACATAATTTCCGTATTTGTTGGTCTTCTTCTTCATTGAGATGATCGGTTCGTAGTACTTCATCAATGTCATTTTTTGATGTTAGTTCTGGAAGAGTTGTCATTGAATAGAGATGAAATTCTTCTCTTTGGAAGTCTGTGCTAGTTACTGGTTCTGTGAGAGCAATTTGAATTGGTTCTGAACTATTGTTTGTTATTTCTGTCCAGGCTAAATTGTCACTAGCAGTAGTTAGACATTCTCGAATGTCGGCTCCTTGAATATGTTGTTTGGCTATTAGTATTGTCCCTTGGGTTTGCTTGACAGGTAGTCGAACTCGAGTAATTGAATTTGGTTCCAGTTGGATTGAGTAGAATTGGGTTTTATTGGTTTCATAATATTGAATAGGAATTACAGAATTTTTCAAGATTAGATTTCATTCAGGAAAATTTAGCTGGGCTTTGAATAATTTTAGATTATCGAGGCCTATAAGCCCATCAAAGGTTTTGTGGAATTTAAACAAGTAAAATTTAAGATTTTCGGTAGAATTAAATTCGGGGAAAGAAGGTATTTCTGCACAATAGTCTTGAGAGTAATTTTGAAAAATGGATGTTACAACGAAAGGTTCTTTTCGGATAAATGGTCGATAAAACTTTGTAGCTATTTCGGGATTTAGAAAAGATTTTGTGGATCCGGTGTCGATCAGAAGTTTGAGGGGTGGATGAGATATTTTAATGAAAGGTAGTTCTTTTTTATCGGGAAAAGAGTGGAGTTCTACTATGTTTCGTAGTTTGCTGTTGGGTCCTGAAAATTTGTTTCTTCTTGGAACTCAAAGTTTTGTTGCTCGGAGGTAAATTGTTCATATGCCATATTGTCTTCATAATAAGGATTTTCTTCTCCATAGTTATATTCTTGATTATAAAGCTCATCACTGGATTGTTCGATGTTATAAAGTTCTTCAACCATAAATCTAGGAGGAGACTGTGGTTTTGAGGCTGTTGCCACAGCTGGCTTTCTAAAGGTAGCGTTTGATGTGACACTCATTGGAGTTGGTCTTTGCTGTTGAGATGGTCCTGCTTTTGGTGCCCAAACATTTTGTTGATTTGGTGGTCGATAATTTGGTGAAGCGTTACCAAATCTAGGGTTATTAAACAAAGGTCTCGGTTGGTTGAAATTAGGCCTGGGTACTCCTTGGTATGGTGGTCTGAATGGTGGTTGTTGAACAGTTATTGGTTGTTGCCATTGGTTCCAATTGAATGAGGTGGGTCGCTGCGTGGCTTGAAGTCTTGGTCCAGGTTGGAAAATAATTGGTTTTTGAACTTGGTTTTGGTTCTGAAAGTTGTTTCTTGGCTTTGTGTTTGAGGCGGATGGTTGTGGGCTCGCACCTCGTTGTAAGTATCGTATATTATTTTCTTCCTGGATATATTGGATTGCTATTGCCAATGTGGTCGGTCTCATTGCTCTTATGGTTGAACCAAGGGGTTCTCTGAGTCCAGCAAGGAAGGTAGATAAGGCTTGCTGTCTGAAGAATTCGAGCTTACTTTTCTTAACTTCCTGATTTAGAACATGCACTTCTATGTAGTTGGATATGCAGCTTAAAAGTCCCATAACCTTTTCATAAAATTGGACAGGGGTGTCGTTTGATCCTTGTCTTAAATTCACTAAATCTCTTGTTAGGGAATTCTCATTTCTTTGGTCTCCGAAGTTTTGGATTAGTGTATTCTTTACATCATCCCAAGTTTCACAACCATATATAGATATAACTTCTTTAGCTCTTCCTGTAAGTTTACTTAAGATTCCATATGGTAGAATTGTATTTTGTACATTGGTCGGAGTTGTTGCATCGTAATATTGATTCAGTAAATGAGTTGCAACCTTGATAAAATCATATAGTTCGTTTGGATTTCCATCGAAAGTTGGCAGGATGCATAAATTTTTAACATCGAAAAATGGTACAGCAGGTTGAGCCATATTATTGTCTATTGTTAAATCTAATTCTCTTGATATGTTTAATGTGTTAAATTCGTTAATTAAATCTAATTCTTCTGCACTTAAGTTGAATTCTATGATACTTGGTACAGGAGATTCTAATTCTAACTCTTTATCAGATGAATCTGAACCAGAGGAGTCTGACATAAAAAAATAAAAGATTCTCAAATTCTTACACGATGCAGATGATGCTAAGATGCATTCCTTATTATCGTAATATAATTATCTGATTAACTTCTGTTCTTCGGGTTGACTTGAACGTAGTTTCCCTTGGAACTGGTTTCCGGAATAGTAGATAAACACTTGAAAGCGACAAGGATCCTTAAGGACTCTTCTGCGCCAATTATGTTTGAACTAATCACAAAACACTTTTTAAAAACTTTAATTCCACTTAAGAAAATTATTAACAACACTTTATATCAGACTAAATTATATAAAAAATTGATTGACTATTTATAATAAAAATATTGTAAATTCAGCATCGAATGTTCCCAAGTATTTCGCTGATATCGCAAAGTCAGCGCCGTGGTGGAATAGAACACCGGAAGGTCACCGTCCTGTAACTCGCACAATGCTCTATAATGCTGTAATTGGAAAACAGAGGATAATACCTATGTTTATGGTGCCTTACTTATACTACTACAATAGAATACTTTCATTCTTAACTCATTTTTAAACATGGAATCGATGTTAAAAACTTTTGTCAACCCGATAAACTTCCAAAATGTTATTTGAAATGTGTCTACATATTTTTATAAAACTATAAAGTAATACAATATAAAGAACCAGTATCATTAAATTAATAGAAAATTTATTTTGTGGGCAGTATATATTAAAATTACCAAATAAATACGATTTAACTTATTAAATTTTGAGCAGTGTATACGATTATCGTTTACAAAGTGTCAAGGTCGCAAAAAAAGTGTACTTGCGTAGTCAAACATAACAAAACTTGCATAACCTCCAACAACACCATGCGATAATTAGATTCAGTTTAGTTAGTAACAAACAATTTAAATTTAATAAAAACTAACCTCTGGTCGTCTCCTCGTGACACCTTCTTGTCTAAGTTGTTCTAATAAACTTGTTTTTCCGATGCCCTGTACGCCGACTATCATTAATTTCATTCGTGCATAGGGCTTTGCATCTTCCAAAACGGATTTTAAATAACCAATAATATCCATTGTTTTGTATTTTTTACTTTCTATCATAGATTTTAAAGGATCTTGTAAATTTGTGCCTCGCGTGTTTAAATTCCACAAACGTGATAGTAATCCCATCTGAGAGGGGAGCTCATTTATGTCTATAAATAGATAATAAGGTGTTCATTAATATTTTTCACGTGGTTGTTTGGTTTTGTTGGTTAATTAAGGAATGGGTTTTGTTGTTGTTTTTTATGTTATATACATTATATTGACAATATAACTGAATAATTTCAATAATAAATCTAAGTAAAATTATTAAATTATGTTTTTGTTTGTTAACAGCTAAAGGATACTACTAGTTTTTAAGTATGTAGTTATTTAATGATGTTCACAATTCATGTTTGTTTTAAATTCGCCATAAAGGCCCATGTTAAAGTAAAACTTTCATTCTTTTATATTAGTCACATTACGCGATAAAAAAATCTAAAAAAAATCGATTTCTTTGTAGCAAACTGCAGTATGTCCAAAATCTTACATTTTTTGTCTATAAGTTGTAAAAATTACTTATAATTTAAAACTTAATATATACTAAAGTAACTTAGCTTTAAGCCAGTTTTTAACAAATTAACAAAAAATATTTCCTAAATAGTAAACTTAAAATTTTAATCATCTTCTCAATTTTAAAATGTTTACTTTTAGATTATAGTTTATCATATCAAGTTATTGGAAGTAGATCACTTATTCACTTATCTTAATAGAACATATGCTACATTCAAAAGTGTTCTGAATGTTTAAAAAGAGGGGAACTGCGTATACGATTACAGTTACTTAAACAAAAACATTTTTCTACGGTTATTATACAAATGTATCATTTTTTGACAGTAATCTCTAAAGAAATACGGTACGTTGTTATATCTAATAAAGAAATATCTCATTTCTTTATCTGATAACACAAAATGTTCATTTCTTTATTGTTTTAACTTAATCAAGTATACTGTGACAATTATGTATTCATATATTTGACTAACATTACAGATTGACAGTAATAAAGTAGTGACAGGTATAACAGATAGTTTTTAATACATTATTTAAATTAGATTGTTATTTAAGTAAAAATGTTAAGTAGTGATAAAAATGAATTAGAATTATCTCCTCCTGAAATAAGAGAAGCGGCAAACGAAGCTTGTCAGAATTTGATTCCAGAAATTTCAAAACATAAGTACCAGAATGCATATGAAAGTTTCGTGACCTGGCAAAAGAAAAAGGCAACAAATTCTGTTTCAGAAACTGTGCTTTTAGCTTATTTTTCTGAATTAACAAATAAATTTAAGGTATGATAACTGTAAATATTGTAAATAATAGTTAATTTTACTTAAATAATATAACTTATATCGTTATGTTTTGTTTCGTATTGGATTTATTTTTGAATTATTGTATTATTATGTGTTATAACCGTAGAAAAAGTATAGTGTTTGACTCGTAAGGAATAACTCATTTCCCACTCATACGATTTGCAGCATTCGCCTGCGGCTCTTGCTGCAAACATCGTACTCGTGGGAAATGAGTATCATTCCTTGCTCGTAAAACAATATACTATTATTTCTACGTTCTTCAGATGTCATTACTTGCAACTGATGTAATTTTTGAAGTATAAAAGTTAATTTGAACATTATTCGTTTAATTTTCATGAAATAAAATACCTATATTTTTACTACAACTAGAACTATGATGTGACAGCATTACCAAAGCTAAACCAATCAACGCCAATGCTTTTCAGCTACAACAAAACGATGCAGCTCCGTATATTATATTCACCGGTGCACTGGTGCAGTACAATAATCTACTTTTGTACCGCCTACTGCGCATGCACAAGAGCAGTACAAACGGTTTTATATTAATATAAACGTTTATAATTTATAACAATATCACAGTATTGCTAACAATAGGAAAACTTGTTTTATTAAAAATTGTGGAAAAATAGAACGAAGAGATGATAATTTTTTAATTTTCCTAGCGTTTCGTAAACAACTGCAGTTAAAATTTCGTAATAACCGATACAACACTGATCAAAGTGCTGTAGCGTCGAATGTAGAAAGCTACATCGTGTCTTGTATTTTAGTATCGTTTTTCTCCAATGTATTGCTTTTGCTGATATCTCCATGCAGTGTCCTTTAGGAGGATTCGTAGAAGACGAAATTTTTAAAAATATTAACAATCCAAGATTTACAATTCTGAAAATGTTGGCAACAAATGGAAACTTTCTTTATTATTGATTTTTCGAAAAAAGTTATTTTTCGTAAAAAGTTCGGCATGCCATAAAACCGACATATCAACTATTACTTGTCAATTTTTTCAGTCGTTTATGAGATTTGTCCAAGAATATAAATTTTGTTTAAGAGTAAGGTACCTTTATATTTGAACATATGAGAAAATGTCATAATAATTTTTTTAATTTTCTAATAAAGACAAATGTCTTGGAAAAACCGAACAAAACATTTTAGACTTGAAAAAAACAAAATAAAGCAAAAATAAAAAAAACGTTAACAGAATTTCTGAAAATAAAATAACTATTTCAATGATGCTTTTTCATTCAATTAGTTAAATTAGAAATGACAAAAACTGAAAAATTCTTGCAAAAGTTTATATCAAAAGTATCACTCAGTTAAATTAAAATAACGCTCTCTAAAAGCTGTATATAGTCCATTTAATCGTTTTTGGCCGATTTGATATTAGAAATCACTGAAATAAGATTAAACTGTCATCCAAGTTACCAATGGCGGAGAGATTTTTTTTTATAAAACTAAAACTATCAGTGTGGTTTGACATCTACAAAAATATGAGATAATAATTATTAAATTTAACCCTTCAACAACGAGCCGTACATGACGGTTAGATAGATAGATAGATATTTTTGGGTTGGCTGTTAGCCTATATCACTGCGACCTTTGCAGATCTATTGTGAACACCCATTATCTGTGGAATAGGATTAGAGCACCTTGTCCAGCTCTGCCCTCTTAATGAGACTTAATAGCCTTGACAGTGGCCACTCCGCATAACTTGGAGCAGCCGGTTTCTCCTCTCCCAGTACTAGATACCGCGTCCTTGCAAGGCCTTCACATTGGCATAGGACATGAAATGCGGTTTCCTCTTCCTCTTGGCAGTATCGACAAATGTCTTCATCTGCCAAGTTTAGCTGACTCATGTGTTTTCTGAGCCTACAATGTCCTGTCAAGAGACTGACAATCATTCTGACATCATTTCGCCTTTGTGATAGCAGCTCTACAGTAAACTTTGCCGAGTATCCCTTTATGAAGAGTTTGGCTTGTCGCTTGCCCGGTGATGTTTCCCACCAATCCTGGGCCTTTTCTAGCCTCCATTTCTCAATGGCTGCCTTTCTGAATGTATTAGCAACTCCGCCGAATGGTTCCGGGCCAATCATTGGAGTGTTAGCTCCTGCACGGGCCAATTCATCAGCCTTCTCATTGCCCCGAAACCCTGAGTGTCCTGGTATCCATGCCAGTGTCAGAGAATTTTGACTAGCGGCATGTGTCAGGGCCCCAACGCAGTCCCACACCAGCTGTGAGCTTATTTGTGCTGAGACTATCGCCTTTAGAGCAGCTTGGCTGTCCGAGTATATGACTACGGTTTTACCCGTTATACCCTGACTTACGATCTCCGTTGCACAGTGTTGTATGGCCGTTACTTCAGCCTGAAACACTGTGGCATACGCACCTAGACTTAGTTGGATTTTTATCCGGTGTCCTCTACTGTATATACCTGACCCTGTGCCTTTCTCAGTCTTTGAGCCATCGGTATACCAAATTGACTCCCCTTGGATTGGGGGGCCATTGTTCCAGGAGTCCCTTTCCAGTATTTCTACTCGAAAGTTTCTCACAAAGTTATACCTGGGGACTATCCTGTCCTGAGGCATACTCATTATTTGATCTGCCTTAACCCTATTGTATAACTCTGCTTGCTTTTTGCCTTTTAATAAGGTAATGGGGGCCTGGCCTTGTAGCAGTCTGTGAGCAGTTGCCATAGCCTCGCCCTGAATGTAAATGTGCAATGGTGGTAGGTTGAGTAGAACCTGTAGTGCGTCCGTTGGGGCGGTTCCCATGGCACCTGTAACATTCAGACATGCCTGCCTTTGAATGCTTTCCAGCTGCCTGATCACCCCGGACTGCTGCGTTCTACTCCACCACACCACCGAACCATAGTTTAACATTGGTCTAATGACTTGTGTATACAACCATAGGTTCATTTTGGGGTTCAATCCCCAGTTCTTGCCACACAATTGTCTACACCTACCAAGGGCTATTGTAGCTTTATGTTTTTTTTTTCTTAGTTAGGTCAAAAGTTTCTGAAGCTATCAGTGTGGTTTGACATCTACAAAAATATGACATTAATAATAATTATTAAATTCAACCCTTCAACAACGAGCCGTACATGACGGTTACTAGAAATCTGAATTAAGTAAAGACTTCCGTATTGAATACTTTTTATCTACCGGTGAAACAAGATGCAGTTACGTGCTGTATTAAAAAACATACGTCCTGATTTAAATTTCTAACTTGCCTGTGTCTGAGAGAGATGTATCTCTAAATTTACTTCGAGTATGACTTCTATCATCGGCCAAAATCGGTGAAATGGATTAAAAACACAGTTTTTAAGATTTTGTAACAATATATTTATAAAAAACTTACCTAGATTCCCACTTATATTCAAGACTGATAAATTGTTTAGATCATTAATATTTGGTGGTATTTCTTTCAGGATGTTGTTACTTACATCCAGCATGGATAAGTTGGGAAACATCAAGCGAGATTTTCCCATTGATGCCCCCTAAAAACCAACATTGTAAATAAAATTTTACTATTAAATTTTTATTATCGATTTCAATTTATAATTACATTTGATATTGTAAATATATCAATCTATATAATGATAATCTTACCCTTTCAATGTCTTCATCGTCTGTGCTGCTGATGTCCCCATCGTCATCTGTTGCCAGCTGTATTCTAGTTAACTGATTATCAGCCAAAATAAGTGTTCTTAGATTATCTAATCTTAGATGTCGTCTGTGAGAACAAACTGAATGTAACACACTATGCCTAAGAGATCTCCCAGGTTGTCTCCTAACTAAAAGAGTACATTAAATTACAAGGGATTTTTCCTCGGGTAGACATTTCTTTCAGTAGTTTTCTGGGAGTGTGAAAGGCCCTTAAGGAAATCGGTTGTCAGTTTTAGTTCTGATTTTGTATTAGATAGGATTCTGTTGAGTCTTTTTTATTGAGATATATTAATGTAATAAAAAGAAAAATAACTAATAAGAAGAATCAATCAGGAGAAATGACTAAAATACAAAAACAAGGAGCATATAGAAGACGAAGCAAGAGCTGGAAAGTTTAGGAGCAGAGAGAGGGAGATAAAAAATAGAGCAGCAGAAAAAGGAGCTGGAAAGTAGGGGAGTGAAAAGAAAATCTTTCAAAGAAAAGAAAATGTATGTTTGTTGTGTATATTTTTTTATAGAAATCGATATTTATAATTGCAGAATTCCCAACCCGGAGATTTTTATTGGATGGAAGGGTTCTCTGTACGTGTCTGGCACATCTGAGCCGTTGTGCTTTTATTTCGTTTACTAAACTCGGTTTTTTGTATATGTTCTTAAGCTCCTCATTTGTTCTTATTCTATATTGGCCCGTTCTCTCGTCTACTGTCGGCCCAAAGATATTCCGCAGCATTTTTCTTTCGAAGCGTCTTAGCACTAGTTCGTTTTGCTTCGTCAGTGTCCATGTTTCCGAACCGTACATAATAATTGGCTTAATTACTGCCGAATACATCCGTATTTTAGAGTTCCTAGATATTAGTCGGGACCTAAATAGATCTTGCAAGGCGAAAATACATGTAATGCCCTTTTGTATTCTTGTTTTTATTTCGCTGGTGATATCCTTGTCCGAGGTTATAACTGCTCCTAGGTACTGAAATTGATCTACGCATTCGAAATTGTAGGTGTCCATGGTTATATTTTGCCCTATTCTGCTACTTCCTGCTCTCCGTCTGACATGCATGTATTTAGCTTTGTCCTCGTTGATCGTGAGGCCCACCTTCTTGGTCTCCTTCTCTATGTTCATGAACATTTCTTTTGTTTTGGTCGTACTGCTTCCTACCGTGCCAATGTCGTCGGCATATGCCAGGATTGCTGGTATTACAAAAAAATACAATTTTTTTTTTTAATGTCTGATTTCTATTCTGGTGATCTTCAACTTCTCGCTTCTGTTACTTGCACCTGGTTCTGGTCTGCTCTTGATTCTTTTACTGTTTACTTTCTTCAATATAATTGTTTTCATTTTCTTTTTAATTACATGCTTTTTCCTTTAATTGTTACTACACTTTTTTATTTTTAAATTATATTTCTTTTACATTTCAAAATTCAATGCCAATCAATTACATTTCACTTTCTTAATATTTAATTAAATTTATTTCTTATTATATATTTTAAAAACCCCTAATCAACAATTTTAACAAAAAACTATCTAACAAAAACTCCAAACTCTCATTAGCTTATATACTATTTTTTTTCTATTAAAAATTCGTAGTATGTGCAGCAAACACTATTAAACCCGGAATTTACTGTTTTGTCCGTGCACACACTGGCGGTGAGAACATCAACTATCAGTGTATGTATGTGGAAAGAAAAATCCAGTTTTTGACCACAATTGTAAGACATACTAGTCTAGTTTGAGAACTGAATCATGACGAGACAAAATAAGAACAGAGAAAAAAAATTCAAAGTAAGAATCCCTAAAAACTAGGAGGAAAAACAGGGAATTAGTAGAAATTTTAGATGGGCCAATTATGCCAAAAGATGAAAAACTTGGAGACAAATCATTTAGTCAAATAAAACTCCAAATAGATCTGGTGTGCCAGGCGCACGGGTCACATTGTGATATATATTAAGTGATTCATGATGTCTACAAAATACACTTTAAAGTTTCTTTGTTTTCGTCCAATAATTTCGTTATTATAAATACATACAGTGGTCATACCGAAATTAAAATTAAATCTGGTAGAACAATAATAAAGACTAGTAATAATAAAAAACATATTTGTTTACGGAGGCACTAGAAACGAATTAGAGATTACAGCAGGTAAAAGGGGCTTAAGCTTATTTCTTAATCCAACACACAAATCGAGCCAGTTAAATTTTAAATCCGATAATAGGATAATTAAGAAAGGTACTTCGGAAGATGAATAGTAGGGTGGTACAGTGCTTGGTAACAGTTTATAAAAATGAATTTGAATGTGAATTTGAAAGATGTCTTCTATAAAATTAACCTTTATGATAAGTGAACGCGGCCAAATGGTGAATTGAAAACGACGGGTGAAACCAGATGGAGATGTTGTAAGAATTCATGTTCTGCGTTCATTTACACGATAAATTCTGTGTATTCTAGAGAATATGGAAATCATAAGAATGAAAAATATTCAGAATCTGATTTAAACAGATAACAAATTAGTAATTATTGTGCATTGAGGAAGGTTATGAAATCTTCAGAAAAGTCATTAAAATTAATCAGAAAGGAAGTTGTCGGTTCAAATGGAATGGAGACACTTTCTATGAGAGATATTACATACATACGTAATAATATAAACCACGCGCGTTTAAAGGAACATCGAAAACTACCAAAAAATCGACAAGAAGTACAACATATTGGAACGAAGTTCCCTTTCGCGCGTTACGAACAGTTACGACTGACGCTAGGAGCTAGCCAAAAAAAATTCATACCAAAAGTTGCCACGACACTATGACACGACACATGCATGTTTCTCTCTCTCACAGACCAAAAAATAAATAACTCTCTCTCCCTCTCTCTCATAGATAGATATATTACAATTAAAAAGACACTATTTTAAATTAAAAGAAAATGTACATTAAAAAGAAAATACTGTAGAAAAAATAATAATTAACTATAATAGTATTACATTTTATTTCATCCTGTTTTTATAAATTAATAAATTCATAAACATTTTAAAAATAGTTCGTAACTTGACTATTTAGGTATCTACGTCAAATTACCTTAACTGTCAGTTACTGTCAAATATTTTAATTTTAAAATTTTGTATTGAATTGTTAATTCCTGTTTTAAATTATAAAAAGTAATTCTAAAAAGATGTGTTATCTAAAGCTCTGGTATTGTATAAATGGACACTTTTGTTAAAAGAAACGAACTGTTAGGTAAGTAGAGATTTTATACAGACAATAATAAATGCTTATGTATGTATAAACACTCTGTTGTGTTTACAAATTACTAATTCCTTCACTAATTAATCGAAAGGAACTTCGTTCCATCCGGGTGTCCCTTGACACCTCACACTTTTTTTAATACGATAGAGTGTCATATATCGAAAGGTGAACCATTTTGTTAATGATTTTAATAATGGTATTGTCATCTTTTCTTGTACGATAAACATTCAATTTTTATGTGAACAAAAAAAAAAGATTTATAGATGGAAAGTTTTTAATTGTGATATGTATGTGCTAGTGGTTTTCTGTTTGTTGCCAGAGAAGAAGAAATCAACCTATGAGAATATGCTACAGCTTCTAAAACATACGTGTGTGTCTTTGAGCTACAATTTCAACCTAAAAGAAGTCATACTAGATTTTGAAATTGCAATACATGGAAGTGTAAAAATTGTGTGTCCAGTGACCAATAACGTTGGTTGTAGGTTTGATCTTATACATGAACGCTAAGAAAACTATTTTAATTAATATGCTTATTTTTAATAAAAGTAATAATTGTTATAATTATTATTGTTTGTTCGTTTCTTCTAGGTGGAGAATGATACAGCAAGTGGGGTTAGGTATTTTATATAAATAAGATAATGAAGAAGCTTTTTGGCTACTTGGGGTAAGTTATCTATCCTGATGAACTAGGAGAATGATTGGTTGAAGATTTCATGTCTGAGAAAGCTGAAGATGGCAGAATAACCTGTTTGACTATTTGGTAGAGAACTACATTGATTTGTCGGCTACGTTTCCGCCTTTCATTTGAACAGACAAGTCTTCTTCAATAACGAGAACGACAACGAGTTGCGAGTCATTTCACTCAAAAATTCATGCATTACTGGAAGTTCTGAAGGAGATGCAAACTGATTCTTACATTAAATTAAATTCTATAAAACGTTGCCGAAAAAGATTTATAACAAGAGAAATTTTTCAAAAACAAGAATTTATCGATTTTAAAATAAGACAATTAAAAAAAAAAAGAAATTGCAAGATATGGTTTGTAGTAAGTAAAAATTATTGAAGATTATATTTGGCTCGATTCGTTAATCAGTTCAAGGTAAAAATTTGGGTATTGGTTTAACGGTTCGTGTGCGCCTTTTTTACTGTACGTTATTTTTAGGGTTATTTTAAAAATTAAGCACGTTAAAGAATTGGTTGGTTTCCAATAAACAGTCAATTATTAATATTGCAACAGTATTCAATTTTTATTAAATATATAAAATGAACTTACTCACAATATCCGGAGTCTTCCCCCTAAATCCTGTATTAGTCATGTAACAGGCTAAATTAGCTAGTTCCATATTATCTTGAGCTTCAATTTGTGGTAAACTTGGCCATACAGAGACCTGGTTGTGACTAAGATCAAGCTGTTTCAATGAACTAGGATAACTGGTAATATGGGACATAGATCGAAGGGAATTAAATGCCATATTAAGACGGGTTAAGTTGACTGCTAAGCAAGGTAAGACAGCAGGGATACTCGAGAAGAGATTGTGTGCTAAGTTGAGAGAAGATAACTGAGACGAAGTTTCGGATGAATTATCATCATTGTGGAGAATTTGCTCTGTTACTTCAACACTTTTGTTCCATATGTGGTGTTTCATTAAGTCCATTTGACTAAAAAAAAAATACACATGTAATTTGTAAAACTTGTTTTTTTTTAAATTATGTAACGTTATTTATAAATTTCTAAACTAAAATTCTGACATACAGTCAATTTAAAAAGAAAATGTGTGTGTATCCAACTAACAAAAATAATTTACTTAGTCAATGTCAATACATAGTATAAAACAAAGTCGCTTTTTCTGTCCCTATTTCCCTTTGTATGCTTAAATCTTTAAAACAACCCAAAGGATTTTAATGCGTTTTTTTTTAATAGATAGAGTGATTCAAGAGGAAGGTTTATATCTATAATAACATCCATTAAGTAGTGAAGAAATACTGTTATTTTTGAGGTTTCTAATAATGTGATGTCGTTAATTATCAATTTTTTTCCGCTTACATTGCAAACGCAGGCTGAACCCTACGAGATTTATCAAAATAATGTACTAATTATTTGTACACATTGAAAAGGTCTACAGAAAACTCCGCGATGGTATATATCTATCTCTTATGGATATCTCACAATAACATTTTTTTGTCATTTACCTTTTTCGACAAATAATGGCTCATTTTCGAAGCGATTTTAACCAATACAGCATTAATCCTTATCCAATTAAATAGCTTAAATACATTGTTGATTTAATATAGATCTATATGGTCCTTTACAGCACAAAATTTAAATGAATATTTTCCAAGATATTTCAGATTTAAAATTGCAGGACGTAGCGCTTGCGGTGGTACTGGCCGGCAGGGGCGGCTGCAACGGAGGCCTCGATTTTTCTTATAGCACTTTGAATTTTGCAGCGATCGGACGCGTTTATTACGAAATTAATCATTATGACGCTACCCTAAGGTGGCGCAGTTGAGATGTTATAAATTTACACCTGTAATTCTTACATAATTAAGTACTATGACGCCATTGTCAGGTGGCGAAGTTCATATCTCATATATTTAAAAGAGCAAAACTTACTTACCTAAGAACTATGACGCCACCGTTAGGTGGCGCAGTTAATATATAATATACCTAACCGATAAATTACAAAGTAGGTACTATAAATAATAGTAAAAACTGGTAACTAACGAGAAAATATGATAAAAAATACAAAAAAATTAATCGTAAAAATAAAAAAATAAATGGAAAAACATTAGTGTTAGGCGATGCGAAGTTCGCCGGGGCCGCTAGTTTAAGTATAATTTATCAATTTTGTTTTACTCTTATTTTATAGCTGTCCCGTAGAAGCGTTTTGCCTTATTAATATTGTAATTGTAAGAAGTAGTCTGTTTTAAAAATAGGAGAATGATTTTAAAGCAAAGTGTATTAATTTTTTTTTAAATGATGGCAACTGACGCAGATTTGTATCTTAAGAAGCGTTTATAAAACATTTTTTAAAGTGTTAATTTGTGCATTTATAATAATTTTATAATTGCTCATATTAATACAAATTTGTTGCAGAACGTAAAATGTGTAGAGTAACTGACATACATTTGGTTTAGGTTTGGTTTTGTGTATAATATTCTATACTTATTTACAATAACGTTTCTCCATACACTATTGGTTCTTTTATTATTTTTTTCCATGAATTTTGTAGAAAATTTTTTCTTGTAGTCTGCTATAGTTTATAGAGTTAGCAAGTAATTGAAATAATAATTGATAAACAAAAACCGGTAAGTAATATAATTTATGTAAGATTACGAAAATAAAGTCTATGTACATTCAATCATTTAATACAATTTCTGCTGACATAGTCTGGTTCACATGTACTCAATTTTGCTCTTTTTAGTGACATTTTTCAGCCCTGTCCAAAAATTACAACCAAGATGTCATTCGATTCGTATTGGAACGAAGTTCCCTTTCGCGCGTTACGAACAGGTACGACTGACGCTAGGAGCTAGCCAAAAAAATTCATACCAAAAGTTGTCACGACACTATGACACGACACACGCATGTTTCTCTCTCTCACAGACCAAAAAATAAATAACTCTCTCTCCCTCTCTCTCATAGATAGATATATTACAATTAAAAAGACACTATTTTAAATTAAAAGAAAATGTACATTAAAAAGAAAATAATGTAGAAAAAATAATAATTAACTACAATAGTATTACATTTTATTTCATCCTGTTTTTATAAATTAATAAATTCATAAACATTTTAAAAATAGTTCGTAACTTGACTATTTAGGTACCTACGTCAAATTACCTTAACTGTCAGTTACTGTCAAATATTTTAATTTTAAAATTTTGTATTGAATTGTTAATTCCTGTTTTAAATTATAAAAAGTAATTCTAAAAAGATGTGTTATCTAAAGCTCTGGTATTGTATAAATGGACACTTTTGTTTAAAGAAACGAACTGTTAGGTAAGTAGAGATTTTATACAGACAATAATAAATGCTTATGTATGTATAAACACTCTGTTGTGTTTACAAATTACTAATTCCTTCACTAATTAATCGAAAGGAACTTCGTTCCATCCGGGTGTACCTTGACACCTCACACTTTTTTTTACCTATAAAGTTTAAGGAAAGGTCCGAAAACGCGCTGATAAAAATTACAAAAGTTATAAACAATTAAGTGAAAAAAAATGAGACTTTAGCTTTTTTTAATATCTCGGAAAATTTTCAAAATTTTTGGAAATTTGAAAAAGGATTTGAAAAGATCAATGAATTTGCCTAAAAAAAGTCACGACTCCCGAAACTGTATCTCAATTATTTATAATTTTTACACAGCCCTGAAAATAGAGCCAAAAACGGGTAGTCTGGCTTCCGCGCGCATTCTGACATAAAAACATAAAAAATTATTTAAACATATTAAATGTGAATATTAAGGAACGAAAAAATTCATTTAATGTTGGGATACATTAATAAACAATAATTCGAAGACAAAATATTTTTATCTCAATTTTAACGTTAATTATAAATTTGTTAATTTAATTAATAACTTTTTCTTAATTGAAAGTTAATATAAAAACACCTATATTATTAAACTAAAACCCTGGAATTTTTTTCCTTTGGTGAAGTTATTCTTAATAGGCAAAAAAAGATTACCGTTGCCAAAATAAAAAAAAGTGAGAGGTGTCAAGGGACACCCGGATGGAACGAAGTTCCTTTCGCTTAATTAGTGAAGGAATTGTAATTTGTAAACAAAACAGAGTGTTTATACATACATAAGCATTTATTATTGTCTGTATTAAATCTCTTCTTACCTAAATCCATCAGCAATGTCCGGAACTTTTGCAGAACAGAAACACTGTCAGGATTTATTATTGTTATTATTTTGTATTATTTTATCATTTATTATCTCCAAAAAACCTGAATAAACTTAACACTACACTATCAAAGCAAAATAGAAAAAAGTAAATTCATTATCACTTGAATATTTTCAACAGTTCGTTTCTTTTAACAAAAGTGTCTATTCATACAATACCATAGGTTTACTTTTTATTTTAATTTAATTTAAAACAGGAATTAACAATTTAATACAAAATTTTAAAATTAAAATATTTGACAGTAACTGACAGTTAAGGTAATTTGACGTAGGTACCTAACTAGTCAAGTTAAGAACTATTTTTAAAATGTTTATGAATTTATTAATTTATAAAAACAGGATGAAATATAATATAATACTATTATAGGTACTTATTTTTTTCTACAGTATTTTCTTTTAATTTAAATTAGTGTCTTTTTAATTGTACTTTTATTAGTATTTATTTATGTATAGGGTTTCCTATTTAAATAAAGATAGGTATATCTATCTATGAGAGAGAGAGAGAGAGAGAGAGAGAGAGAGAGAGAGAGAGAGAAAGAGAGAGAGAGAGAGAGACAAGATGCGTATGTCGTGTCGTGTCGTGAAAAATTTTGATATGAATTTTTTTTGGCTAGCTCCTAGCCTCAGTCGTAACTGATCGTAACGCCCGAAAGGGAACTTCGTTTCAAAAATTGTTATTTTCTATTTTTTTTTATTAACAATTGAAAATTATAATTTTATAAAAAATACATAACAATTTTTTTTATTGTGTCAATGTCTCATGGCTAAGAACTACTTAATAATTTTTTTTTATTTTTTACTGCTATTGTTAATAAATTTATTATAAACAAATACATTGTTTATAAGAAATTCGATTTTTTTTTGCATTAGGTTAATTGAAAAAGTTGTAAATGTTTAAATAGTTAGTAAATTCATAATGAACAAAAAAGAAGTATATTTGTCCAATCTGCAATAGTTTAAAAGTTATTATAATTATAAAAGCGGAGGAGCGAATGTAAAAGACAAGTACCAAGGTATCAGAATATTAAATGTTTTAAAAAAAAGAGAATAAATAAAAAAAAAAAATCACATAGTTACTTTATTATAAAACAAAGTATTGAAAAAAAAAATAAAAAAATTATTTGTTTATAACATTCTTTTTTTAAATAAACAATTAAAAAAAAAAGAATAAAAACAAAAATTTTCTCAAAACATTGAAGAACAATAAATTTATGATTAAAAAAAAACTGTTTCTTAATTTATAGTTGCAAAAAACCATTGTTAATTAACAAACGCCTTTTTTAGCAACAAAGAAATTTTTTTAGGAAACCATTTTTTTTTAATCATGTTTTTTTTTCAGTTAACATAATGCAAAAAAAAAATTCGAATTGCTTATAAACAATGTATTTGTTTATAATAAATTTATTAACAATAGCAGTAAAAAATAAACAAAATATTATTAAGTACTTCTTAGCCATGATACATTGAAACAATAAAAAAAAATTGTTATGTATTTTTTATAAAATTATAATTTTCAATTGTTAATAAAAAAATAGAAAATAATATTTTTATAATATCCTTAATATTCACATTTAATATGTTTAAATAATTTTTTATGTTTTTATGTCGTGGCAGAATGCGCGCGGAAGCCAGACTACCCGTTTTTGGCTCTATTTTCAGGGCTCTGTAAAAATTATAAATAATTGAGATACAGTTTCAAGAGTCCTGACTTATTTTACGCAAACTCATTGATCTTTTCAAATCATTTTTCAAATTTCCAAAATTTTGAAAATTTTCCGAGATATTAAAAAAAAACTAAAGTCCCATTTTTTTTTCACTTAATTGTTTATAACTTTTGTAATTTTTATCAGCGCGTTTTCGGACCTTTCCTTAAACTTTCTAGGTAAAAATACGAATCGAATGACATCTTGGTCGTAATTTTTGGACAGGGCTGGAAAATTTCACAAAAAAAGTACATGTGAACCAGACTCACATGCAACATTTTTATAGGATTTTATCAACTAGGCATGTTTGATCAAAAGGCAACATCGACGCAATCAAATCAGTTCTATATTAACACTTGGTGTTAAAAAAATTGCAATTACGTAAAGATGAGTAAGAAAAATCGGGAAATTGATAATCCGGTACGAAAAATCGTAATAGAACAAATCAGTTTAAAAAAATTGGCGAAATCATTGGTAAGCCACGCTCAACATTATAGAACAATTTAAAACAACTGAACCAGTTCGTGAGGAACGCATTCCTTTAAAAAAATTAGCAAACAATCCAAAATTAAGTGCTCCACAACTTGCTAGAGAAATTAATGAAGAATTTTCGAAAGTTATAAATCCGGAAACTGCCAGAAATTATTTGCATAGGGCTGGATATAATGGAAGAACAGCAAGGAAGAAACCTCTCCTTTCTGAAAAAAAATCGAAACCGCTGATTAGAATTTGCCCTAAAATATGTTTCTAAGCCTTTAGAGTTCTGGGAAAATGTAATATTTAGTGACGAAAAGCAAATTCATATTTTTCATTCAGATGGTAGGGCAAAGATATGGAGGAAAAAATACAACACTGCAAATTAAAAATCTTTGTCCTACTGTGAAACATGCTGGATGAAATGTGCTCCTATGGAGGTGCATATATGTCCACCGGTGGAGTGGGAAAATTATCTTTTATTGATAGAATTATGGATACGTATTTTTTTTATGACATTTTAAAACAAAATTTGATGCCAAGTGTAAACAAACTTGGATTCAGCAAGATATCGATCTGAAACATACTGCAAAAAGAGTTCGTCAATGAATGAACTATAATATCCTTCAACAGTTGCACCAGAGACAATATAATTATTATCTCTGAGTTGCACACACTACCACAATCTCCAGATATTAACCCTATATAGTACTTATGGGATGGGAGAAATTTAAGCGCCGCATACGAAAATATGATGTTTCAATCAAAGCTCTCAAAACTAAAATTTTGGAAGAATGGGAAAAAAAATCCAGTGGAAGTGACAAGGAAGTTGGTATACATGCCAAATCGACTAAGATCGGCAATTAAGGCTTATGCTTAATGTACAAAATATTAAATTTAGGAAAATGTTAGAATTTAGATGTTTTTGTACAACTGTCATTAAAAGTGACACTTTTAATGATAGCAAACAATGCTAAAATTGATTGTTTACATAGCAGCGTGTTAAAAATACTTTTAACACGCTTCAGTTTACTTTTAACACGGTTTAGTTTACTTTTAACACGGTTTAGTTTATTGTCATTGCAAATTCGCCCATTTCATTATCAAAATAGGGCAGTTGTACAAAAAACATTTTATGCTATTTGTGTTAAAAGTGATTTTATTTTGTTCGTGAAATTGTTCAATTCGCTCCGCTCATTTCATAAACTTTTTCACTCACAAAATAAAACGTCACTTTTAACACTCATATCATAAATAACTATTTTGTGTTACTATACGAAGACTTTTTTATGTAATTTTAGGCTAGTTTTGCTAAATCATGTGATGGTTTAAAAATAAAATTATTAAACTACTCCAAATGTTTTGTATTTATTTTATAGTTTCCATTACATTTTGAAAAGCAAAAAAAAAAAAACATTAATTCAATTTAGAAACTGATATATAGAATTAATTGTTTTGAAAACTGTGGTGTACGGAGACTTTTTTTACTATAAAAAAAGTACGTTCCACTTAACGCCCGCAACGCCAACGACCACGATCGCTGAAATTGCCGTTCCACTAACATAAAAAAGACCCCGATTCGCGATCGTTGTATTTAGTCCAAATCTTACAGGTGGAACGCATATTAGAGCGTTGTGAGCTTGCAATATGGCATAGAGGGGCGTCCAGAGACAATATAATAAATTATTCATTATATTGAAACACGTATGGGGGCTTTTTACACAATTTATTTACAAAATTGTTAAGATACACTGAACTCTGCTGGATAACGTCTAACTACTTGACAATACAATGAACTCTTGTGAACACTTGACTCGAACTGACTTAAACTGCCCGTACATCCCCTTATATACAACATTATTTAATCTAGTCAGTGTGTTTAGAAGTTTCTAGAATTTTCTAGAAACATTATTTAAAATGGTCAGTTGATTTTTTTACAAACTTCTAAAAATCAACTGTCAACAACAATCTTTCAAATTAAGGTCCCTTCCTTTACGGTTATCCCGTTACACTGCCCCCTCCTTAGATTCATTCCTCCTGGAATGTTATTTCCTACATCGGAATCCCGCACACTCCCTGAGCCAGCCAAACAATCTTCTTGGAGTTGCTGCACATCTCCACTGTGGTTTCCCTGGTAAGGCGCCAAACGATCATGATGGACCACGACGGGTTTCCCTCTGGGAATTTTCACGATCCGATAAATGACATCGTTAATCTTCTTCCTGATGGTGTAAGGACCTTCCCAGTTCTTTTGTAATTTGGGACAAATACCTCGACGCCGTCGGGGGTTATAGAGCCAGACTAAATCTCCAACTTGGTAACTCTTTTCCATTGTCCGTGTGTCATAGTACCTCTTCATCCGATCACTAGATAATTGTAGTTTTCCACGCACCAGGTTGTGTATATTTTCCATTCGATTCTGAAGGTCGGTGACATATTGTTCACGTGCCATTTCTTCACCAGGTTTACAACCAAACACCAAGTCACATGGTAGCCTCATTTCTCTACCGAACAGGACCTTCGCAGGCGTTTGGCCAGTTGATTCGTTGATGGCCGATCGAATTGCCATTAGAAATAGTGGAATATGTCGATCCCAATCCCTCTGACAATCTGACACCACTTTTGACAGATAGTTGGTTATAGTCCGGTTCATTCGTTCCACCATTCCATCAGACTGAGGGTGCATCGCTGTGGTTCTCGTTTTGTGGATGCCTAATCTTTGGCAAACTTCTTGAAACAGCTTCCTCTCAAAATTTCTTCGTTGGTCTGAATGTAATTCTAATGGTACCCCAAATCGGCTTACGAATTCTTCAACCAATATATCTGCTAAAGTGGGAGCTTCCTGATTGGGAACTGCATATGCTTCACCCCATTTAGTGAAGTAGTCCATTACAACAAAGATGTACTTGTTTCCTACATCGGTCTGTGGAAGTGGCCCCAATACATCTACTGCGATTCTTTCAAAAGGACTTCCAACCAGGTATTGCTACATTTTCGCCTTCGGTTTTCGGTGCGGACCGTTACTGGCAGCACATGTAGTGCATTTACGACACCAATCTTTAACATCATTAGTGCAATTTACCCAGTAAAATCTATCTCGGATCTTTTGCAGCGTTTTCGTGATACCCAGATGTCCTCCAGAACTATCATTATGCATCTGTTTTAAAATTTCCGGTACAGCATTTCTTGGGACCACTATTTGTTTCCTTGTTTCTGTGCCCTCGGAATTTTCTACAAGTCTTTTAACGAGCCCTCCGTCCAAAATTAAAGAGTTCCATTGGGACCAGTATGCTTTTAAAGCAGGAGAGGATGAGGATATCTCTCTCCACAACGGACGACGGTCCATTCTCTTCCACTCCCTAATCTTTCTCAGAACGGGATCGTTTTCTTGTTGCTCCTCCAGCATAGAGCTCTCGCCTCCTGGCACAAACTTAACTAAGGCAAGTTTTTCCTCGTTCTGCTCCATACGGGTACAATGGGGGCAATCAGATCGACATGGTCTTCTGAAAAGTGCATCAGCATTACGATGTCTGGTTCCAGGTCTGTGCTCGATTTCAACATCATATTCCTGCAGTTTTTCGAGCCATCTTGCTATCTGTCCTTCTGGGTTCCTAAAGCTAAGTAGCCACTTTAAACTAGCATGGTCTGTTCATCAGGAATTTTCTGCCATACAGATATTTATAAAAGTGTTCGACGGATTTTACAACTGCTAACAGTTCCCTCCGAGTTACACAGTAGTTCTTTTCAGCTTTCGATAAAGTTTTGCTGAAGTAACCAACCACTCTTTCCTTACCGTCTTGTAGCTGTGACAAGACGGCTCCAATTCCCACATTGCTGGCGTCGGTGTCCAGAATAAGCTTACCACCAGGAAGTGGATAAGCAAGAACAGGTGCTGACGTAAGCTGTTTCTTCAATATTTCAAACGCCTTTTGACATTCCTGATCCCAACAGAAGGACTTATCTTGTTCTGTCAAACGTGTCAAGGGTTTGGCGATGTCTCCAAAATTCTTGACATATCGTCGGTAATAGGAACAAAGACCCAAGAAACTCCGGAGCTGATGTTTGTCGATAGGGATTGGCCATTCCTGAACGGCTTGTATCTTAGCGGGGTCAACAGCAACGCCATCCTTGCTTACGTTATGTCCTAAATAGTTGACCTGTCTCTGGAACAAGTGGCATTTCTTAACATTCAATGTTAGATTAGCGTTCTGTAATCTTTTAAAAACTTCTTCCAGGTTAGATAAATGTTCCTTAAAGGTCTTACCCATTATGATGATGTCGTCTAGATAAACTAGACAAGTTTCCCATGACAAACCCCGCAGGATGTTCTCCATTAGTCGTTCAAACGTCGCAGGAGCATTACAGAGGCCAAATGGAAGGACCGTGAATTGCCATAACCCTGATCCACTGGTAAAGGCAGTCTTTTCTTTGTCTGCAGGATTCATTTTAACTTGCCAGTATCCGCTTTTAAGGTCCAAGGTAGAAAACAGAGTAGAACCCGCCAAAGCGTCGAGGGCATCATCAATCCTTGGCAGCGGATAACTGTCCTTCTTAGTGACATCATTTAGCTTTCGATAGTCGACACAAAACCGCATTGATCCGTCTTTCTTTCTCACTAATACCACAGGAGAAGCCCACGGACTACTGGATGGTTCGACTATGCCATTTTGAATCATTTCTTTAAGGGCTCTGTCTGCTTCTTCCTTTTTAACTTGAGGCATCCTTCGGGGTACCTGTCGAATCGGACGTGCATCACCAGTGTCAATTCTATGTTGTACAACATCAGTTCTTCCCAGTTTACTTTTAGAACCAAATACAGGTTTATAACGGTAAAGTAGATCTCTTACCTGTTTCTTTTCTAATTTTGACAAAGAGGGGTCTAATTTTGTCATTAATTGTTCAATTTCGTTGGTCTCATCTGTTTCCGTAACATTTATCTTGTGAATTATGGCCATTACTGGTTCTAAACTTCCCATTTCCGTGTCCTTTCGGAGAAGAACTGGATGATCGTTCAAGTTGATAACTCGGATGGGTACCTCTTTGGCGGATCTAACAAGAGTCTTAACCACAAGGAGTCCTTTTCCCAATTCATGGTCATGGTTCTTCGGCTCTATCATGGCTGGGGCACCATCTGGCTCCAGTCCATCCAACCGCGCTGTGACGACACATTCGCAGCTTGCCGGAAGTTCAATATCATCGATTAGCTTAATCGAGGCATTGTCAACTTGTTTTCGGTGCAGGAATATTTCTTCATTACCAGTACGAAGGATACGTTGGCGAAGATCCAAATGAAAACCACAGTGGAGCATAACATCCATGCCCAGAACAACATCTTCATCAACGTCAGCCACCAGCACTGAGTGAACAAGAGAGGTTGAACCAAACTGTAGCGTCACCTGTATCTCACCGTAGACTCTAGCAGAATCTCCGGTAGCGGTACGCAGTCTCCAACTGGTAGGCAACATCTTATTTCGCATAATGATGGTTGGTCGGACGATAGTTTTTGTAGCTCCAGTGTCTACCAGCTTGCTAATATTCTTCCCATCAAGGAGGCCATCTACATATAAGCTGTCCACGTGATGTCGCAGAGTCGCCAATTTAATGGTGTGAGGGACCTCGGGAATGTTTGGGGTCGAAGTCGCCCTCCAGGAGTCGACCCGTTTAAAGTTTTCCTGCTGCAGGGGTACTTCAGCAGGAAATTTTTCTTTATGGGGGCAAGTATTTCTTATATGGCCTAGTTCTCCGCAGTTCCAGCATCTCACTGGGCGCCTTCTTTTAGGAGATAACTTCATAAACCTCTCTACTACCGCTTCAACGTCGCTAACGGAATGAACGGCATGGTCGTAGTTACCGGTGATTTCCCTTATTCGAGCAACTCCACGTGAGGCCTCCGTCGCCGCCTCAAACTCCAGGGCAATGGTCAAGGCGTCTACAAGAGTCTTCGGCCGCGCCAACCGTACAGCGCGCTGCAACTCGACGTCTCGAAGACCATCGGTGAAGGTTTGGACTGCTAGGCACTCCAGGAAATCCTCCGCTGCATTTGAATACGCAAGTCGTACCATTCTTGCTACATCCGCTTCAAATTCCTGGATAGTTTCTCCATTTTTCTGTTTTCGGCTCTTTAACTGCATTCGGTACACCGGTTGTAGATGGGTTTGACCATAACGCATCTCTAGACGATTCACCAATAACTCGAAGTTGTCAGCTTCATCCGGTGTCAATGATTGCAAGACGTCTAAAGCTTCGCCTCGCAGAGCCACGGTTAGGGACAATGCCTTCTCCTGGGATGACCATCCATTAGCTCTGGCCGCTGCGTCGAATTGTTTCAGGTAATTTGGCCAGGAAGTCTTCCCGTCGAAGGTCGGGGGTTTCATCGTCGTTCGTACTTGGGTAGTCTCCCCATTTCCCCGTCGGTCGACGTCTACGTGGCACGTTTCCGTCCTTTCTACATCTCCGTCGCCGTGGTGGATGGGCTGGTTTCGACGACAAGCTTCGTGTTCTCGTTGAAGCTTTCTTATTTCGGACTGCACTTGCTGGTTGATCTGGTTTTGCTCGTCTCGCAAGTTGGCGACTTGTTGATTTTGTTCGTCTCGCAAGCTGGACACTTGCTGATTTTGTTCGTCTCGCAAGCTGGACACTTGCTGATTTTGTTCGTCACGAAGATGTGATATTTGCTGGGAGAACGAACTGCCCAAGTAACACAGACCTGCATAAATTAACTGCAAATGCACTGCAAAGAGCCTGCAGTCATTTTTATAACTGTATATCAACTGCAGATAATCTGTAGAAATAGAAATAATCTGCATATAACCATCATATTACCTTTACCCAAAGATGTACTTCATATCACCTGCATACTGTTTAAAATTGCAAAAATTTCCTGCATAAGACATTTACTGACAAAGGAAATGCAGTTGTGTCCTGCATAATGTCTTCAAATAAAAGATATGAAAATGAAGACTATATGCAGACATTTTGCAGTAAGAATTCTCTGCAAATGACACCTTTATATAAATAAAATACAGATCTACTGTTGCAGAATAATAGCAAACTCTAAGCAGACAAATATGAAAATGAATATTATATGCAGACTATTTGCAGTAAGAATTCTCTGCAAATGATATCTTTATATAAATAAAATATAGATCTACTACTGCAAAATAATAGCATATTATAAGCAGATGATATATCTATATATCTACTTTTTTACGTTTGACAGTTCCATCTCCTATTATATTATTCATATTTAATTAATATGGATAAAAAGGTGAAATGAAGGAAAATATAACGAAGATAGTCATAAATTTTCGATAAAAACCTCATTAAGAAATAACGATGAACTTGTTGAAAATGGCGAAGGATCTAAGAATGATTTTGACATAGATTTATCATAAATAGATGTGCTTGAAGTTGACGAACAATACTATTTAAGAGAAAATCATAACTATATTTTTGCGGTATTTCTAAGAAATTGGGCAATTGAATTTAACATTTCACAGGTTGCTTTAAAACCGTTACTAGAAAAGTTAAACAAAACTTATAATTCGCGTTTACCTAACGATCCTCGAACACTAATGGGTGAGTTTTTATATGGTTTATGTACTTTAAGAAATTATAGCTATGGAATATGCGAATTTTGAAGGTATATATGGAGCAACTTTAAAAGACTTTGTTGTCCACTCATTTGTTTATATTTCAAACAGAGAAATATGAGTTTCACAAATTTAATATGTATTTATTTAATGATATATTGTGTAAATTAGTAACAATTATTTCATCAAGAACAAACCGTATTGGTGCCAATACACCATACTGCATGAAACTTTATAAATAAAAAATAAAATACATAAAAAAGAAGAATATGTTTTATTCCAAATTAAAAAATATCAACAAAAACTTAAAACTTTTATAACAGTTTAAAAATAAAAACGAAACTGAAAAATTCTGATCATGATTGACTACTGAAAAATTTATTTATTGCGAAAAGTAGTTTTAAATGACGATAGTGACCGTAGCTATTAAGTGTCCTGATAGCCGAGTGGGTAAGACGACTAAACTTTCAATTAGGTGATGGATGGTGAACCAGGATCGAATCCCCGCTTAAGAAAGGTGAAAAAAAAATGGTAAAAGTGGTTTTAAATAATTCAAAAGTTTATGTTGTGTAGATTTAGTAAAAAGAAGTTATAAAATAATATTGTATCATATTTGATAATTACCTGAAATAAAATTAATATGTAGAGTATACTTTTATTTTATTTTAATTATTTCTGCATATCATCTTCAAATCCATCAATTACAGGTTTTATACAGGAGTATGGCAGACCTGCACTGGTTCTGCAAACGACCTTTTACACATGAAATGAAAGTAATATACAGCAGTTTTGCAGATCATTTACCTGCATAAGTGCGTCCAAAACAGTATTTTATATAATCATATACAGATTATTTGCAGATCATTACGCAGGTGAAAATGTTACTTGGGTGGATAACTCATCTGATATGATAGACATCCGTCGTGATAGCTCCTCTTGCTGGTTCGTCATTCGTTGTGACAGCTGGGACATATCTTCGCGCTGGCTGTTTATCTGACTGGACAACTGGGTCAGTTGTTGTGATTGTTCATCTTGTTGGCTTTTCATCTGACTGGATAGCTCCTCTTGTTGGCTCGTCATTCGTTGCGACAGCTGGGACATATCTTCGCGCTGGCTCTTCATCTGACTGGATAGCTCAGAAATTGCTTTTTGAACCGGGTCATCGAACTCCACAATATCAGGGTCCAAATTATTACTTATGTAGTATTCACGGAGCCTATTCAACAATACAGATTTGGTCCCAGTAGTTTTCAACTCTAATTCTTCGAGCTCTCTTCTGAGCTCAGCCACCAATAGTTCATTTATCTTTTTTCCAGGCATTCTTGTATCTTCACCCCACACCTGACACCAATTTGAAACACGTATGGGGGCTTTTTACACAATTTATTTACAAAATTGTTAAGATACACTGAACTCTGCTGGATAACGTCTAACTACTTGACAATACAATGAACTCTTGTGAACACTTGACTCGAACTGACTTAAACTGCCCGTGCATCCCCGTATATACAACATTATTTAATCTAGTCAGTGTGTTTAGAAGTTTCTAGAATTTTCTAGAAACATTATTTAAAATGGTCAGTTGATTTTTTTACAAACTTCTAAAAATCAACTGTCAACAACAATCTTTCAAATTAAGGTCCCTTCCTTTACGGTTATCCCGTTACAATATATTATCTCTGGGGGCGCCTGACTACAGACTTCTAATCCATTGTTGCCACATTTGAAACTTCATAAACTTAAAATTATTTATACCTATATAAATTAAATAATTAAATTTCTAATAATTATTAGCGGCAACACAAACGTCATAGGTCAAATTTGCAATATGGCAACAATGGATTGTAATCCTGCTGACAGGCGTTGGCGTACCTGAGATGTGATGGTTTTGTGAGTAAACATTTCGCATGGATTCCCGTGAATTTATCGTTGTGTATTTTATAAAACGAATGAGAGATCCATTTCTGGATTGTATAAAGTAATGTTTCAATGTAATGGTGCAAATGATGTTTTAGATAAGGTGTAATTGTCATACTGACCTGACAGCTGTCAAATATTTTAATTTGTTTCTTTCTATTTAAAGGTAGTTAAAAAGAATCATCTTAATTTTTTCAATAATTCTTAATATGGAAAATCAAGCAGCAAATGTTGAACAAGAAATTAATTACACAGCACTAATTAAACAGTTTACAGTTAACATTGAGAATATAAATAGACTGGATCAATCTCTTATAGAAATGCGTAAAACACTAATAAATCAAAAAATGAAATGTTCAAAGGTTGAAGAAACCGCTAAACCAAAAGGAATGAAAAAACTTGAAAAGCTTCTCAAAATATCACCTGAAAATGAATAGTTCTACTGCTGCTGGCTAGTGAAGTAATTTAGAAATATCATATTGTTAAATAAAATAAGTTTTTCAGCTATAATTTTGACATAAAATACTAATACTGTTGTTTTTTGTGTTATTTATTGGCTATAACCCATTAATTCAATAAGAAATATCCTTGATTTTGCAGATTACTTGTTACAATTGTAAATCGATCGCATATAACCGTGCGCAGTCAATATTACTAGCTGACCGGGCGTGCTTCGTAACGCCTAACACTGACGTTTTTTACCATTTTTTTTTATTTTTACGATTTTGTTTCGTACTTCTTATTGTATTTAATTATTTTTTTGTCATTTTCATCATATTTTCTCCTTAGTTACCAGTTTTTACTATTTTTTATAGTACTTTGCAATTTATCGATTAGATACATAATAAATTATCTGCGCCACCTTACGGTGGTCTCATGGTACTTAGTTAAGTAAGTTTTGCTCTTTTAAATATATGAGATATCAACTTGGATAGAGAAAGTAGAGGAATTAAGGTCAACAGAATTTTGTACTCTACTCTATCCCACACATAAGTAGAGTAGTAGAGTAGCAAATGAATATAAAAAACATCGTAACTAAATTCAAGGTTTAATAATTAATTATTAAACAAATAACATTATTTAAATTTTAAACATAAAACAAATAAAATAAAACAAATTTTACAAAAAGAAAAATTAAAGTTTTGTTCAACAGAAACCTGTCTTAGGAGATATAGTTGAAATAATATGGTAACCAGTTATCAAATTGTATCCTCTAAAATTTTAAAATGTATAGTTTTTAACAACTAATTTTAAGAAAATTTTTATAATTTTTAAAATCTAAAATGTGTTTGGAACTTATTCTTAAGTGTAATGTTTTTAAAGTTTATTTAATATAACCTCACGACTGCTAAGTTTTAAACAACTTCTGGTAAATCTGTAACAATTAATTGTTTTTCTTTTTGTAAGGATGCCTTGAAAATGAATTGAAATAAATTCGAAAGCTTGACAATAAAGTCAAAGCGTTTTTCTGAACTTGACTGCCACCCCACCATTTATCTTCCTTTATTACATCTACAGTCAAAATACCAAAACTTTAAATTATATATATATATATATATATATATATATAAACAAAAGGGGAAAATTATTGGGCATGCACGCAAAAAGGATCAATAATGCCACGAGTAGGAATGGTAACCGCAGACATGCATGTTTCTGGCTCATTAGCCGTCATCAGTGCGGCATAACCAAGTAGGGTATTGCACTTGGCTAGCAAAAGTGTTGGGTACTTGGGAGCAAAGGATGTTGGGGAAACATGTGTAAAGAAACATAAAAACACAAAAACAACGAAAGCTCACACAGGAGTCCTATCGCCATTTTGTGCTTTCGGCCAGCTGTGCCAATGGGTTTTCGGCTAGCAACCGCATAACACTGTCGTGACGTTTTTTTCATTATTCGTTTTTTCGAATTTTTTATATTTTGTTTTCAATGATTTTTTTTATTATATCATATTTTCTCGTTATCAGGTTTATACTATTTTTTCGTTGTATTTTATAATTTATCGATTAAATATATTAGATATATACTGCGCCACCTTACGGTGGCGTCATAGTAGTTAATTTAGTAGTAATTCTCGTTTAAATATATGAGATATTAACTACGCCACCCTACGGTAGCGTTATATTATTTAATTTAGAAAGGTAGTTTTTTGTCGTAAAAAATAAAAAATATTTTTTTTAATAAAAAGTATCCTATGTTACTTTTAATACCTCCAAGAATATGTGTACAAAGTTTCATGATGATCGGTTGAGTTGTTTTCGCGTGAAAGCGTAACAAACAAACTTACATTCACATTTATAATATTACTAGCGGACCCGGCGAACTTCGCACCGCCTAACACTAATGTTTTTTCCATTTTTTTTATTTTTACGATTAATTTTTTTGTATTTTTTATCATATGTTGTCGTTAGTTACCAGTTTTTACTATTATTTAAAGTACTTTGTAATTTATCGGTTAGATATAGTAAGTTTTGCTCTTTTAAATAAATAAGATATCAACTGCGCTACCTTACGGTGGCGTCATAGTACTTAGTTATGTAAGAATTACAGGTGTAAATTTATAACATCTCCACTGCGCCACCTTAGGGTGGCGTCATAATGATTAATTTCGTACTAAACGCGTCCGATCGCTGCAAAATTCAAAGTGCTATAAGAAAAATCGCGGCCTCCGATGCGCTATTTATAGGCACGTTACCGCCGCCCCGGCCGGCAGTACCACCGCAAGCGCTACGTCCCGCAATTTTAAATCTGTAATATCTTCGAAAATATTCATTTAAATCTTGTGCTGTAAGGACCATATAGATCTATATTAAATCAAAAATGTATTTAAGCTATTTAATTGGATAAGGATTAATGCTAATTTGGTTAAAATCGCTTCGAAAAAATTAGCCGTTATTTGTCGTAAAAAGTAAATGACAAAAAATGTTACTGTGGGATATCCATAAGAGATAGACACATACCATCGCGGAGTTTTCTGTAGACCTTTTCAATGTGTACAAATAATTAGTACATTATTTTGATAAATCTCGTAGGGTTCAGCCTGCGTTTGCAATGTAAGCGGAAAAAAACTGATAATTCACGACATCACATTAGAAACCTCAAAAATAACAGTATTTCTCCACTATTTAATGAATGCTATTATACGTATAAACCTTCCTCTTGAATCACTCTATCTATTAAAAAAAACCGCATTAAAATCCGTTGCGTAGTTTTAAAGATTTAAGCATACAAAGGGAAATAGGGACAGAAAAAGCGACTTTGTTTTATACTATGTATTGATATTGATAGGGATATATTTAATCATCCACAATCCAAAAGTTTTTGAACGTATTGATAGTATTGATAGAATTAGAAGCTTTTCACTCAGATTCAAGAATAGTTTTTACATTAAAAATACCACTTTTCAACCCCGAACCTACAGCACGTGTTTCAGTCGTATAAAATTCCAATCTTTGAAAATCGAACAGGAATTTGACATTCCTCCCTACAAGTCAAAAATACGTTGCACGAGATTATAATTCAATGTTATACATAACGGTTAAAAATTTGGAAAAATTTAAACACCTATCAAAAACAGAGTTAATATGCAGCGACATCCTTCCGTATCCGATTGACAGCGATGCCATAGATGAGGCCCAATTGCTCAAATAAATAATACTATTCGCAAGAGACTACAACGTACAAGAAATAGGCCAATATAACAACTTTAGATCCAATACCAATCACGATTAAAAGTGCAAACAAGTAAGTCACCACCTAAATAATTAATACGAATCCGTTGTTAAAACTACAGCCTGAATGCAATGTCTTCGTAGGAAGTACAGGGGTGCATGACAAATACTTCGTGGACACTTATCTAAATATCTAAAAATTTAAAAGCCATCCAATCAACATTCCTTATTGATGCTGTGATCGTTTGTCCGGAAAAATCCATTTACCGGAACCAAAGCCATTAAAACTAAATAAGATCGACATCGAAGACCTCAGCATCGCTTATCACAAGTTAAACAAATATTCAGATCAATTAGTACAATTGATCAATGAGCCGATGATCTACAAATATCAACCCTGGTTTACGAAATAGCAACGCTTCTGTATTGATGTTGTAAATGTAGACGATCAACTAAAAAATCAATAGCACCTGCCAATGATGACGATAACACACCTTCAGCACCAAGGCCACGAATAAGAAATCCTAGAGCATTCATACCCCGAAGAAGACCTACCATACGTAGCGAACCAGCAGAAGAGTTTCCTTCTCCAGGTATAGAAAAATTGCTGTATCCCACTAATTTCTTACTTAAAAGGGGAGTTGTTATATGCGAATCTAGGTAGTTACCTCGAGTAACCTCTCACAAAAGTATCAAGGGTTAGATTTCGCAATTACAATTTCCTCTGGAAAATATTTCTAGCAATTCTGTACCTGCTGACCTAGTTTCCAATTTATTTATTTTAACAGTTGGTTTTGCAATAATACTTTATATTTTAAAATTAATTTCATGTTATTAATATTTTAAATAAAAATCTGTTTTAAATAGTTAAAAGTGAAGTTAGTGATTTTACATATACATAACTATTACCCACGACTTCGTCCGCATTAGATAGTTTTTTTGGGCAGTAGTTTTATTTTTTACGTCGTACTTTCATATTAATTATAATTGTAGTTACTGCAATACATTTTTATAAACTAGATTTCTTGTTTTCTACACTTTGCTAAAACATAAAGATTTTGTGGGTTTGACACTCGTGACACGCCACATGGGAAAATTAGTTTCTTTTCCAAATTTACACCTGCGACTTTCAGTTTTTGTCCCTGAGATTTATTTATTGTTATTGCAAATGCTGCTTTCAGTGGAAACTGCACTCTTTCAAACTAAAACGGTAAATGGGTTGGAATCATCGTAATGCGGGGAATTAAAACATTTTCTCCTTTTGCTATTCCTGTCATGATTATAGCTTTTATAATATTGCGTACTAGGTGAGTAATTTGTAGCCTTGATGCGTCAAGATTCCTCATTAAAAAGAGGATCACCAGCTTCCAACCTCAACTTATGGGAAGGCACCACTGATAATTTTAGAGAGTTGAGAAACTCTACTTGCTCAGTGTCTATAACGTTTTCTACTGAGAGGAACTCGACGATATCTTCCTCCACGTCCGACATAATTTGTTCATTTATCTGGTCAACTGTCTCATTTATCTGAATTGTCTTCTCACACAACCACTCACGATTGCACATATTTATTTGATGTTAGGATATACATAACTTTTTGGTTCATCTGTGCTATCGACAATTTGACAGAATTCACGACTTAACGTAATCAAACCGTTACCGTATATTTCGCTGCTTGAGAATCATTGTGTAGTTGTCCTCGCATTTTCGTAGTCGTACATTTTTTTTGCATGTACCCATACCACAGACGCTTTCAAATATGCATTAATTTCATCTGCCGGCGAACCTCTAGTAATTAACTGACAGGGTCTGTCTAAAGTCACCAGCTAAAAGTACCATAATCTCTCCCATGATAGCCCGGTTACACTTGATGACATTCATTGATCTATTGCTTCATTTTTTATGGAACCATCGTACATTCATCCTTAACCAACAAATTACATTGGTGCAACTATTTTCCGCGTACACTGCTTTTGCTGACAGTTTAAGAACAGAGTGCGCTGTTCGTCCACCACTAAGTAGCGTAGCCGCTATTCCTGAGGAACCTACTGCAATAGCAACTCCTTTCCTAATTTGAGCTAACAATACATTCAAGAGAAAAGTTTTGCCTGTGCCTCCTGGATCATTTAAAAATAGCAAACCACCTTCACCGCTTGAAATTTGTTTTGGATTCAAAAGTTGAACAGCCTCCGTTACTCGCCGCTCTAGAGAAACAGTATCTAATTCTCAAACTAAATCACTACTAACTTCTCCAATTCTGTGTGGTCAGGTCATCCAAAAATCAGACAGAATTTTATACACCTTTGCTACCTGTTACCTGCAAAAGGAACCACTGCCCAAGTATCATGGGTGGGGATTGTTCTTACCTGTACTAGAGGCACACATAGAAAAACTTTTAGCTTTTATGATAAAAGGTATGTCTGGCCGTCGCGGGCTCTTGGACTATATACAAACAATTGTGCCACTAATGTCTATCAGCACCATCTTTCAAATGCAACCATCAACTTAAAATGATAAATTGAAACCACCCACATACAAACAATATTATATGACAGCTCACTGCATTACAATTGCCCCTTCCCCGGATAAGTAATTTTTCTCATGGGAATGCGTTTTTCCCGCGGTAATAAGTAGTATGTCCTTTCCCAGGTCTCAAACTATCTACATACCAAATGTCATCCAAATTGTTTCAGTAGTTTAGGCGTGAAAGCGTAACAGACAGAGTTACTTATTTATAATATGAGTATGGATTTTTAATATTTAACAAATAGAATATTCATTTCATGATTACATTATAAAACATTTTGGTTCAAGAGACATCAATCATAAACTTTTTATTGATATTTTAGTCTTTGAATATAAAACCACAGGAAGGAGGATTTAAAACAGAAAAGTGGGTCCGGGATGGTTGTTGCATATGGCGGAAGACTGTTTCCGTTACAGCAGTGGCGCGTGTATTGAGACCTTTGAATATAAAGATTGAGACAGATATGAAATAAAATAATATGCAGATTTAAAAAGCAATTTATTAAAAATTCACGAAAAAAACTGTTTTAAAATTAAAATACATATTATTCGCAGCGTTTTCTTCAAGTTCTAATATAAAATTGTTGGTTTATCTACGGAATTAAACTTTTACAAAAAGGATTGGTATTGTTCGAGTGTTTTATATATTAATTAATTGGTATTGTTTTAACACTAATAAAATTCTATTCGAATTATAACAATTCATTAAAAACATCAAATATAAATCGATTAATAATTTGAAACTAGTTAAATAAACTTAATAGCAGAAATAAAAAACTGTTACAAACATATAACTTTATTGGCCCTTAAATAAAAATAGTTTCGTATACATACTTCTTACGCTTTCATCTTTTATATAGTTTTTACAAATATAATTTATCCTTGTATTTAAAAAAACAATCGCAAACCAATTTTATTAATTGGATGGAAAGTTTTCTAAACCATTTTTATCATGATTTTGCATGCTGTGAAATACGTTTTTATATTAACTTCAAATTATAACATAATTGTCAAAAATATTAATATAAATGGGTAATTTTAACAGTAACTAAAATACACAAAAGGAATAAAACTAAAAACACACGAAAAATAGACTATTTAAGAGACACAAAACAGAAAAGACCATTAAACACAACCAAACGTAAACAATAAATGAGTCATAAAGTGGTTGTCCAACATGGCCGTTTCCGTCGCACTTTTTAGTATTGACAATACGCAGATCCCTCCTTCCTGATGTTTTATATTCAAAGATTTTAGTAGATATCGTAACAAAATTGTTGATCAGTACTATGTTAACATAGCTTCAGGAAATATCAAATAACTTAAATTTTATATTAGGTAAAATAAAAAAAAATGCGTACTTACATGTATGATCGTTCTTTTTTTCGATATTTTACAGCATGGACTCCATCCTCTAAGAAATTAAATTTCGATTCAATATCAAAATCAGATAGTTCTGATTCAGAATCTTGTTCTGTATGACTAGATAATTGACTATCACTTGAACTTACACTCATTTTATCAAAATCTTCTTTAGTCTAAACATACAAATTTATATTTAACTTTTATCTAAAAATGATACATTTACTTACTTCTGCTGGATAGGCAGGTAGCTCACGGATCAAATTAAAAGCAGCATTCAATTCCTTAAGTTTTGGAGCTAGCCAAACTTCATAGGGAAGTTGTTGTAGTTTATTATTCGATATTACAAGAGTAGTCAAAGATGGTAGTTTAAAAATCGCTTCTGGTATTTGATCAAGTCTGTTGTCTTGGAGATATAACTCTTCTAGAACGGGACAACAATATTTTTGTTCATCACCACTAGGATGTTTTCTCTTAAAACTCTTTTTGGTAGGTGATGGGACTGGTATTGGCAGTTTTTCTATTTTGTTTTGTGCCAAACTAAGAAACCTGCAGAATTTATATTAATTCGTTAAAAAAATAATAATAATAAGCTAAAGTACGAAAGGGTATCCAAAAAACGGGAATCGCGTTGTGGGGGGAGCTAGATTGGGGCAAGCCATTGTTCAACTGGCCGTACGTCAGAGTCAGGTCACCTGAGCCAGTATGAGCAGCTGTGTCGCTGTGAGTGGATCGATTCGTCCATAAAAAATGTTTCAGTAATACAACTTTTTCCATTTTGGCGAAAAAGGTGATGGCGGATTCTCAAGAGGAACGCGCTGCTATAAAATTTTGTTTCCTGCTAGGAAAACCATCCGCGAAGACTATCGTAATGCTGAAGATTGGTTATGGAGAAGCTGCGCTAAGAAAATACCCGAGTTTACGAATCTTTTACTCGTTTTAAAAATGAAGAAATGTCAATTGAAACCACCACTTTTCAGGACGCCCTTCGACATTAAAAAATGACGAAAACGTCAACAAAATAAATGCCCTTGTTCGAAAAGTACCGTCGCAGAAAATATTGATGAACTTTGTGAGATGTCTGGAATTTTATCTGAAGATTTACACACATGAAATAAAAGAGTTGCAGCCAAATTCGTCCCTCGCTATCTTATAGACGAGCAAAAGGAGCGTCGACTTCCGGCATGTTTAGAGCTTAAAAAACAGTTTGAAGAGAAACCAGATTTTTTTTTCCAAGATTAATACTGGTGATGAATTATGGTGCTATGGATACGATCCTTAAACAAAGCAGCAATCAAGCCAGTGGAAGACAGCTGACTCTCCTCGTCACAAAAAAGCTCGCCACGTGAAATCAAAAATCAAGACAAATCTCATTTGTTTTTCGATTGCAGAGTTCGTTGCACTAGGTCAAACTACCACCCATAAATTATATCTGGAGGTTTTGAAGGAATTGAAGAAAAAACAGATAATCAATCTTTGGGGCACAGGCTAATGGTTCTCTCACTACGAGAACTCGCCGACTCACAACGTATCGCATTTTAAACAAGAACGGCATGACACCGATTGTTTATCCCTCTACTCACCGGATCCACCACCGTGAGAATTATTTTTGTGTTAGGGATTTTTTTACCGAGAAAATTAGTCGCTTTTTTGGTTATGTAGAAATCATGATATTTTTGAAAAGTCAACTGTTAAAATACTAACCTTAAACTGTACAACTGAAAAACTGTTAATGGTACTGAAGTCAAATTATTATTAGATAAATCAAGCCTGGTTATTGCATACAAAGAAATATCGTAGTTCCTCGGATTTTGTTTCAATTTCGGATTCAAGTGTAACGATGCATCAATCAACCACTGAGTTTTTATTTGAGTTAAATTACATTTTTGGTTGTGCCAATTTATCATTGTCGGTGTATTTGGAAATAGCGACGAGTATGTTAGATTTGTAACATTTGAAAATATGGTGAATTGAGATGAGTTTACATTTTCTGTCATAGCTTTTTTATTTATTTTGAACTCTGGATCAGGATGAGCCTGTAACAGATTTAAAAATTAGATGTGTTTTCAGCTATTTTTAAGATAAAACATAATACAATAAACACAGTATTAGAAACTTTTATTTTAAATATGTATTTCTTTAAATTAACATCTCTTTATTGTTTAAACATCTTTTACTTGGAGCATTGATGGAGATCTGCTATCTACCGATCGCATACTCACACAAATTTATAGTCGTAATATCAACACATTATGTGTATTAGGTTTTGAATAAGATAACTAAATAAACAGTTACTATAAAATTAAAGCTATGCTTCTTATGTTTTGGCGGACGGACTATACTCTGACGGTGAGAAAAAAATGATGCAGAAATTGAAGCCAGAAGACTACCCCAGACGACTTCAACACGGTAAGATTATGAAAAATTTGGAGAGAAGTGAAGATTTTTGGAACAAAATGATAATGAGTGAAGAAGCACATTTTGACTTGAATGGCAACGTAAATAAACAAACTTGTCGTTGCTTGGCAGCCGAAAACCCACAAAAATATCGTGAGAAAACTTTTTATGAGACGAGTGACAGTTTGGCCCGAAATATGCTCGGATTGGATCATTGGGTAATTCTTCTTCGAAGGCGACGATGGTGAAGCTAATTCGGTAAATAGTGCCTGTTATCGCGATATACTGAATACATTTTTGGGTGAGAATAATGGGCTGGAACAGAGAGATGGTACGGCTCATACTGCTCGCCAACCCATCAATTTGTTGAAAGAAATGTTTCCAGACCGTTTAGTGTCAAAGAATATTGATTTTGAATGGCCGACGTGTTCGCCTGATTTAATTTCACTGTATTTTTCTTCTAAGAGGATATTTGAAGGGAAACGTATATGCAAAACCAGTCGCAGACTCAGTGACTTGAAACACAATATTGAACGAGAAATTGTAACCATACATTGAAAAAAGTTATGGAAAATGCCAAAAAAATGCAACTTTGTATCAAGGAAAAAGGCAAAGATTTGCGAGATATCATTTTTCACTAATAGAATAATAAAATGATATTTAGCCCAGCTTTATAATAAAACCTGTCAAAGTTTGCGGATTCCCTTTACTGCTTTAAGTGTACTGACACTGTCTAATATAATATCTAAAACATTTTAACTACGTTTAGGTGAAAAAGTCGATAATTTACAAAAAAAGTGTGGAACTCAGTGAATATGAGGAAGTAAAGCTTTAAAGATGCCAATTGTACTCGAAAGTGGGAGGCAGTAGGCTTTGGCTTACTCGAAACTAAGAGCGATGAGAGATAGAGAAGTGAGGGTAAGTTCCGTTACTCATTTTGGTGACGATTTTTCTGTCTTCCTAACATTAAAAGCTTGCTTTAAAATGTTCTAAAACCGGTATGCAAAGTATTTTTTAAAGCAGTTCTGGTAAAAAATGATAGTTTACAGAACCTTCCATTTTTAAAATAATTAATTTACATATCCTATAAGATCGTGATCGTGTCTAAATGAATAATAAATTCACCTTTGTTGATAACATTTTAGCAATTAGTGTTTCATCATTATTTTCTACTGCAACAGCTAAAGCTTTACATTCGTCATCCCGTGCACCATTTTTCAATAACAAATCCACAATAGGAACATCTCTATTTTTACAAGCTTCCACTAAAGCAGTAGACTGTCCAAGATTCGAATCATCTTCAACAGAACAGCAAGTCAAAGTCTGAAAATATGTTAAAATTTTAATAAATATTTATTCATAAAAATAATATAAAACATAATATTATTATCTTTATAATACCAGAATAGAATTTTCATAGACTAAAATATTTCTATTATAATGGTGCAGCCAGAACAAGAAGAATTTTTAGTTAATTATGACAAAAATGTACAAAGAGATGGTTACTCTATACTAAATCTATAAAAATGAATCGCAAAATGTGTTGGTAAGCGCATAACTCAAAAACTACTGGACCGATTATTATGAAAATTGGTATATATATATGTATTTTTCCACGGAGAAGGTTTATATGATATGCTCATTGATGCCACTCGCCACCAGGTGGCGCTTCAGAGTAACAACTTCTGCCCTGTTCAACCGATTGTCATGAAAATTGGTATGTATATGTATTTTTTCACGGAGAAAACGAATATGCTATGCACATTGATGCCACTCACCACCAGGTGGCGCTGCAAAGTAGCAACTTCTGCCCCGTTCAACCGATTGTCATGAAAATTGGTATGTATATGTATTTTGTCACGGAGAAAACGAATATGCTATGCTCATTGATGCCACTCACCACCAGGTGGCGCTGCAAAGTAGCAACTTCTGCCCCGTTCAACCGATTGTCATGAAAATTGGTAGGTATATGTATTTTTTCACGGAGAAAACGAATATGCTATGCTCATTGATGCCACTCACCACCAGGTGGCGCTGCAAAGTAGCAACTTCTGCCCCGTTCAACCGATTGTCATGAAAATTGGTAGGTATATGTATTTTTTCACGGACAAAACGAATATGTTATGCACATTGATGTAACTCGCCACCAGGTGGCGCTGCAGAGTGACATCTTCTGCCCCGTTCAACCGATTGTCATAAAAATTGGTATTCATATGTATCTTTCCACGGAGAAGGTTTTAGGTGGCGCTGCAGAGTAACAACTTCTGCCCTGTTCAACCGATTGTCGTGAAAATCAGTAGGATGTTGTATTTTTAATGGTTAATATGAATATGATATTCGTATTAATGGAGTTAACACCAGGTAGCGCTTCCATTAAACGAGCAACCACTACTTATTTGATTACTTTATATCACGCCACCGTAAGGTGGCGCAGTTAATATCACAATATTTAAACTAGAAATTCTTACTAAATTAAGTATTGTTATGCATCTAATATATTTTATCGATAAACTACAAAATATAACGAAAAAAAAAAATAGTATAAACCTGATAACTAACGAGAAAATACGATAAAATCAAAATAAATTGAAAAAACGAAAAATGGAAGAATGACGTAAATAATTTGCGGTACGAAGTCCGCCGGGTCAGCTAGTATATAAATAAATTTACCTCATTAATGTCGTGATAGGCTTTAATTACTGCATTAGGATTCGCTCCTTTACTTAAAAGAGCTAAAGTTATGTCGTAGTGTTTGCCTTTTACAGCAGCGTGTAGAGCTGTTTCTGTATTATTATTACAATAAGTATCAATTCTCAATGGACAAATCATTTTTGAATTTGGATCGTCCTAAAAAAACAGTAGTTAAGTTTAAATTACACAACTACACAATTACTTACATCAGAATTAGTCTCTGTTGAATTCTCTCTAGAAAAATTTAGTTTGGACATGATGGATATAATTCCATCAGATATTCTACGTTTGGTCGGACTAATTATAGGTGCTGTTTCGGTACTAGGCGTCACATCATCCTAAATATATAAAAATTAAATGAATCATCAGTTCAGAGGATACTAGCGACACATAAATCAAATATATATAAAAAAAACGGGTTGCTCTACGGGAGTGTCGGCAGAAGTGAAATCTTGAATATTATGGTTGTGCATTTTTGAGTTTGGTATGGTTAAGGAATAATTTTGCATTAATTGCTTTAATTATCAGTATAAAAGTACTGTCATTTATGTGGTAAAATACAATATTCATTTATTGCGCTATCGTACACAAACATGACAATTTATATTACATTAAAAATTTAACACTTCAGAACTATTACAATTATTTTACATTAAAAAGTTTATATCTCAGAAAAATTAACTTCCATCCATAATTTCAACGCCTCTCTGATCATCATTATTACCAGAACCACCATCGCCAATCTCTAAAACGGATACGATGGGTTTATGGTAGCTGAAGTAAGTAACTAACAATTTTGATTCGAACCTATTTAAATGTTTAATAAAGACCGCATCAATAGTAGTTATGTATTTCGTTGTGCTAAGATTGCGATCATTTGAAACCGTTAAAGCTAATTCATTATTTAAAAATTGAATTAATAGTTGACTTTTATCGTCTGCAAAGTTTATGTTAAAATCTCCAGTAAAAATCATTGTCAAATCATGAAAGCATTCCCCAATTTTTTTTGAAGCAATGCAGATGCGTCAACCATAATAATGAACTGATTATTACCAGCACGAAATATAGGATCTATATACTTCTATACTATAGATACCAGGAGTCTGAACGTAATGTTGAAGCGGACAAATATTTTGCCGGTCGAGTGATCCATTTTTCTTCAAAAAGTACTGGTTTAATCCTTATATAATACATTTTTTTAAATTTTTCCAGGTTCAAAGAGGATCGTGAGTCGCTGGAAGACGATGAACATATTGGCCAGCTGAAATTTGTGATTGCGCCAGAAACTGTCGCAAAAGTGCGTCTGTTTATTAAAAATGAGCCAAAAGCTTCATTGAGATACATGCAAATAGAATTAAATATCTCCAAAGATTCGATCTATCACATTTTGACCGGAAATTTGGGCATAAGAAAGGCGTGTGGCAATCCAAAACGCGTCGACGAGGTTTTAAAATGTGCTGAAATCCTCATTCGAAAAACTTGTGAACTGTGCAAATCGCTGTATTAACTCAAAAGAAGCCTATTTTGAATAAAACAAATTTCATTAGCCAAAAAAAATTGTTGACTTTTTTCTTTGTCCTATTTACTTTGCGAAACACCTCGTATAACTTTTTTATAAACATTTAAATTTATGTTTGTTCATAACCAATAATGTCAGAAAATTCTGTATCGATTGCATTTTGTATATTAATGGTAAATTTTAAATTGAATTCTCGTTAGGAGCATTTTATTAAGAATGTAGATTACGACACAAGAAGTATTTTCCCAGCGTTAATCAAAGGACTGTTGAATTAGTGCTTAAGTATAAGATCATTTTTTTATCATTTGATTGTGAGATGTTCGAATATGGAAAGCTGTTTTTAACTTGAAAATCGGGAAGTTATTCGGTTTCACTCCGATTTTCTAAAATCGAGTTTTCAGCAGATCTCCACGTTTTGAGGTCGTAGGAAGCCATCCAAACTATTTCCGCGATGATGTCTGTATGTATATATGTATGTATGTATGTATATATGTATGTATGTATGTATGTATGTATGTATGTATGTCAGTATGTATGTATGTACAATCTGCCCAATTTCACTTTAGCTCTGACGTTGAGATGCGCACTGGTTTATGATGAGCCAAGGTGGGAAGACGCTCAGATTGTCGGTCTCAAGACAATGTCTTCTGGCTTTGTTGAGATGCTCTCTCTTCCTCATTTGCGCATATCACAGCTAAAGTGAAATTGGGCAGATTCTATGTATGTAACCCTCTAATAACTTTTGAACGGCTTGGCCGATAGAAGCGAGTCTAGTCGCGTTCGAAAGAGTCCAACTCAACTTAGACCTCCTAAGAATTTAAAGTCATTTGTTTGAGTAGATTCCGAGAAATTAAAAAAAACGAAAAGAAATCAAAAACTTTTTGGCGGCTGCGACGATCATTTTAACCTCATCATAACCTCAAAAAATGACGTCGAATGCTGTTTTGGAAATCAACATCGGTTGATTTGGGCGTGGGATACCGTTGTCGAAAAATTGGGAAAAATGTTTTTTTTCACAATAACTTTGATATTTTTTCATTAATCAATTTTGCACTAAGGATAACATTTTTACCACCAAAGAACTGCGTCGATGGCTGCCTCAAACATCAAAATCGCTCAACGCGTTAATAAGTTATAGCTTTTTACGTTCTTGAGCTTGAGGAGCTCAAAACAGCAGCAGAAAAAATACATTTTTGGTGTCTGAAATTAGCGGGAAGTTGCAAGGAAACCTCTTTACGATTTTTTTATATTATTTAAGTTAATTGATATTAGATATTAAAAAAATGTCAATTTTATTTTGAGAAATTATAATAACATTTATATGAATATTCTGATCAAATGAATATTTAATTTTTAAACGCGAATATTAAAGTTTTCACTTCTGTCATAAGTCTTTTTTTCATTAAATTACTGTACCTCTGATGGAAAGATTCTTGTTGCTTTAACTCTAAATTGTAGTATGACATCTATCAATTTCTTATTTCCTAGTAAAGCTGCAACGTAAAGTATATTCTGTCCTGTAGCATCTCTTTCATTTATATCAAAAGGTAAAAAATATTCCCATTGCTCAGTTTTGTCACTAAAATTTAATATATTTTAACCAGTTATGTAAACGTTGGTTTTATTTTTGTTGAACATACCGGTACTTTCTCAGAACTCGAGTCGGATACGGAAAATGAAACAAAAGCTCTAAAACACCAACGTGTCCATTTATACAGCTGGCATGTATTGGTAACCATCTTTCTACGGTGTGAATCTATAAGAAATTTTTAAAGAGTAAGTTAAACTTAAATAGAGAAATTATTAGTTGTTGGTTCTAACTGACGAGAATTAATATATTGGTGGTGAACGAAGAAAAGAGCTATCAGATTTAAGAACAATAAGTATAATTTGAAACCGATATAGGCATAGAACAAATTGGATTTAGAACAGGACTCGGGAATAGAAAGGCGCTCTTCATGATATCGGTATTTCTGCAAAAATGTAGAGATCAGCGTAAGGAAGTATATATTAGCTTAATAGATTACGCTAAAACTTTTGATTGTGTGAAATATTAATGACAATTAATGACAATTTTAGGACCAAAGGGATTGAATGACAACTACATACAAACTCTGTTTCACCTATATAGACACCAGGTAGCATCTGTAAGACTGGTAAGCGGACTAACAAGTGAAACACCCATTAACCCATTAATTCTGATACTATCACCCACTTTATTCAATGTCTACTCAGAATCCAAGTTTCAGAAAGCGTATGAGCGCGCAAAAGAAGGCATAAACATTAATGGAAAACCTCTCTGCAAAATAAGATACGCTGATGACACAGCAGTATTAGCTGACAGTGCAGAAGACCTATAAATGTTATCAATCACAGCTTACGTATTGTGCTCCAGTTTTTGGTCAAAGTCTTGATTTAAAAACAAATAATAGAATTCAGCGTGTACAAAATTCTTGCATACGAATCATTATCATTGAATTAGAAACTTAGATACTCCCTAAACTAACAAAAGATTCAACAAAAATACAAAAAGATAGAATGTGTAACTTCTCAAATAATTTTTAAATATTCTCGATAGCTTCTTTGTGGCATAATAATGTCTATTTATTTCTTTATTCGGGGATCTTTTTGCCACTAAAACAAACTTATAAAAAATATAAATCAATATTATGAAAATGACCCTTGCTTGTTGATCTTGATAGATATGTCAAATTTGTCAAGGGTCGTCTTTTAAAACTGAAAATGCCTAACAAAAATGAAAATAATTTGTTTAAAAATAATTCTTCTGAGCTTTCGACAACCAGATCGGTTGTCGTTTTCAAAGATAAAAGTTTTTTTACTATACACTTCTTTATGCGTTGAGATTTTAAAATTTTTTGATTTGTTTTTTTGGTAACTATAGATATATAGATTATTAACTTATTCTTTGGATAACCAAATTGACCATACACAAAATTTAAAAACAACAAAAATTCCATATATAAAAGGTATTTCTGAAAAAATTCAAAAAATTGGTAATGCTTTTAATATAAGGACAATTTTTCAAACAAATAATACAATTAGATCAATTTTATCCAAAACAAAACCGGTTAATTTAGATCAAAAAACAAAAAATTGTGTATATAGTATACCATGTGATTGTGGCAAAGTCTACATTGGGGAATCAGGAAGACCTCTTGAAGTTCGCCTCAATGAACACAAAAATTATCTTAAAAAAGGAGATATAGATAAATCTAAAATTTGTGAACATGCTTTTAATTTTCTAAATCACAAAATAAAATGGACTGAAACAAAAATTTTATGTAAAGAAGAAAATTCTATAAAAAGAAAATTAAAAGAAACAGCATACATTTTATTAAATCCAAATGAATGTATTTCAAATTTTACTTTGGATTTATCTAGATCTTGGCTAACCACCTTAAAAAAAGAATAAATTAATAATCTATATATCTATAGTTACCAAAAAAACAAATCAAAAAATTTTAAAATCTCAACGCATAAAGAAGTGTATAGTAAAAAAATTTTTATCTTTGAAAACGACAACCGATCTGGTTGTCGAAAGCTCAGAAGAATTATTTTTAAACAAATTATTTTCATTTTTGTTAGGCATTTTCAGTTTTAAAAGACGACCCTTGACAAATTTGACATATATATCAAGATCAACAAGCAAGGGTCATTTTCATAAAATTGATTTATATTTTTTATAAGTTTGTTTTAGTGGCAAAAAGATCCCCGAATAAAGAAATAAAAATTCTCAAATAATTAACTAAAACGTTTACCTGAACTAATTCTGGAAAACGCAAGAGTAACAGTTCTACTATATCTCTATGTCCACTGTAACAAGCTATATATAAAGGTGAATACTTGGTTACAGAGTGGCATCGACCATCGGCTCCATATTCTAATAATATTTTCACTATTTCTTTGTTCCCTATTTGACACGCTCTACAAATAAAAAGATACACAATTTAAACTAAAAATACATATTTTATGAATTTGTATATAATTTATATAAACTTTGTAATGATCTATGTGCAGTAAAATTAACGATATTTACTAGTCGTGATTAGTAATTCTCGTTACTTTAGGAGTTGCTACGTCAATCAATCTGGGTCTTTTGTGTTTAGCCTCTTTGAAATACAAGTAAGTCGATTTTAATATTGTTTCCTTGATCATTTTATTTATTGAGTGGCTAAAAATGGGTGATATTTTATTGATACTAATCAAAATCAAGCAGTTTCAATGGAACAATCCAATTTGGCTAGAAACTAATTCTACTTGGTTGCAAATTCGAGAAGGGATTGATTTTTGATTATTTGTTACTATTAAGGGTACTTCCAAATTTAGTCGCAGAGGTCCACTCAAGTAAACTATAACTAGATTGGATAAGTTCCAACCATTTTGTAGAGAAAAAGGAATTTTAAGACATTTTGTCCCCAAACTGGAATTTAAAAAAAAGATACCGTTAGATATAAGTCAACTCAAGGGATTCTGAAAACTTCCATTAAAGAGATAAGAAAATAATTAATTCTTTAATAAACATGGTTCTTATTCTTTTGATATAATGTTCAAGGTTTCAGTTTTTTATTTAAATAATTTGTTTTAGGATATTTAAAGTAATAATAATTCTTTTAAAACGGGTATTTGATTATAATTTGTGAAGTTTGTACTTTGGTACTCTTAATTACATGTTTGGGAGAGAGTGGTAATACTCTTAAAAGGTAACCCACGGCTTATTTAAGCTAACTAGGGAAATAACGCCTTTTAGGAGGTTTTAACGTTACAACTTTTATAAAATCAAATGAAGAAAAAACGGTAATACTGTGTTAACGTTGAATAATATGAGAATACAATAAATTCAAAGGTGGCATCTCTTTGCATGGTACAATTTGAGCATTTGTGGATCTCTGAATAATGAAATCATTTAGAGAGGGTTGCTGCTTTAATAACGGAATGTGGCAACAATGTAGCTATCAGATGGTTGACATATTAAAATTTATAATGTTTAACATTTGTGCTGTTAACGAAAAGAGACAAAATATAATAATATGAAGCTGCGCAAGTACAGTATCAGTTTAAGATAGACAATAAGTAAAAAAAAACATGGATATTCGAGCAGTGATTTCGTTTTATTTCCAATTAAAAAAATGGAGTGCATCGATAATATAAAAACTGCATTTGGAGATACGGCATTATAAAGAACAATTGTGTTTCGGTGGTATTTAAGAATTTAAATTTGGTCCGAGTAGCCTTAGTGATGCCTTTTGTGAATGTCGACAGACAATCTTAAAAACAGCAGCAAACATTGATACTATACGAGAAATGATAAAGACAGATCGACATTTAACATATAGGGAAATTCCAAGGCTTTGTGGGCATCGACATGAAAAAAATTAATCATATTTTACATAATCGCTTAGGAGTGAAAAAATAATGTTCTCGTTGGTTGCCACACAATTTAAATCAAGATCAAAAACATGCTTGTGTCACATGGAGTAAATAAATACTTCAACAGTTTAACAATCTAATCTAAGTAAACCTGGCATGGTCTCTCCTGTGGAGCCCCATGTTTTAAAATCTGCTTCCTATTCGAATATTGTGACCAGGTTCGGCACCAAGAGTCCTTACATGCACCCGATGCGTGCAGGACTTTAGTTTGTTCAGCTGAAAATCAACACCACGCTGATCTTCAGGTAAGCTTGAATCCAGGTGTCCCAAGTTCCTTGAGTTACTGTTGCCACAGGGCAGTTCCCCTTATAAGAGATTTGAGTCCTGTGACTAGCGTCTTAAGGTGGTGATAGGATACAGGGTTCGTGTCACCAAAGATGAGGAACCGTTTATGGTCCAAGGCCTCACACTCGAATAGAATGTAAGTTGCCGTCTCATCGTCCATGGCGCACAATCGGCACGAGGTGGGTTCGTGTGCCAGAATCCCCATCCTTCGAAGGTGTAGTCTGAATGGTCCATGCCCAGTGAGCAGGCTCACCAGTACTCTTATCTGACTCCTGCCAAGATTCAGTATGTCAGACGTCAGTTTTTTGGAGTAGCCTTTGAGCGTCAGCTTCGAGTACCTCAGCCCTACAGTATTACTGGGTGTTCCAAAATGAAGCAAAGCCAACACAAGTCATGCGATGTCGAAGTGTTTCAAAGAAAATGTTTACCTTTTTTGTATCGAAATGTGGACCTGTAGCTTCTATTTTATTATTTAATCGTAGAACTGCAAATGCTAAGTGATACATAACTATTTGTTTATCGACAGTATCATCAGAAATACGAAAACGCAATAAGAAACGCCCTAACATTCTAGATCACGATAATACAAGCTACCCATACAGCACAACAAACATGGAATTATTTGACCACTCAAAACATGCAATTAATGTCCCATTCTCCGTACAGTTCTGACTTAAGCCCAAATGTTTTCTTTACGTTTCCACAAATCAAAACTAAATTGCGTACATGCGTTGAAGAATTTACAAAGAACATTTGCTTTTGCCACATTCTGACTGGAAAAAGTGTTTTGACAATTCGTTTACTCGCATGCAAATGTGAATCAAATGTAAATATTTTAAAAAAACAGGTATTCTATTCCGAAATTAAAACAGCAGCCCTCGTGTAAAAGATTATTCAGAAAATTTTGTGTAAAATAAATTGTTGTTAGGTACAAGTTTTAATTTTTTTTAGATCGTATACTTAAAAATAAAATCGGACATTCACAAAAAATGACTGTCTCGTCTGCAACTACCGGTATATATATTTATGAGGACAAATCGATATATGTGAAAAAAATGTAAAGAACGACACAATAACTGGAAAAATAACAGAAATCTCGTGTTTCATCTGAAAAAATTAAGTTTATTCTACAACAGCTTAAATATCAGGCTTGCAAGTACAGTACTCTTTGCCTTAATTATTATCTTTATTCTTAAACGATGACTCGGTCTCGCTTGTTAATAGAATATACATAAATCTTTATTAAAACATTTTTTTAATTTCAATCCCTGGCATTTTTCCCGTTTTCTTCTTTAAACTCATTTAAGATATTTTGTACCCAATTTCTTCTGTTTTTTTTAATTATGTAATAATTCCTTTTTTCTTGTTTTATTTATACTTTGCTTTCTTTTCGATGCGCATTAATGCGTTTTCTTTATTTGTATCTGTTTGAAATAGGAACTTTCGGGTCATTTGTTAATATGGAATACGTACAATTGAGTGTCTTGTTTATTCACTAATCCATGAATGATTGTTTTTTGTATTAACTTTCATCGTCAGTTTAAAATGATTTCAATCTTTATCTAAGGAAATTTGTCCCACTTAACGATAGTTTAGTACAGTCACATCTAACTTACGTAAAGAGAAGAGAATTGGCTCCGCTTGGAGCCATGTTGACAATAAGTTCGGCATCCTTTTGTAATGATTTAAGAAATTGTTGAACTGATTGTGTATCTCCTTGATTGACAGCGTCTCTAATAGCGGCATGAATTTCAAGTCTTGCTTTCTCTTTTTCATCTAAAAAGTAAATATATACTTTAATGATTGTTAATATTATAAGAAAAGGAAATATTTGCAAAAATGCATAAATAAAAATAAAAAATATAAACACACAACAATGTTGCCATAAAAATCTAGCTTAATTTAATTTATTAAAATAATCAAATCATTAAATTAACCAGTACTCTTGATATAGGTCAAAGCAAATATCTAAACTGTTAGGTCATTAAGCAACGAAATAAAAAGGTGAGAAACATTTGCTGGGATAACACACGTACTACCAATTATTTTTATTGATTGTGACCTACAAGTGACGAAAGGACTATACCTGTATTTGCATTTGCATGTCACTGACGTCATTGTGACGTAAATGCAAGTGGGGTACCGCTTCAACCAATGAAAACGCCACTGAACGAACACTGGATAACATAATGAACTACGCTAACACTGCTTGCCATTTGTCTTAAAAGTATCTCTTTCTATTGCGCGTTAATAAGACAAAGATAGTAAGTCTTTCTAAGTTAAAACTGGCAACTACAGTTCATTCAAACACCGCATTCGTTCCACTTGCATATACGTCACAATGACGTCAGTGACATGCGATTGCATATCCTGGTATAGTATGTAGTAGTTCAAGTAGTTTATTAGGATTTTTAGAAAAACAAAAAGCATTACAGGGAATATAACCCAAATGCGAACACGTACGACAGTTCATCGCTCAAACCTTCTTCTCTTCTTTTAGTGCCTCCTTCTATCGAAGATTGGCGTTACCCATTTCAAATTCTTCTCTTGTCTCCACTGTTCGATTTAAAGTTCGGACGTTCATTCCGGTCCAGTCTGATATTTTTCATCCAGGAGATTTGCCGCCTACATGGGCCTTCTCTATTTTACCCTTGATAATTAAATGGAGAAGCTGATATTTGTTATTTCTTAGTACATGTCCAAAGTATTTCACTATAGTTAACAGTTCTCGTTCTCTGCCTATTCTCTCTAGGACAGTCTCATTTGAAACCAAATCAGTCCAAGGAATCAACATTCGCCGAAAAACCCATATCTCAAACGCCTCAATTTTCCGCATGGAAAAAGTTTTAATATCCATGCTTCCATGCCGTGTAATAAGACAGAATAGACGTATGATTTTGCCAGCTGGTATCTTGTTCCTATACTTAGATTTTTATTACAAAAGACGGATTTCAACTTTTGGAATGTTGTTCTGGCGTATTCTATTTTGTGTTTAACCTCGACATCTGGGTTTAATACATCGGTGATTCACCATACCATATACTTGAATTTGTTGACCTGTTTTATGCGTTGTCCATTTGCACTGATATTTCCTGTCTTCGAGATACCCATAACATTTGTTTTGCGTGTGTTAATATTTAGTCAAAATTCTTGATTGTTTTCGCATACTTTATCTAACATGTTTTGCAAGGACGTTTCGCTCTCGGCAATTAAGACAGTGTCGTCGGCGTATAGGATGTTATTTAGTAACTCTCCATTAAGTTTAATCCCATCGTTGTAGTATGTCAGTGCCTCCGTAAATGTTTCCTCCGAATATAAGTAAAATAGCAGTGGCGAAAGAATGCATCCCTGTCTTACACCTCGTTGGATTTCCAATGCTTTTGATGCGCCATGTTGTGTCGTAACTGTAGCTGATTTTCAATATAATTTTTTTATAACATTTATATCATTGATGCCTAGACCTTTCCTTTCTAAGCATTTTATTAACATTGAATTTTGAACTTTATCGAAGGCTTTTTCATAATCAATAAAACAGGCGTATACATCATTCCGTTGGTCTCTGCACTTCTGCATCAGTATAGTGAGGCTGCATAGTGCATCCCGAATACCCATTCCATTACGAAATTCAAATTGTTCATTACCCATATCTACTTCACAGTTTTTGTATATTCTTAGATGAATTAATTTAGAGAAGATTTTGAGAATGTTTGACATGAGGCTGATAAGTCTAAAATCGTTACACTTTTTTGGATTTCTGATTTTTGGTATTGGAATGAACGTTGAGGTCAACCAATCTTGGGGAAGGAGCTGAATTGGTATATTTTATTGAATAGATTGATTAATACATCGGTGTTATTATCATTGACCAACTTCAGCAATTCAATGTAAATGTTGTCTGGCCCGGTGTTTTACTTTGTTTTGCAATTTTTATGACATGTTCGACTTCTGATTTTAGAACGTTAGGAGAGTTGTCACTCTGTGGCATTTCATCGGTCTGTCTGCGATCAGAGAATAGATCTTCAATATACTTTGCCCATTTTGTTGTCACTTCTTCCGGCTTGCAAATCTGGTTTTCGTCATTTATTAATTGGAATGGGGTTCTATTTTTAAACAACCCAGTTTCTTGTAATTCTTCTATTTTTTTTTACATTTACTTTTTGCCCAGTTTTCCTTTGCCTGTTTGCATCTTTGTCCTATTATTTTATGTAACTGCTTGTACTTGTTCTTATCTGTTTTTTGAATTGTCTTCTTTCCTCCATTAACTGTAGGATTTCTGTGGTAATCCTCGTTTTGTGTTTCTTTTGTTCCTTTCTGGTATTGTGGTTAATGAGTCCTTAGGGTTTTTCCATAGATCGTCTATCTCCTTTTCAACTGAGCTAATGTATGTTTTAGTTCTTATTGTGTCTAGTTTCTGATTTAGGGCCTCAGCTGTATTTTGCCAAATTTTGTCTTTTAAAAGAGTGATATCTGTACCTAGTTTGTGAGCCTGTTGTATTGTCTTTAACTTTGTGGTTATCTTGCCAAGTAACAAGACATGGTTAGATGAAACGTCCGCACCTGGGTAGGTTTTCATAGCTTTCACGCTGTTTCTGTGTCGATTATTGATTCAATCTGGTTTCGAATACAATATTCTTTACTGTCTTGTGGTGACTTCCATGTGTAAAGGTACTCATATATGCGCATGAGTACGTATAGAATAACAGTTAATGTAATACATTTTTTTAAGCTATGCTTTTTATAGGTAGTTCTGGCGATATTGTTGAACGTTAAAAATCACACAAAGGTTGTAACACTTCAATGTGTATGAAAATGTTAAAAAATACGAAAAAAGTATGAAAAACTGGAATAATATTAATATTTTGAAAGTTTTTTTTACTTTATTTTTAGTGAAACCATCCGAAAAGAAAATTCGATGACAACTAGGTTAAAATAATTCAAATGAGATTTATCGACAAAACAAAACTTCTATAATTAAACCTTAACATTTTTCGATTCCTTATTAATATCAAACATTGTTTGTGTTATTTTAAAATTTTTAAATACGTTTACCGAATCTGTATAATTTAGCCTTTGCGTTTATATGGGACATTTCACGTCAAGCGGATCACCATCACTGCCAGAATTTGACTTTCGAAATCCGTGTGGCACTTAGCAAAAATTCATAATGGCGGACCTAATATCTAATATGGTGATTAAAAGCTGAAGAAAATTCTAGTAAACGACAAAAAAATGTACAGATTAATATTCGCAACTAATTGGGTCATTTTTGAACTCAAATTATGAGAGATGTCTCTTGAAAGCTGATGTGGTTGTATGAAAAAAACTAAAATGGCGGATCCAAGATGGGGGACCGAATTTAAAAAATTCAACAGATTTAAAAAAAAAACGGTACATAGGAGTTTCTGGTGTCGCTGAATACGAATCTGAAGTCACATCTCCAAAATTCAAAATTGCGGATTCAAGATGGGAGACTGAATTTAGTAAGAAAAGGCACTGATGCATTCGCTCCCCAACTATTTTGAAAAGAATAGTTGAAGAAATCATATGAAAATTAGCAATAAATTCAAATTAAATTAAATATCACGGTGACCAGTTAAATTAAAGCGAATTTTGTGTCTCGTCTTTATATACTTACTAATACAATTCTCTTGTGGATAAATACCACCTATTGGCGGTAATTGGAACTCAATATTATACTGATTGCTATAATATAATAATCACCCGCTGTTTTGTGTATGAAAAGTAAAAGTTGATATATGCGCCGGTAAGTAAAACATTACGGTATCAGGTACTGTAATGTGTTGCCTAGCAACGCTGCTCTGATTGCTTAAGGGAAGACAATTACTTTTAATTTTTGACATTTAAAAATACTATAATGACTATAAAATAAAAATAAAATAATTAATTACTTACTTTTACATCCATATTTAAAAAGAAGTCAATGTTATTCAATTTTATATTAACAATTAAATCTTAATATTAAAAAAATTATTTGACAGTAACAGATGGCTTTCAAGGTAATTTGACCTTACTAATCAAGTTACGAACTATTTTTAGTTAAGTTACGAACTACTGTTAAAATTTTTATGAATTTTTTAATTTATAAAAACAGGATGAAATAAAATATAATACGATACATCGTCGTTAAGTGTTATTACAGTACTCGTTTTTATTTCCGGACTTGGCTCCTACGTCGCCTCGTCCGTAAACTAACTCGTACTGTAATAAGTCACCTACCGACCTTGTAACGTATAATACTATTAAAAGACACAAACATTATAACATATTTTATTTATTTATGTTATCTGCCAAAAATGACCTCAACTAATAAAAGATAATCCCCTTCCTAATGTGAATAAATATAATTTCTATTTGATCAGTTTCGACACTGTGTATGTTATGGCGCTTCACAGAATGCGAGTTTTTAACTGTGACTAATTGCTGTAAATGAATGCATGAAGTAACATCGACATAATATAATTTTTGTTTTTTTTGCAGTTTCACGAAATAATAGAATACTTAGTAATAGTGACTCGCGTGATTTATTAAAGTAATTTATCGCTCCTCGTAGTAGTCGTACCTAGTAGTATAAAAAATAATTTTGATTAGGTTAACCGCAATGTTTTAAAATCATCTTTTATTTTGCGCTAATATTGTTAACTTTGAAATTATTTGTTTCAAAATGAAGTAACTAATACAACTTACATAGGTACAAAAAACATTTATAGATAATAATTTCAGAAGCCGGTATAGCTATGTTTAGTATATACTGATGTACTTCAAAAAGCATGTTAAAATAAATATTTGGTATCTGTTATTTTATAGGATAAAAGAGAACAATATAATAATATATTTAAATTACTTGCCTACTTTTACATTATAAACAACAAAATCATCATTGAAATAATCGCATGCGTCGAATGCAGTGTCGGTCTTTCTGATTCTTTTCTTTCGTCTCTCCATATTTTAAATAATGTGAAAATTCGAATAACAATTTTCAATCTACTACTCTAATCTATGGAAAAAGTAAAGGTGTATGTAAAAAATTACATGGTCACTGCAGCACTTAATAAATGAACCTAAACTAGACAGCTGTTTTAGCAAGGGATGAAAATCAATACACATAGAGGGGCAGAGCAAGTGAAGGCTTAAGGATTGATAGTCCAGGACAACAGACAATTTTAATTCAACAACCAAACTTACATATGGTAGTAAACGGAAACAATGAAATTAAAGTTAATCTCATTATACAGTCATGCATATTTTCTACTTGCTTTTGTCAGTATGTTTTTAAATTTGAATAGAATATGATGGTTATTGCACCCGTGTTAATTCTGTGTTATGTATCAGTTAAACGTTCACGAAGGTTAATCATGTTATACGATAAACATCAATAATTTCCTTAATAATCTAATTTAATTAATCCACCTTCAGTTGTCGTATGGTACGCAATTAAAAGGTTTTTACTATTTTTTCCTATATCGAAGTTTTATTATTCTTTACTAAATAATAACAATAAACAAGCGATTATTGTGCTGAATCACATTTTCTGATAGGAACACTTCTTTTAAATTTCATTTAAATTTAGGTGAGCACTATTCCGTCATTCTTTTATTTGTAAAGAAGTTGTCGATAATCTTAATCATTTCACAACATCAGTTTATTTATGTTTTCAAAGAAAAAAGTGATTATGTTTTTGGAGGTACTGAATTTGTTCATAATAAGTTAATTCTGACGAAAGATAATTTATCCTGAACTAAATAAACAAATCAGATATGTTCAAAACGTGAAGATCTCGATGGTACTGATACTAAAGAAATATCTATATTGACAAATTTGTAGTAAGGGGATATTTTCTGTCAATGTTGCTCATGCATTACGAGGGTTGTTTTTTTAGTTTTGCATATAGCCACTAAGAAGGCGCCATCAATAGAACCTTCAGACACACATCTAATTTCAATCTTTTATTAACATAAATCCAGAGTTTCATTGCGATACAAGAAGTGATGAAGGTTCAGTGAACATTTGAAATTAACCGAGATAATTTTCGAGCAATAATTTTTTACAATTTTCGGAGAGGATTATCCCAACAGCAATGTCCATTTTCTATGTTCGGGAATAAAGCACCGCACCAGTCAACTATTTCCCGCTGGTATTGCGAATTTCAAGGTGGTCGCTCCAGTCTTAGCGACGAATCCATGCTAGGTCCACACAAAATAGAAGTCATATAGCAAAACATTGATGCGATTCCTCAGCTATTAAGTATGACAATTCCTTTAAAAGAACGTATTATTTGCGAACTGGTAATATTTTCAGTGGATTTTTGCAAGCAATTTAATTTTGTTGGTTAGTAGTACTGAATATTGCTCTTAATTAACACGCTTTTATTAACTTCACCTGTATGTATGTATGTATGTATGTATGTATGTATGTTTGTTTGTTTGTAACTCTCCAATCCGCGGCTGCTGCCTAGTGCGCGGTTTGCGCATGTCTGCAGTTTGGGCTAATATTTCGCTCATCTTTAATCTATGTACCGCTTATCGTCAAATTTTATTAACTGGGTGTGCAGCTCAGATGGTAAAGCGCTTGCTTAGCATGCGAGAGGTACCGGGATCGATGCCTGGCAACTCCATTTTTTTTTGTTCTGATTAATTTGGTAAAGATGTGATTATTATTTTTAAATACCGTAAGACTACCCGTATTACATCAACTTTATCGTAAAAAAGATGACGAATAAATTCAAGGTCGCTATTTCATATGGTTTCATCCAAATTTTCGAATTAGCACTTGTTTTAATGTTCATCAAATTTTATTGTGAACTTTAAAAAAAGACAACAATAACAAATTTTATAACACGAATGTGTTTGATGGTTGATTTATTAATAGTTAATTAATATTTGAAGTTTGATGTGAGTTTTTTTTTTTATTAATTAACTTCACCTGTATGTATGTATGTATGTATGTATGTATGTATGTATGTATGTTTGTTTGTTTGTTTGTAACTCTCCACTCCGCGGCTGCTGCCTCGGGTGAGTCCCATATCGTTATTTTTAGTTAAAAATAATTTTCAAAATAAAATTAAAACAAAAATAACTGAAAAGTACTAGTATTATTGTGAAAAAAGCGTGGGCGCTGCATACCATATTTTTCAAATGTCAAGCGCCCACGCTTTTTTCACAATAATACTAGTACTTTTCATTTATTTTTGTTTTAATTTTATTTTGAAAATTATTTTTAACTTTTTAGTTCGATGTTTTTCAGAAACATGCTTTATAAAAGCGTGTTTTTTAGTTTTTTTAAACTATATTTATTTTTGATCTACCTTTCACATAAGATTTAATTTTCAACAAAATTGCCTTAAAACTGATAGAAAAGGTAGACACTTAAACAATATTAAACGACATTAATAACAAAAAATATGTTATTTTTTTTAATATCCGATAATCAATGATCCCTTTTGTATGGCTAATGGAGATATTGATTTCTGGGAATAAATACTGAATTAATAATACATTACAATGTTTTACTAGCTTCATTTCTGTTTTTTATAAATGATAAGAAAATTCTTGTGTTTAATTTTTATAAAAATGTATTTGCATATCCTAAACCACTGCCTTAAATCAGAAAATATTCTAATAATACCACTCATCACCTCCACTGCAAAATATAGCCACAATTTATAAGATGCAATTTCTTTGTATCTAAAATATTGATTCCTATTTTTGCCTGGTGCCGGGTTAAAATTATAAAATTCAAATACGCTAATAGAAACGATATATTTAAATTTGAATTCTTAAGTAATATTTAGAACATTTTATTTATTGTGACATTTTAAAGAAATACAGTGAATTCATGATTTTTTAATCTTAAAATATGCAAAATTCCATTTATAATCAAAAATTAAAAATAACTGACTTTAATTTAGAGTGACGTCTGTTTCACTATTGTTTTCATTTTATAACCATTTTTCTCCCCTTCGTGATATTGGACTATTGAATGTTAGCTGCTTTTATTGATCTGCTTTGATATGTTTAATGTTTATTAAATTAAAAGACATACAAGATATTAAACAAAGCCAAACAAACATAATATCAATTCAAATATAAGTCAACATTTAAAATCGTTATTTGCATCTTTTGTATAAGTAAATTAGTACTAAATGAGACTGAGAAATTTCTCGGTCTCGTCTCGTCTCGAATCGAGACGGTACCGAGACAAGTCGAGTTGGGACTGATCATTGGAGATTCTCATAGCCTCGTTTTAAAACAAAGGAGTGTCATTAAAAAAAAACTAAAAACTTACTTACTGCCTTTAAATCTTATCAATTTATTTATTATTGAAATCAATAAGCTTTTAATTTACAAGATATTAAATGAGCAAATTTAAAGTCTCGGTATGGTTTCATCTCGTGAAGCACTAAATTAAGTTAAACAATATATTTTCCTATTCATAATTCACAAAATAAAAAAAAACAAAATTAATTTTTTATCAAATTAACTAATACCTCTTCTAGTTTCACGATAAAACTACTTGTTGCTACATCTGTTGTTTCGTAATTCATTTAAATTATTTTTTGTTATTTTAAAAATATTATTGATATTATCCGAATTTAAATACAGCTGTTTTATAGAAATCAGTGATTGTTTATTTTTCTTTAAACAACTTTTTCCCCCAAATTGCTGAACAAAATGAGTTTAATCGTTTATATTGATATTTATTTCAATTGTGTTAATAATATTGGAATTTTAAAATGTTTTGTGAATTAATATTTTAATCAAATAAAATAATGTATTTTAAGATTACACTCTCCACTTCCCGGTCTATAACAAGTGTCGGATATCAGCCACATTTTGCGGTAAAAATACCGGTTGCAAACTAAACTGAATAAGAATATTTACTATTTATTGATACTCACCAATAAATATACTATTTTAAAATTAACAAAAGCAACAAAACGGTTGAAAACTTTAAATGTTAATCCCATATATCGAACCAACCATTAAACTTAAATTTTCTTTTTAACAACAATAATATCAAGTATCCTAAAATTATCATCAAAACTGCAGTGAAAGAGCACCTAGCTATCACTTTGTACGCGCTCATTTTATAAATATGTATTTTTCAAAAACGCCGTTCATTTTTGAGATAAGGCACATTCGGTGAACTGGTCCACTGGCTTCACTTCCTAGTGGGGTCGCGATTCGACTACTGAAAGGAAACGTTCGCCGCTAATGGGAATAAATGGCAACAACGTCGCTATAGAAGCTAGTGGACTGGCCCAGAAATGGGCTCGAAAAGGGCATCCATAAATTAAACAAAAGTCAAGCTGAACAGGATTTATAAATATATATTAATAGGTTTAGAGAATACTTTAGTTTGAACAGAAAAGAATATTTTTCTTTCCTATTGTTACGACTTAAATATTAAGCTAGATACTTCAGTTATTTAGAGAAAAACATATTACGATTCGGCTTTTATGTATTTTGTCTTGCGACATCAGCAAGTGACACGTTCTTTAAGTTATAAATTTAATGCCTTAATATCTCGAGATTGGTCTCAGGGTGTTGTCCATTTGAGATCACTTGGGATCTTGGGGTGGGCTTGGGTGACTCGTTGGTGACTTTAGTCTCGAGACTAAGAAAATTCGGTGTCCACTAGATAGTCAACAACACAATCTATTGTGTGATTTCATGATGCGTATATTATAAATATTTTCATTCTCCAAAATGGATTCGCACTGGCTTTTATAATTACGTGCAAAAACGAAAAAAAAGAGGAAAAAAGACGTGTTGGGTGAAAAAATGGATTGTGGAATTGAATTGGGAGCTGGTTTAGCTCTCGTAAATGAGTTGCATTTGGGGGATGCACAGCATTTTAAAAATTTTATTCGAATATCTTTTAAAGAAAAATACACGATTACGTGATGCAATTCCGGTGGATGATAGGTTAATGATTACCCTTCGTTTTGTAGCTTCAGGTAAGGAAGCAAATATTTATCTACATTTTTGGATTATATATTTTTCAAGTATACTCTCTTTTAAGAGATGCCTATAGTAGTTTGCAGTAGCTTTTTCTCTGTATTTCGTTGCATCACAATTATTAAATTTTGTTGCAAACACATCATACAAACTTATTTTTTTTCTCGATTTCTATATGACTTGTGGTTAACACAAGAACTCATTTTCTTCATAAAGAGAAATTAATTGCGAAATTTCATCGTCTGTCCAATGTCGCGCACTCATTTTTTAGCAATTCAATGTTTACTTTTCCACTAACCAAACTGAGACTAGTCTCAGCTCTTTTGGAATATATAGAAGACTGGAGATTAGATCTAGATCTAGAGTATAGAAATAAGCATATCCATTTGTGACAGCGGCATTCTCAGTGACAAGTCATAGCGTATCTCTGAGAGTTCAAGACCCATATACTGCTCTCGAGATTATTTTGTTTCAAATGGACACTTACAAAGAAAATTTTTTGCTCAATTAGAAATCCAATGAAATCCATTAATTTGTGGTCATCTGATTGAATACGACCAATAATACCAACATTATACTGAAAACAGATCCCATGGGCTATTTTCACTCAATCATGTAGCTATGGGTACCTACATTTCGTTTCATTTCGATTTTGACATTTCAAATATTCAATATTTCAAAATGTCATAACCAGCAAAAAATTTTCTATCCGAATAACCCTCGAACATTGATAAATGCTCAAAAAGTTTTTAACAACTTTCTCAAGCTTGTTGCTTACAGGCAACAGACCTCCGCCTACGGCGTCGGTCTGTTTCCAAGCAACAAGCTTTCGAAGTCTGTTATAAAATTTTTTCGAACAATTATCAATGTGCTTGGGTTATTACTACTGAAAATTTTTTGCTCAATTAGAAATCCAATGAAATCAATTAATTTGTGGTCATCTGATTGAATACAACCAATAAAACCAACATTATACTGAAAACAGATCCCATGGGTTGTTTTCACTCAATCATGTAGCTATGGATACCTACATTTCGTTTCATTTCGATTTTGACATTTCAAATATTCAATATTTCAAAATGTCACGATTTGGTTGTAATACTGATGAGAATATTAATGAAATTATCGAATCAAATATACCAAAGAATATAGAAACTAACATGTCTGGATCTTCATTAAATTTTTCTAATAGGGAATATGCATGTAATTTAGATTTATTTGATTTTAATATCAACAATACTTTATGCTCTTAAAATTATATCTAAACCATTATTTTTATATTTAATTTGGACTTCATTCCATAAAACTTAAATTAAAATGTTAATTTTGTGCGCGATATTCAAATCTGAGAAAACGACCCATCATTGGTCGAAGCGACGTTACGTCACATCGCATCCCTTTGAGTTGTTTACATGTGTTTACAAGATATTTGTGCTTAAAATTGTGTTTTAATTATATCCTGTGGTGTTTTGTACTGTGTAAACGGTTTGAATACATTAGTTATTATCAAAAACAATGACGGAAAGTAGTTTTGTAAAAGCACAGTCGGACAATTTACCAAAAATAGATGCTTTTATGATGACATATTTTGCATCGAATTCAGATTTTGTATCCGTTGAAGTCAAAAGAGTAAAAGCTTTAAGGTAATTATATAACAAATTATATAATATTACATACTGTATTATCTATCAAATAGATTTTAAAACTTCGTGCACTCATAAATACTCATTTAAACATAACCTTAACTTTAAGGTTATATTTTAAGTAAATGTTGTTTACATTTACCTGCTAATAAATGTTTTAGATCATATTATACTTATGTATGAAAAGCTTAAAGAATTTTGTTTAATTGATTTAGAATTAGGTTAATGAGGATGTAGGTGACCAATTGAATCTTTTTGGGTGAATTTGCCTAAAATTATTGTTACAGATCTCAAAGAGAATCTTATGGTGATTCAGCTGTGGGCTATGTTCAAGTAAAACAAGAGGGGAACATATGTATAGTAAATATCGGTAAAATGGTTTTTTATCTTTTTGCATGATTTCACAGCGAATTAAACTCAAAAATCTCAAATAATCACACTAAATGTAAACAAATGTCACTGACAGGTGGTGCGATGTGACGTTTCCGAAGCGCGCGCAAAATGGAGGCGTTTGAACATGACAAATTTAAGCGACTTTTTATTTATTTTTTTAAAATTTAATTAGTACATTTTCAACAATACTTTTATTTTTTACTATATTAAAACGAAGTGAAAAGTGAATTAAACGAATAAAAAAAATACATGCATATTCCCTATTGTTTGTTAATTGCACATTTAAATAAATTGTTTCTGCTCTGTATTTTTTTTCATAACCAGCAAAAAATTTTCTATCCGAATAACCCTCGAACATTGATAAATGCTCAAAAAATTTTTAACAACTTTCTCAAGCTTGTTGCTTACAGGCAACAGACCTCCGCCTACGGCGTCGGTCTGTTTCCAAGCAACAAGCTTTCGAAATCTGTTATAAATTTTTTTCGAACAATTATCAATGTCCTTGGGTTATTGCTACTGATAACAATACTGAATATACTGAAAATTCAAAATGATGAAAGTCCGTGATAAGCCTTGTTGCTTACAGGCAACAGACCTCCGCCTACGGCTTCGGTCTGTTTCCAAGCAACAAGCTTTCGAAATCTGTTATAAAATTTTTTCGAACAATTATCAATGTCCTTGGGTTATTACTACTGATAACAATACTGAATATACTGAAAATTCAAAATGATGAAAGTCCGTGATAAGCCTGTGACAAAATTTCCTTAAATAATATATGCATGAGCGACCAGAAGCTGATCAGTGATTAAAAACATTTTTTTAATTGTTAGGACTCTAGTTATTCAGAGACACTACATTAAAGCGACTCCTTAAAGATATGTAAAATGCGTCAACATTTTACTCCACATACCTACAGAACTCAGCGCTGCGGTAGTGAATAAGAGAAGTATTCCAACTAAAGTGGATTAGCTGATAAACTGAAATTAATATAGTAATAGCAACGGTTGGAATAAGATTAGTTTGAAATTGATAGTGTAAAAGTCTAGTATACCGTTTCAAATCTGTTATTGCCAAGTTATTTTAAATTTACATGCGCCTGTACCACATTGTTCAAATAAATACTTATTTCTGGTCAATTCACGAACCTTTGATTGACAAGAACCTAAGTAGACGTTTTTTTGATACCTAGTTCACAGTTCTTTTAATAATAATTAGAAAATATAATGAATGATCTTTTCAGATAGAGAAGCAATTTTGAAAATTTTACATAAAATAAATAAAGTATTGCAGTAATGTTTTTTAAGTTTTGGATTTTGCATCTACAGTACAAGAATTTGCTCTATTTATTTCCAATGACACACAACACAACACCAAACATTGATGCAAATAAAGTATAGTTCAAGATAAACAGTACTGAACTTGTAATTATTTTATTATTTTAAGAAATACATATTTTTGATACCTTATTACATGTTCTAAATGTACTCCTCCTCGCTCAAGACAGATTATATACAGATATTCTAAGTTACTCGTCATGTAATTTAATAAGAGTTGTTTCAGGACCGCGAAGAAGTACTAACAGCATTCTTTAATTTATCGTTTAAAAACGGCGGGTCTAGACATGCCCTAAATGTATGCGATTGGAGATGTGAGATCTGGAGAACGTGAATGATAAAAGAAGTCAGTAAATCGTAAAACGAATCTACTTGGAAAATCTTCCTGAAGAAATTAACGAACTGCGGCAGCAGTATGGAAAGTTAACCCGTCCTGCTAGAAAAATTGGCCTCGAAATGCGTGCACGACGGAATTGACGTAGATTAGAGATAAAGAGTGTTAAAATTTGAGTGTATCTCTGTTAATTAAGTGTAACTTGCCTACCATTCTCTTCGATAAAGTATGAACGAATGATTTCGTGTCTTAAAACTGCACACCAGAAGCTCACTTCGTCTGAAAACCATATATTTTTCAAAAATTCAGGATTTTCATTCTGTAACGCAAGAATTCTGGCGCAACATTTTACTCTACACGTTCATGGTTATTGTTGTTGTTAACTGTCCTGTGAAAAGTTTTTGTTTTTTCGTTGGCGCAATACATTACCTATATTTCTGAACTTTTAAATAAACTTAAAAATTACAGCATTATTTGGAAAAGGTGGACCTTATCAAACAGCACTCTCACCAAAACTTTATACAGTGCTGGGATGAAACTACGAACTGTAGACTGGCCAGAGAGTTATTACCTCATCCTGGCAAGGAAACAGCAAAAAAATTTAAGGCATTGACCGGACAAAATCTCCGAACCGCTGTGGGAATCTTAACAGGTCACTGCCAATTGCGACAACATCTCTTTAGGATGAAATTAACAGAATCGCCGCTATGCAGAGGCTGCGAACACGAAGAGGAATCAGTAGAACATATAATGTATGACTGCTCTGCTTTTTCTGAAATCAGAAGATCCGTGTTGGGCGAGTACTGGCTTACACCAGCCGATGTCAGGGAGATCCTCCTCGGGAGCCTCATCACCTATTTTAAATCACTAAGCCTGGTGACAGCCTCAGGTGAGGATATCCCTACACACGGGAGGATGCACAATGGGTCATATGTGGCCTCAGTGCTGGCCGAGCACTAGCTCACCCCTCCCCAAATTTCCAGAAGACAAAAAATGCAATTTTTTCACTTTTATAATTATAACTCTGGGGTAATTAATTTTCAAAAAACTAAAAGTAACTTTCTTTTAGAGCATAAAATAAGCAACGGAATGGCGGTTTATAAAAGTCGATAGAGTAATTTGTTGCTTAGATAATTGAAAAAAACACCAAAATTGAAAATTATCAATAACTATTGTAAAATTAATCTAAAATATTGCTATTGCGTCCAGAGTAGGATCTTATAAAGATGAACAAACTCTCAAAATTTCAAATTGATCCTTCAATTAGTTTAAAATTTATTCAATTAGTTTATCCCAAAGACAATTTTTTTGCAATAACAAAAGTAAGAAAATAATAATGCTATAACAATTCTGTTGATGCACTTTGAAGAGGAAGAGTTATTCTATCAATTTGGACCAAAAAAATTTGAAAAAAAAAACATTTTTTTAATAAAAATCTAAATTGCAAGATTATTGTAATTTGACACTTATAAATATTTTCGGATTCGAAAAGCTGACATTTTTACACAAATTAAAAAAAAAGGTTTTCTAGGATAATTTGGAGCCAAGTTAGGTTTTTATATAATCTGGACCACCCGGTCGTGCATAAAAATATTTTCTTTATCTTAAAAACGTAATATATTTCCTTATAGGTAGAACCGAGCATTATAACTTCGTCAAGAGGCAACTTTTAATTAATTTTAATTCACTACATATATTTCAGTGTTTCCGTTCAATTCACATCTTGATTGAAATCAATATTTTCTTTTTTAGATAAATGAATGAAAGAGCTGTCGTGATTTCCATCTTCGAATAATGGGACCAAACAAATAATAAATCATTAATTAAAAGTTAATTAACAATAAAAAATTTAACATGCATTTCTAATACTAAAATTCAGTGTTTAGATATCGATTAATCAAATAATATTAGCAGCAAAGAATTGTTAGCAGTTTAAGCAATAAAAAATTTAAATAATGATATATTCCATAACAAGTATAGAATGAGCTTTCTTTCAAGTACTTAAAAAATGTATATTCATGTATTTCGATTCGTACGCACAAAACTCATCATAAGAAGGTCAACTTTGACTTTTTATATTAACCAAAGTGTGTGGTAAAAAATCTGAAAAACAAATCTGATTTTTCTGTAGCAAACTACCAACTGTCATAAATTTAAACAAATTGTATATTTTTGTATAGATTTAAACATAGAAAATGCGTAATATCATTATATAAAAATCTACTATTAAATTTTAAATACTTTTTTTTTCAATTTTAAAAATTGTTCGGCATTTCAAAATTTATAAACATTATTTTTCATTTTGATTTTTTAATTTTTAAATTTTTTTCAATTGAGATTTCTATTATTTCGATTCTAGAGATGGCTTTGAATCCAAACAAATTAGTGATTTGTACTTTTTCGTGGTTATTTGAACGTTGAGCATTTTAATACAATTTCCTTTGCAAATCCGTACCAAAAATGATATTTTACTTCATTTTGAATATTGAAGAGTTCACATGAAAAATCTATCCCTTTTTGCCAACTAAGTCCAGCAATTTATGTGAACAATTGCCTCACTGGGAACGCACATAACTGTGTTTGAGGATTTATGAATCTAAGCGGATTAATATATTTAGATAGTCAAGCAGTTATTGTGGCCTTAAAGAACCCTATGGTGATCTTAAACCAAACATACTAGTGTTGAGAAAAAAAGCGAACACAGAGTCAAATTAGTTTGGTTGCTAGGGCATAGAGAAAAACAAAACAACGAATAGGCTAATAAACTTGCAAGAAAAGGATCAGCGACATTATTCTACGATCTACACTGTATGAAAGTCTGGATCTGTAGATAACACAACCATCAAGGGAAAACTTTCTTTTAAAATGTTTCTTGAACCATTTCTATTTTATTTCTGTCATCACCATAGAAAGAGCTCTAGATAAAATTCTAGACAAATAAATTAATATAAAGTCTATATTTAATAACTAACTTCAAACATGAAAATTAAATATATTTTTATTTATATAATGTTGTATGAATTTATACGCATCATCAACTAGTTAATTTCTAAATAAAGGCATTTACTTTATTACAACATGACTATTTGGTTAATGAACCTTAAAGAGATATTTCCGTTCAAGAATCTTATCGTCGCTTGCGTTGAAAAAAACAACCTATTGATTTAACTTGCTATTTAATCATGAAATTTAATCACGAAAGTGATAACCTCGCGGAGCCAGGTCCAAACTTATTTATAAAATTTTTGTAAATTAAAACAGTGCCATCGTAATTTTATTAAGATTGGTATTATATTTTTTGTACATACAAATGTACATTACCGGATCTTATACAGGCGAGAATTCAAACTTAATAGTAATGATTTATCCCACAAAGTATTATACAAAGAATATAAATCTCCATACATATCACTTATTTCTAACAGTAAATAAAATAAAAACAATTATTATAGATAATAAAACGATAATACATTCCAGGAATAAATAAAAAAGTTCCATCAAGAACATTTAAAAATTATTTAATTAAATAGTTGTAATGAAATGCCCATTAAAAATAACGTTTCTTTGATGACTTTTTAATATTTTATAATAATCTTAATGAACATTGTAAAAACTAATTACTTTGTTATCAGCATACAATTTTTTAAGAAATATTAAAAAATCACGAATCAACCATTATTTTTGCTGGATGTTTCTGAAACTGGACATTTATGTCTGGTGTAATGTTATTTATATAAAAGCATTAAACAGTGGAATTTCTTCACAAAACATAGGACCATAGAAGAAGAAATTTATAACCAAATCAATATTTTCATTAGCATGCAAATGTTACTTTTGACGTGACAACGTCTTATAATTCGATGGAGCCGGCTGCACGACCAAAAAAATGAGGCGTTACCTCGCTCTGATAGGCTTAAATGAAAAATGAAAAATAAAAAATGATATCCATACAAAATATCTATCAAACAAATAAAATTAAAATTTTCTTTTGAAAAATGCAACCATTCCATTAGTATATTCTTATGACGTTGTCACGGTCAACTATCGTCAGTAAACCGACTTTACAGACAACCGATTTTTTTACATTTGTAATAAATCATTATAAGGTATGTATTCTCATCCATTTAGTTAAAAAAATGTAATTCTTATTTATTGTTAGCCTGAAGATGGTTCTGTGGAGCCGAAACTAGTCGCTACTTACATTAATTTAATGACATTTAATGATTATATGGGAAGATTTTGAGTATTGATTCATTTAAATAGGTACATTTACGTTTATTTATGTAAAATTTATTTGGTTTAAACGCTACATACACCTTATTTGGCAATTGATATGTGAAAGTGTCAAAAATATTTGTGAGCAAAGCATTGACTATTAGTCTAATAGATACGCTTTCTGTTCATAACACTAATACTGTCACGCCTACCAGGGTTGGTAGGTCTTTGGGGGTATGTTCTCTAATGGGGTAGCTTCATAGAAACGAGAAGAATAAAATAACAAGTATATTAATAAAACAGAAATACAATATAAACAATATGAATATAAATTTATATGTATATATATATATATAAATATACCCTGGATGTGGAAGCCAGAAGGGCTTTCCGCAAACAACCCCGCTACCCTAAATAAATAACATATACAGATGTTAGTGATGAGGAAAACAAATGGATTAGTCACACTTACAGTTTCTTAAATGAGTCTGATTAATCTACAATGAGAAATCCGTATGATTACCTAACTAAGTACATCTATAAGCCCAAAAGGGGTTCCTACACAATTAAATTAATCTTACCTGTCAGTGACATGAAGCAAAAAAAATGCTATAAAAAAAGACAACGAATAGTTAAAATTAAACTGATTAGGAAGAATCAGTTTAGGGATCCGAGAACGGCGCCTCCACCATGTCACGCCTACCAGGGTTGGTAGGTCTTTGGGGGTATGTTCTCTAATGGGGTAGCTTCATAGAAACGAGAAGAATAAAATAACAAGTATATTAATAAAACAGAAATACAATATAAACAATATGAATATAAATTTATATGTATATATATATATAAATATACCCTGGATGTGGAAGCCAGAAGGGCTTTCCGCAAACAACCCCGCTACCCTAAATAAATAACATATACAGATGTTAGTGATGAGGAAAACAAATGGATTAGTCACACTTACAGTTTCTTAAATGAGTCTGATTAATCTACAATGAGAAATCCGTATGATTACCTAACTAAGTACATCTATAAGCCCAAAAGGGGTTCCTACACAATTAAATTAATCTTACCTTAACAGAGTACTGGGGCACATCAACACAAAAGGAACCGCGTTTATAAAAATTAAAACTTTAGCTATCGATGCGTACGTCTCTTGAACGCCTTCTTCTCGAGCGGCGGATAAGCCCCGATCATCGCCGCGTTCCCGCATTTATTCGCTAATTTTTGTTATTAAATTAATTGTTAAATATTTATTAACAACACGGTGTATACCGGGAGTCTCGAAATATTGAACTATTTCGGAGTGTGACAATACTAATGCCACGTGACGACAGTCACGGGTGTAAACCATTATCTAAAGACTTTAATAGTCATGCTTCACACGCTTATTAAAAATTTCTTTGCACATTTCAGAAAAAAATGCTGCTTTACATCCATTTATTAATACATAAATCTTTAAAAGCAGATTAATGTTGTGTTGAGTACTAAAATATATAAAGATAATTTTTTTTAATGTATAACAGCATTCAGAAAACTGTGATGCTTCAGTATTAATCTGAAGACACATACCTACATATTCTTCGTTTTTGCCCTTTTTAACATCAGTCGAAAAATGATCATCGAGCAAAGAGCCAATAATAAGTTCTTCTATTTTCAACTTTGTAAAATATTTACCGAAACGCATCGATTGTCGAAACAAGTGTATGGTGATGATCCCCTAGCCAAGTCCACGAGTGGTTTACACGCTGGAAGACGACGAACATGTTGGCCAGCTGAAATTGGTGATTACGCCAGAAACTTTCGAAAAAGTGCGTCTGTTTATAATAAATGACCCCAAATCTTCATTGAGATACATGCAAATGGAATTTAATATCTCCAAAGATTCGATCTCTTACATTTTGACCGGGAATTTGAGCATTAGAAAGGTGTATTCACGGTTTGTTCCGCACAAGCTCACGGATGACCAGAAAATGCTTCGAATTCAACATTCGAGAGACATCATTAGAAAGGCCAAAAAGACTAAAGTTTTCTGTACAACAGTGTCCACATGGTGTTTTCAATGTGATACCGAAACCAAGCGTGAAAGTTTCGCATGGAAGCACCAAAGTGAGTCAAATCCGGAAAAAAGTCAAAAGTGAAAACAATGTTGATTTGTTTCTACGATTCAAAGGAAATTATTCACAAAGAATTAGTTCCAGAGGGCCAAATGAATAATGCTGTATATTATCTTTGTGTTATGATGCCTTTGCTCTCGCGTATTCGTCGTGTTCGGCCAGTCGCGAAGAAGGAAGCTGGCGCTTGTTGCACGATAAGGCACCATCATATCGATCGATTTTTTGACATTTTAAACATCAACAACTCCCCATATTCTCCGGATATGGCATCGTGTGACTTTTTTCTATTCGGTAGATCAAATTTTCCCATGAAGGCACTGTGGTATGCCAACGTAGATCCCTTCCAAAAGATGTAGACAGCCATTTTGAAGAACATCCCAAGTCAATGAGCTGAAATCCTCATTCTAAAAACTTTTAGACCGTGCAAATCGCTGTATTAACTCTGAAGGGGACTATTTTGAATATAATAAATTCAATTTGCCGAAAAAAAATGTTGTTATTTTTTTTGTCCTGTTTACTTTGCTACAGACCTCGCAGATTTGGTAAAATATACATAAAAACACCAAGAATTTAAAAGGAACTGGTTAACTTATATTTAAGACAGAAAACGCTCTTGTTCTATTTGAAACAAAAAGGCACCATAGAAAGACCTAATTAAAATTATAGATACACAGAAAATGTAGTAGGTCATCTTCAAAGATATAAATCTTAAAAAAAAAATCATTACCTTTGTTATTAATTGTTAATCACCTGACATTATTGTTATCACTATTAATCTTATCATGATTAATATAAATTACTTACAGATTTACATTATGTTTGAAGCAGCGGTCGCCAAACTTTTTGACCTCACGGACTAGTCTGGTATTAAATATATTTATAAACAAAAAATGTGTTCTAAAGAACACATAACATGTAAATAGTAATGAAATTAGTAGTGCAATCAATTTATAAAAGCTTTATTGATAAACCATAATACATGAATTTTCACGTAAATAAGTTGTGGTGAATTAGAATGTATTTTTACTGCCAACGAATCTATTTTTAATACAAAGGATAAACTCAAAGTTTAGTACCACATAAATATTTTATAATAGTTTAAGGCATGCCTTAAGCTCGCTGACGACAACATATACCTTGTACTGACGAGGGCCAATAGGCCGAAACCGGTCTACAAGTTATGTTGTCCCTCAAGCTGCAAACGGGAATAGTTGACTTCAATTCCACATTTTCGAATGTTGCTTCTTTTTTGTGCTTACTTTTGAGGGCCTGTTGATGGGAATATTCCCGAAACTATTAGCCCCTTAAATAATATATAAATAATAAATAAATATTTTTGTGGTACTAGACTTTGAGTTTTTCCTTTGTATTACCATTGGACCACATTTGAGATATGGATGATTTTCTTTTTCGAATCTATTTTTCACAATAACAAAAACTAGATTCTTTGTGTAATTTTCAGGTTTTCTAACTAGGGTTAGTACTTGTTAGTTAACATCATTTTCCTTAATGTATTCATCAAAATTAGTAAAGATTTCACGTTTACCACAGAATATTTTCTTCTGAAACACATCCATTTTATTTCGTAGTGTGAACATGTCCTTAAGCTGTCTTTGCTAGCTTTGCTAGCCATTTATTGTAACAGAAGAATATTTGCAATTTCGGATTATTTTGTTCTTGGAAAAATAATTTGACTATGTTCCGCAATGCGTAAAGTCGGATAAATATTTTGCTCCTCAAAACTATAGTATACTGGGGCCCATTTCTTCACAAATTACCTCAAAAATTTAATAATTGAGTGCTTCGTGTCTAAATTTCTTAATAATTTCATTAACATTTGATAAAACTTTATGAAGCTCTCGGGATATTTTATTTTCTGCAAGTTCTTTCCGATGTATACTGCAGTGTACAGATAAAATGTTCGGTTTTTATCTTTCTTCACCTTTACAACAAGAGCTGAAAGATATCCAGTCATATATGCAGCGCCATCTGTGCATATTCTAAAACATTTTTTCCCGTCAATATCACATACCCGGAAATAACTCTAAGAGCTTCAGAGCTAGTTGTTTTACCCGGTAAATTAAGCGAACAAAGTAGTTCCTCATTTAAGTTCCTTCATACTCAAACATTACAAAACAAACGCTTTGTTTGTAATATCCGTAGATTTTTCTAGTTGTACTGAATAAACTGTTCAATGTTCTCGACCATATGTTCGATTCTTGATAGTATTAGCAGACATAGGAATTACTTGTAATTTCTAAACGGCCTACATTCCCAACATTTGTTCCAAGGCTTTAACATCCAATGATTAATTTAATCTTCTACAATCGTGTACGACTTTTTTATTTAGAAATTTACAAAAATAGTACTAATTTTATCTCAATAAATATCAAATAAAATATGTAACATGTTTAAGATTTACAATCATACCAATATACAACAGAAAATACCCGAAAACATCCTTAATAAACCCAACTGATATACTGAATATATTTTATATTGCACCCAATACGTCCGTAAGCCCATCAATCTTCTTCAATTTTGCACGACTTTTTGATTTAGAAATTTACAAAAAAAGTACCAATTCTATCTCAATAAATATCAAATAAAATATGCACATTCTTAAGATTTACAATCATACCAATATACAAAAAAAAATACACAAAAACATCCTTAATAACCCCAACTGATGTACTGAATATATTTTATATTAAATCCAATACGTCCGTAAACCCACCTTTAAACTTTCAACTTTTCACGTATTGTGTATTGTTACGAGCCGGTCCGGACCTATCGTCCAGAACAGACGCCAGGTTCTTAGAACTTTCGAAGATCCCAGTTGCTTTTCGATGGATCGGAAGATTCGAGAGTGTTCTGTTCTAGATGTAATTTCAGAGACGCTTCAAGAAGGAATTAATTTGATATATAAGGGACCGCTTTGGACGGAGAGGAGGAATTGTAATTGTAATATTTTAAAGACGTTACCCAGTAGTTGTGACTGTCTCAAAGCTGTGTAGGTTATTTTGAGAAATTGTTATTTAATTGTATTCATTAATAAATTGTTAAGTTTGTATGCTGTTTATCACTTATCCCGAATCCACGAAGGAATTATTCTGTTATAAACACAGTGAAAAATTAAAAAGGTGGTAAAAACTTTTACAAGCATAGTAGAAGCAAGTCTTTTAAACATATATGTTTTAATGTTTGTTTTTCATTTTTAAAGACTTTTTAAATAAAATCACACGAATTTTCAAATTGTTTTTTTCTTTTAAAACAACTGGACGTGATAAGTAAATATATTCCACATTTACCTTCGCACCAGCGAAATTTTTTCACGAACCACCACTTTTGCGACCGCTGTTTTAAAGTATGTATATTTGTTAACGCTTGTTAAAAGTATAAAAAATAATAAAAACCCTTTAATATATTGTTTAATGTTCCACGAAAAAGGTGTGGCTATCCACAGATGAACAATACAGCTAACTTATTACAACTTATTGTTGAAAGTATACATACAGTGTCTAATATGTGAATGGTAGAAGAAACAAAATAATAGACAATACAAAAACATAAACAGTATTACTAAATTGTTGCAAAATAATAAATGAAATCAACAGACTATTTTTAAATATTTATTGAGTAAAACTCATCCTTAAAATAGCTAATAAAACTAAATTTACCAAAACCGAATAGCTATGAAATGAATACATATTTAATGACTTGATTATTATTTGAAAGTAATATATGTAACAAAATTCATTGTAACGCATAAAAAATTCAACATACAGCTAAAATTTAATTAAAAACTTACCCGCCGCTTCTTTTAAAATCATCACACATTTCGAATGAGAATTTTTCTCTGCCAAATCTATAGCGGTCATTCCATTTGAATCCCTAAGTGAAAAATCTGCATTTTGATGTAATAAGGCTAAAATGTTTTTCCCATGGCCATGCTCAGCAGCTAGATGTAAAGGAGTCTAGAAATCATTTAAAATAAATACTTATTAATAAAACAAACACATACTTTGTAAATAAGTACATACTTTATTGTCTCCTCTCGGACCACATTGAATGTTGGGATCAGCTCCTGAATTTAAAAGAAAGTGTAAACACTTTGAGTTTTCTGTAATAGCTGCTGCATGTAAAGGGGTTCGTCCCCAACTGTCTTGAGAGTTTATAAAATTTTGCTGACCTCCTGCTAACAAATCTTCTAACAAGTCTGTATTATCCCATAAAGCAGCCTACAAACAATTTTCAGTTAATTAGCAATGCTCCAATTAATTAAATTCTATTAACGCTTCCTTGAGCATAAAAATTAATTGTTAATTGCGAAATACCTGATGTAAAAGTCTGCCAGGAAAATCTTCGTCTTCAGGTGTGGAGTCCAACATTTTCTGCTGTTAAATCAATTGGAACTAATTATAATGTATTAATTAAACGTACGCAGAACGGTTGATTTTATAAAAAAAAATTATTTCATTCATGTTTTTTAATTAATTAATTTAGAGATCGGTAAACAAATCACTGACCATAAAACATTTCTCAAACGTCAAAATTATGAGTAACATTTATTATTATTATCTAGAAACGTCATCTTCGTCTTCGTTTTTAAAATCAGTAAACAGCTGATCAGTATAGTAGTGCCTTAGTATAGTAAGCTATTTCATTGGCTTAAAAATCTAGAAGTTTAAGGCAAACCATTTGTAAACCGAAGACGGTTCTTATGAAAATTTGTCAAATTTCTTGGTGTTTTATTTTCAAATCTCAATTAAAATTTTTCATTTCATAGAGATATAAATAAATAAGAAATAATTACAATTACTTGAATCACGTTTTGTATCTAAACTTTGAATAAATAGGCAACTTATATTACATGTACCTTCTTACATTTAAATTAACTCTAGATTTCTGGAGAAAGATTAATAAATATTTTATATTTTCGTGTATTTACATTACAACAGATGGCGATTTGGGCTTGTGATACCCAAAGCATCCATTTCTCTGCTCCAGATAAAAAAATCAATTGTCAAAATTTTCATAAAAATTATAGAAGCAAAAATAAAAAAAAAGAGTGTGTTTACTTATGTACACGCTTTAGAAGTTATATACTTCTTGGGCGTATGGAAAATAATCACAATTTATAAAAACAACTTTTTATAGTAGAAATTTTTTTTTGGTGATTTATAAGTCATATTACTATTATTAAATTATTTTAAATTATTACTAAGTGCAACCTGTCTCTTGGCAAATAGTGCTTTACCGAGATAGATTACGGCATAGTCCACAGTAGTCTAAAAAACTTTCTAAATTAGTTTATTTTAGTAACAGTTAAAATAATAATTACTGTTTTCACATGTAGAACAAAAAAAAATAGAAAAAAACTTGTCTCTCGCGTAATCGATCCCATTATGATAACATAACAGAAGGGATGTGTGTTGATATTTTGTATTTGAATTTAAATATACCGCCAATTTGTCATTAATTGTAGTATATGTGGCGCACTCTGCACTTTAGTTTTATGTTGGTAACAGTTGTAATATTGTGAAAGAGTAGTCAGTAGTTAATGGTTGTTATTAGTACAAGTTTCAGAAGTGTTTATAAAAGTTTCGTTGTAATCTTTAAAATATACATTGTTGAAATACAAAACGTTAATTTATTTTCACCGCTCTGAATTCGATTCTTCAAGAATGTGGACTATTTTTGGGAAAGTGTTTAAAACCATGCATAAGTACCAAATATAGCCTAAACTACTTGTTATTATTTTTTTACTACAACTAATAGCTTTAAAATAAGTTATTTCAAATTTCGTGCCAAAACGAGGATATCTGTGAAACGCCCGCTGTGACGTCACTTGCTCCTAAACATTGTCGAAGTTGTATGTAATAGAAAGTTATTTCGTAGTTTTGTGTTAATAAGATGGATTCTACATTTTATAAACATAAAGTTTAAAGTAAAAACAGTAATAATATTATCCAAATATCAACAAACACCATATTACTTGACAGCGAAAATTCTTGTTTGGAAACAAGTGACGTCACACATTTTGTTTGGTGTTCATTGTCACGTGACTTGAGAGTGAAATATTTAATTACATTTTATTAAATAAAAAATTAATTCCCTGTTTATTGAAGAAAATATTGTGTTTTTTATTATTTTTATTATAGAAACTAACTTTTCGTGGTAAAATTTTATACTTATTTGAGTACAGTCCACATCCCTATTGGACGCTTATTCAAATAAACTACGAACAACTTATTTAAAAAGTTTCAAAATGATAAATGATAATATCTATACAAAACTTATATCATATTTAATAACAATTCAGTATAAATTTCGAAATCTATGTATATGCCTAAACACACTTGAAACACGCATTGTCATCCGTTCTTAGCTATCCTGAAAATTTCAGAGCTCTAGCTGAACAATTCTCATAATTATTTGACCATTTGTGGCCAATTGATGACCAATTACTAAAGCTGTTTTCCAGGCAATATTACGGTGTTTCCGTGATATCATAATATTTTCTACTCTATTATCTCAGTGTGAGGTACTACAACAATTTCTACTTTTGCTTTTTACCTACATATAATTTTCCATATCGCTTTTTATAAATTTATGATATTCTTAAATTATTTAGATTTTTTTAAATATGTGTACCTACTATGAATTGAAGTTTATATAAATAATTATTATCAGTTACTACAATATAAAATATATACATCGAAATTATCAACAAAAAAATAAAGTTGTTTTTGAATTAACTCGTTTAAAAATATTTTTTGGGTAATTATTTTTGTAGTATTTTTTTCATAATGGTACAAAACAAGCACGATATCGTTTAAGATTTAACATTATTGATATATTTCACAACAATAACAGATTAAAAGTCAAAATATCATTTCTTTATGCTACTAATGATCGAGTGAAAACTTACATCGTGACGTCGCATGAGCTCGAATTTAATCGGGAATTATGAGTGTACTGGATTTAAAAATTTATATTTAATTTCATATAAATTTTAAAATAAAGCAAAAAAATAAACAGTTCTGTCATAAAACTTATATGCAATCTTTCAATTTAAGTATCTAAAAATTTTAATTAAATCTGAGGAATGATTTTATTTGCAAAAAAAGTAATAATTCTCTTTAAATATATTTCTGGCAAGATGCTTCAAAAATTTTTTAATGTAGAAACTTTTATCGAGTATAATTCCAAATTATTAGTTAAAAATTAAGCCACATTTCTCAAAACCTATATTAGAATAATATTTCATATAAGTACCGAGTATTCATATGGATAATAGTATATAACGTATCAAGAGTGGTAAGTAGGGCATTACGTACGAGTGGAAAAGTTATACGCACGAAGCCGCGTAGTGGCGAGTGCGTAATGGACTAGAAAAGTGTGACGTCAGATATGGGAGGAGCTTAAAAATGTTTCCAAACAAAACAAATTTGCATTGAAAAAGCCATAAGAGATTTTTCTATTACCTGTAGTGGTTCCTAATCAAAAATCTTAGCATTTTCCGGACACTTTTCATACGATTGTATCCAATTTATGATAGTGAATAAACATTGAAAGTTAGTGTAAGTGTTTATATTTTATATGCATTTTAGTGGAATTGAGGTTATGTTTTGTTCAGAAGTTTATAAATTTTATTATGGTAATCTTGTGATTAATTATGTATTTTTTAACTATTACATATTATTCTGTTTGAGTAAAAATGGTGATGTGTTTTGTCCCCAATTGCAAGCATTATAACGAGCAGAAAAACTGCAAATTTTTTTACTTTTCCCAGAAATGATGTGGAAAGGAAGAAGTGGATTTCTTATCAAGTATATACGTATTTCGGTATTATAAATATAATAACAAATTTTTGAAGATGTTATAAACAAGCAGGACAATTTATTACTGTATGTTATGGCTTTTTTGTTTGTGAGTTTCCTAAGTAGGTATGTTTGTTATTTTTTTAATTTTTATTTTAGAATTACTCTTAGGTAATAGATTATGTAGGCTCTAGGTCACATAGAAAATAAAAACGAATATATTAAAATAGTATTTTTATTTACAAAAAATTTACCTTAATTTGGGAAAACAATGGTTTATATAAAAATCCTCTAAATACGTTAAATTCACTTCCCAATATGGATCTTTTTGAATTTCAACAATTATTATCTCTTTTAAGGTCCATATATACAAAAAACATTTTTCTCTTTTTAAAATATATAGATTTCCCTGAACGTGATGATAATAATTATGATTCTGATTCATTACCAGTTCATTTTTTTCGTTGTAGTAACAAATGAATTATTTTTGAATTTTTCTGAAAGCAAATCATTGCGAAATGCGTAGGGACATTTTACTTCCACAATAGCATTGTCACTTACTAATCCATCTGGACTTGCCCCTAATATACCAGAATTCTATAGCCAAATTCCTGTTGGCATTACATCAATTCCTAGGGATGATTTTAATGCATCCAGACCATCTTTTTCGTGAGTTTTCCCCCACTGGATTGCTCTAGGTTTCTTTATTGTTATCTACAATCATTAGAATATTAAATTATTATGCTAATAAACTTTAATTAAATGTTTTAAAAGAACTAAATAGACCAAAGTAGCACCTCAAAATAAAAGGTGTACAAGCGGAACTTAAATAAAGAATTTAAGACAATAATTATAAGCTAGTTATCCTTACCTCACATATATAAGTTTCGTCTTTCATACTAGCATGTACAACCCCTTTAAGAGTCATAAAATTAGTATAGAAATGCATACTTTTAATATGGCCCTAATCCACTGCATTTTACCTCTTACTACCATTTTTTATTATTATCAAAGAAATGCATAATAGCAGACAGCTTAATAACATGATTCGATGTCATTTTTACTGAAAAAAGGAATTAAAAACTTATTTTTCACTCAAAACTTAAAACAATACAAATAAAAACATAACCTCAAAATAATTCTAAGGCATGTCTAGAAAAAGTCGAGCTCTCTTACCTTAAAATTTATGGTTTATATAAATATTAAACACCCAAAGAACCGATTTCTCCAATTAATATATCTTATTTGATACAGGAAATATTAAAACTATTGATGTAAAAAAACCTTAATGGCAATTTACATACATTAAAAGTTTGTTTGGAAACATAAAATGACAGATCCCGCCCTCTGACGTCACAGCTTTTTTAGTCCATTACATTACTATGCTTTATCTACGACTCAATACTTTAATTTTAATTCTAAATATTTCACATCTCTAAAAAATATACGACGTACGTATTGTACTGTTTTTTGCATCTAAAACTTGATACGTTGTCAGAACTTTACTTCGTATTTAATAAACCTCTGAATAATAAAGAAAATCATTAAAAACTTTATTTTTAACACACTTTAAATTTTGCTCAATTTAAACTTAAATTTAAAATTTGACGTTTAAAATAAAATTTATCAAAGTAGTGACATTAAGTAACATAGGTACTAATAGATTCAATAATAATTTAAAATATAATATATGTTGCCTAAATCTGTTTTATTTAAAAAAAAACTAATATATATTTTTAATTTATAATATTGTGAGGGTTAGATAAAAAACCATTTTTTAATGTAACAATTATTTAAAACAGCAAAATATTTTATTTCATCCTGTCCAGTAAATACACTTCCCTATAATCAATTTGGCGCCGGTAAGTAAAACATTACGGTATCAGGTACTGTAATGTGTTGCCTAGCAACGCTGCTCTGATTGCTTACGGGAAGACAATTACTTTTATACAACGCCTGCTCTGGAAGTTCACTTTTCAAACGCAGTATGTCATCTCCGAAGTACACAATAGTCGCATACTTGACTATATTATGTATTTCATAAACGCACATGTTTGGTTATGACCACATAACTACACGGATTCCGCCTAAACTATCTTTCGTTTTTATTTGACTAGAGAGACTACTGAAACGCCATCTGATGCCGCGATAATATAGTTATTTTTAACGTTCATGTGAATCATACATTAAAAACAACGATCAGTCCTAACCCTTTTTAATTTATGTCACAACTGTCACAACGCAACTGTATTAAACGCAAAAAGAAAGTGTAGGTAATTAAAAAAAGTGTACTATTTAAAATAATGGTCGATTTAACATGATGTTTAACTCCACCTGAACTAGTTGAATCAGCTAAAAATGCAACATCAAATTTATTGCCAGATGTGTCAAAAGAAAAATATATAAATGCTTACAATAAATTTATGGATTGGAAAGAAGCAAAAAACACAAATTTATTCTCCGAAAACGTTATTATTTTATTTTATGTAATAAAATTAAAAATAAAAAAATATTGTTTAAAATTATTTGTTATATTCCTTTCAAATTCTACTTCCAGAGCAGTAGTTGTATAAAGTATTGATCCTAACACTTGCGGAAATTAACTTTCCCGCACTTAAACCGCTTGCAGTTCGCGTGCGGGAAAGTATAACTTTCCGCACTTGTTAGGATAATAACTATTAATTTTTGACATTTAAAAATACTATAATGACTATAAAATAAAAATAAAATAATTAATTACTTACTTTTACATCCATATTTAAAAAGAAGTCAATGTTATTCAATTTTATATTAACAATTAAATCTTAATAATAAAAAAATTATTTGACAGTAACAGATGGCTTTCAAGGTAAATTGACCTAACTAATCAAGTTACAAACTATTTTTAGTTAAGTTACGAACTACTGTTAAAATTTTTATGAATTTATTAATTTATAAAAACAGGATGAAATAAAATATAATACGATACATGGTCGTTAGGTGTTATTACAGTACTCGTTTTTATTTCCGGACTTGGCTCCTACGTCGCCTCGTCCGTAAACTAACTCGTACTGTAATAAGTCACCTACCGACCTTGTAACGTATAATACTATTGTTTTACATGCATAAATACGCGTTCCAACATGACGTTTTATTACGCACAACTGTGGGTTATAGGTTACTTACCCTGCATGGTGACCATGGAGACTAGACAAGGAGCACGAACTCCATGTGTGCAAATAGGGCTACCAAAATAAGAGGGCGCTGGTGTTCCATTTGTACCAAAATGGCGACCAATGAGGACGTAGTTTAAAATAAAATAAATAATTTTTAATTATTTCATTATTAATTTATTTACACAATGAAAAAAATAGTTTGATCTTTCAGATATAAATAATAAAAACCAATAATTCACGATTATTTAATTGTCTATACTATATTCATACCGGTACAAAAGGAAAACTAGCGACGCTAGTGGTGAAAAAAGTAAACCTAATATGTACGATACCCATGATACAAAGAATTACAAGATATGATATTGCGCAGGTTAGCCGCCATGTTGCTACGTCACGCGGTTAGTAAACAACAACTTGAACGTGTTTGTGAGAGGTTTTATCAAGTTTTGTTGTTTGTTTTTTCGGTTTCCGACTGAAAATACAATTTGCAAAGCTTGGATAAATGCTTGCGGTCGCAAAGACGATTTCATCGTGAAAAATTCTAGAGTTTGTTCTAAACATTTCAATGAGAATGATTACAAACGTAATTTAAAATATGAACTTTTGAAATTTAGTGTTCCAAACAATTGTCGACTGCTTAAACCAGAAGCAATTCCTAGTGAAAATGTCCCGAAACGATCTTCCTTTCATACTGATGCTGGATCTAGTATTTTTAAAAGACAAGAGCGGGTAGCTCAAAGAAATCGGACTAATTTAGTAAATATTATTTTAAAGGAAATAAATACTGAAACAATGTAAGTAATTATGATAAATGCATGAACAGTTTACTAAAATAGGTTTTTAATTATAATGACATATGTTTCGCTAGAATATGGAGCTAGAATTAGCAACGTCAGATTGACCGCGAACCGTTTTAAGTATGAACCCCGTTTGCAAGATTACCAATTAATGTTTATTCATAATGCATGTGATAATTTCTTAAAACCTAGTATATTAGTTTATTACATACCTAAGTATACCTATCAAAAATTTAGAAACCTTAAAATATTATTTAGCACATGAGCAAATTAAATATATATTTTTTTAAATAGTGATGACGCTTGTGGTGTTCTTGCTTAGACGGTTGGAAAATTTGGCTGGTTTTATTTATCATAAAATCAAACAGCCAAAAAAGTCAATTACAAACACCAACATGTCGTCTTATTCTTGGGTTGACCATTTAAGTGAAGGTGGCTTAAGTAAACCTTCACCAGATTTCATGTTAAAAATGGAGCAACTGGAAACAATTTTTAATAATGTTAATAACAAGGGTATTTTAATATGTACAAATTATTGTAAAAATTTACTAGACAAAAGTTGTAATGTAGATTGTACTGACGATACAAAAAAAATATTTTTTAGGTCTCGTATGTTTTTTAGGTTGAGACAATTAAATAAAGAATTAAATAATAATTTCATTAGCAGGAAAAGGAAGTTACAAAAAATTGTAAAATAAAATTTATTTAATAATAATAATTTTAGTATTTATTTCTGTCTTTTCCTCTTGATCTTCCAATTTTTTTCAAACCTAATACTCTTAACCGGTAAATGAAACATTCACTTTAAAACAAGGATTTTCTGAGTTTTTTCTTATATACCTAGTACATAATTTTATAAATAAAACCAATTCAGTAGGTCGGTTATGTAAAAAATAAAAACTGATTCATAGGAAAATAAAGATTTGCTATTCTTTTGAGAATAAAAGTCAAGAAAAAGCTCCTAGTTATTATACAATCAATAATTTTTAAATAAAATAAATATATTCATGCTTATTTGTTCCTATAATACGAACTTTTACTAACCGCGTGACGTCATGCGCAGGAATGAACGAAATTGGCGCTTCATAATATCATATCTTGTAATTTATTGTATCATGTACGATACCGTGGACAGATTTTGGCAATTCCCCCGGTCGAGTGCGTACTCCAGAGATAATATATAATAATTATATATATTATATTGTCTCTGGCGTACTCCTTGTCTAGTCTCCATGATGGTGACAATGAGTATAAATGACATTTTTACTGTCAAAGGAGTAGATAATAGTTATTTATGTATCAAGGGCGTAAAACAGGCGTTTATGGACCGCAATGTGTAAATAAGAGCCCGAGCCGCAGGCGAGGGCTATTAACACGTAAGGTCCATAAACGCTGTTTACGCCCGAAATACATACAAACTTTTATGCACGACCGATTTAATAATCATTTATAAAAAAAATTGCACTGTCAATTGAAAAAAGTCAACTGTCAAATGGCAACTGTCAATTGACAAAAGTCTACTGTCAAATGTCACATATCAACTGTCAAATGTCAACTTACAAATGTCAAATGTCAACTGTCAAATGGCAACTATCAAATGTCAACTGTCAAATATCAAACGTCAACTGTCAAGTTTCAACTGTCAAATGCCAAATTTGAAATGTCAAATCTCTAGTGTCACATGTAAAATATTATCTGTCAGCTGTCAAATGTCAACTGTCAATGTCAACGATTGTTTTAATAATAAAACTTATAAAGGATATTTTTTATTTTTATTTTTTGTGAACAATTTAATATAAATGCCATTTCAACTTGCATGAATTTTATACCTCGAACCTCGATATTATTAACAACTTACTCTGTATAACCATTCACCTAATAATTTGTATTCATTCGTTATTTAAAATAAATAATTTGATTGAAAGTAATATGCACAGAGGCTAGAGATAATATTTTAAAACAATAATCTATATACCTATGTTGTCGTTACCCTAACAACAAAGTCAAAATAGGTGGTGGCCATTTTTATTTAGACTCATTGTCAGTTTGGATGATTGCAAGTATTTCAATATTTAAGACACAAAAATTACTTTACCGCCCGCCATTTAAACTTTATCGCCCGGCGGGCGGTAAAGTAGTCCACGGGCGCTAAAGTGGCACTTTACGCCCGCTAAATGTATGTAATAATCTGTACTTTACCGCCCGGTCGTGCATAAAAGTAATTATTTTGTCTGTTAGATTGACATATGTAGTACCGCGAGTTTTCGGTAATTCGATTTGAATATCCGGATTCAATTCCTGTCCGATGCTATTCTTTTAATTAAACGAAGAAACTTTTTGATATGTCTATTAATTAATTAGCAAACTGTTATTTCTGGTGGTGTTATAACAAATTTTAGTTTGGTAGAAATTTTATTGACAGAATGTTTATTCAAGCTAAGCTTTTTATGTGGATTCAGCGACTGGGCGAGAGCAGTGAATTAAGAAGTGTCCGCGTCCATACGCGAAATGATCTTGTTATCTATCACCTCTTTTGCTCTCATGGGATACGCGACATACTGTATATAAAATCTATTTTTATCATTTTATTTATTTAATAAGTTGTTATATAAAAGATATAGTTGAAAAAATATATTTTCGTCACTCCGTGCGGAAAGCACTGCTTTCGATCATGCAGGACCGTGCGGAAAGCAATGCTTCATTCAACGTTACGAAATATAAAACTTATCATCACTCGGTGCGGAAAGCACTGCTTTCGACCATGCAGGACCGTGCAGAAAGCAATGAATGACCGAAACAGAGTTCATGTTTCCCAATAAAAAATAAATAAGATAGAAAGTGAATTAAGAGAAATTGAGGATGAATTTTCTAATAGTTTTGCATCTGATAACGCGGTAGTAAATGCACCATGATATAATTAATCAAACATTTCAGACCTAATACTACTTTTATTATATTTTAGACAAATTCAAGAGCTTTCCTCACGGACTGATGAAAAATAGAATACGCAACTCGTGCGGTGAGCAGGTAATCCCATCAGTCGTGCTTTCTATCGCGTTCGCCTTCGGCTCACGCGACAAACGCACTTGTGGTGAGATCACCTGCTTTCCGCACTCGTTACGTAATGTACTATTTCCCCCGTTATTCCTCTGTTAAAGATAGCATAGAAAGCTTGGCTTTTATCCTAATTTTCCGAGTTCCACACGCCTTTTTTATATTTATGTAAGCTACCCTATAGATAATATAAAACCCATTTTAAAACAACGGTCATATATATGCATTGTCTGAGAATATATTCACAGTCTGTAGGAAAGACATCGATCTCATGCTTAAAAAATAATAGTATTTTATTGTAAAAAGATTTTTTTGAGTAAAAGACAAAAATTATTGCAGTAAAACTTTTGTATTATATTATAAATAAATGTTTTACGAATTTTAAACGTTTATTAATATATAATGGTGTTTAAAAACAATGAAGAGAAAATTAAAAGTAATCAGTGCATCAGGGGAACCAAAAGCTATCAAATGGTCATTGTTTTAAAAAAATTTGTTTAGCAAACCTTTTCCACTACTCAGTAAAACTTATACTTTAGAAAATTATTATCCGTGAAGATGGTAATTTAATGAAATATATAAATTATATTGTATTTATTAATTTTTATGTACCTGTGACAACTTTTACTTAATATGGAATCTTTACTAAATAAAATAAAGTTTTTTGTTTTAAAGTTTATTCACAAAATATAAAAAAATATTCCGTGATTACCAACTATCAACAATGTTCTTTCTGAAGATTCGTAAAAATTTTTCGCTTATGAATATCTTAAAATAAATTAAATTAAGCAATTTTGTATTTATATACTCCGGAACAAGATATAATGACTTTTATAACTACAAAGACTAACAGCACCTTAACTTTCTTTGTCGCTTTGGACTGTATTCGTTGGTACTTTTTCAATTCTTTTAGGCAGTACAGTTTCAATGGCATCTTTAAAGCTTTTACCTTGGCTCACATATAATAAAATTTCAAAAACATGATTTATTGTTAAAACTTTTCTTTGACGCATCCAGAAATATTCTTCAATCGGTAACCTTGCATGGGAAATTCCTTGCTCTACAGCTTTATTATAACAAATTCCTTTTTGTGAATTATGATCAACTAACCCACCAATAATATATACTTTATCTTTTTCCAAATTTGTCAAAACATTTTCGCTTTCACTACTTAAATACACTAGTTTTTCTTTAGGAAATACATTAATATAATCTTCCTTATGAAAATTCAAATCCCAATGTTCAAAACCATCATGTCTACAAAATTCTTTTTCATTTTTATCATTAAAACTATTTAAATGCAACTGCATAGGTGCAGTAGCTCTTCTATTAACTGTATATATTCTTAGTACCTGTTTTATGGTTTTTGCCATATCTTTATCACTCATAAGTTCATTAAAACTTAAATCTATACAAACATTAATTTGACAAGGACTTTCTTTCATTTTAACTCGTTTAAGTTGTTTCCTAGAAGGTCCTAAGTCAATGTTATTCAATTTGGCATGAATTCTTTTCTCCTTCGTCTTCTGTCGTTCTTTCGATCTTTTTTCTTTTTTAACTTCGTTCCATTTTAATGAACGTATATATTTTTTCATTTGCCTTTTGCTTAGTTTGTTAATTTCTACTCCGTTAAAGTATTTTGGTTCTTGTGTCTCATCCACGTCATCGACTTTGTTTAAAATAATTTTTTTACAAGGCAGTTCACAATTTAGCGAATCTTCATTTTCCAAATTTCGTTTCATAGTTTGTTCACTGTCCATTTTTGGAAATAAAATATAAGTATACTAAAAATAACATTCCCAACTTCTTGCACGTGTACAAAAACCTTTCAATTTCAAAATTTTTGATGTTTGTCAAAAAAGTCAATACGCCAACAAAATAGCAAGCCTTGTTATATGTTTGCAGACAGCCAAAAATTTGACTTTATTTTGATTTAGTAAAATATTATTTATAACAATAATTCAGTTATAATAACAAACATTCCAAGTAAAAGAAAAGAATCTACATGTTCAATATTTAGAATTATACAATTACATTTTGGCTGTTTTTCAAAGTTTTATTAAGAAAACAGCTGTCATATGTCGTAGAAAATTCAACAATCTTAAATTTCATAACCTTAAAGCGCTAGTTGCACTTTTTCTTATAAAATTTCTAGATAATGGCACTGATAAGAAACTTTTTAAGGGGTGGATATTCATTACCAGAGACTTTTTTTTTCAATTCTAGGTAAAATATACTTTTATGCATTATTTTTTTTACAGTTCATTGCGCAATATCTTGTTCTAGGGGCATAGTTGTATCTTCTCAAAGAAATTTAGTGGCTAGTGGAGAACCAAAATCAGAAGAGGCATCTACACAAATTCCTAACGAAACAGAAAGGGCTACCACTAATCCAGAAATGGAAAAATTGAATAAACAAGTTTCAGATCTGTCTAGTCAAAAGGAAGAATTATTGGTAAGTTTTAGAAAATGATCATTAAAAAAATAAAATAACTCATTTACAGGATAAGTATAAAAGGGCATTAGCAGATGGTGAAAATCTTAGAAATAGGTTAACAAAGCAAATATCAGATGCAAAAATTTATGGTATTCAAAGCTTTTGCAAAGATTTATTAGATGTAGCTGATGTACTGAGCAAAGCAACAGAAACTGTACCTAAAGATGCACTTACTGATTCAAATCCCCATTTGAAAACTTTATATGAAGGACTGACAATGACGGAGCAACAGCTTATGAGTGTTTTTAAAAGACATGGATTAGAAAAAGTTAACCCAATTAATGAAAAGTTTAACCCAAATTTTCATGAGGCACTGTTTCAACAAGTAAGTACTACTGTCTACGTCCAGAATAGTTAATAATAAGTACTGTTTGTCTTGTTTCCACTCCACTTCGATATATCTGACTGCTTTTGCAATTAATTCATCTCGAACTTCTAGCAGTGCTCTACATTACTCTTAGAGCTTAAAAAACAAAAACCTGAATTTAAAGTAATCGCAGAAATTCTCACAGGCCACTGCTCACTGAGGTATTATCTCTGTAAAATGGTCAAATTAGACAGTGGGACATTCAGATTCTGTATACAGTTGAAACAGCTTAACATATTATCTGTAGCTACACAGTAATTGTTCGCTAACGACATTAAAACTTGGGACAGGTCTTAGTGCATGATCAGTTACAAACGTCTAGATTAGGCTTATTGTACTTCTTCCATTGTATTATGGTGGTACCCTGTCCTAATTTGTACAGTGCCTCGCAATAGGATTGTTTCAGGTTCCCTGACGCATAATTTTTAGCTAAAGGCTTGCAGGTATCCCTTTACCAGTGCATGTCCCGTAGGGATTTCTGTAATGACATTTTTATGATTCCAGCTTGTTTATTGTTATTGTTCATATTTATGTATTAAGAGCGAAAAGTGATACATGACACTTTTTGGACGTAATACATATAATTTTTTTTCTACAATCACGTAATATAATGAAACAATTTTCGATTATGAAATTTATTACAGAAAAACAAATAACACACTTAACGAAGACAATTTACTTATTGGTAATATTGAAGTTAAAAGTGCAATCCTTACAATTTTTAATAATAATATCTGATCCCGAAGGCGTGTTGTGACTATATTCTGATATAGTAAATTTCGCTTGGAATCTTAGCAATAGAATTCATACCTACTACTCGATTGAATTTCCGTGATTCGATTTTAAAAATAATCGTAATGGTGTATTTTTATTGGTAGGTCTTGTAGCTGTAAAAAGAGATTCTTTAACTTGAATGTCATTTAAGCTCATTTTTACTGCGTCTAAGAAACCCGTAATTCCCACTTTTATATTACATATTTCTAATATCTGAATTTATCTTTCTTAGCAAATGTGTTTCATTAGGTGCTTCACATAAAAAATTTTGTTATTTCGCTTTCTGAAAAGTAATTAATTAATTAAATTTACTTATATTACTATCGTTCTTCGTAGACAATGTGGCTTTCAGCGTTGAGTATATCGACCAGAGTGATGAAGATTTTAATGTTTTTGCCTTTTCAGAAAAATAGGCAATTAATACATTTTCAGAATATTTGCCTTTGCACCTAGTCTTTGCATTGCACCACGTTATAAAGTAATTATATTGCTTTTCGTTTGTAGCTTTTGTTTTCTCTAGTAACAGATTTGAAGTTACTTCTTTTATCAGATTTCTGGTTTCGGGAGATGTCCATCACTATCACTACTTTCACTCTTGATACTAAATTTGCAAGACCGCAACACAAGTCTATACATATAATAAAACTGTAGAAATGTATATGTTTGTGCGCGCATCACATGAAAACTACTGATCCTATTCGAATGCGGTTTTCAAAGACGTATTTATCTTCTTTCAACTTAACATCTGGTGTATAAAACTTTCTCCCCCCACCCCTTTAACGGGGTGAGGAAAGAAATTTTTATACAAAAATCAACACGCCACGCGAACGACGTCGCGGGTACATCGAAGTAGAACCCAAAAATGTGGTTAGATTTTTTTTGTCTGTCTGTATGTTTGTGCGCGCATCACATGAAAACTACTGATCCGATTCGAATGCGGTTTTCACAGATGTATTTGTCTTCTTTCAACTTAACATCTGGTGTATAAAAATTTCTCTCCTATTTCTTAAATGGGGTGTGCGAGTACAACTAGTTTCAAAATATTCTGTTAATTTTAAAATGACTGTGCCGTTATTTACGGGTTGCTAATGACGACGCGCGTTTTTTATATTTTGAAGCTCTAGAACATTAAAGTGACACTCCTTGTTAAATATCCACTTTTGGTGGACAATTGCAAGCGAAAAATCCTACTTTATTTAGTGTTTTTATAAAGATACTAGCTGTACCCGCGACGTCGTTCGCGTGTAGTGTTGATTGTTATATAAAAATTTCTTCCCCGACTTAGTTAAAGGGGGGGGGGGGGTAAATTTTTATACACCAGATGTTAATAAGTTGAAAGAAGACAAATACATTTTTGAAAACCGCATTCCAATCGGATCAGTAGTTTTCATGTGATGCGCGCACAAACATAACGACAGACAAAAAATCTAACCACATTTTTGGGTTCTATATCGATGTAGTAACACCCCCCGCTAATTATTTTTTAAAGATCTTTAATGTACAGAATTTTCATTTTTACAGTTTTATTATATGTGTAGATTATTTTTCACGCCCCTGCAACCCCCCTTGTGGGTGGGATTTTGTAAAATCCGTTCACAATTGACCTTTAAATTATAAAAATAACTATTTTGCAAATTTTCAAACCTGTAGGATTTATAGATTTTAAATTTTAAATTTTTTAATTTTTCACGCCCCCGCAACACCCCTTGTGGGTGGAATTTTGTAAAATCCGTTCACAATTGACCTCAAAATTATAAAAATAACTATTTTGCAAAGTTTCAAACCTGTAGGACTTATAGATTTTATTTTTTAAATTTTTCTTTATTTTTCACGCGCCCGCAACTCCCCTTGTGGGTGGAATTTCGTAAAATCCGTTTTTACCTGACCTCTATCTCCCGTAAGGAATATTCCTACCAAGTTTCAAGACGATTAGCCTTATAGTTCCAGAGATATCGTGATGAGTGACTATATACATAGAAACTCTTTTATATATATAGATATAAATACATCATCGGCGTGAGAAAACCAAGATTTGACACAAATTATTTAAAATAAATTTTACAGCTAGTTATGTAGTATTTAATAAATCTTAAGTAAATCAAGCCAAGTGGTTTTAGTGTTTTCGTTACAAGAGGATAAATTATCATTTTAGGAAAAATGTTGTTAAAGTTTAACTCCATCCTTATCCTTTTTTTGTAATTGTTGTTTATACATAATCGTTTTAAATATTAGACTGTAAACAACTAAATTAAATATACTATACAAATACAGTCGAAACATACATATAAAAACAAAACAAACACGCAAAGACAGTAAATTCAAAAGATATATATTTTCACAGTTCTTATTGTTCCAATGAACGAAGCACCGCGTCTCATGAATCCAACCAATGAGTTTCGTTCGTCCAATATATATAGCTTTTTGAGTCTTAGATTTTTGACAACAAATATTTACTTTGTTGTCATTATATTGTTCAGGTCTATGAGATATACATTTTGTGTTTTATTTTGTATACAATTTTTAATAAATGTTATTTTTCATTGGCTCATGTTTATTTTAGGATGTGCAGGGTAAGGAGTCTGGTACAGTTGTTGCAGTTTCAAAAATTGGATATAAACTCCATGATAGAGTAATCAGGCCAGCACTGGTTGGAGTTGCGAAATGATGGTATCGATAAATTTATTTCTAGAACATTTTTCATATACATAAGTTGGTATTATTGGTCAAATTGTGATTTTGATTATTTCACAAAACAGTACAGAGTAATATTTACAACAGTGAATCATTTTTATAAAAAAATTGTCAGTAAAATAAAATTGTTACGTTCTATACATTTTTTTAATAGTAATGGTAATTGAAACAAGTAGTGTGAATATGCGTGTCTACTTTCCTCAGTAGTTTTTTTCCGACATTCCAGTCAATAGGTTTTGGCTTATTAACCATATTATACTTCTGCGCAGAATTAAGATTGCAGGCAGTTTTTTAACGTGACCGTAAACCATAACCTTCATACTACTGTATTTTCTGTAAAAATGCACATAGACTATGATAAAATCTGTATGAAAATCTGACAAACCTGCATATTTATTCTCTTCATATCTTAGACTCATAGAATCTAGCCTCTCTTATAGTTTTCACGAGATTTATTATAAATATAGATATCCTATTTTTTCGTTGTCGTTTAGTTTAATATGTAATTATGTAAGATCGAGTAACTAGGAATTAGGCTAACGTGACCATTTATATTTTTCGTCAAAGCGGGACACCTGAGGAATTTTAAGCAAAAATAAAAGAATTGCTTTTTTAACTGCTTTTTAATTACTAGTAAGAAAGAGGTGACTAAATCTAATTAATGTAACGTTTCTAGGCAATTATTTCATTTGATGATGTTTATCTTGATGCTTTTATAACTGCAACACTCAACTGCTTTTTTTTCTTGACCATATTTTATGAATTAAAGAAAAAACTCGTTCCACGGGTGCGTAGACATAAAACGTACTCATATCAGTAATTGTACGAAAGATCTTCTGAAGCAACATTCTCATTGTTCCAGCTTGTTATTTTATCATTTTCCGCGTTAATTGCAAATACCCGAAAACTTGTCAAATAATTCCGTATCTTGGTTGCAGCTAAGAAATCCTTGCGTGATCAGCAAATACCAAGTAGATACTTATATCAAATTTGTCCATTCAAGTACTGAATTGAACTGACACCATTACTCCAAGTATTCTTTTCTTGTTTATTTAAAATTCAGCAGCCGTAGTTTTCATATTCTCCTGCTTAGTTGCATCTAATTTTACTAGCAGATTAAAAAATTTGGATATTTGTCGATATTGAAAAAGTAGCTTTTTAAACATTTTCAAGCTTCTTTAAAGGGCCGGTATTAACGCAAGCCACCTGGTTTTACTGTAGCCCAAAGATGAATATATTTTCACAATTATGCAATCGAAATCAATAGGAAGCCAATCGGCGGTGATTTAGATCGGGTTGTGAACGACACATTCAATAACAATGAGTTAAAGCGGGACACTTTGGCTTTTACTGGGAACAGCGGAACAGACCTAAAAGGGACTGTCCCGTCCAAACCGGGGGTCAGGTTAGTTATGCGTCAAAACGCTCAAACCATATTTTTTATAGCTTTGTTTAAAAATAAAAGTAATAAAAATATTTAAAATCGGTATATTTTGACTTGAACCTTCAAATGCTATTTTGCGAAAAATCCCTTTTTTGTAATTTTGTAAGCTGTTTGAAAAAAATTGTTTTCTATGGGTTAAAATCCATAAAAACAACTTGAGTAAGTCCATCTAAATAAAGGAGGTCCTTGTGATCTCCACTGGCGACAGCACTATAATTATTTTGTTAAAAAAGCATTGTTATTTTTTAAAATTAAAATACTGATTTTTTGAAATTAGTTAAAGGTGACCTAAAGTGAAACAAACGACAGCTATCAGAAAATTAAACCAAATCCAAAGATCGGCATGCCTTCTCGTAACAGGAGCCATGCGAAGCACACCGACCAGCGCATTGGAAGTAATACTTTGACTCCCTTGATATATTTGTTAAGGAGGTAGCATTGATGACCATGATACGCTTTCGCACGGTTGGTATCGAACCCACTGTAGGGACTGGCACCCATAAGGACAGTCTGTGGAGGAAATCTATAAAGGCGATACCACTCTTACAGGCAGACACGGATGACGTCGTACCCTAACGTAGTGAACGCTCTGAGCGTCTACACCGATGGATCAAAAGCGAAGCAAGGTGTGGGATGTGGTATTTACTCTATTTCCTTAAACCTAAAAATGAAATGAGCTATGGATAGCTTGTCACGTGTGGTTCAGTCAGAATTCATAGGCATAACCATAGCTGCAAAAGTCTGACCCTGAATAGACCACGTATCACATCAAGTTTAGTACTAGAATGACACCAATCTCTGACTGAGGCCAGCCAGAATAACGTGGTCATTCTAAGCTGGATCAAAGGACATGGGAACTCTAAAGGCAACCGCATTGCGAACAATTTGGCAAGGAGGGATGCGGGCTACAAATATGTTAGCCCTCGCCTAACATTGTCCGCTGTCGTGGACCTTATCAAACAGCACTCTCACCAAAACTTTATACACTGCTGGGATGAAACTACGAAAATGTAAGGCATTGACCAGACAAAATCTCCGAACAGCTGTGGGAATCTTAACAGGTCACTGCCAATTACGACAACATCTTTTTAGGATGAAATTAGCAGAATCGCCGCTATGCAGAGGCTGAGAACAAGAAGAGAAAACAGTAGAACATATAATGTATGGCTGCACTGTTTTTTCTGAAATTAGAAGATCCGTGTTGGGCGAGTACTGGCTTACACCTTACACCAGCCGATGCCAGGGAGATACCCCTCGGGAGCCTCATCACCTATTTTAAATCTCTAGGCCTGGTGACAGCCTGAGGTGAGGATATCCCTACACACGGGAGGATGCACAATGGGACATATGTGGCCTCAGTACTGGCAGAGCACTAGCTCTCCCCTCCTCAAATTTCCAGATCCAGAACATTGTTATTTTTGAAAACTAAAATACTGATGTTTGGAAATTAGTTAAAGGTGCTGGTGTTTAACTCACTCCAATCTTGCTGTTTTATTACTCGTGCTATTTGTCGTCATATACATAATCTCCACTACAAAATAATTCTCTAAAAATGAAATCAATTTTAACCCTTTATTAAAACTACAAGGTAAATAATTATTATTTTTTTTTTAATAGTAAATAAGATATTCTTCTTCAACATACAATATTAGAAAGTTTTTATATTTTCGCCGTGTTCTTTGTCTCTGTGTCATTCCGTGGAATTTTGTAATCGAATTTAAACCTATTTCCCGACTACCTAGAGCTCTGAAATTTTCAGGATAGCTAAGAACTGGATGACAATGCATGTTTCAATTGTGTTTAGGCATATACATAGATTTCGAAATTTATACTGAATTGTTATTAAATTAAATATGTATACGTATTATCATTTTGAAAGACTTCATATAAGCTTGCGGTGGCCTATTTGGATAAGCGGTTGAAGCGGTTGATTGTGACAATTCTGTTGGGTTATCGTAATAGGATCGATCTCGCGAGAGAGAAGTTTTTTTTTTTCTTTTTTTTTTGTTCTTACATGTGAAAACAGTAATTATTATTTTAACTGGTAATAAAATAAAGTGTTTTAGAAAGTTTTTAGATACAACTACCCTTAATTTTGTTAACAAGGAAACAATCTTCTCTATGATCAATCACAGCGTTGTATGACTTAATATTTTTGCAATATCAGGGATGCTGTGCATTGTTGAGTTGACACTTAAAATATGACCTATACATCAGTAAAAAACTTTCTATTATAAAAAGTTCTTTTTATAAATTGTGCTTATTTTAGACATACTGTTGAAACTCCTTTGATGAATTCCTTGAAAGTTTGCTCGTCTGACTCAACTACCTTAAGTGTTTCATTAGGTGTAAAAGATGTTTTCTTTTGTTATATGTGTTATGCACAATTTGCCAAATTTCATTGCAGGCAATTTTAGATATAAATAAAATCAGAATCCAATGAAACAAATAAATATATTTAAGTTAATTGAAAAATATACATTTTTTATTCTAAAGAGATAATTACTTTGAACAGTTTACAATTTCTTTAAATTTATTTTTAGCAAAAAGTCAAGTTGTCAAAAATCATTTATTTAATATGTCTTGTATTTCTACAAAACTTTTGCCTTTTGTCTCAGGTAAAAAAATATACATCAAGACAGATCCCAAAAGGCAAATGAAGCTGAAGAATGACATGCAATAATGTACACCAAAATAAGCTGAAACTAATGGAAAAGTAATAAGAGTTAGTGAAATTGTAGCATTATCTATAATGATAATTGCAGCCACACCTTTAGCCCGAAGATCGTTAGGAAATAGTTCACTCAACATAGCTAAAGGTATAGGTCCTAAACCTAAACTGTAACCAATTATATACAAAAGAACTGCGAATACTGGAAGCCAACTTATGGTATCAATGATTTCAGAGTTGATAGATTTTAAATAAAAATAGATTGCAAGTGCTAGTAATGATATTCCACTAACAAGGGCTGATGATATAAGCAAAGGTTTTCTTCCTATTTTATCAGTTAAACCAGTTGCTATTAAAAATATAACCAATTGCACTGTTCCTACTATAATAGCTACCGTATTACCTGAAAGTGTAGTCCTAGCTTCATTAAAAATAGGAGCCATAAAAGATAAAATACAGAATATTCCTGAAAGCTGTTGGACACCAACGATTAGTATTGATAAAATAAATGCTTTTCTGGGTGCACGATTAGTAAAAATTTGTATGAAATTTCTTTTTTGAAAACGACTAGTATGGGCGAAATTTTTTAATTTTTCATATTCATTATCCAAGTATTTCATATTGTTGGTACGTCTCAATTTTTCTAAAACTGTGAAAGCTTCTAGTTTTTTACCTTTCAATGCTAAATATGGAGGAGTGTCGAGTATTAAGGTTGAAAATATTAAATGAAGAAGAGCAGGAAAACCACAGACTAACATAAAATATTTAAGTGGTATTAAAGGACCAATTGCGTAGCTTAATAATTCTCCCGTAGGCATACCTAATCCTGTTAGGCCTCCTATCTTTCCCCGATTTCTTTCTTCCGCTATTTCATTGTTATATATAGGAACACAAACTACTAATCCGCTGAAGGTAAAACCAGATATAAAATTACATATGTAATAAAGATAAATATGTGTTGCGAACGCCCAAACTATTTGATTACATACAAAACTTATTCCTAAAATTCTTAGAGCTGCTTTTCTTCCAAATTTATCACAAATTTTTGCCATTAGTATAAGACTTATTGGACTAGATATTGGCAGTGTCATGGACATTGTCGATATTTGAGTCACTGTTATAGGGGTTCCAAGAGGGTTGATGTCTGTATTGTTGGATTGCAATTGTGGTAAAGCTGAAGAAAACCATACCACAACAAATCCTGTTGATGATAGCAGAAGAGTCGCTAAAAAAAAGTAAAATGAGTAAGTTGAAGTAAAGTACACATTTAAAAATATTTCATTAAAAAGAGTTTTAAAAACACTTTGGTAATACTGAGTAAAAAATCGTGAAAGAAAAAGCTACAAAAAAAAAAACCGTCCAGATTTGTTTAAAGTTAGATTAAAAATATTTCTAATTTACTTTTCACATTCTAAACTGACAATACAGATTAATAAATCTATAGTTTAACCATTAATTAATGCACATATCTATTAATTTGTAGAAAAAAGAAACATACGAGGTACTACGAAAAATTTCGAGGTGGGGAAGCATTGCTTTGTTAATTATAATTGTAATATATAAAAACCATTAGGAATGTTAAATTTAACAGTTTTCTTCTGTCATCGTTTTCGTTTCCTGATCTTATCATGGTTTAAACTTATTAAAGATCGGATAAACTATATATAATGCATATTTCGCTTAGTTTTGTGTGCGCTATAACTCTTGAACGGAAGGTCACAAAGTTATAAAATTAGGTATATAGAATCCTTATATCATGGGAAAACATTCTATTGATTCGTTCTTATCAGTTAACAATAACGGTAAAATTTTAACGGTTTTCCGAAACTCATATTTTCCTCTATTTGTATGCACTAGCAGTGCTCACCATTTTTTTTAAAATCAGATTTAAAATATTTTTTATACTTTCAGTGAAATTATGTCTTGAATGGTCACAAAAAACTGCTAAAAAATTATCTCATGCAAAATGGTGATACTAGGCCATGGTTCAGAAACGACCCACTGAGCACTGTGCAATTAAAATATTATATTGAAAAAGAAAATAAAAAACTATATTTCAAATATTTTTGTATTTATTTTTGGTGATACAAAATGAAACATTTATCATGAAGAAATTCTTCAGAAGTAGAACATCCTTTTGTTGTTTTGTTCTTACAAATAGTACATCTTTTTCTTGCAAAATTAGTTTTTTTTTGTGTATTTATTAGAAATTTACAATCTACTTTAGTTCAAATAAGTAATAAGTAAATTTGATGAGAGTATCGACTTGGAAGCGGAATGTCCAGCGACATTCCTGCTTATTGTACACAGAATTTAGTGGTGCTGTGGAAGATTTTCAGGATACGTTTTATTCAATCTTCGGATAGCTGGTCCTGTCAGATAGAGGTTTTCTATAAGGTCAATTGGGTGACCTAGTAGCCTCTCTTTGTAATTGGTGGATACAGATTTGATGACGTCAGTTACATAAGGGATTTGTAAGTCTTCATGTAATCTTTGGTTGCTGACATACCATATTGATCGGAGTGTCTTAGACTGGAACCTTTGTATAACTTTTAGCCTCGTTGGTTTAGCAGAACCCCATAGTTGGGCACCGTATGACCAGATGGGTTTTAGAACTGTTTTGTATAAAGTCAATTTGTTTTTGGTCGACAGTGTAGATTTTTTCCCCATCAGCCAATACATTTGTTTAAATTTTAAGTCTAATTGTCTTCTTTTTGTTTGGATGTGTTTGACCCACTTTAATCGTTGATCCAGGTGTAATCCTAGATATTTGACGTCCTGTTTAACAGGAATTGCTACTCCATCCAAAGTGACTCTAGGACAGATGTTGGTGCGATTGGTAAATGTTACTTGAACAGATTTTGGTTGATTTAATTTCATTCTCCATGTTTTGTACTAGGTGTTTAATTGGTTTAAGTGAGTCTGCATGTTAACTGAACATATATTGGGATTTTCGTGAGATGAAATTATGCCAACTTCGTCTGCGAATCCAGATAGAGTTGTGTTGGGTGATTCAGGTAAGTCAGCGGTATAGAGGAGAAAGAGGAATGGTCCTAGCACACTGGGGAACACCGGCTTTAATAGAGTAGTAATCTGATATTTGATCGACATGTTTGACGGAGTAGTTTCTATCTGATAGGTTGGATTTTAATAGTAAATAATAGTTGTTATTAAGTGTTTTTTTTTGATTTTATCTCATCTTTGACTTTCTTTATTTTGACGTAAAAAACATACTTAACATCGAACGGCTTTATGAAGAAACGCTCCACAGATACAAATTTATTTGTATACGTTGAGTACATACTGAAAAGTTTAAACAATAACAGCATAATGTTGATACCGTGTATACGGATTTCAGCAAGGCTTTCGCAAAAATCGATCATTCAATCCTTGTGTTGAAACTTGCGGAACTCGGTATACATGTGGATGCTTGTTAAGATGGTTTGACTCGTATATCAGAAACAGATCACAACAAATAACTATAGGTTCCTTCAAATCTAATGTTGTAGTTTCTACGTCAGGGGTACCTCAGGGGTCCCATTTGGGACCTTTACTTTTTAACCTATTTGTTAACGATATTTCTGCCTGCTTTAAATTTTGTAACTTCATTATTTATGCCGACGATCTAAAAATATATCATTCAATTTCCAATAATACTGATAGAATTAAATTTCAACAAGACCTTAATAATTTCTATAATTTCTGTAAAAAAAATAACTTGTTTTTAAACATAACTAAGTGTAATTACATACAAATTTCTCGTATTAATCCTGGTTTAAATGCCAATACTTACTCAATCAATATAATCACATGCTCTATCCTGTAGATACTATAAAAGACCTCGGCTTAATCTTAGACTCAAAATTGATCTTTGACAAACACATCCTTCATATCGCGCGAAAAGCCAATAAACATTTAGGCTTTATATATATAGAACTTGTTTCGAACTTCGAAATCCTAATACTGTCAGAACATTATATATGGCACACGTCAATAGCATTTTAATGTTCGGTTCTGTAATTTGGAATCCTTGTTACTCTGTGTACATTTCTAAATTCTAATCTATCCAAAATAATTTTTTCTTATACTGTAATAAGAAATTTTTTCCAGATAATAATAGACACCATATTCGTTCAAATTTGAAACTAATTCCCCTAGAACACAGTAGGCAAATTGCGGACGTTATGTTTGTTCATAAAATTGTTAACAATAATGAAACACGTATGGGGGCTTTTTACACAATTTATTTACAAAATTGTTAAGATACACTGAACTCTGCTGGATAACGTCTAACTACTTGACAATACAATGAACTCTTCTGAACACTTGACTCGAACTGACGTTAACTGTCCGTGCATCCCCTTATATACAACATTATTTAATCTAGTTAGTGTGTTTAGAAGTTTCTAGAATTTTCTAGAAACATTATTTAAAATGGTCAGTTGATTTTTTTACAAACTTCTAAAAATCAACTGTCAACAACAATCTTTCAAACTAAGGTCCCTTCCGTTACGGTTATCCCGTTACACTGCCCCCTCCTTAGATTCATTCCTCCTGGAATGTTATTTCCTACATCGGAATCCCGCACATTTCCTGAGCCAGCCAAACCATCTTCTTGGAGTTGCTGCGCATCTCCACTGTGGTTTCCCTGGTAAGGCGCCAAACGATCGTGATGGACCACGACGGGTTTCCCTCTGGGAATTTTCACGATCCGATAAATGACATCGTTAATCTTCTTCTTGATGGTGTAAGGACCTTCCCAGTTCTTTTGTAATTTGGGACAAATACCTCGACGCCGTCGGGGGTTATAGAGCCAGACTAAATCTCCAACTTGGTAACTCTTTTCCATTGTCCGTGTGTCATAGTACCTCTTCATCCGATCACTAGATAATTGTAGTTTTCCACGCACCAGGTTGTGTATATTTTCCATTCGATTCTGAAGGTCGGTGACATATTGTTCACGTGCCATTTCTTCACCAGGTTTACAACCAAACACCAAGTCACATGGTAGCCTCATTTCTCTACCGAACAGGACCTTCGCAGGCGTTTGGCCAGTTGATTCGTTGATGGCCGATCGAATTGCCATTAGAAATAGTGGAATATGTCGATCCCAATCCCTCTGACAATCTGACACCACTTTTGACAGATAGTTGGTTATAGTCCGGTTCATTCGTTCCACCATTCCATCAGACTGAGGGTGCATCGCTGTGGTTCTCGTTTTGTGGATGCCTAATCTTTGGCAAACTTCTTGAAACAGCTTGCTCTCAAAATTTCTTCCTTGATCTGAATGTAATTCTAATGGTACCCCAAATCGGCTTACGAATTCTTCAACCAATATATCTGCTAAAGTGGTAGCTTCCTGATTGGGAACTGCATATGCTTCAACCCATTTAGTGAAGTAGTCCATTACAACAAAGATGTACTTGTTTCCTACATCGGTCTGTGGAAGTGGCCCCAATACATCTACTGCGATTCTTTCAAAAGGACTTCCAACCAGGTATTGCTGCATTTCCGCCTTCGGTTTTCGGTGCGGACCGTTACTGGCAGCACATGTAGTGCATTTACGACACCAATCTTTAACATCATTAGTGCAATTTACCCAGTAAAATCTATCTCGGATCTTTTGCAGCGTTTTCGTGATACCCAGATGTCCTCCAGAACTATCATTATGCATCTGTTTTAAAATTTCCGGTACAGCATTTCTTGGGACCACTATTTGTTTCCTTGTTTCTGTGCCCTCGGAATTTTCTACAAGTCTTTTAACGAGCCCTCCGTCCAAAATTAAAGAGTTCCATTGGGACCAGTATGCTTTTAAAGCAGGAGAGGATGAGGATATCTCTCTCCACAACGGACGACGGTCCATTCTCTTCCACTCCCTAATCTTTCTCAGAACGGGATCGTTTTCTTGTTGCTCCTCCAGCATAGAGCTCTCGCCTCCTGGCACAAACTTAACTAAGGCAAGTTTTTCCTCGTTCTGCTCCATACGGGTACAATGGGGGCAATCAGGTCGACATGGTCTTCTGAAAAGTGCATCAGCATTACGATGTCTGGTTCCAGGTCTGTGCTCGATTTCAACATCATATTCCTGCAGTTTTTCGAGCCATCTTGCTATCTGTCCTTCTGGGTTCCTAAAGCTAAGTAGCCACTTTAAACTAGCATGGTCTGTTCATCAGGAATTTTCTGCCATACAGATATTTATAAAAGTGTTCGACGGATTTTACAACTGCTAACAGTTCCCTCCGAGTTACACAGTAGTTCTTTTCAGCTTTCGATAAAGTTTTGCTGAAGTAACCAACCACTCTTTCCTTACCGTCTTGTAGCTGTGACAAGACGGCTCCAATTCCCACATTGCTGGCGTCGGTGTCCAGAATAAGCTTACCATCAGGAAGTGGATAAGCAAGAACAGGTGCTGACGTAAGCTGTTTCTTCAATATTTCAAACGCCTTTTGACATTCCTGATCCCAACAGAAGGACTTATCTTGTTCTGTCAAACGTGTCAACGGTTTGGCGATGTCTCCAAAATTCTTGACATATCGTCGGTAATAGGAACAAAGACCCAAGAAACTCCGGAGCTGATGTTTGTCGATAGGGATTGGCCATTCCTGAACGGCTTGTATCTTAGCGGGGTCAACAGCAACGCCATCCTTGCTTACGTTATGTCCTAAATAGTTGACCTGTCTCTGGAACAAGTGGCATTTCTTAACATTCAATGTTAGATTAGCGTTCTGTAATCTTTTAAAAACTTCTTCCAGGTTAGATAAATGTTCCTTAAAGGTCTTACCCATTATGATGATGTCGTCTAGATAAACTAGACAAGTTTCCCATGACAAACCCCGCAGGATGTTCTCCATTAGTCGTTCAAACGTCGCAGGAGCATTACAGAGGCCAAATGGAAGGACCGTGAATTGCCATAACCCTGATCCACTGGTAAAGGCAGTCTTTTCTTTGTCTGCAGGATTCATTTTAACTTGCCAGTATCCGCTTTTAAGGTCCAAGGTAGAAAACAGAGTAGAACCCGCCAAAGCGTCGAGGGCATCATCAATCCTTGGCAGAGGATAACTGTCCTTCTTAGTGACATCATTTAGCTTTCGATAGTCGACACAAAACCGCATTGATCCGTCTTTCTTTCTCACTAATACCACAGGAGAAGCCCACGGACTACTGGATGGTTCGACTATGCCATTTTGAATCATTTCTTTAAGGGCTCTGTCAGCTTCTTCCTTTTTAACTTGAGGCATCCTTCGGGGTACCTGTCGAATCGGACGTGCATCACCAGTGTCAATTCTATGTTGTACAACATCAGTTCTTCCCAGTTTACTTTTAGAACCAAATACAGGTTTATAACGGTAAAGTAGATCTCTTACCTGTTTCTTTTCTAATTTTGACAAAGAGGGGTCTAATTTTGTCATTAATTGTTCAATTTCGTTGGTCTCATCTGTTTCCGTAACATTTATCTTGTGAATTATGGCCATTACTGGTTCTAAACTTCCCATTTCCGTGTCCTTTCGGAGAAGAACTGGATGATCGTTCAAGTTGATAACTCGGATGGGTACCTCTTTGGCGGATCTAACAAGAGTCTTACCCACAAGGAGTCCTTTTCCCAATTCATGGTCATGGTTCTTCGGCTCTATCATGGCTGGGGCACCATCTGGCTCCAGTCCATCCAACCGCGCTGTGACGACACATTCGCAGCTTGCCGGAAGTTCGATATCATCGATTAGCTTAATCGAGGCATTGTCAACTTGTTTTCGGTGCAGGAATATTTCTTCATTACCAGTACGAAGGATACGTTGGCGAAGATCCAAATGAAAACCACAGTGGAGCATAACATCCATGCCCAGAACAACATCTTCATCAACGTCAGCCACCAGCACCGAGTGAACAAGAGAGGTTGAACCAAACTGTAGCGTCACCTGTATCTCACCGTAGACTCTAGCAGAATCTCCGGTAGCGGTACGCAGTCTCCAACTGGTAGGCAACATCTTATTTCGCATAATGATGGTTGGTCGGACGATAGTTTTTGTAGCTCCAGTGTCTACCAGCATGCTAATATTCTTCCCATCAAGGAGGCCATCTACATATAAGCTGTCCACGTGATGTCGCAGAGTTGCCAATTTAATGGTGTGAGGGGCTTCGGGAATGTTTGGGGTCGATTTCGCCCTCCAGGAGTCGACCCGTTCTAGTTTTCCTGCTGCTGGGGTACTTCAGCAGAAGATTTTTCTTTTTGGGGGCAAGTATTTCTTATATGGCCTAGTTCTCCGCAGTTCCAGCATCTCACTTGGCGCCTTCTTCTTGGAGATAACTTCATTAATCTCTCTACTACCGCTTCAACGTCGCTAACGGAATGAACGGCATGGTCGTAGTTACCGGTGATTTCCCTTAGTCGAGCGACTCCACGTGAGGCCTCCGTCGCCGCCTCAAACTCCAGGGCAATGGTCAAGGCGTCCACAAGAGTCTTCGGCCGCGCCAACCGTACAGCGCGCTGCAACTCGACGTCTCGAAGACCATCGGTGAAGGTTTGGACTGCTAGGCACTCCAGGAAATCCTCCGCTGCATTTGAATACGCAAGTCGTACCATTCTTGCTACATCCGCTTCAAATTCCTGGATAGTTTCTCCATTTTTCTGTTTTCGGCTTTTCAACTGCATTCGGTACACCGGTTGTAGATGAGTTTGACCATAACGCATCTCTAGACGATTGACCAATAACTCGAAGTTGTCAGCTTCATCCGGTGTCAATGATTGCAAGACGTCTAAAGCTTCGCCTCGCAGAGCTACGGTTAGGGACAATGCTTTCTCCTGGGATGACCATCCATTAGCTCTGGCCGCTGCGTCGAATTGTTTCAGGTAATTTGGCCAGGAAGTCTTCCCATCGAAGGTCGGGGGTTTCATCGTCGTTCGTACATGGGTCGTCTCCTCGCTTCTTTGTCGTTCGACGTCTGCGTGGCAGGTTTCCATCCTTCTCGCATCTCCGTCGCCGTGGTGGATGGTTTGGTTTCGGCGGCTAGCTTCATGTTCTTGTTGAAGCTTCCTTATCTCGGACTGCATTTGCTGGTTGATCTGGTTTTGCTCGTCTCGCAAGTTGGTGACTTGTTGATTTTGCTCGTCTCGCATGTTGGTCACTTGCTGATTCATGTCGTCCACTTGCTGATTCAAGTTGTCTACCTGCTGATTCAAGTTGGCAACTTGCTGATTTTGCTCGTCACGAAGGTGTGATATTTGCTGGGAGAAGGAACTGGATAACTCTTCTGGTAGGGTAGACATCCGTTGTGATAGCTGGGACACCTCTTCGCGCTGGCTTCTTATCTGACTGGATAGCTCCTCTTGTTGGTTCGTCATTCGCTGTGATAGCTCCTCTTGTTGGCTCTTCATCTGACTGGATAGCTCCTCATGTTGCCGGTAAAGTTGTTGAGCTTGTTCTTCTTGTTGGTTCGTCATTCGTCCTGATAGCTCCTCTTTCAGCTGGGACATATCTTCGCGCTGGCTCTTCATCTGACTGGATAGCTCCTCATGTTGGCTCGTCATTCGTCCTGATAGCTCCTCTTGCAGCCGGGAAAGTTGTTGAGCTTGTTCTTCTTGCAACCGGGAAAGTTGTTGAGTTAGTTCAGAATTTGCTTTTTGAACTGGGTCTTCGAACTCCACAGCGTCAGGGTCCAAATTATTATTTACGTAGTACTCACGGAGCCTTCTCAACAATACGGATTTGCTTCCAGTAGTTTCCAACTCTAATTCTTCAAGCTCTCTTCTGAGCTCAGCCACCAATAGTTCATTTTTTTTTCCAGGCATTCTTGTATCTTCACCCCACAACTGACATCAATTTGAAACACGTATGGGGGCTTTTTACACAATTTATTTACAAAATTGTTAAGATACACTGAACTCTGCTGGATAACGTCTAACTACTTGACAATACAATGAACTCTTCTGAACACTTGACTCGAACTGACGTTAACTGTCCGTGCATCCCCTTATATACAACATTATTTAATCTAGTTAGTGTGTTTAGAAGTTTCTAGAATTTTCTAGAAACATTATTTAAAATGGTCAGTTGATTTTTTTACAAACTTCTAAAAATCAACTGTCAACAACAATCTTTCAAACTAAGGTCCCTTCCGTTACGGTTATCCCGTTACAATAATATTGATTATTTAAATATTCTCGATAGCTTCTTTGTGGCATAATAATGTCTATTTTACTTCTTTATTCGGGGATCTTTTTGCCACTAAAACAAAAGATCCCCGAATAAAGAAGTAAAATAGACATTATTATGCCACAAAGAAGCTATCGAGAATATTTAAATATTAACTATGGGGCAAATGTCAGTGAAAAATTTAGAAAATTAGAAAACTTAAACTCAAAATTAGCAAGGACTTTAAACAGTACCTATAACCTTTTTATGCAAATGCCGACAACATCAATTAATACCAAAAGGATTAAGACTCAAACCACCATTCAAAAGTAAGAAATGTGAACACATAATAAATAGAGCATCTCTATCTTTGGTAAGAGAAAGAATTCATTTTCATAGAGATGAAAAGGTATTAATTTTAAGAAACATAAGATATATAGAAAATCAACTCTTGTATTTAGATAACATAGACTACAATCATATCATAAATTGCACAAAAATTGTTTTCAAAAATACCTTTGCAAAAAATAAACATTCATTTAAAAAAATTCAATGATTTAATTCAAGAAAAACATATCGAAATTCAAAATTTACAAAACAACACATTATCAAAAACAGTTATAAATTTATCTAATAAAGAACTAACCAATTCGGAAATTTCAGTTTTATCAAAAGGATTAAATTTTTCACTAACCCATAAAAAGATTCTAAAATTAGATTTCATTACATCTATTGAGGAAACAGCACAAAAATTACCATTTGATGGAGGAAATGAGTACAGAATTAGATGCAAAATTGAATTAGAAAAAGATATTAAAATAAAACAAAATCTATCATCATATGAATTTAAGGCTCTAAATTCTTTAAAAAAATATGATGAAATAAAAATTTTACCAGCAGATAAAGGAAATGCTACAGTTATCTTAAATAAAAATGATTATGAGATGAAATTAGAGAATTTACTGGAAGACCCAACTTATACCAAAATTAATAACGACATAACAAAATCGTTAGAAAATAAAATATATAAATCTCTTTTTAAACATAAAAACGAATTGAATGACTTACAAAGACGACAACTAACTCCACATTATAGTAAACCACCTCATTTTTATGGTTTACCTAAAATTCATAAAGAAGGAATACCACTCCGTCCAATTGTAAGTTCAATCAATTCTCCTTTCAGTAAATTATCAAAATTTTTACTCAATATCATCAATCCTTTATCTAATAACACTGACTCATTCATTAAAAACAATAAACATTTTTTAGAAAAATTATCAAACATTAATTTAAATAAAAATCATCTTATGGTAAGTTTTGATGTTGTAAGCCTTTTTACAAACGTACCTGTTGATAAAACGTTACAAATAGTCAAACAATTATTAGAAAATGATAATAACTTAAATCAAAGAACGAATTTATCCGTAGATACCATTATGGAATTGTTAACTATGTGTATCGAATCAACTTATTTTCAATATAAAAATAATTTTTATAAACAAAAAACAGGAATGGAAATGGGAAGTTGTCTTTCACCAATATTAAGTAATATTTATCTGGAATTTTTTGAAAAGAATTTTATTGAAACATCATATTTTAAACCAAAAATATGGTGGAGATATGTAGATGATGTTTTTGCAATTTGGCCTCACAATCTTAATTTATTAGACAGATTTCTTGAAAATATTAACAATAAAGTACCTTCTATTAAATTCACTATTGAAATTGAAAAAGATGAGAAATTACCATTTCTTGATATATTAATTACGAAGGAAACCAATTATTTAATTAATACTAACATTTTTCGTAAAAAAACACATACTAACAGATATTTGAATTTTAATTCCAATCACAGTATGACGGTTAAAAAGGAATTATAAAAAGTTTATATGACAGAGCTAAAATAGTATGTTCAAATATTGCTTCTTTTAAAGACGAAAAAGAAACAATAAAAACAGTTTTAATAAATAATGGGTATCCCGAAAAATTAATTAAATCAACTTTCAATAAAATTGAAAACCCTCAGAGATTGGATAACCAAATTGACCCATAGACAAATTATTCTATTATCTCTGAAATTGGCCATACACAAAATTTAAAAACAACAAAAATTCCATATATAAAAGGTATTTCTGAAAAAATTCAAAAAATTGGTAATGCTTTTAATATAAGGACAATTTTTCAAACAAATAATACAATTAGATCACTTTTATCGAAAACAAAACCAATTAATTTAGATCAAAAAACAAAAAATTGTGTATATAGTATACCATGTGATTGTGGCAAAGTCTACATTGGGGAATCAGGAAGACCTCTTGAAGTTCGCCTAAATGAACACAAAAATTATCTTAAAAAAGGAGATGTAGATAAATCTAAAATTTGTGAACATGCTTTTAATTTTCTAAATCACAAAATAAAATGGAATGAAACAAAAATTTTATGTAAAGAAGAAAATTCTATAAAAAGAAAACTAAAAGAAACAGCACACATTTTATTAAATCCAAATGAATGTATTTCAAATTTTACTTTGGATTTATCTAGATCTTGGCTAACCACCTTAAAAAAAGAATGAGTTAATAACTATAGTTACCAAAAAACAAATCAAAATTTTAAAATCTAAACTGCATAAAGAAGTATAGACTAAAAAAATTTTTATCTTTGAAAACGACAACCGATCTGGTTGTCGAAAGCTCAGAATTATTTTTAAACAAATCATTTTCATTTTTGTTAGGCACTTTCAGTTTTAAAAGACGACCCTTGACAAATTTGACATATCTATCAACATCAATAAGCAAGGGTCATTTTCAAAATATTGATTTATATTTTTTATAAGTTTGTTTTAGTGGCAAAAAGATCCCCGAATAAAGAAGTAAAATAATAATATTGATTGTATCAGTATTACAAATTCTTGTAATTTCATATTCCCTCTTATGCCCTAGAAATCATAACACCTTTGATTTTGACCAAGCATGCACTAATTATTTCTCAAATTCTCCAGCACATAGAATCGCTAAAACCTACAATAAATTGTCAAATATTGTAGAAGTAGATATCTTCTCTCACAATGCACTCACAATTAAGAAATTATTGAAAAATCATTTTTTAGAAAATTAATTATGTTCATTATTATTTCTTGTTTACTAATTGGTATTATATCGACAAAAATGTAAATACTTTATTATATTGTGGTGGATACTTTTTTGGGCTTGTCCTGTTTGTATCCCGAACAAACAAATAAATACAGTAGATCTGCGTGCCACACCTTGTAGAAAGCCTGGGATACATCTAAGAACACACCATTGCAGTATTGTTTACTTTCGAGAGAATTGTTTACAGCGTTCTCTATTCTATGGGTTTGGTGTATTGTAGACATTTGTTCACGAAAACCAAATTGGTAGTTTGAAAGAAGTTCATTCACTTCATAGTCTTCATGTACCCTTTTCAGCAACAGTTTCTCGAATATTTTACTGGCGATGGGTAGTAGGCTGATTGGTCTGTATGAAGCTGTTTCATGAAGGGGTTTTCCGCTTTTGTGTATAATAATTATATGAGCATATTTCCATGTGGTTGGGAAGTAGCACAGGCTTAGCATTCGATTGTAGATCCTTGTTAGAAGAGCTATAGCTTTCGGTGGTAATTTCTTAAGAATTTCTGGGTTTATTAAATCGTATCCAGATGCTTTAGCATTATTAAATTTTCTTATTTCAGCTTTTAATTCTGATGGACTAATAGATTTTGTAGGTGGGAATAATTGATAGGCAACATCTAGGAAATCTTCAACATCATTATTCGCGAATCTTGGTACTTCTTGTGGCGTTTCAAAAACTTGTAATAGGTGCATAGTGAAAGCGTGTGCTTTCTCTTTATTAGATCGTGCCCAAGAGTTATCTTCCTTGCGAATAGGAACTACAGGTGGTGTAGGTATTTTAAACTTTTTAGTAGCTTTCCATAAACTGTGGTCCTCGCGGTTGTTCAGTTTTCAGTATATGCTTCGAAACTTGCATTTTGGAATTCCCTTAGTTCTCTGGATAGTTGCCTTGATAGTCTCCTATAGTAGTGGAGGTCGTTAATATTACGAGACAGTTGCCATCTTCGTCTGACCCTTCTTTTTTCAGTTATTAGTTGGCGTATATGTAGAGGAGTGCTAATGGAATTATCATGTACTGAACTCTGCGGTGTTGCATGCCAGGCTGCTTGTTGTATTGTACTGGTGAGGTGTTGTACAGCTTCGTCTATGTTGGTTGGCAGTTTAATGTTCATATTATTATTTTTATAATATAAGCTTGGAATGCTTCCCACGAAGTTTGTTTTGAAGTTAGTCTGGGAGGGACATATACATTTGGCGATGTATAATTTATATTTGTGATGACAGCCGTATGATCTGATGATAATTCGAAGCAAGACTCTACTGTGCACGTTCGTGTGTCTAAGCCGTTTGTGATAAAAAAATCGAGGAGATCAGGTATCTTTCTCGGGTCAGTCGGCCAATATGTAGGCTGACCATTTGTAAGGTGGTTGAGATTTTTATCAGTCATTGCTCTTAATAAATTGCGACCTTTGGTAGTGATGAGTTTAGAACCCCAGTGTGTGTGTTTTGCGTTCCAGTCACCTCCTGCTATAAATCTGTTTCCAAGAGTGTTAAAGAATTCTTTATATGTGTCTGTTGTGATGTTGTGTCTTGGTGGACAGTACAATGATGTAATGTTAATATTTCCTGAATTTGTTTTAATTTGTACACTTGTTGCTTGAATGGAATTTGTTTGATACTTCTCTAGTTCGTTGTGTGATATTTTGTTCTTTATGATAACCACAGATGAGCAGTGCCATCCGGGTGAATAGAATGGTAAATGGAGTAGTAAGGAATTGTGAGAACTGTTCGATTGGTGAAATGTGTGTCTCTGAGACTAACATGATATCAATTTTATTAATGTTTAAGAATGTTGAGACTTCTTGTTTCTGGTTAACAAGACCATTAGCATTCCACGTCGCGATTCTGAGGGTTTTCGTAGGCATTAAGGGGGCTCCGCGATCATAGCACCTCATATGTAAAATTTTGATTGACCAATTATACCATCTGAAAGGTCAGAAAATGGTCATAAAAGGTCAATCGGTTTGATTAATTGGTCAGTGATAGAAATTTTTTTATTAAGCATCAAACTTTTTCAAGGTCTATTAATAATTTTAGCACCTCATTTCTCACAAATACCAAAAATTACGACTTTATTCGATAGAGAATGATCTAATGATAATTGGTCAGCCAAAACAAATTATTGGTCAGATCTATTTTATTTTATAAAATTTAATTAAGTCGCGTAGACAGTTGTGCGCATGCGCTGGGCCCCCAAACAATATCAGGATAGTAAAGGTAAGAATTACGAGTCTCTATTATAAAACAAACAAAGTAAGGACATGATTTTTTTTTATTCCCTATAGTAAATAATTTGAAAAATATTATTTAAAAAAACCATTTATACTTAAAATGACTAACTAATTTTTCGTTTATTACATATTGAAATATTTGAATGGTAATATACAAGACCTTATTCAAAGTCTTTCATCTCTTTTATTAAGAAAAATAGAGTGGTATTAATGAGACAATAGTAGGTGTAATTGTAGTCCAGTTTTATGACAGGGTAATACCTAGCATGCAATAAATTAAAATATGGATTAACGAAATTCTTATGTCTAATAAATCTATAAAAGAACGTAGAAATAATACAAAAAGGAACCAGATTGAAATAATAGATGCTATCATAAAAGTAAAACTGTTCTAAATTTTCGATGAAAAAAAAATGATATCAAGCACGGTTATTTCGAAATCTGGGCATAAATAATTTTAAATCATTTTATGTATTTATTTTAGCAAAATAAGTTTTCATTGGCATGCAAAATATTTCAATGCTATATGACTAATAAATTAGTTCATAAAAATGTATAAATAAATGTTCTCATTAAGAAAAGACTTGGAATAAGGTCTTTTATATTACCATTCAAATATTTCAATATGTAATACCTAAACGATAAAATACCTAGTTAGTAAGCATTTTAAGTATAAATGTTTTTTTTAAATATTTTTCAAATTATTTACTATAGGGAATAAAAATAAATCATGTACGTCAAACACCATTGTTATTGTTGACTTTTTAACGTGTTTCGGTGTAAATCGTGTTGTAAATACTTTCGTACTTCCTATTTTTAATTTATTTCCATATGACGTTTTTCTTTGTATAATACGTACTAGAACTTATATACGACTGGCAGATTAACAAAAAAACAGTTTTCTTAACTGTAAACGTAAATTAGATAAGAAATTGTCCAAAATTACCAATAAAAGATAATTATTACAAAAGATATTTGTTTTATTTATTTATTTATTTATTTATTTATTTATTTATTTATTTATTTATTTATTTAATATGTAAAACCATGGCTATTTAATGTTCACACCTGTAGTTTTGCTAAGCACACAAACTAAAAAGTGCATTGCATAATACATAACGTTTGTATTTTGGATAAAAAATATTTCTAAAATTAATATATCCAAGCTAATTATTGGCATCGTTACCTAGAAGAACCTATAAATAGTGGAAAAAACCAATTAATTACATAATTTTGCAAAACAATTAATCCAAATTTAAATTAATATACAAAATATTTTGAAAATCGCGCCATTCTAAATGACTTTGGACAAGCTGACGTCACTAAAGATGCGCAAGAACACACCATATAATCCTAACATCACGATTATGGAGGGTAGAGGTAAGGAGAACGATCTTAAATGGGAAATGATTAAAAATGTGTCCACTTTTTAGAGGAACATAACACTTCTCAAACTTGCCACTACAATGGCGCTAAAGTAGATGTAGGGTACAGAATGAATGTAGCAGTTTTTGACAAATTGATTGAAATGTCGTATGATTAAGTAATATAAGTCACAAATTATATAAGTGCTATAAAAAAACGTGGTCAGCTAATTCAGTTTAGTGTATTTTAAATTCGTTTTATACTTTATGATTATCTTATGTATCTTATCATTATTTTAAAAATGGTGTCATAATAAAGCGGAAATGTGTCTTTCCTTGTTTATTTATCTATCCTACTCTAAGAAATTATGGCGCTTTTTTTAAAATTTACCCTACTACGATCGTAGCGCCACCCTTATTTACCACATTTTGACGGACACATTCAATACACGGAGACAGTTCTCCTTACCTCTACCCTCCATAATCACGATCCTGATATTGTTTGGGAGTCCCAGCGCATGCGCACAACTGTCTACGCGACTTAATTAATTTTTATAAAATAAAATTGATCTGACCAATAATTTATTTTGGCTGACCAATAGGGAATATGCATGTAATTTAGATTTATTTGATTTTAATATCAACAATACTTTATGCTCTTAAAATTATATCTAAACCATTATTTCTATATTTAATTTGGACTTCATTCCATAAAACTTAAATTAAAATGTTAATTTTGTGCGCGATATTCAAATCTGAGAAAACGACCCATCATTGGTCGAAGCGACGTTACGTCACATCGCATCCCTTTGAGTTGTTTACATGTGTTTACAAGATATTTGTGCTTAAAATTGTGTTTTGTACTGTGTGTAGTAAATATCGGTAAAATGGTTTTTAATCTTTTTGCATGATTTCACAGCGAATTAAACTCAAAAATCTCAAATAATCACACTAAATGTAAACAAATGTCACTGACAGGTGGTGCGATGTGACGATTCCGAAGCGCGCGCAAAATGGAGCGTTTGAACATGACAAATTTAAGCGACTTTTTATTTATTTTTTTAAAATTTAATTAGTACATTTTCAACAATACTTTTATTTTTTACTATATTAAAACGAAGTGAAAAGTGAATTAAACGAATAAAAAAAATACATGCATATTCCCTATTATCAGTAGATCATTCTCTATCGAATAAAGTCGTTATTTTTGGTATTTGTGAGAAATGAGGTGCTAAAATTATTAATTGACCTTGAAAAAGTTTGATGCCTAATAAAAAAATTTCTATCACTGACCAATTAATCAAACCGATTGACCTTTTATGACCATTTTCTGACCTTTCAGATGGTATAATTGATCAATCAAAATTTTACATATGAGGTGCTATGATCGCGGAGCTCATTAAGGGTTTCTTTTATTAATGACAGAAGTAAGCAATTAGGGAATATGCATGTGATTTAGATTTATTTGATTTTAATATTATCAATACTTTATGCTATTAAAATTATATCTGAACCATTATTTCTCTATTTAATTTGGATTTCATTCCATAAAACTTAAATTAAAATGTTAATTTTGTACGCGAAATTCAAATCTAAGAAAACGACCCATCATTGGTCGAAATGACGTTACATCAAATAGCACATTCTTTGAGTTGTTTACATGTGTTTACAAGATATTTGTGCTTAAAATTATGTTTTAATTATATCCTGTGGTGTTTTGTACTGTGTAAACGGTTTGAATACATTAGTTATTATAAAAAACAATGACGGAGAGTGGTTTTGTGAAAGCACAGTCGGACAATTTACCAAAAATAGATGCTTTTATGATGACATCATATTTTGCATCAAATACTGATTTTGTATCCGCTGAAGTCAAAGGAGTAAAAGCTTCAAGGTAATTATATAACAAATTAAATATAATATTACATACAGTATTATTTATCAAATAGATTTTAAAACTTCGTGCACAACCTTAATTTTAAGGTTATATTTTAAGTACCTAAATGTTTTTTACATTTACCTACCTGCTAATAAATGTTTTAGATCATATTATACTTATGTATGAAATGCCTAAAGAATTTTGTTTAATTGATTTAGAATTAGGTAAATAAGAATGTAGGTTACCAATTGAATCTTTTTTGGTGAATTTGCCTAAAGTTATTGTTACCGATCTCAACGAGAATCTTATGGTGATTCAGCTGTGGGCTATGTTCAAGTAAAACGAGAGGGGAACATATGTGCAGTAAAAGCTCGACTCACACCGGAGAACAATGTGCGTCAGGATTGCTATAATGTACAAGCTATGTGTAATGAAACCGAGGAAACCATCCTTTCAGTTCAATGTGAAGATAATGATTACGAAACCACGAAAAGAGTAACTATATTGGAGGTGGATTATGACAAACCATTTTGTGAAACTTTATTAGAAAAGATATATTCCCAAAAATAATTATTAGAACTTAATATTGTGTCTGTATATTTAATTAAAATAAAACAAATGCATATTTATTTCATATTTTTATTATAAGATCCTGCATATTTACCATTCCACAGGCTGTTATTATTACATTATCAATGGTTGTAATTAAATTATTATCTACACAAGCATGAGGAAGCAACAAGTTAAATTCTCTTAATCTACGTATTACTCGTTCAACATGTATTCTCAATGCTGCTATTCGTTTTGATTCCTTTACTTCTTCCTTACTGCTAGAGATGGACTTTGAAACAGAAGGCGGCCGGAGTGCATTTTCTAGCTTCTAACAAACAGGATATGTCCTCAAATCCTCTATCAGCCATCACTGCTTTGTTAGGAGGTAAGAAGTCTAAATAGCCACAGTCTTCCACTATTGCAACATCAGTAGCTCTTCCACTATATCCATCAGATATAAAAGTAATTAAACCATCAGGTGTACAAGAAATTAAATACTTTAAAGTATTACATTGTTTATAATTTGACCAAGTAAGTGATTGGTGGACAGCATTTGACGATTTCTCAATTTAAATTTCCAAACAGTCTATAATGGAAATAACATTTGCATACCTCGCTTTAAATGATATAGGTAAATTTTGGTGTATTTCTGTTGGTGTTGGCCATACAATCAACTTTTTCAATTTTAATGCGATAAGACTTTTATGATATATTCTGCTAATAGTGCTCTGTGAAATTCCAAAAATGTACTGCTAATATGTTAAATGAATCATTTAATTTTTTTTTTAAGTTATTAAGAAGTTGGAAGTGATATGTTATTACTTAGAAGTTTTATCAAATGATAAGATTGTTTGGGTAATCCTAGACAGATTTTTGGATTCTTCTCTATGGCAGTTAACATACTACTGCGCATCACATTTTTAAAATTTTTTCATCCTCTGAGTCATCCTGCACCCAAATTAATTCAGATGAGCTACATTGTTCATATTCATGGGATATTGTTGAAGAAGTTGTAGAGAAAGTTAAAGAGGATGATGTAGTATCGACAGCGTTATCGATGAATAATTTTCTTTTAATGAGACCCCTCTCTGCAGCTGATTTCAACGGTGAAGTTCCAATGTGTTGTAAAGGACATGATAAAGGCGATAAAGCTACATTTTTTTTAACGTTGTGACATTAACCTGGACACCTTTGCTTCTGTATTTAGATTTAATATTTACTTGTACGTATTTGTCACTATGTAACTTGTCACTTAAAACTCCAATAGTTTTCACTAGTAGCGACCTCAATATTTGAAGTACTTAGTCCAGCATCGTAATCTGTATATTCAATACAAGAAGTACTCGGTCCAGCATCGTGAATAGTAGTTTGTGAAGTTTCACTTTCTGCAGAATTTACACTCTTGACAACAGACTCGGAGAGAGCTTCATTTACAAGTATTAATCTTTGTCTCTTTAGAGTACATTTTTTGTCTTTGGCATTGAAATATTTGAAGTACAGCACATTCCTTTAACTGCAGTTAATCTTTTTCCCCTTGTTGCTTCATGATGTTATATTCCATATAATTCTTTGTGTCTTCCTCGATCTAAAATAAATTCAACAATTTTATCCGTTAAAAAAAGCTTCTAACCAATCCATATCCTATTGTTAACTGTAGATATTTAATACACTTACGTTAAAACGATCTTCACAACAATGTAAATGCGATTTCGACGATATTTTATCTCTTCTCATAACCTTACACCATAGTTTACGTATTTTCGAAACCATTAGAATAGAAAAAAACAACTTATCTGGTGCACTCCTAATAGTGTTTGGGCACATTGGTACCAAGCAATATCGGTAAAATGGTTTTTATTTTTTTGCATGACTTCACAGCGAATTAAACTCAAAAATCTCAAATAATCACTCTAAATGCAAACAAATGTCACTGCAGGTCGTGCTATGTGACGTTTCCGAAGCGCGCGCAAAATGGAGGCGTTTTTAAAATCTTCTAAAAGCTTTGATAGCTGTTAGCTTAACTGTACTATTGGCTGGTCTTGATTTTGATTGGTATCGTTGCGTGTTAAGCATAGCTAAGATTCTGATTTAAAAGGGTTTGGCTATTGGAAACCATATGAGTTCTTGTTGGAATATTTAATTTGTTTGCTTGTGTGTGGTTGATTATTTTTGGAACGTGTTTCTGTGTTAGATCTTTGTAAACTTGGCATCCTCTATAATTTGCCGGATGATCTCCTTTACAGAGGTCACATTTTGCAGGTGTGTTTTTGGGTTTTACGCAAGTTTTTGTATCGTGTTGACCTCCACATTTAAGGCAATTAAATGGTCTGAAGCAGTATGTTTTGGAGTGGCCATATTCCTGGCATCGCATGCATTGAACTAATCCCCGCTGCTTTCTTGGCGGCTCTATTATTATTTTTGTATTATATATAAGTTTTAACTCATACACTGATTTATTATTAGGCTGTGGCTCCAGATCAACAAAGAACATAGGAAGCGGCTCTTTGGTTAACCTATGTTTAATGTTCACTATGTTTCGAACCTTATGGCCTGCTTCTGTAAGTTCGTTTTTAATTTCATCTATAGGTACAGAATGATGCAGGTTTCTGATTACTACTCTGTAATTCTGTATGCACGCTCTTTCTTATCTGGTACGTGTGGTGGATAATTCCTTCGGTTTTGAGATGCCTTGCAAGTTTTCTATAAGTATCGACTGTGTGTGCGGTAATTTTAATGGTGTTATTGGCTAATGCTCTGGTGTAGTATGTTTCTTTTTCAGTAATGTCAGTTAGACTACTGATCATGGCTTTGTAATCAGTTACTCCATAAATAAATATTGGGGGTGGTTTCGGGTTTTTATTTTCGTTTTGGCTATTGTTGTTTTTTTTGGTTTGGACTATTATTTTCCTGTATGTTATCTGCATTTGTTTGTAGTACAGCAAATCGATTTTGAGTGGTTGTTGTGGATGTGCTAGGAGTAAGGGATGATTGGGTTGGTATATGTGTTCTTTTACGTTTTTTGACTGACTGCCATTTATGTTTGCTATCGTCTTCCATGGTATCGTCTTCAGAACTAGAGTTTGGGACGTTGATATCTGTTGGATTTTGTTGGAGGTTATATGTTATATGTATTGGCTGGTGTACTTACGGTCCTATGGGGTTGGAAATAGGCTGATTGACACCTTGATTATATTGTATCATTTCACCATTTGCTTGGCCTGGAATGCTTGGTGGGAATTCCTGTTATATATGGACACGATATTTGGCTGAGTTAACTCTACTTTTTACGATCTTTTGCAGAGTATCTTAAAGCTTAATTGGCTGTGCTCCAAATTAAATGGATAACAATGTAAGATTACTGTTAACTTTCCAAAGGACTGCAACAAGATTATTATCTTTATCAAATCTCATATTGTAGTTTCCTCTGCCTTTTCTTTTGTAATATTCATCACCAGAAAGGCCACAATTCTCATGCAGTTCTATTAACTCTTAAGGTTCATGTAGTTGCATATCCCATTTCTCCCAGCAAACTAAATAATTTAGCATAATTGAAAAAACTACTTAAGTGCTATTTAGTGGATCAAATAACTATTGGAAAACGTTATTTTTTGCATTAGCTTTGATACATACTTTCTCACATACTTGTCATACTAGGGAAACACTGATTATATTTCTAAATTCGAAAGAAGTTGATGTAATGTATTTTAGATTACATAGTTGCACATAACGATAAATCACCGTAATATTTAAATTAATTTTCACATAACGAAGTATATAGCATTGAAAAACAATATGATTTGGGGACATTAACATCTATTTGGAAAAAGTTATCGATGATTAAATTCAAGCAAAAGTATATATACACCAAATAAAAACAGTAAATATATACTGGGTCGTTAATGACCCACTGAGCATAAATAATTGATATTTAAAAAAAAATATTAGACAATAATTGGTTAATTTTGGTTCAGATCGGATAACCCTAACGTTAAATTTTTAACGGTTCTCCGAAAGTCGTGTATATATTTCATATTTTGTTCCATTTGCGTGTGCTATAAGCGTCTCTACACACGAACCACCAGTGTCCGACACCGGTGGCGACCACCGGTCGGGCAAGTCTTTACACATGAAGCCACTTGTGTCCGACACCGGTGGTTGCCACCGGGGGCGCATCAGCCGGGTAGCGTAATTACAAACCCTAAGTGGTCTCAGCGCTCGAACGTTTTGGTCCCGCTATGGCTTGTGGGAGAAGCCCGTACACACGTTTAAACAAATTGTAAGCTTTTAAATTCAAATACATTTGTATATAAAAAAACAGCATACCTACTATTAGCATTGTAACGGTTTTATTTATAATTTAGTTTAATATATTTATTAATATTTAATCTTTTTTTCAAAAGTCTAGTAAGAATTTGTGGCTTATAATTTATGTCACTGAAAAGTTACTAAGCTAGTTTGTTTTTTATTTATTAAGTAGGTAAGTTTCGTCTGTGAGAAAGTTGGAGATAATTGTTAGTAGTATTTTTTTAGAAACGATATTCAAATACAACGTATGGTTTGACTGTATCGTTATTGTTTTTAAGCTAAACTAATCCCACGCCACATGACGAATCGGAGCATTCGAGCGCTGAAACCACTTAGGGTTTGTAATTACGCAGCCGGCTATACAACATGAATATAGCAAACCAGTCATTTTACATTTATACCTCTATCAGTTTTTTCTGGGTTTCCTTTCTCATTAAAATCTTTCACAAATTCTTTAATACTCTTTCCCAAGCATTTTTTTGCAATTTTATCGCTATAATCACCAAGTTTGTTGTCCCAAATAATTGGTGCCCCTTCAATGGCAGTTACAAAATCCTCAGTATTGCATTCAAAATGTTTCTCCATAATAAACGATCAAACAATTTCAAGATTCAGAGACACAAAAAGTGGTTGGTGTGTACCCTCTATTAAAAATAACGTACAGCTAAAAATAGAATATAGGAAAGTGTCCTGGTCGGTGGCGAGGGTAGGACACTAGCGTAGCGGCAGTCGAGCAGCTAAAAGTGGCTCGTCTGTAATCGTACATTTAAAACAATGCATTGCTATTATCGGTGGTCGGCACCGGTGTCGGACACTGGTGGTTCGTGTGTATAGACCTTGAAAGGAAGGTCATAGAGTCATGAAATTTAATATATAGAATCCTCATCTTATGAAGAGAAACTCTGTTGATTTTGTTCCAGATCGGTTAACTTAACAATACAATTTTAAGGGTTTTCGGAAACTCGTTTATATATTTCATATTATATTCCGTGTACCTATATAATGCATTTGTATAAATTCGATGGTACTTCCTTAATTCTTACATTGACTTCGTTAATAATGTTTATTCTTTGTATTTTCATATTTTAAGTATAAATTCAGATAATTTAAAAAAACACATATATAAAGAAAATGTTATGAAAAAATGATAAAAATTAAAACAACATAAATATTTATAGTAATATAAATGATTAATAAAAATAATTTTGGTTATTTATTTCAGGGACATGCAGTTCGCACATAACTTATTGCAAATTATTACAACACAAAATATTTAAAACGTTCATGGTAATAGTTTAAAGGTCTGGATGTAAGATTTTAAATGCGTCCAAATAAACAGCAACTGTAATAGATTTTGCTGGTGATTTCTTATATTTTTATGTTGATTTTAAATGCCAAATACATACCAAAGAAAGGCATTGGTTACCAGAGAAAATTGGAGTGAAGAGTCATTAAAGGCCATAAAAAATGGTTAAACGCAGTTAAACTCTATAAAAATCCGGTAAATACTTTGGAAAGAAAAAGGAGAGATAATAACTAATATTATAGGCGCTTGTAATGCTGAATGTACATTTTTGCCACCTGTAGGAATTATAAAAAAGGTAATAATAAAAAATCTGAATTTGAGGACTGAATGCAACCTGGATCAAGTAGTTGCATCTCTTTAAAATCTCCTTATATAACTATATTTTTTCAATGGTTGAAAACACAATTAAAAAAAAACTCCGACAAAGGTTTTTCTTTCAATGGATGGCCATTCTACTCATTGCAATACTCTACAAATGCTAGAATATGCCAAACAAAATGACATGAGTCTGCTTTCAATACCAAGTCGCACGTCCCATTTGTTGATTATTCTTTCATACAAGAATCAAGTGGTCTTGCATAACCTCTCATAATGATGCCTACAACCACAGTTCAACAACAGACAGCTACTAGTGCCATCAGACAATTTGGAACAAGTCTTAAGAACTTCAGAACAGTTCGATGCTGAAACTGTGAAAGTCACTAATTCAAACTTTTGTGTTGAGAAGCAACGAATTTTAAATACAAGCCCATACCAAAGAAAATACCTCACCAACAGTTTATCTAAGAGTAACAGGGATATTTGAATTGCATCATACACCACAAAAAAAATTATGTACAAAATTTGACATACATTTTAATAAAAAGTTATCGAGGTAGGCAAACGGGCTAAGCAACTCGGGACACTTTTAACATCAGAAGAACATATTGAAATAAGAATATGTAAAGAAAATGAGAAGAATTTAAACTAAAATGAACATAAAAAAAACGAAAAAAAGGAACTGACATTGATAAAAAAGAATGAAGACTGAGATAGACAAAAACACAGCCGTGAAGGGTGCGCCGCGAAAGAGAAAATCTTTGAGGATATCAAATAGTAGCAATGATGAGGAACTGTCAGTAGTGTCAGTACTGTGTGATGAATACGATGATGATGATGAAGATAGCCATGGAAATGAGGACTGTATATCTGTGTAGACAAGTACTCTGAAACACATCTTATTGAAGACTTGCTTCAGTGTAATGTTTGTTATCTTTGGGAGTACAACATTGCACTGAATTCGACGACATGTGTTTAAAATGCGGAAACATGAAAAACACGTTTTAAGTTGATTCTAGTACAAGAAACTAGTTTTTTCTTAATTATTCCATAGAGTACCGTTCGAAGCTTAATTAAAAATAAAAAAGGGTGTGGCAGTCAGTGGGACTGCCGGCAGAAGTTATACTTCTATGCACTGTTGACTAATACAACTTAATAAGTACAAACACAGGCAAGTAGAAATATTTTTTTTTTAAAAATAAAAAATTAAAAAAAAAAAATTAAACCTCCTTCAAAAATATGCATTTAAAAGCCAGAAATAAAATCTTTATTTTTTAAAAAAATTGAAAACAACTAGGCATCTGATTTCGATTTCCCTGAAGTCGGCTCCAATGGCAAATTACCCTTTATTTAAATCTTGGCTATTAAATCTAGATTTTGAATGTTAGGAACTCAAATCTTTTACAAAGATATAAACCATTGGAGCCGACTTCAGGGAAATCGAAATCAGATGCCTAGTTGTTTTCAATTTTCTTAAAAAATAAAGATTTTATTTCTGGCTTTTAAGTGCATTTTTTTGAAGGAGGTTTAATTTTTTTTAAAAAGTTGTTATTTTATCATTTTTAGTTGCCAGTTGATTCATGATGTACTACTTTTAAAACCTTTCAAATACCGTGCAAGAGTTACTGAGTTCAATCCCCAACAATCCCGACATGTACCAATGTAACTTTTTGCAGACATAACTAAATTGTCTAACACCTAGAAACACGAAGAACGTACGGTAAAGGAAAACATCGTGATGAAATGTGGATTTAATTGTCTGAAATCACCAACACGCAGTGAGTAAGAGAATTGGTTAAATGCGCATTCCTTCTCCTTATGGGAAGAAATCTTTGGCTTAAGAGTGGGGCAGTAACGGGCTAATTATTATGTTTTTATGTTATACATCGTTATTAACATATTAACTTAACTACAGAGCTTATTTTATTGATTTTTGTGGTGTTTCTTGGAATATCTTCCACATGGATGACCAGACCTTAATCAAATTTCGATGGGATCACACGGACACTCTATTCTTTTGAATGCAAAACGATTATTTTAAATCGGATGATAAACACCGGAGATATTTGGTAACAGAAAAAAAACTATGGTCGAGTTAAGAACACTCTCCTTTTTGAAGTCGGTTTACGGACTGATTATTATGTTTTTTTTGTTATACTTCATTATAAACATATTAACTTAATTGCAGAGCTTATTTTATTCATTTTTGTGGTGTTTCTTGGAAGATCTTCCACATTGATGACCAGACCTTAATCAAATTTCCATTGGGCCACACGGACACTAGACTCTTTTGAATGCAAAAAGATTTTTTCAAATCGGATTATAAATACCGGAGATATACGCTAACATATATAAAAAATATGGTCAAACTGAGACTCTTCTCCTTATTTCCTGGAATACCTTTCACACTGATGACCAGACCTTAACTAAATTTCTATGGGACCAGACGGACACTCTACTCTATTGAATGCAAAAGGATTTTTGTAAATCGGATTATAAATATCGGAGATATTCGGTAACATATATGAAAAAATATGGTCAAACTGAGACCCTACTCCTTATTTCCTGGAATATCTTTCACACTGATGACCAGACCTTAACCAAATTTCTATGAGACCAATGGGACACTGTACTCTTTTGAATGCAAAAAGAATTTTTTAACTCGGATTATAAATACCGAAGATATTCGGTAACATCCATAAAAAAAATAAAAAAAAATATGGTCGAATTGATAACCTTCTCCTTTTTTGAAGTCGGTTAAAAAATTAACTGTATTCAATTAAATAAATACTTAAAAAAATAAGACCAGTTGATGTGTGTCCTTACTTCAAACACGAAAACTAAACAGTAAAACGATCAATGTACAAAAAGAGTGTTTACAAAACCCGATTTGCTTACCGTGGGCTATTACAGTTTTTTAAACACTAGAAAACAATGCAAAACATTTTCTAACAACATATAGGTACACACTTTTACAAAATTTTAACGCACTTTGAACTGCACTTTTCAGTAACTTTGCAGGAACAGGTTTTAACCCACACGCATGTCTTCGACTCAAAAGCATAGTAAAGGATATAATGCAACCATGTGACGGTATTTTAGACTACAATACAATACTCATTACTGAATATTATTATTAATATAAAATACTAAATTTTATATGTTTACTTACGTGACAGAATTATAAAATAATCTGTCAAACACAATGTAATACGTCACTATGATATTCCAAAACATTAGCTCAGACTGTTTTTTGTATATCTCTCTTTTAAATGTACTGATACCTTATATGTATTTCTGTCTCTCTCTTACTCACACCATTACATATGTAATGATTTTTCCCATTTAACCCCACACAAATCAAGTCCATGATAAGAAGTATAACTTCAAAAATTAAGTACATTCTACATACATATACTTTTATTGTAATTGGAGCCTAAAAAACTATTACCAACACCCTAACACATTAAGTAAAAATAAAAAAAAGGACGATAAAATAAGGAAATTCTTGTATTAACGAAATTTTCGTCCAACCTAAGGGGTCCAAAATAATAATTTTTGAAATTTTTAAAAATTAAAAAAATATGCATAGCGCGATTCGATTCCACATACGAGGGTTGTCTTTTTGTTTTACATATAGCCTCTTAGAAGGCGCCACCAATAGAACCTTCGGACACAAATCTAACTTTAATCTTTTGTTGAGATAGATCCAAATTTTTATTGCGATGTGGGTACAGTGAGTTTTTGAAATTAGCAAGTCAGTAAAAAAAAAAGAAACTTAGCCGAGAACATTTTTATGCAATTTTTTTTTTCAATTTTCGGAGAGGATTATCTCAACAGAAATGTCCCGCTAAAATAGTTTCTGTGTTTGGGAATAAAGCACCACTCCAGTAAACTATTTCCCACTGGTATTGCGAATTTCATGCTAGGTCCACCCGAAACAGCAGTCAAACAGCAAAACATTGATGCGGTTCGTTAGCTAATTAAGGATGACCGCCGTGTAACATACCGGGAGATAGAGGCATCTTTGGGCATTTTAAAGACCTCTATCCAAAACATCTTACATGAAAAACTGGGTGTTACGAAGTTGGTTTCCCGTTGAATCCATTATTTGCTCACAGAAGAGCAAAAAGCGGTGCGCGTAAATTGGTGCCGAAAAACACTGAAACGGTTTAACAAAGGAAGCTCAGAAAACGTTTATGGTATTGTCAGTGGCAATGAATCTTGGATTTACTCCTACCAACCGGAAAATAAACGCCAATTCGCTGTGTGGGTGTTTCAGGATGAGGAAAAACCAACAAAAGTGATCCGTTCTCGAAATGTTTCTAAGAAAATGGTCGCAAGTTTTGTGTTAAAGTCTGGTGATGTGGCAACAATTGCTTTGGAAGATCGAAGAACTGTTACTTCCGATTGGTATATAAACCTTTGTTTACCAGAAGTTATCGCGAAACTCCGACAACGCAAGACGCAATAGCAAATCATCCTACATCATAACAATGCCATAGCACACACTGCCTAAAAGACAGTCTAGTTTTTGGAGCTTCCAAACATCGAATTGATAGACCATCCACCTTACAGTCCCAACGATTTCTTCACGTTCCCAAAGACTAAGAATTCAGCGATTCCAGTCGCCGGTGGAAGCCATCGATGCCTTTAAAACAGCGATTTTGCAGGTTTCAACTAAAGACTGGAATAACTGCTATACCAATTGATTGAAACGTATGCAAATGTGTATCGATCTTTTGAGGACGGCTCCAAGACAGATAAAGGAACAGGAGCAGGGGTGTTTGGACCTAGAGCCAAATACTCAGAAAGCTTGGGTACGTACCCAAGCATCTTTCAAGCAGAAATTCGTGCCATCGAAAGATGTATAGAATTTAACATTGAAAGGAACTATCGTAGACAGAAGATTGTAATCATGTCAGATAGTCAAGCAGCCATCCAAGCTCTGAACTCAGATACAATCAATTCAAAGATGGTCTGGGAATGCCTAGGCAAATTAAATGAACTAGGACAGAATAACACTGTTACCCTCCTATGGGTTCCAGGACACGTAAGAATAGAAGGAAATGAAACAGCAGACAAGCTGGCAAAAAAATGAGCTGAAACCCCATACCTGGGACCAGAACCATCCTGTGGGATCAGCAGTAGTACAATCTTAGAAAAACTAAAGAAAAAAATGGATAGCGAAAAATCCAAGTACTGGAATGATCTAGAAGGACTAAGACAATCGAAGACGCTCCTGGGAAACTATAACCAGAAGAGATCTCACAGCTGTCTTAACCTGAGTAAGAAAAACCTCCGAATTATAACAGGAATACTAACCGGTCACTGTCGATTAAGAGGACATATGAAGAAACTAGGATTAGTAGATGAAGCAAACTGCAGATTCTGTGAGGTAGAGGATGAAACCTCAATACACATACTTTCAGAATGCATGGCATTAAGTAATTCTAGGGTCAAATACCTAGGGTCATACGAAATAAAAAGGGAAGAACTACCTAATTTAAAACCCAATGATATCCTAAACTTTCTAAGGAAGATAGGACTAGAAGAGCTGCTATAAGTCTGAGGAATCATCAGAAATATAGCAAGAAAAGGGGGACACAATAGATCTTATCTGTTACCCCTAACTACATACATACATACATACATCGATCTTTTGAAAAGCAAGAAAATACATAAAGTGCATTTATTTGTTATCTTTATGAATTTATGCAAATCTAAAAAGATAACCCTGGTAGTAACAATAATTTTTAATAAATGAATGAATAAATAATGGTTTAAAGACATTTCCTTTTGAAAAAATTAGAGTTTGTTTAGGTTTTTTTTACACATTTTAAAATTTTTCTCTCTATTTTATGATAACTATATCAGACGTTGTATTCAACAAATTCAAATTCGATAAATATAATAATTCAATAAATGTATATTTTATAAAAATGCAACATTATATTTTTTACATTATGTAAATGCAGATTGCAGAAAAATTTATTGATTACTTTTCACCAATTTTTTATTTAAAATTACTTACATGTAAACCCAGAAAAATATAAGAACCAAGGAAATTTTCTAGTTTCTTCTGGTAAATCACAGAAAACTGTATCTGTAGCATCACTAACTAAAATTTTTTTACAGTCGGTTTCCAATTTTGTTGTTGTATCCATTATATTATTTAATACATCCAACAAAGCTTTTTTGTTGTGTTTTATTAAATTAAATCTGTTGCAAAATTTTTAAAATATTTGTCACTTCTTATATAAATTGTTTAGAAAAAAGTGTTTATAATTAGTAAACTTTTAAAGATTTCACACGTTTTGAGTGTGACCTTTTGTTACTTTTCATATCAATATTGAAATGTTGATTTTTAAAATATATTTATGTATACTCTTTCCAATCTAAATGTGAAATTCTTTGCTCTTTGTGGGAATTTAAATGCCTTTGATGGCATTGCCGACCATTGGCGTGGAATTAAATAAAACGGGTTCATAAATTTTTATTAATTTTTGTTTTAAATTTCAAAAGAAAAACGGTTTTTGTATATTTGTAAATTTTGTATCAATTTGAAAATTGTCAAATAACAAATTAATTCTTTCAAATTAAAACTTGTTAATTTTAGTTATTAATAAAAACATTTGACTCATTATTCAAATAGTACATAACTCATAATATTTTTATAACAATTGTGTACAAATAATACTCATTTTGTCAGACAATCTTAAAAGATTGTCTGTCCAGCAAGGACCACGAGGAGGTGTGAGCCTTCCTTGCCTGAAAAGGAAAGGGTTGGGTATGTTAGTAAGAATATAAAATTAGTTTGTTTTTGAAAACAAGTTTTTAAGATACATCACGATAGCTGTAAAGAAAATTGGTTGGAATTACTAACAAGAATTGTCAGAGTCTTCGGAAATAGAATCGGTCCCTGGTTGAATAACTGATGGTGCTATTAGCGATACAACATGATATTCCTTTTCTATTTTTATAACATGAGCTTTGCAATTTTGCCATACATCGCTATTAATGCCACTAATTAAATTACCTCTCGAATATTATCAAGAACAATTGCGCTTGAGATTGTTGACTAATTATATTTTGGTAAACGTTTTTTTACAGTACTCCAAACCATTTCGATTGGATTAAAAATACAGTTGTATGGAGGTAAACGCAAAAGGGTATGACCGTGTCTGCTACAAATGGTGTCAATGACGTATTTATTTTTAAAATTCTGACTTTTGATCATTCTTAATTCATTCTTTACTGGAACCTTTTTAGGAACAGTGATATTTTTGATTGCCATAAATCTTAAAATTTGATTCATTTTCGTGTTATTATTAGGTATTTTGTTTAATATGCGGAAATGATACGACGCATCGTCCATAACAATTACCGAATTTGGCGATATGTTAGGCAAGAACTGTTCGACAAACTACTTTTCAAATAAATCGGCTGTAATATCTTCGTGATAATCGGCAGAAGACTTTGTTATATTTTTGGCCGACAATAGCAACGCATAAGTTGCTTCTGGCATGAAGAATAATAACACGTTGTTTGTTGTTCTCTTGTTCTCCCCTAAGAGACGTGTATAGTTTAGTTCTACGAATTCCGAATAGATCACAGTTTAAGTTAATTGAAGTACCTAACTCTATACACCTTTGACATGTAGGTTAGATAGACACCCGGTAGATGGTACTGTGTTTTGATTTCTAGATTATTCAACATTTAGGTTGCAAGAAAACCCAATAGATAGTGTTGAGTTTCGATTCATAAATAAATAAATAAACGAAAAGAAAATGGAAAATAAAAAACAGAAAAAATGCGGAAAAAATAAAGTCAAAAACTACCTTTCCAAATCAAATAATATAACGCCACCGTAAGGTGCCGCAGTTATTATCTCATATATTTAAAAGAGAAATTCTTACTAAATTAAGTATTATGAAGCCCACCGTAAGGTAATGCAGCGGATATCTAATATAAAAAATCAATGAAAACAAAAAAAGCAAAATGGTAAAAATTCCTAAAAACGAAAAATGGAAAAAAGACACGACGCTACTGTTTAGTGGCTGGCTGGCCTCAGTTAGAGATTGGTGACATTCTAGTACTAAACTTGAAGTGAAACGTGGTCTATTCAAGGTCAGTTAGTAGTGCTTGTCGGCAGTCTGTGTATATATTTATATTCCTGCCTGTGATGTTCCTATTGATTAATTCTTTTGCAGCTATGGTTATGCCTCTGAGTTCTGACTGAACCACACTTGACAAGCCATCCATAGCTCATTTTATTTGTAAGTTTAAGGATCTAGAGTAAATTCCACATCCCACACCTTGCTTTGTTTTTGATCCATCCGTATATACGCTCAGAGCGTTCACTACGTTGGGGTCTGCTGTCTTGTTTGTTAACATTTTGTAGGGTTTGTCAAAGACAAATCTTGGTGCGACGGCATCCGTCTCTGCCTGTAAGAGTAGTATCACCTTTATCGATTCCCTCCACAGACTGTCCCGATGGGTGCCAGTCCCTACAGTGGGTTCGATACCAACCGTGCGAATGCGTACCATGGTCATTAATGCGACCTCCTTAACAAATATATCAATGGGGGTGAGACCGAGTATGACTTCCATTGCGCTGGTCGGTGTCCTTCGCATGGCTCCTGTTACGAGAAGGCATGCTGATCTTTTGATTTGGTTTAATTTTTTGATAGCTGTCGTTTGCTTCACTTTAGGCCACTACACGATAGCACCATATGTTAGCATAGGTCTTATGATTGCCGTGTAGATCCACATGGTGACCTTGGGAGATAATCCCCAGGTCTGTCCTATGGCTCGGTGGCATTGCTCATAAGATATAAATGCTTTTTTAACTCTACTTTCTATGTGTGAGTTCCGGGTCAGCTTGCTGTCAAGGATAACACCTAAGTATTTCATTTCTGTAGCAAAGCTTAATTTAACGTTGAAAAGACTGGGTGCGTTTAAGCCCCTAGGTTTCTTTTTCTTCGTGAAGAGAACCATTTCTGTCTTTTTGGGGTTAATAGACAGCGATTGCTCTTTACACCATGTTTCTAAAGTTCTGAAAGCCACTTGCATTCTGTCGCATAGGGTGCTTTCGGTCAGTAAGCTTTTGGAATGGAGTAATTCATTCTTTCAGGTTTTGGTATGAAGACAACCTTTACTTCTCTTTACATCTTCGGTTTATAATTCAGAGCTAGGGAAGCTCTGAATATTTGCACTAGGTGAGGAAGGAGCTCCTCCAGACCCCACTGCAGCAGGGCTGGATAAACTCATCCGTCCATTCCCGGTGATTTAAAGGGGGAGAAGCTAGATATTGCCCATTTAACTTTGTCCTCGGTAACAATGAGTCTGGCAATGTGCCAGTCCTCTGTCGAGGGTATGTGATGTTCCTCGTTCCACTTTGCCTCTGCTGTGGCAACAGAATCGGGAAAGTGTACTTCTTGCAAGAGATGTAAACTTTCTTCCAGGTTGGAAAATCCTCGATTTCTTCACAGTAGGTTCTCCATGCCGTTCTCTGTTTTTGCCTAACGACTTTCTTGTATTCCTTAAGGTGGAGCTTGTACAAGTTCCAATTCTCGAGGAGTTTTGAACTACTTGCCTTGTTAAAAGCCTTTCTCGCCATCTTCCTTAGGCGTTCTAATTCTGGGCACAACCAACGGTTGAAGTTGCCTTTATTATTAGTCAGCCTTAGGGGGCAAGAGCTTTTGAATGACTTGATGATTGTGTAATGTATCGTTATTGTATACCGTTCCAGCTCACTATTATTTCCGGGTGTGGTGACCTCACACTCCCGCAGAGCCCTTTCCAACCGAGAAGCGTAAGCTGCTCTGTCGGTCTTTCTAGGGTCGCGGGATAGAGTTGAGGGAACAGCACCCAGATATATTTTAAATGGTAACCATCGGTGATCTGACACTGATACTTCGTCAGACACCTGCCAGCATCGGATTTGTTTTGATATTTTAGTTGTACAAAACGTTATATCTACTATGGTTTGACTCCGAGAGTTTACAAAGGTGGGAGTGGTACCTCTGTTCATAATGCAGAGGTTATTCCCTATTATATAGTCATAAAGTGACTTACCTCTGGCGTTTATGTCCTTACTGCCCCAGTGGACGTGATGCCCATTGGAGTCGCAGCCGATTATGAGCTCCAATTTCTGGTGCTGGCAGTACTTCACCAGTTCCTCCAGTTCCCTGCTAGGTGGTGGTGCGGCTGCATCAGAGGGAAAGTAGACTGATGCTAGGACTACGGTATTTGGTTGTCCGTCACAACTAGCACATTCCATCCTTACTGCAGTCAAGTCTGAGCAGAAGAGATGTGCCAGAGGATGAACTTTAATTTGCCTAGGTACGTATATGGCAGTCCTTGGCTGGTCATTGCTGGGAAAATAAAAAGTTTTACCAGTTAAAGTACTTAAACCAATGATTCTGGTTTTCCTTATCCAGGGTTCTTGGATTAATGCAATTGTGTCTTGTTGCTCAGCAAGGTGGCGGCTGATGGTTGCCATGGCCACTCTGCTGTGCTGAAGGTTTCACTGAAAAAATGAAGTTGTGTCGGCTCCTCCTCTACGATCCATTATTATTATTTTTTTTTCAATTATTTATTCGGTCAGGGGACCGTTTCTGAGGACCCGTCGGTCTGCATCTTTTCAGGTGCCTCCTCGGGTGCCTCGTCTGCAGGGGTGTCGACCGCCAGACTTCCTAGTTTGACGCGACTGCTGGTCTCCTCCTTACCTTCCTTCTTGCCCTCCTCGGCCTTTACTTTCATAGTCAATGAGGTGAATGCCCAACCTCATCGACTTTCGTTTGAAGGTAGTCAAGTCCTCGTCCCCTACTCCGAAGACAAAGAGATGCCCCCTCGGTTCTGTTTTGGCCTCGTGGTGAAAAGAGCATCATCTCGAGACCTTGGTAAGCCATGCCAACGTCGCGTCGTCATCGCAGGTAACTCTGATAATTTCACCAGAGTGCGACCACTGACGGAACTTTGGTGGCTTGGCGTTACTGGAAGAGGCGGCCAAAATTAATTGGTCCAGCTCTCCCAGCAGCATGTCTTGGACAAGAACTTCCTTTTCGGCAGAAAATTTGCCGTAGGGGTTGCTCTTGTCTATTATAGCTACTCGAAAGTGTCTGGTGGCCACCTCCTTGTAGCTTTTTGGTTGAGCGGCCGTTGTGTCCTGCCTAACCTTTTTCAGGGTTTTAGGCGTCACCTCGGATGAGGCGCCTGACCTGTTTCTTTTCTTTGCTTTACTTTCAGGTATGTTGTGTTTCTTGCCTCTTTTGGAGGAAGAACTAGCAACATTACCTGAAGGTTGTGCTTCTGATGGTCCAGAGGCGGTTCGCGCTGCGAGGTTTCCCCCAGCCTCGCGTGCGTTCCTCCTTCTCTTCAGTTCCGCACCACAGACTCGTTTACCTCTGCGGTGCTTGGGTTTTTCTGGTTGAGGCGGACATTTCTGTCCAGCCTCAGTCGTGCTGTTGGTTTTGTTTTCGGTTTCCATGTTGGTCCCACGAGTAGCAAGGGAAAGGGAAACGTTACCACCTGACAGAGCCCTGCATGCCAGGAGAAGGCTTAATTCAAGAGGATGCCGCCAGGTGCCCTCAGTGGAACGTTTGCGACCACATTTTAACCAGTGCCTTTCAGCCCTCGGCACGTTACCTTACACCTTAGCATGGGTTAAGCTGGTCCGCAACGACGGCTTTCGCAAAAGATTTTGGGGGTTTTAGGTCTCCTCACTCTACTTATAACCGTGTCACGGGCTAATTTCTCACTAGCAATAATTATTTTTAATCGGTAATAAATTGAGTACTCACCATACTAATTTCTCCAGATTTGAGGGTTCAACAACGACATTTAGTGTTATAGCCAAATTTGATTTTTTATTTATCAAAAGTTTTAATCTATTTATTGTTTTTGGGTACATATTTAGACTATTCGGACTTTAAGACAATCACAATCCCTACACCAACATTCACGCCAACATCCATGGACTGTGTCAGGATTCGAACCCGAAGCAACGGTGTGGAAAGCAAACACTCTGTTCACTCACCCACCGGGACCCCCCATATTTAAAGTTATTGTTATTATTATGACAAGTAATAAAATTTGAGGTTATAAATAGATCGCTGGATCTCTTCTTCTTTTTCTGTTCATTCGGTTGTATCAGAACTATTCCGTGAGTCAAACAAGGCCGCATTACATGAACGTAGTGTTAGTAAAAGGCCATCCAATAAGTAATTTGAGGCCACGACCTTCAAATTAATAATGGGATAGGTAAGGGCCATCTGTCATGGTACTTCCGGCCGATATGATTGATTTTCGGCCATTTGTGATTCGACAAGCCACCGAGAAGGTCCAAGGGTCTAACATAGCAGTAAAAGTGTCACAAGGAAATTTTGTGGGCGAAGTTTTATATCATTTTCATATCATCGTATATCGATGGCACTTATGTGTGGGTTTTGAAACTGAACCGAACTATTGGGTTAATCTCGATTAGTTGATATTTTGTTGATTACGGTTCGCTGGGATTTCATCCAACCGAACTATTGGGTTAGTCACGATTAGTTGCTATTTTTGTGGATTACGGTTCGATTGGAAATTACCACGTGTGGGATTTATTACAAATTTTCCGTTAGTAAGTGAACACACTTTCATTTAATCTAACATTCCAATTCTCATTACATTTTCTTTCCATCGATTCATAAGTTTAAACTGCAGATCGTTATAAGGTGGTTGAAATCTCAAATTCAAGCCCTGAATTAGCGAAGTTCTCGAGATATATACCCTTTTCCATCTAGATGGGTTATTTTATATTCCATGACAATGTGTTAACTTTAATAGAATTACAATCTAAATTTGCTTGGTTTTATTAGTTTTTTTTATTTATTTTACCTTTTGCTTGTCCTATGAAAAAAAACTAGACACCTTATCTTCTTTTGTTCCCTCATTTGCAATGTTTAACATGTTCTTTAAACAAAAAAACAAAATTATTTAAACTATTAAATCATTTGAATTAGTAAATTAGCTAGTAACAATTTTTTTTTTTTTGATCATTTAATCTATCAAATTCAATTCACTAACTGTATTGAATTACGCAATTTGTGGAATTTGGTATAGAGAGTCAATCTTCAGTTTTAATCTGTTAAATTTGATTACTAACTGTATTAAATCATGTAAATTTTTGGTAATATGTTATAGTGTTGTTACCCGATTGTTAGAGCTGTAGATTCAGATCCTGTTCTATATTTAATCATTCTAATTCGTATAATTGCGATGGTTTATCTTATTTTATATTATTTTTTTTATTATTATTAAGTGGTAGATTCAATTTGATAAAGTTGTATTTAAATTGGATTTATTTGCATAACTTAAATTAGTAGTTTAGTTTAATTACAGTATTCTCTTCTACTGTTAGAATAAATTGAATTCTGTGTTATTATAATACGAATCAGGTTATTGTAAGTATTTTAACCGTTGTATTTTGAATTTTTGTAACAAATTTAACCTCCTTGGTGCAGGATTAAAATTCCTTGGCTCAGGCTTAAATTTTCGGTACAAGCTTAATTCATTGGTACCGGCTTATTCCTTTGACAAAGGCTTATCACCTAGTTACTGGGTTACTGGAGTTGGCTAAATATTCGTGGTATTAGCAGTATTTTGTTTTGGAACTGATCCTGGTTCTGTACCGAAACCAAACAGCGTTGGATTTTGGAGATTTGAAGCTACCATCGCTAATACAGATAAGCTATAAGCCTTTGTAAATTGAAAAAAAAAAATATATCTTGGTATTGTTGTTAGAAATTTAGTTTTAAGTCGTGCGTGTGATCACACGGAGATTTATTATTATATTATTGATTTTAATTTTAAGGCGCTAGTGTAACTAGGTAACTCAAAGTTTATAATTTACGTCGACCTTAAACGTTTGTTTTTTTTAATTATTAAACGAGGGTCTAGTTTTGAAATTGAATTGTTTTTTTTAGCTCACTTTATTTCATTTTGTGGGATTGCGGAAGAGTTATTATTGTGTATCATCCCTCTACGGCTGAGCTCGGGCATAATTTGCCAGTAGAGTGACCGCTAACAACCCTTACGCAATTCATCTATCGTTGATTGGATTTTCTTTAAGAAAAATCTCACACTACATGAACCTTAGCAGATAGCTAAGTAAAAACCGTGGCAACCGTCACTGATCAAGTTGCCCTGACCACCTCCTATCCGCCACCTGGAGACGCGCCTGGTAGGTAGCTCAAAAGGGTGCCCCCTACGTTTGATGGTGAAACCCTTTGGAAAATCTACAGAAGGCAGCTCGGAAGTCTAATCACCTTTTTAAAATTTTCAGGCCTGATCACAGCCTGAGGTGTAGATATCCCTACATATGGGAGGATGTACAATGGGCCATATGTGGCTTCACTGCCGGCTCTCTCCAATTTTCCAAAACCAGACCATCGGTAATTTATGTATTGGCAAACACTTTAAACTTATAATAATAACTAACAATAACATAACTGTTTTAATAGTTTTAATTGCTTACTAAATTTAGAGATTTTATGAATGTTTTTGTAATTTTACAATTAAAAAAAATTATTAAGTATTCTTATGCTGAAATTTTGGACCATTATTTTCCTAATTCTTACATATAACAATCCTCTCATTTTACAGATAAGTCATTTGTACACCCTATTTCAATCAACGAATGACTTTGGAGACAACTTGTTTTAAACAAGTAAAATAGTATCTAGTAGGAAAATCGATACATTCCCGAACAACAATGTATATAGCCGAGGCCAACAAACATTGGAGTCCGGGAATGTGCTTTTACTACGAGATACACATACTATTATTTCTGAAATCGCATTAAATATAATTGTAATCTAAAAAAGTTTTATATATGCATAACTGTTTTTGATAATCATCGTATTTTCTATGAAACCGTTTTGTTGACATTGTTTGTTAATCATTGTTTATTTTTCTGAAATCGCTTCGAAATGTCTAGTTTCTCGCATCAAATTCGAGCCGCAAAATACACTATTCTTGTATTTTAGTCCGTTGCTGGGAAACGAACTTTTCCGTACTGTACGGGAATATTTTTTCTCCACGACCATTAATGAATGTAAGAATTCCGACTTCATTTTTAATAATAGAAAGTGTTCATTCTCACTCTTGAGATAGAATATTCATTCTGAAACACTAGCTTCTTATGTGTTTTGCATGTATTTCCATTCTATAACTAGTGACGGAATAACATTCTGTAATTGCTCAACAAAAAACATAGATTGCCCTGCGAATTTTAAAACTGTCACTCAGTTTGTCAGTGCGACGTTCTAATTGTTTTGCTACATATTTCAATTTAAATAAACAGAATTATTACATGGTCGTGGAGAAAATACAGTCTGTTACACGGTTAGAATGAAAATTCGATAACTCGTGGTTCCTCTCGCTCGCTACGCTCGCGTTCGGAATTCTCCACTCGTATCGAATTTTCATTCTAACCTTGTTACAGAATATACTATTCTCCACGACCATTAATGAATGTAATAATTCCGACTTCATTTTTAATAATAGAAAGTGTTAATTCTCACTCTTGAGATAGAATATTCATTCTGAAACACTTGCTTTTTATGTGTTTTGCATGTATTTTCATTCTATAACTAGTAACGGAATAACATTCTGTAACTGCTCAACAAAAAACATAGATTGCCATGAATTTCGAAACTGTCACTCAGTTTGTCAGTGCGACGTTCTAATTGTTTTGCTACAAATTTCAATTTAAGTAAACATAATTATTAATGAATATATTTCCTGGCAGTTTAAATTAATTTAAATGTAATAATTACTGGGGTTCGGTCAATAATTTATTAAAAAAATTTTTTACCACTACATGTAGTGTTAAATTTTTTTTTTAATAAATTATTGACCAAACCCCATTAATTATTACAATTAAAACATAATTATTACATGGTCGTAGAGAAAATACAGTCTGTAACACGATTAGAATAAAAATTCGATTTACTCGTGGTCCTCTCGCTCGCTACACTCGCGTTCGGAATTTTCCACTCGTATCGAATTTTCATTCTAACCTTGTTACAGAATATACTATTCCTACTAGATACACAATATACTATAGTGTCACAAAATTGTCAGTTCGGTTAGTTACATATTGCTTAAAATATTTTAAATTATATTTAAAATGGACAGTGACGATGATGTCCAGAGGTGCAAAACGCCTCCAGAATTACTAAACACTGCTACTAATGTGGTTTTAAATTTATTGCCAAATAAAATCAAGGCGCAAAATATGAATTTGCTTATAAACGTTTTATGGATCATTCCCGTATACAGGAAAATATTCCCGTACAGTACGGAAAAGTTGATTGCCCAGCAACGGACTAAAATACAAAAATAGTGTATTTTGCAGCTCGAATTTTATCCGAGAAACTAGACATTTCCAAGCGATTTCAGAAAAATATTTTTTCTAAATACTGGCACCCAAATACTATCAACAAGTAAATTTTGTAAGAAAAATGTATAATAATATTTACGTTAAGTGCATTTTTCTATGTGAGTACTTTTCCCTGTGGACATTTTTCCATGTGGGCATGTTTCGGTGTGTGCAGTTTTCCGTGTGGGAATATTTCAATGTGGGTATTTTGCGTGTGACCGATAGGTGATTGAAACAAAACATGTAAAATCGTAATATAATAAAGTATATATTCAATGCTGTTTAAGTATTACAATACATTAGTTTTAGTATAACTATTCAAAGGACCGAATTTAAAAAATGCAATAATGGGAAAATATTTTGCTAGCAAAACAAAGCAAAGTAACAGGCAATTATTTACGAAATTAACAATTTTAAAACGCATGAAATATATCATAAAAAGAGCATAAAAATTATAAAATACATTCCAAAATATGTTAACCTTTATATAACTCGGTTTTGAAATTTTTATATCGGTACATTTTTCTTGAACCAAATTGTGTAGGTAGTTTATACTCCACTTTGGTGTAAGCTCTGGTATTATTGCTGAGGCACCATCGCATAAATTCTCAAAGTATAGTAGAAAATATGGATCCCTCGTGTTAATAAATGGTCGGAACACTCTAGAAATTAATAGCTCGCAGATTTCTGTTGTCCTTTCTAAAGAAAAGCGGCAAATGTTGAATCTACAAAAAAATATCATACTTGAAAAAAATAAGAATAAGTTTAAATTAAAATCTTTAATATTGTCACGCCTGGGGGATAGAGAATCTGTCCTAGTGTTTTGCGATGAGAAATAGCTTTACTGTATCTCGAGGCCCAATTGTCTGGCAGTGCCGTCATTGTGACTTAAATGCAAGTGGAACCAATGCGAGGTTCGAATGAATGCTGGTTGCCATGTTTAGCTTAGAAAGACTTACTATTTTTGTCATATTAACGGGCAATAGAACGAGATACTTTTAAGAAAAATGTCAACACTGGAGAACATTATTAAGTGCGCTAGTGCCACTTGACATTTTTCTTAAAGTATGGGTAACGAATATACGAAACAAATAAAATTACTTAGAGGGGTCAGACAAGGATACGTTCTCTACCTACTCCTCTTTAATTCATACTCTGAAATCATCTTTCAAAACGCGTTGGCAGAACTCAATATTTATTTATTTGACCATGTTACAAATATAAAAATGTTTATGGCAAATGGCAAGTCATATTTAAACAAACAAAATGTAAAATTAAAAATGGTAATTAATATTAAAAGTATTAAGGGAACAATAGGTAGTATGATTCCACCCAAACACCAAAAAAAAAACGTTTAATTAAAGTGCTTTATGTATTCATTTACCGAATAAAAACAATATCTTAGCATGAACTGCCTTAGGGATTTTGTAAATTTGTTTAAAGAAGATTTTTTAAATTTTTCTGTTAAAATATTGTAAAGATCAAGATTTAGTGAATCTCTTTGAGATTTGGTTACCTAAACAAAAATGTTTATTTCTAAAATTTGAGGCAGATCTTGTGGTTTGTTCATGTACATCAGAATTTTTTTAAAAAACATTTCTCATTTTATGAATCTTAACTAGAACATAGTGCAGATATATAGTACGTAGAGGTATTATCCTAATTTTGTCGATATAGTGACGAGGAAGAAGATAAAGAAGGGGGAGAAGATGCAGAAGAATAAGAGTTTAAACAAGATGTTTAGTATCTAATGAATAATGAATAATTCAACAATAATAAAAACTCTTATGTGTTATTTGAATAAAATACTATTTTTATAATTTGTGATTTTTCACTTCCTCCTTTACCATTTCCAACAGCACCAACCTCGAGCACCCCCACAGTAGTCTAATGCCGGAATTGAAATCGGCATCACCGACAACCCCCGAGTAACGAGTTTGTAGTGATTTTCAGACACCTACCATTTCTCCCTCAATTCATCCCCCGCGCACTTACACAGAGGGACCCCCGAGCGCCCCCGGGGAAATCTAATGCTAGAATTGAATTTGGCATCCCCGAAAACCCCCCAAGTAATGACTTTGGAGTGGTTTTCCCCTCCAGAATGGCCCCCGGATACCCCCGCAGAGCCGCCCCCCGAGCGCTCGCGGGTAATTCCAATGCCAGAATTAAATTCGTCATCCCCGAAAACCCCCGAGTGTCGAGTTTGGAGTGATTTTCATGAACTATGCAGTTTCTCCCTAAGAATGTCCCACTGGATACCTCCGCAGAGCCGCCCCCGAGTGATTTCAATACCAGAATTGAATTCGTCATCCCCGAAAACCTGCGAATAACGAATTTGGAGCGATTTTCATGCACGCTGCCATCTCTCCCCCAATTCACCCTCTGTGCACCCCCACAGGGCCACCCCGGGTAATTCTAATGCCAGAATCGAGTTCGGCAGACCCAAAAACCCCCCGAGTAACGATTTCCAAGCGATTTTTCCAAGTTTCCAGTCGTTCCTATAATGTTGCAAGGAATGATGCAATTGGAAAATGCATTTTCCGGCCCAGAAGGCATTTATCAAAAAATGCGCCAAACCAGACGTTGCAGACTTTTATCCTGGGACCTTCCTGAACACAATGCAAAAAACCGCATTTCGATATCTGCTGGATGTAAATTTTTCCGCTATTCGGGCTATTTTGATCTAAATGCCCTGGACTAAAAGTGTAGTTGCCAACTTACTTCTAAGGTAAGTACTAGTAGAACAGAGGCACCGGCCAGGTGAGATATTCTTTTACAAATAAACTAAGCAACTTTTCACTCTTGATTTCACTTTTAAAATAAGTAGTAGAGAAATATAGATTTTGCGTTTTATCCAAATTTATTTTAAGGTTATTGCCTGAGAACCAATGTTCGGATTTTGACTGTATATCTTCAGATACTAAGTCCAGTTCCTCTGGATCTTTAGTAGGAAAAATAAATATAGTCTGCAAATATGGCTGCTTTATAGGGGTTTATGAAATTCAATAAGTCATTTATATATAATGAATAATAACTCATTCCTGACACCCGTTTTTCTCCTACCTATATTATTGGTTGCCTATAGTCAGGTAATATAAACTATTACCAAGTGTTAGTGTACGTTCTCTTAAAAAGTCCCCCAAAAAAGAAGAGAACAGATCAATAAGTCAAACACGTGTGTGTTTTTTGGGTGTTAAGGAGAGCGTTCAGGTTCCTGTTACCTGTTACCATGAACCACCGATCTCGCCATTGTTTTGTTTCATTATAATCCAAGAAGTTGTTAATCTGTTTTTACATGTGGTTTGCTGCATAAGTAGAAGAATGATGGACACAACCAATTGTGAACTGTAAGTTACTTTAGACATTTTATTTTTAACTTAATTGGGAACCAATTAAATTTATACCTTTAACCCATTCTTGACGCTCTGCTGGTTCCTATTTCTACCAGATATGTACTAACATCTGGTATATGATAAAGAAGATTTCCTAAATCTTTAAAAGTAATATGTTCAAAAAAATAATTAAAACTGTTTACCTTTCTTCAATTCCTAAAAGACAACCCATAACTCTCCAAAAGTGGTGAAATCCCCGCCATTCTTCCACAGTAGCATAATGTATTCCAACATGTTTGGGTCTTGTCAATGCAAATCCAACAAATATGAATTGTGATAAGGCCATATCCTTCTGATTTATTGAATAAGATCCGGCTCGAACATTGCCCTTACTAGCACTATTATGCATGCTTTTAACAATGGATTGAGATTTCCTATTGAAAAAAACATAAAAATAAATAATTATAAATAAATTAAACCTAATGGGATGAGATTTCGATGAAAGGAATAATAAAATTAAAACCAGAAGGGATCAAATCTCGACTTATCTTTAACAGACGCCACTAGTAGGTAGCTAGAGCCGAAATCTCGCCGTTATCCCCAATAGGTATGACATTAATTTATCCTTTGCAACATGTTTATTCAATACAGGTATTTACGTTTCTTCTCAGGCGGACACCCTAGTAAAGGGTAAAAATTGTAAATTTTTACGGAAAATTGTCAACATCGATAATGTGGATGAAAATTTTCCCAGTCGAAGGTGTTGATACGACAGTTCAAAATCCCGACGGGCGGACACTTGAGTGGATATCAAGTAAAAAAGTGTCGTTAAGTGAGACAGCTTGTACATCTCAAAGACTAGCATCGAACACAATTTGAATTTTCGAATTAATTTGAAAACTGTAAAGTTGCTCTTTGAAAACAGTGTAATATGGTATGCAGTAAGCAGATAAAGAATGATATTCATTCCGTATCACGGGAACCATGTGTCCACTATCAAGAAAATCGTGCATAAATTCTCAATATTTTGTACGTAAATCAGAAGATTTCAGATTTTTTCTAGCATTGAAATTCTCTGATAGGTCTGTCAATAGGTATCTACCTATGTATTGATAAAAAAAAAAGATTGACGAAAAGTGGAATTTTTATAATTTTGTCTTTGGGGTGATACATGAGTAGTTTTGGCAACTTGTTTGACTTCCTAAAATTTTTGGCATTGTATATTAAGATTGATATCTAAAGATGTATAACAATTTAAAAATAGGAAGAGAGCAATTTGTTCTTTCTTGAAGAATGTAGCCAGAAATGGTTACCAACGAGACAGATTGGTTAGAACTTCCAAATATACGACCTGATTTTAAAATTAAAGGTATTAATGTCAACTTACCAATATTACTAACAGCCTTTAGAGCTGAACGTCGATTGGTAATGTCTTTTTTTTAAGACCTTTAATAGAAACGAAACAATTTCTACGATAAAGACCAAGTTTTTTGATAAACATTTCATATATAAAATTAGCCATTGAACCTGTTTTAAGTAGAACGCGTTTTTTTTTGAAAATTGCTACAAATGCCCTGATATGTTCTTCACAAGTGGATAACAGTTGATTGTGGCAAAGTTTAGGCATACAATGAACATTGGTGGTTTAATATTTTGCTAGATATGCTGCTAGAAGTATTCATTCTCTTGCCTACAGTCGAAACGGAATTAATATTAGCATTTTTTGGGAAATGTAGACTTGTGTGATGGGGAATCGGCAGATCTTACATTTTTGCTTACAAGTAGGTACACGTTTTTATAGAGTGGGCAGACACTAGGCAGCTAACGCATAATTGATGCTGCTTAGCAAATTAGAGTCTTGCTTGAGGTGTTTTCTTGAAAAATAATAGACATTTATAAAGTGCATGAGAAGATGAGCGTAAGATAGATAAATAGATAGATAGATAGATAGATATTTATTTCCAACAGGTACAAAAAACCCAATAACAGGAAATGATACAATCAAATGAAATACAGATAATCATATTAAAAAGATAATAAGTTAATGTATTTTAAAAAATTAATTACTTAATTAAAACAACAGTATAGTACAATTATTAGACAATAATTTAATCATAAACTATAAAAATACCTCAAAATACTCTTACGGATTTCTTTTAATGATGTACAATGAATGTCACAAGAGTTGCAAAAACGATTATAATTCATGCAAGCAATATACATAGGAGATTTTAGTAAAATATTCGTTTTTGCAGTCTCATATGAAATATGTGTGTATTCCTTACATTAATTCTAGGGACCTTATAATTGCATTTTCATGTAAGAAGGGGCATTCTATTTTATTATTTAGTAAATTATGTAAAAATGATGTGGTTAAAAAGATACGACTGGTGTTTAAAGAAATAAAGATGCATTTCTGAGCACTATTCCTTTAAAAAGTATTTGAATTTAAAAACTCATTTTTAGACAGGAATGGATAATGAAGTATTCGAAAGTTGAACTAATTCCAAGGCAATAGGTACAATGTCTCTCTAAAAAAGTAATTACCTGTGTAAACGTTCGTTTTCGAGCATTCCATCCGGATTATATATTTTTATTCTGTTCAATTTTTATCGCGCCGATGAGAAGGTCGATTGCCAATTTGGTGGGAAGAAATAATGTTTCGTCGACGGAATGATTTTTCAATTCGTTCATTTCGTTTGCAATTTTTTTAAAATTCAGATTTAATTTCTGAACTACCTTCGCCCTTCTTTCTGGTGAGTACCTTTTTGCCTTTGTTTTAATTTAATTAGTTAGAAATAATCCAAATTGCGGTGAATATATTATTTTAAGTATTTTACTAACATTTAATTTTCGAATACAATTGCTATTGTAAAAAGGTCAGTTTTTAGTGATGTTAAAATATATAAACATGGATTGTAATTAATTTTTTCTCGAAAGTTGTAGAACTAGATAGCGATTGTATTCGATAGATATTACTTAAAGGTCGGAGTTTTGATTTCAATTTTATTACTAGGATTAAATGCCAAATCTGTGAAGGGCCCTATTGAGGATCCAGATAATTTTTTCTGAGAATATCGCTGTTTGCCGACGGCCATTTTGAAGCCGACCATCCATTCCCGGGATTACTTTTAAGGAAGTTCTCTTGAAGGAAGACCACTTCCACTCGCTTGGGCAGTGCTGATCCACCACTATCGAAACTCCGACAGGAAGAGATCGAATTAAAGATAAGAGATTAAATTAATTAATTAATTAACATTTTTAATAATTCTAAATTGAGAAATAAATGAACTTAAAACTGATTTTTCGAATTTTATTTGTGTGTCTGTACTTGACGCCCTTTAATTAATGTTTGGAGGGAATTAAATAAAACTCAGAAGGAAGCCACGACCCTCAGGAGCTAGCCTAGGGTAATTTAAGGGTTACAAGTGAGCAAATCTGAATTCAAACTATTTTTAAGCTCAAAATCAGTTCTAGTTTTGGAAAGCACCAAAATTCACAAATCGGTTATTTAAGATATGTTTATGAAAAATACCTCTTTTTAACATTGGAAGGTGCCATTTTGGAAATTTAATTGTTTGCAATCTTTCTGTTGGAGTGTATGCACGAAAAGCCCATAGTTTTCGAGCAATTTTAAAAAATTTGAAAAGTTTTAACATAACTCTCAGAAACACAATACTTAAAATGGTAGCAATCCGCGGTTTTTTTCATCTTTTGTGGTCAAATACAGGGTGTCCCAGAATTAACTACGGAAACTTCGTATACGTATTCCTTGATGACCAATAAGTAGGGTCTTTCCTATAAAAAAAATTTTTTTAGAGACTCCTGTCAGAGTTATAACCTACTTTGCAAATGTGCGCTACTTGATCGCGATACACGATACTCAATTGACATGGTCCTACTTTTTATTTTTTTACTCCAAACCGAAACGATTTCGCAAAAAACGACAAGGAACAAAAAAGTTTCTAAATAATCAAAACTTCCTAAAATAATTTTTTTTTTATTGCAAATATTAATTGCTAAGAAAGTTACAAAAAAAATATTAAGAGGGGTTCCTTGATTTGCACCCTTAGAATGGGGTAGGGCAGGTGAAAAGTGGCAGAAGAAATGCGTCTTTATAAAAATGATGTTCACCCAAATTTTTAATTTTTTATCTTGGACCAATCAGAAGATATTAAATTAAAACCGTATTTTACCACCCCTCTTTAAAGGGTTATAACTCTGACAGGAGTCTCTAAAAAAAATTTTTTTATAGGAAAGACCCTACTTATTTGTCATCAAGGAATACGTATACGAAGTTTCTGTAGTTAATTCTGGGACACTCTGTATATATACATATTCATTCATAAAACCCTTTTAACGCTGGAGTTCCTTTTAACCCTGTTATTTTTGACATAATCAATAGCCTATTGAATAAACTACATATATAAAATTATATGTATATATTTATGTATGCAAAACAAACATAAAATAAATATTATCAAATTACTTTTTAATTCACTTACTTAGATCCTGGTTTTAAATCAGAGCTAATCCAAGCTTCAAGAAATAGTAACGTCATGATTTGCCTTTTGTAACATTTTGCAGGGCTATCATTTCTCACAATATTTGAAATTGTAGGTACTGCATACCCTGCAGCTAGTCCAAAGAATGCTGAGACAGTCCAGGCATACAAATATTTATTAAAGAACTTCTGCCCGCTAAAAAATATAAGTAAGAAATTTACACATGCTAACAAATTATTTCAAAATAAATTTATAACTTTCTCTGCATTTTATATTTCTAATAGTTAAAAGTTTTTACGATAAAATGGTGTAACGATCTATCTGATCGTCTTGTATTATGAATAGTTTCATCAGAATATTGTTATCGTGCCCCTATCGGAGAGAGTTACTTAGTTAAAAGTCATAGTTTAAAAATTGGCCGTGAGCGGTGTTGCAGTATAACTAGCAAGTTTTTGTAGTCGTGATTAGTAGTTCTCGTTCCTCTACGAGTTAGTACGTCATACATTCTGGTTCTTTTGTGTTTAACCTCTTTAAATACACGTATGTCAATTTTAATATTCTTTTCATTGATTATTTTATTTTTGTGAGTGCCTAAAAAAGGGTGATATGTTATTGATACAAACCAAAATGAAGTAGTTACAATTTAGCCAAACATCTGTTTCTTTTGATTATTCATCAAAGTAGGGCCAATTTTTACACGTGCTTAAATGATTAATTTACTCTCAATGAAATGGAAAAGTCCGATTTGACTAGAAACTGATTTTACTTGATTGTCAATTCATTAAGGAGTTGATTTTTAATTGTTGTTTTCTATTAAGGGTTTTCCTAATATTCGAAGAAGTCGACCCGATTTACTAAACGATAAGAAGATTTAATAAGTTCCAGACATTTTTTTGGAGAAAAACGAAAAATAATTCTAAAATTTGTTGTCCAGAATTTCGGAATTCGAAAGAAATATCATCATATATGAGACAATTCAAGGGATTTTGAAGACTTCCATTAAAGAGATAAGAAAATAATTAATTCTTTAATAAACATATATAATTTTCTTTAGATGTAATGTTAAAGTTTTAATAATTTTTAATTAAAATAATTCGTTTTAGACATCATTATATTATCAATATATTATCTGCTCATTACAAACACACAGCAAAAAAAAACAATAACTCTCAAGTTCATGAATACTTACCAGTAGTTAAATATATACACGTTATATACACAAAAACAAAGAGCAAAGTTATAAATGTTTCTTTGTATAAGGTTTAACTTTTTACGCTAACAAGATGTCACTACTTGCGTGTGAGACATAAAACAGTATTATATTATCATAGTTCTATACCATATATAAACAGCGTAAACTATAGATTATAATAGACTAATGATCCAGACACGTAATATTATGGGTATTTGTGCTGGTTTTCTTGACTGGGTATCCAGGGGTTCCTCAGTTATAGGTTGTGTGGTGACCTAATTTAGGGTTGTATGTATTTTTGTTGCTGTATGATAAAAAAAAATAAAAACAAAAAATTTTGACTTAAAAAAATAAATTGGTGAGTGTTCAGAAGAGTTCATTGTATTGTCAAGTAGTTAGACGTTATCCAGCAGAGTTCAGTGTATCTTAACAATTTTGTAAATAAATGGTGTAAAAAGCCCCCATAAGTGTCACCCTTAACATTTAGGAGTATAAAAAAATAGATGTTGGCCGATTCTCAGACTTACCCGATAAAACGTTTCTCTTATCGTTAAATGTCGAAATTAAGTTTTAGTGAATATTGAAACACTTATGGGGACTTTAACACAATTTTATTTACAAAATTGTTAAGATACACAGAACTCTGCTGGATAACGTCTAAACTGCTTGACAATACAATAAACTATTTGAACTTGAACTGTCGTTAACTGTCCATACATCCCCTTATATACAACTTTATTTAATCTAGTCAGTGTGTTTAGATCTTTCTAGAATTTTCTAGAAACATTATTTAATCTAGTCAGTGTGTTTAGAAGTTTTTAGAATTTTCTAGAAACATTATTTAATCTAGTCAGTGTTTTTAGAAGTTTCTAAAAATAACAATCTTTCAAATTAAGGTCCCTTCCTTTACGGTTATCCCGTTACACTGCCCCCTTCTTAGATTCATTCCTCCTGGAATGGTATTTCCTAAATCGGAATCCCGCACACTCCCTAAGCCAGCCAAACCATCTTCTTGGAGCTGCTGCACATCTCCACTGTGGTTTCCCTGGTAAGGCGCCAAACGATCATGTTGGACCACGACGGGTTTCCCTCTGGGAATTTTCACGATTCGATAAATGATATCGGTAATCTTCTTCTTGATGGTGTATGGACCTTCCCAGTTCTTCTGTAATTTGGGACAAACACCTCGACGCCGTCGGGGGTTATAGAGCCAGACTAAATCTCCAACTTGGTAATTCTTTCCCATTGTCCGCGTGTCATAGTACCTCTTCACCCGATCACTAGATAATTGAAGTTTCCCACGCACCAGGTTATGTATATTCTCCATTCGATTCTGAAGATCGGCAACATATTGTTCACGGGCCACTTCTTCACCAGGTTTACAACCAAACACCAATTCACATGGTAGCCTCATTTCTCTACCGAACAGGACCTCCGCAGGCGTTTGGCCAGTTGATTCGTTAATGGCCGATCGAATTGAAATTAGAAATAGTGGAATATGTCGATCCCAATCCCTCTGACAATCTGACACCACTTTTGACAGATAGTTGGTTATAGTCCGGTTCATGCGTTCCACCATTCCATCAGACTGACGGTGCATTGCTGTGGTTCTCATTTTGCGGATGCCTAATCTCTGGCAAACTTCTTGAAACAGCTTGCTCTCAAAATTTCTCCCTTGATCTGAAGTGGTACCCCAAATCGGCTTACGAATTCTTCAACTAATATATCTGCTAAAGTGGTGACTTCCTGATTAGAAACTGCATAAGCTTCAACCCATTTAGTAAAGTAGTCCATGACAACAAAGATGTACTTGTGTCCTACATCGGTCTGTGGAAGTGGCCCCAATACATCTACTGCGATTCTTTCAAAAGGACTTCCAACCAGGTATTGCTGCATTTCCGCCTTTGGTTTTCGGTGCGGACCGTTACTGGCAGCACATGTAGTGCATTTACGACACCAATCTTTAACATCATTAGTGCAATTTACCCAGTAAAATCTATCTCGGATCTTTTGCAGTGTTTTCGTGATACCCAGATGTCCTCCAGAACTATCATTATGCATCTGTTTTAAAATTTCTGGTACAGCATTTCTTGGGACCACCATTTGTTTCCTTGTTTCTGTGCCCTCGGAATTTTCTACAAGTCTTTTAACGAGCCCACCGTCCAAAATTAAAGAGTTCCATTGGGACCAGTATGCTTTTAAAGCAGGGGAGGATGAGGATTTCTCTCTCCACAACGGACGACGGTCCATTCTCTTCCACTCCCGAATCTTTCTCAGAACGGGATCGTTTTCTTGTTGCTCCTCCATCATAGAACTCTCGTCTTCTGGCACAACCTTAACTAAGGCAAGTTTTTCCTCGTTCTGCTCCATACGGGTACAATGGGGGCAATCAGGTCGACATGGTCTTCTAGAAAGTGCATCAGCATTACGATGTCTTGTTCCAGGTCTGTGCTCGATTTCAACATCATATTCCTGCAGTTTTTCGAGCCATCTTGCTATCTGTCCTTCTGGGTTCCTAAAGCTAAGTAACCACTTTAAACTAGCATGGTCTGTTCTGATCAGGAATTTTCTGCCATACAGATATTTATAAAAGTGTTCGACGGATTTTACAACTGCTAACAGTTCCCTCCGAGTTACACAGTAGTTCTTTTCAGCTTTCGATAAAGTTTTGCTGAAGTAACCAACCACTCTTTCCTTACCATCTTGTAGCTGTGACAAAACGGCTCCAATTCCCACATTGCTGGCGTCGGTGTCCAGAATAAGCTTACCATCAGGAAGTGGATAAGCAAGAACATGTGCTGACGTAAGCTGTTTCTTCAATATTTCAAACGCCTCTTGACATTCCTGATCCCAACAGAAGGACTTATCTTGTTCTGTCAAACGTGTCAAGGGTTTGGCGATGTTTCCAAAATTCTTGACATATCGTCGGTAATAGGAAGAAAGACCCAAGAAACTCCGGAGCTGATGTTTGTCGATAGGGATTGGCCATTCCTGAACGGCTTGTATCTTAGCGGGGTCAACAGCAACGCCATCCTTGCTTACGTTATGTCCTAAATAGTTGACCTGTCTCTGGAACAAGTGGCATTTCTTAACATTCAATGTTAGATTAGCGTTCTGTAATCTTTTAAAGACTTCCTCCAAGTTAGATAAATGTTCCTTAAAGGTCTTGCCCATTATGATGATGTCGTCTAGATAAACTAGACAAGTTTCCCATGACAAACCCCGCAGGATATTCTCCATTAGCCGTTCAAACGTCGCAGGAGCATTACAGAGGCCAAACGGAAGGACCGTGAATTGCCACAACCCTGATCCACTGGTAAAGGCAGTCTTTTCTTTGTCTGCAGGATTCATTTTAACTTGCCAGTATCCGCTTTTAAGGTCCAGGGTAGAAAACAAAGTAGAACCCGCCAAAGCGTCGAGGGCATCATCAATCCTTGGCAGAGGATAACTGTCCTTCTTAGTGACATCATTTAGCTTTCGATAGTCGACACAAAACCGCATTGATCCGTCTTTCTTTCTCACTAATACCACAGGAGAAACCCACGGACTACTGGATGGTTCGACTATGCCATTTTGAATCATTTCTTTAAGGGCTCTGTCTGCTTCTTCCTTCTTAACTTGAGGCATCCTTCGGGGTACCTGTCGAATCGGACGTGCATCACCAGTGTCAATTCTATGTTGTACAACATCAGTTCTTCCCAGTTTACTTTTAGAACCAAATACAGGTTTATAACGGTAAAGTAGATCTCTTACCTGTTTCTTTTCTAATTTTGACAAAGAGGGATCTAACTTTGTTGGTCTCATCTGTTTTCGTAACGTTTACCTTGTGAATTATGGACGTTACTGGTTCTAAACTTCCCATTTCCGTGTCCTTTCGGAGAAGAACTGGATGATCGTTCAAGTTGATAACTCGGATGGGTACCTCTTTGGCGGATCTAACAAGAGTCTTACCCACAAAGAGTCCTTTTCCCAATTCATGGTCATGGTTCTTCGGCTCTATCATGGCTGGGGCACCATCTGGCTCCAGTCCATCCAACCGCGCTACTGTGACGACACATGCGCAGCTCGCCGGAAGTTCGATATCATCGATTAGCTTAATCGAGGCATTGTCAACTTGTTTTCGGTGCAGGAATATTTCTTCATTACCGTCGGCGAAGATCCAAATGAAAACCATAGTGGAGCATAACATCCATGCCCAGAACAACATCTTCATCAACGTCAGCCACCAGCACCGAGTGAACCAGAGAGTTTGAACCAAACTGTAGCGTCACCTGTATCTCACCGTAGACTCTAGCAGAACGCAGTTTCCAACTGGTAGGCCACATCTTCTTTCGCATAATGATGGATGGTCGAACGATAGTTTTCGTAGCTCCAGTGTCTACCAGCATGCTAAAGTTCTTCCCATCAATGAGGCCATCTACATATAAGCTGTCCACGTGATGTCGCAGAGTTGCCAATTTAATGGTGTGAGAAGCTTCAGGAATGTTTGGGGTCGATTTCGCCCTCCAGGAGTCTACCCGTTCTAGTTTTCCTGCTGCTGGGGTACTTCAGCAGAAGATTTTTCTTTATGGGGGCAAGTATTTCTTATATGGCCTAGTTCTCTGCAGTTCCAGCATCTCACTGGGCGCTTTCTTTTTGGAGATAACTTCTTTAACCTCTCTACTACCGCTTCGACGTCGCTAACGGAATGAACGGCATGGTCGTAGTTACCGGTGACTTCCCTTAGTCGAGCAACTCCACGTGAGGCCTCCAGGGCAATGGTCAAGGCGTCCACAAGAGACTTCGGCCGCGCCAACCGTACAGCCCGCTGCAACTCGACGTCTCGAAGACCATCAGTGAAGGTTTGGACTGCCAGGCACTCCAGGAAATCCTCCGCTGCATTTGAATACGCAAGTCGTACCATTCTTGCTACTTCCGCGTCAAATTCCTGGATAGTCTCTCCATTTTTCTGCTTTCGGCTCTTTAACTGCATTCGGTACACCGGTTGTAGATGAGTTTGACCATAACGCATCTCTAGACGATTCACCAATAACTCGAAGTTGTCAGCTTCATCCGGTGTCAATGATTGCAAGACGTCTAAAGCTTCGCCTCGCAAAGCTACGGTTAGGGACAATGCCTTCTCCTGGGATGACCATCCATTAGCCCTGGCCGCTGCGTCGAATTGTTTTAGGTAATTTGGCCAGGAAGTCTTCCCGTCGAAGGTCGGGGGTTTCATCGTCGTTCGTACCTGGGTAGTATCCCCATTTCCTCGTCGGTCTACGTCTACGTGGCAGGTCTCCATCCTTTCTGCATTTCCGTCGCCGTGGTGGATGGGTTGGTTTCGACGATAAGCTTCCTGTTCTTTTTGAAGCTTCCTTATTTCGTACTGCATTTGCTGGTTGATCTCGTCTCGCAAGTTGGCAACTTGCTGATTTTGCTCGTCTCGCATTTTGGTCACTTGCTGATCCAAGTTGTCCACTTGCTCATTCAAGTTGGCCACTTGCTGATTTTGCTCGTCACGAAGATGTGATATTTGCTGGAAGAACGAACTGGATAACTCATCTGATATGGTAGACATCCGTTGTGATAGCTCCTCATGCTTGCTCGTCATTCGTCCTGATAGCTCCTCTTGCAGCCGGGAAAGTTGTTGAGTTTGTTCTTCTTGTTGACTCGTCATTCGTTGTGATATCTGGGAAAGTTGTTGAGTTTGTTCTTCTTGCAACCGGGAAAGTTGTTGAGTTTGTTCTTCTTGTTGGCTCGTCATTCGTCCTGATAGCTGGGAAATATCTTCGCGCTGGCTGATTATCTGACTGGACAACTGGGACAGTTGTTGCGTCTGTTCCTCTTGCTGGTTCGTCATTCATTGCGATAGTTCAGAAATTGCTTTTTGAACCGGGTCATCGAACTCCAAAACGTCAGGGTCCAAATTATTACTAAGGTAGTGTTCACGGAGCCTATTCAACAATACAGATTTGGTCCCAGTGGTTTCCAACTCTAATTCTTCAAGCTCTCTTCTGAGCTCAGCCACCAATAGTTCATTTATCTTTTTTCCAGGCATTCTTGTATCTTCACCCCACACCTGACACCAATTTGAAACACTTATGGGGACTTTAACACAATTTTATTTACAAAATTGTTAAGATACACAGAACTCTGGTTGATAACGTCTAAACTGCTTGACAATACAATAAACTATTTGAACTTGAACTGTCGTTAACTGCCCATACATCCCCTTATATACAACTTTATTTAATCTAGTCAGTGTGTTTAGATCTTTCTAGAATTTTCTAGAAACATTATTTAATCTAGTCAGTGTGTTTAGAAGTTTCTAGAATTTCTAGAAACATTATTTAATCTAGTCAGTGTTTTTAGAAGTTTCTAAAAATCAACTGTCAATAACAATCTTTCAAATTAAGGTTCCTTCCTTTACGGTCATCCCGTTACAATATGATTGCGTGGGTTTCGAGCTGGATAACACTTTGGTTATTTAGAAACTAACAGATTACTACTTATAAATTAATTTACGAAATATTTGTAACTACCGAGTGGAAGAAAAAAATATTCAGCTGATTTTTTGCAACAACCTGTAGATTTAGATTTTCCAATAAAAGGACTGATTATAGATGACGAACATGGGAGTTTACTACGAGTTTCTGTATATGGTAAAGTTCTTAAAGCGACCCACGGAACTAAATGGTTAACAACCAAAATTTTATCAAAATGGGCATTGATCAGAAACGGATATATTTGTCTAAGATCTAACTGGTGCCTACAATGAAAATATAATGAATGTTTTACCCCATTATTTACATATAGTCATGTCATTAATTTATGCAAGATGTGTCGACAGTATAGATAAATTGGAAGGACAAAAAAGAAATTATCAAATTCTTCCAGATGTTGTAAGAGCAATATTTGCGGTATTTTTTGGAAGAGGTTTACGTGAAAATCAACAGAGTGTTTTTCCGTTACTAGAAAAAATCGAACATTAATTTATCACAGGACTAGTGAAAGAGTCTTAGAATGGATAAAATAGTTACAACAAAATGAAAAAAAAAAGTTTCTGATCACTGTAGCTGATATTAGTTTTGCTGATTTAAAAACTGATAGTGCCTTAGGAAAAGTCTGGAAGAAATATTTTGATATAATAATATGTTCCTTTTTTACTTCTAGTAAAAACAATAAACAATATTTTGTTGATTTTTTTAAAAAAAAGCTGATATGGTTGTACCGACTATTGAATGTTTGTCGAGGTATCCGATTAATCATGACTTCGAAAAAAATGTTTTTTAACTTTATTTATCTACATCTTAATTAAAAAATTAATGTTATCTTTTTGTTATTTAAAAAAATTATTTTGTTTGTTTATTTACTTTTTAAAAATAAAAACAAAACATAGTTTTCAGAATAAGTGTTTCTGGATATCTGAAATTTCGTATTTTGTTTACAAATTATCGAAGGGAAAATAGAATAGAAGGGCAAATGAAATATGAGCAATAATATGTTTCTTATATAAAGTTAAATACAAAGCATTGTAACTTTCAAAACCTTTCAAAACAAAAATGATAAAGTATCAAACAATGAAAGTAGTAAATCTCCTATACACCAAAGAAAATCCCATCAAACAATATTAACTACAAAAAAATAAATATCATCATCAGTATCCCATCAAACAATATTAGCTACTAAAAAATAAATATAACTAAGTAATAAATAAAAATTAAAAATGTATAAGTCCAACTTTGGAGTTTCACTCTTAAAATTTAGCAAGTGTATAAGGCCCTTATGGAAATTAAGTTAACATATAACTTATACACAGTAAAAACACATATAAGACTAACATATTTTAGTTTCTTGGTCTTAATATTTATCTTTAAGAAGTACTATCGTCCAGAAAAAACTATATATAGATGTTAGGAGGTACCGTGGAAATTAAATACCTCGGCGTGAACCAAAACTTGAATTTTGATTTCAGGACACGGCGGTACTCCAACAACGTCTGTTCTATAGCTTAGGAGAAGTTATACACCTTGCATTAGGTATGAAACCATTGTTTTGCGAAACACTGTGTCGAATTTCAAAACTAAAAAACCCCAGTTGAATCCCACATAGTTTGTTCACCGTCTGTTTGCTTCTGCATTCTGAATCTGGTCACATTCAAGTTAGTGGTAGATGGGCTTCTTCAAAACATATTCTATCTTCACCGTTGGTTAGCGGTGGACGGAGCGTGGCGCTAAGTAGATACCAGGTTCGTGGCACAAATTACCTACGCAGACACGACCAGGTGTGCAATATCGTACACAAGAAGTTGGACAATAAATTTGGATTATCTTAGACCATACACTTTATTACAAGTACCATCTACAGGCAGTTATTGCGAATACTGACTTTAGACTTTACTACCATAGGCCTGTTATCACCGATAGGCAGGTGATGCATAAGTGGTCAGATATTGTGGTATTTGTGGTAGTGGAAAAAAAGGTTTGATGTATCTTGTAAATCACTTTTCTTAAAACACAGGATACTAACTGGGGCATGTTTGTACCTCTTGGAAACATTATGTCTAGTACACAAGAAATTCAAGACTGATATACGGGTATATTCTATATAATTCTATAATACGCGTCAAATCTATCAGATTCCTATTCCTATTCAGAAATCAGCATTATTTCAGAAATCAATATTATGTTATGGATAAAATTGTTCAATCATCTACCTCTTCCATTAAGAAAAATATTTGAGGTTAAATTTCGTAAACAGATTTATTACCTATAGTGTGGTGTAGGTAATTTTAGATAAGCTTGAATTTGATATAGATACATATCTCTCTTGATATAAGTATTATAATTGTTAAATTTTTAAATTTCTTAATATATGTAATCATAGTCAATCTTTATGTGTCTTTGATTTAAATATATTTAAATCGCTAACAATTGTTAACCAAATGAATGGGTCTGTGGACATCATTATTTTATCTAGATTGTATAAAAATTGACGTGTCATTCACATTCAACCAAAAATGTAGCCTAGTTCCTAACATTTAATTCACACAAACATCTTTAGATATACATATTAAGACACTAGGTTTTACCCGCGACTTTCTTTCACGTCTAAATTAATGAGAATACTATATCTTACGGGTATAGCATATAATATCAGAATAAACTTACCTTTCTTTGATTAAAACCATTGTTGAAGAATTCGAATATCAAATTTTAAAATTCTGCATCAAGCAGAAAAAGATTCGTACATTAGATACGTTCAAATGTGTCGCCGATCGGGTTGCCCAAGCTCCTCCCGCACTCCATAAACTCGCGCCTCCCACGCGCTCTCAACCTAATCTCAACCCTATTTAATACGATTGAGCCCTATTTTATTTAGTACATATTAGGTGACTGACATAAATTGAGATAAAATTGTGTTAAGTGAAGCCCACCATAATATTAAAAAAACTGCATTCAAATCGGTTAAGTCGTTTCTAAGATTAGCGTTAACAAACATAAAAACATACAGACAAAATGAAATCAGTTTGTTTTGGGTTCTCTTGCGTATATACAGGCCCTCCTTTATGGTGTTTTTAATATATATGCCATGCACGGACAAGGATCAATTAAAGTTTTATTTTATGGATAGATAATAACTTACACTTTAAATAGATTTTTATTGTAATACTTGGGAATTTCAGATGAATTTGCAAAAAATGGATTTGTGTCGTCACAATTAACTAATTCTCCTGTAAGTAATAGGTTGTCTACAAATTCATGTACAGAAATTTCTAAAAATCATATTAATATAAATTTTTAGTAATTAATAAGCAGAGATTGAAAGCAAAAAAATAACAAAGAAAAAATGCTTACCTTCATTTTCCTTCTTGGTACTCATATTTTATAGGAGTTATTTACCGATTTAAAGTTTACCTACCTATATTTAAATGATAAACGTGTCTTTATTTATAAACATAAACTTATCTTGTTTTATTATTAAATATTGTTATATTTTTCTCCGTGGATTCAGGAAGTGATAAACAACAAACAAACTTAACAATTTATTGATAAACACAAATAAATAACAAGGCCTTTAAATAATCTAAACAATTTTGATACACTCACAATTACTAAATATCGTCTTTCTAAAATAACAATTTGCACTTATTTCACAATCGCAGTCTATCGCATTACCATTACAATTACTATTATTCCTCTCTGTCCAAAGCGGTCCCTTATATTTGAAATTAAATCCTTCTTGAAATTTCTCCAAAGTTACAATAAAAAAAAAATCTTCACTCAAATATTCCCAAATTCAAAGAACTGCGACTCACTCACACTATTTTCTGGGTGACAGATCCGCACCGGCTGGTAACACTACCCCCTACTTAAAGTTATTCTATATTCCTACCGAAGGGTCATGTCCATTATAGGGGCTTAACCCTTCGATGTGAAGGACTTTCGGTTTGCTTCTCGGTGACAGTTGGATCCTATAGACTAGGTCGTTAATTTTCTTCTTTACCAAATAAGGTCCCTCCCAAGGTCGTTGTAGTTTAGGCAATATCGTTTTCTTCTTTGTGGTTGGTATAACCATACTGCATTGCCTTATTTAAAAATATTGGCGTCGATATTTTGTCAAATCTGACCTTCATCCTGTCAGTTGTCATGTGCAGTTTAGAAATAGCAAACTCGTGGACAGCCCTTAGCCTTTCCTTTAGGCCTTCAACGTAGTCAGGCAGCGACATCTCATCGGTTTCCTCACCCGTTGGTGTTCTTAAAATTAAGTCGATCGGCAGTCTCAATTCTCTACCAGTAAGTAACAGGTGGCTTCATGTTGAGAACTTCGATATGCCAACATAAAGAGAAGTATTAGCGGATCCCAATCTCTTTGGTTATCTGCTACGAACATTAACAAGTAATTGCCGATGGTTCGTTATGTCTCTCAACCATACCATCTGACTGAGGGTGTAGTGCTGTCGTCCTAGTCTTCTTAATCCCCAGTAAATTCATCATCTCCTTCCAAACATCTGATTCGAAGTAACGACCCTGGTCTGAGTGGATTTTGAGAGGTACTCAATGTCGTGCAACCAGATTCTGTAAAAGGGGTTCCACCACGGTCTTGACTTCCTAGTTGGGCACAGCAACAACTTCAGGTCATTTCGAGAAGTAATCCATTATAACCATCAAATATTTGTTGCCAGATATTGTCACGGAAAGTGGTCCTAATATGTCCACAGCGATCTTTTCAAATGGACATGCTGATAGGTATTGCTTTAATTACCCGCTAAGCCTCGTTTTAGGACCCTTCTTCAAAGAACACATATCACAGCGCTTGCACCACTCTTCCACATCCAGTTTACCCAGTAGTATCTTTCACGTACTCTGGCCAATGTCCTATTAACTCCAAAGTGTCTTCCGGAACGGCTATCATGGAGCTCTTTGAGCACGCCTGGAACGCATGCTCTTGAAAGAACTGTCTGGTAACGGACCAATTTTCCATGTGGGCTTTTCCACTTCTGAGCGATTAGTTCATTTTGGATACACAGTGAGTCCCACTGTCGCCAATAACAATTAATATCCCCAATATAAATTTTAAATTTTCCTCCTGATTTGTCTATAACCAAAGACGAAACAACAGTTTTTAAAGCGAGAGAACAATTTACCAACCGAGGTGTACCGGATTGTTCACGAGCTTCAAAAAGTGTTTTCGATGAGTGGAACACTATACTTTTTCCAGAACCCTCTTTATATCTTAATGATATACTAAAAAAATGAACAATATTTTATTTTAAACTAGCTTTTACCCGCGGCTTCGCTCGCATTGAAGCCATTAAATAAGTATCAGAGATCATTACCATAGAAATGAATAAATATTATAACTCTATTTTATTGTTCAGCTGGGATCATCAATTTTAAAAATTACAACATACAATAAAGTTTAAAAAACTTAAAATATACTTTATTGAATTGCCACAACAAATGTTAAAATATATTTCTCTGCAACAAAAAAAAATAATTTTGGATTTTAACAATTTTGAAAGATATAAATGCAAAGTATTAATGTAGGAGATTTTTTTAGACTATATTACTTGGTTCACCAAGTAATGAAAGTGAAACGTTACCACTGAAACATCACATTCCAACAGTTTCATCTTTCCATTTGAGAGCATCGCAATAGTGACATTTTTTATTCATTGAGCCAATGACAATCAAAGGATGATTATGATATTCAATTGAAAGATCATATTGACATCCAGTACCATTAAATACCGACCAATCCTTACGCATGAAATTTCGACAGCGCGTTGTCTGCATTTCTGCATTATGAATTCTTCTCTCCTGCGATTGTTCTGGTGTCTCTACCGCTCTTCTAGCTGCCTGCAGCGTAGCTTGTCTTTCTGAACGAACTCGTGCCTGAAGAGGAGTTTCAGCTGCTCACAAAACACTTTGTCGCTCTGCTTGCTGTTGTCTTCTCAGCTCTGTGTGAACCGAAGATTCTTGATTTCGTGCAATTTTGCTGCACGGGTCCACGACGAATTTTGAGATAGATCAGATTTCCGCTTCCGAGGCATTTTTAAAGAAGAACAGAGTAAGAATTAAAACAAAAGAGTAAGATCAAAATTAAAAAATAGCATCTAACCACAAAAATGACATCTAACCTCAAGTTTTTGAGATTTTTTGACAAACATTTTTTTTATTTTTCGTAAAAAATAAAAAATAAAAATAATAAAATGTATCCTATTTAACTTCTAATACCTTCAAGAATATATGTACAAAGTTTTATGATGATCGGTTGATTAGTTTTCTCGTGAAAGCGTAACAAACTTACATTGACATTTATAATATTAGTAGGGATATGGATAGGGATTAAACGTAACAGAATTTCGTTAAACATTATTTATGATTTAAATATTGGTTAATTATATTACTGCAAAGCTATACGATTATTAAAATCCAGATTTCTATGTATTGAGGTATATGATATTTTATCTGTTTTATGGTCAACTGATATCACTCCAGATGAAGATGCGCCGTAATCCGAGAGCGTTCTTATTGTATGTATTTTAAAAATTTTGTTTGTATTTGATTTTTGCTGTTAACTGATTGATCAATATATTCCTCCCCAACGTTAATAGATTTCCTGCCTCTGTGCTTTTTTAATTAAAGTAAAATACCTCCTGCATCCACTAACAGCGTTGCGGCAGTTCGACGCAAACAATGCTCAGTATATTTTTGAGGATCAGGAAATTTTAAGTATGAAATTTACTGAATTTATTTATTCCTACATCCCGTCTATATAGTACACGTTCTGTTCTGGTTGTTTATAAAGAATCTTGAATTAATTTGTCCATATCTAGACGACGCTGGTTCATGTATGTTTGAGAAATCTCATAGAAGAAACCAGAAATGTGAAAGGAACTTTTGTTTTTATATTACGTATAGTGCGCGAAATATAGAGGCAGCAGGCAGCACTATTGCCTAGCGGTTTATTTCTGAAGATAGTGTTTTTTATATTCATGGGAGTTTATAAAAATATAAATGTTTATTTAAAATTGTATTTACCTAATTTTTAAGAAGTTATAAAAAGAAGCTTTTTAAAATGTCAAATTTGTTAAATATTTTATAGGAAATGTGATAAAATAATAGTATAGGTATGCTAATTCTCGAATTATTACTGTATCTGTACTTCACATAATGTTAGAATAACGAGGAAAAAATCTATAACATAAGGCTATTGTTACTTCTAAATTAAAAATCACTTTTAAAAATTATTTTATACAATTTAAAATATTATTTACAATTTTAGGAAAGACTTATTTAACCACTTTTTTTCTTTAAACAATGGCTTCTGAACATTAATTAAGGCACAGATAATATATAAACTATCTTATCAATACACGAAAATAATGAAATTGTTACTTTAGTTCTTTTGTTAAACCGTTCAATATTTATCCTTACAGAAGCAATGTTGTAAGTTTCCTCTACCCCTTTTGGGTTGAATTGATCTTTGTGCCAAAAAGGAGGCATGACAAAAGTAGCATTTTTATTCTCTACTTGGATTTTTATGTGTGCGAAACCTTTTTTTGAGAACTACATCACCAGGCTCAATTAAATATATTAAACTTTAAGCATTTGTTTTATATTCAGTAGCACGACCACCTTAAGATTTGGAGAAAAGACTTACAAATCGACTTTTCTTACAACTTACCATGAACTTGACTTTATGGTGATGCTTATATTCTGAATACATAAATACACTTTGATTAACTTTGCGTCTCTGGTTAATATTATATAGAAGACTCTGATAGAAATGTTGTTGAATATAGGTACTTTACAAATATTTATCTTATGTGCTAATGTTCGATGAATATTAAATAGTACTGAAAGTAGAAAACGAAAATAGCAAAAGACCTATATGAATGGGAAGCAATATCGGAGAGAATCATGACAGTTGAAATGAGGAACGGAGCTAACAAGATTAAGACATTTATTGTAACTTATGGACCGACGAAGATAAAAAAATTGTGAACTAAGCAAAGATTTGGGGACCGCTAACACAAATCACAGAAGGAGCGAGACTAGAATGGGTTGTGCAAATCCAAGGTACAAGGAGATAGTACCACACGGAGAAAAAACATGCAACAGCAATAGTGTAAAGCTTTTAGACTTCTGCACAATAAATAATATGTCCATAACAAACTCCTGGTTTAAACACACAGAGATACCCACTGACACAAGTAACGAGAAATCAGAAATCGATTACATTATAGTAGAAAAAGAAAATATAAAATATGTTCTAGACACAAAAGTTAGAAAAGGACCAGAGATTGGTAGTGATCATTTTATATCTAACATAAGAGAGGTATCAGAAAAAAAAAAGGAAAATAAGAATAGGAGTATGTACAAAACCGAATTTGAAACAATCAGAAGTTACAAATTAAACGAAAAACAAGTAGCTAAATTAGTAGAGCAAAAAAATGGGGTTCACAGGGGAGGTAAAGTCTCAGCTCACCAGCTTTATGCTGGTGTGGTCGGGAATCTTTGCTCCTCAATGCTACTCTCGCCTCCATGTGGAGAACCCCGGTAACGGCCTGGCAACAGGCTGGCTAAGGAGAGTAAAGCAGGCTTGGTCCTTTGGGATCGGGTTTCATTCGTCCTGGTCACAGGCCAGTGGCTTACGTTACGACCTAAGCTAAGGTGTACGGCATCGTGCTGATGGCTTAGGTTGCAGGGTCTAATATGCAGCCGCGAACGATCCCCTTGGGGCACCAGGGAGCACCCCATTGTATTTATCCCTTACCTTCCTACACGGGGCACTGGGAAGGTGGACTGTTTACACCCGGTACTCGTGGCATTCAAATGGATAACACAGAAAAACAATAACCAATCCACCTACGGAGGAGGCCGTCTCTTCGGAGATGGACTCTGATGTAGATAAACCAACAACGATATAGACTCAACCTACATTTCACAGAAATCTAACGAGTACATTGCCATTTGCGTATGTAAGAAAAGAGAAATCCAAGTAGTTGTCATTAACGTCTACATCCCGTGGGTACCGACCCATTAGTCTATCTTCTTTCATTGTGAAGACCCTGGAAAGGCTGGTGGATCGTCGTGTGAGTGAGGAACTGATTGTCAGGTCCCCACTTCATCGGCACCACTACGCCTATCAGCCAGGGAAATCCACAGAAACCGCGCTGCGCGTCTTGGTTGACAAGATAGAATCAGCGCTGGATCTAAAAGAAGTGGCTCTGGCCATCACTGGGTGGACTACTGGGTGGATACAGACCTTTCTGAGAGGGCGACTTATCATTGCCGACTTGTTTGGCGCCTCGAGGGAGGTGTTGGCCACTAGGGGCTACCCGCAGGGGAGAGTCATCTCTCTTCGGTTGTGGAACCTCGCGTCTGACCCTTTGCTTCGGGAGCTCAAGGAGTCGGGAATACATGCCCAGGCCTATGCTGACAATTTCGTCATTTTGGTCCGAGGCTTTTGTGTGACCACTATGACGGAGCTGCTCAATGGAGCTCTGTCAAGAGTAGAACGCTGGTGCAGGAGTCGACATCTTACGGCCAACCCTGCCAAAACGGTAGTCGTACCTTTCACGCGCAGGTATAAGCTGTCAGGCTTAACGCCACCCAGAATCTTCGGTGAAAGAATAACAATTGCCGAGGAGGTAAAGTTCCTAGGCGTCCATCTGGACAAGAGACTTACCTGTTCTAAACATGTGAGGACGTGGGGACTCTCACCCAAGGTCGTCCGATGGATATACCTGGCGGTTGTCAGACCCATTGTCTCCTACGGATCATGCATATGGTGGAACAAGGTTAAGCAATCAACTGTTACAACTTTGAGAGTCGATACCAAGTCCGGCTGAGAGACAGAGCTGAGTGGACTGTGGACGGCTCTCAAAGAATTTTTGACGATGCAGGGATCAAGTATTTTACTGACAGATCTCGCACGTCAGAAGAAACCGGTGCAGGGGTCTGTGGTCCACGCAACCTTAGGCAGCACTTCAGCTTGGAAACGGAGTCAACCGTGTACCAGGCTGAAGTATACGCCTTACTAAAGGCTGCCGACCACGCCCGAGGCCGTGGCTGGAGAGGGGAGAGGATAACTTTCTTCTCAGACAGTCAGGCTGCACTGCTGGCCTTAAAACAATTCCGGGTTAGTTCCAAGCTGATCTGGGAGTGCATACAAAACCTCAATGAACTGGCTAGACAAAACAGTGTCTTCTTGGAATGGATACCAGGGCATAAAGGTTTTGAAGGAAATGAAACCGCGGATCTTCTGGCCAAGAAGGGAGCGGATACACGATTTACTGGTCCAGAACCTGTATTGGGACTGCCTAGAGCCTGGGTAAGGACCAAAATCAGGAACTGGGTCTGGGAAGAGTCGACCAAACACTGGAGTAACACTGTAGGGCTGAGGGTCTCGAAGCTGATGCTCAAAGGCTACTCCAAAAAACTCACGTCTGACATACTGGATCTTGGCAGGAGTCAGATCAGAGTACTAGTGGGCCTGCTTACCGGGCATGGACCATTCAGACTACACCTTCGGAGGATGGGGATTCTGACACAGGAAACCACCTTGTGCCGACTGTGTGACATGGACGATGAGACAGCAATTCACATTTATTTGAGTGTGAGGCCTTGGACTATAAACGGTTCCTCATCTTCGGTGACACGAATCCTGAATCCTATTACCACCTTGAGGAGCTGGTCACGGGACTCAAATCGCTTATAAAGGGAACTGCCCTGTGGCAACAGTAACTCAAGGAATTTAGGACACCTGGATTCTAGCCTACCTGAGGATCAGCGGGATGCTGATTTTCAGCTGAACAAACTAGAGTCCTGGAAGCACGGGTGCAGTAAGGACTCTTGGTGCCGAACCTGGTCACAATATTCCCACAGCAAGCAGTGCTCACACATGGGGCTCTATAGGTGAGACCATGCCAGGTTACTTAGATTAGATTATATTAGTAGAGCAAAAACTAGAAAATTCTTTAAGAGAAAAAAGAGATAAAAACCCGGAGCATTTATGGGCTATTCACAAGGAAGAAAGCTTAAAAGAGGCAAAGAAAGCGTGCGGAACCTGCAGAACCATCAAAAACAAGAAACAAACATCCTGGTGGACAGAGAATGTAATAATCACAATTTATAAAAAGAACTTTTTACAGTAGAAAGTTTTTTTTGGTGATTTATAAGTCATATTACTATTATTAAATTATTTTAAATTATTACTAAGTGCAACCTGTCCCTAGGCAAATAGCGCTTTACCGAGATAGATTACGGCATAGTCCACAGTACAGTCGAAAAAAGTTTCTAAAATTTTTCTAAATTAGTTTATTTTATTAACAGTTAAAATAATAATTACTGTTTTCACATGTAGAACAAAAAAAACTTCTCTCTCGCGTAATCGATCCCATTATGATAACATAACAGAACTGTCACCTGGACTCATATCCGACGCTTATTCAATTAGGCTACGAACGACTGATTTAAAAACTTTCAAAATGATATTATCTGTACACAACTTATATCATATTTTATATCAATTCAGTATAAATTTCGAAATCTATGTACATGCCTTAACACACTTGAAACATGCATTGTCATCCAGTTCTTAGCTATCCTGAAAATTTCAGAGCTCTAGGTAGTTGGGAAATAGGTTTAAATTCGATTACAAAATTCCACAGAATGCCAAAGAAAATGACAAAGAGACAAAGAACACGGCGAAAATATAAAAAACTTTCTAAAATAGCAAAGAAAACCAAAAGCTGTTTGGTAAAATCTTAAAATCATTTAGGCAGAATGTAAAAGAAACTAATACATATGTTAGAGATGCCGAAAGAAATCCGAAAGAAATGTGTTAACCGAAACCAAACAAATAATGAACATATGGAAAGAGTATTTTCAAGAACTTCCGGAAGAAAAGACACCTGACTCAGAGAAAGAAGAAGTCGGAAATTCAATACTGCAGAGACAAACAGATGAGATAAAATTAGAAGAGTTAGAAAAGGCTATTAAATGGCTAAAAAAAGTAAAATCGCCTAAGTTCGATAGAATAACGAATCAATTGCCGAAACCCATGGGAATTAAGAAAACGAAGTGCTTCTGAAGATTTTCAAGAAAATATTATGGATGTCACGATGACAGAGATAATTCCGAAAGATATTATTAGCGAACTACCAAATAACTCTACATTAGATGTATTTGGCAGTGAATGGAGGTGGCTTTTACTTGATGAAAGTGGTTCAAAAAATGTTGGCTTAGACAACCCACAATTGACAGATATGTGAGACCATTTCCTATCAACGGCTTTAATAGAAATATAAGATACACATTGCTAAATAACAAGACAACATCAAGGCTGCCAATAACATGTATTACGAGATTAGATATTTAAAAGTGAGTTAATTTGGAATGAGTCAGTGATGTGATAGTTATTGTCAAATACATAGGATTTAGTTAAAATCTCAGTAAGAAATTTTGCAATGGGTTCAGTAGGAGTGCCTAGTGATGCTAGAATTGGTCCAACGGTCAATGGATTCTTATGTATTTTGGGCAGTGCATAGAATTTTCCTGGAACACCATTATAGCTGGACAAATACTTCTTTTCGGTATCAGTAATGTTTTTATTGATAAACAAGGTTCTAATAGGTTTATTACAATTTTGTTAAATTTTACTTGTGAGATCATCGTTTAAAATGATATAAGAGGTGTCATTATCAATTATATTCTTACTTAACTCCAGATAGACTAACAGTCACACCACCTTTTTCAGATCTAGTGACTGTTAAATTCGGATTAGATTTAGAATTGATAATTTTTTTATCTAATTTAGTTTTGAATAAGAAGATAATTATTATTGAAAAGTGCAAAAAATAAGTGGAAAATGTAATAAAGTCCAACGCAACGCTATTAGTCGGAACGATTTGTGACGTCAATGATCATAATAACATTGTCTACCAGTGCATAGTTTGCATTCAGTGGTGTTTGATTGCTTGTGATTTTAAGCGGATATTTAAGTATCAGTCGCAGGAAAATGACTGATATCAGTTACGTCAAGGCACAATCAAACAATCTACCCAAAGTGATTAAATATGAAAGGTACCAAAATTTGTTCTACTTCCATATCCAATCTCCAAAATTTTTTCTCCATCGTTTCGGTGTGCTTAATGCAGTTCTTCCATATGTCTGCTCTAACATGATAATTTGCTTTCTTAAATAATTTTTTAAATCAGTTATTTTTAATGTTGTGTTAACTTAGCTTTAAATATTGAAACACTTATGGGGACTTTTACACAATTTATTTACAAAATTGTTAAAATACACAGAACTCTGCTGGATAACGTCTAAACTGCTTGACAATACAATGAACTCTTGTGAATATTTGAACTTGAACTGACGTTAACTGCCCATACATCCACTTATATACAACTTTATTTAATCTAGTCAGTGTGTTTAGATCTTTCTAGAATTTTCTAGAAACATTATTTAATCTAGTCAGTGTGTTTAGAAGTTTCTAGAATTTTCTAGAAACATTATTTAATCTAGTCAGTGTTTTTAGAAGTTTCTAAAAATCAACTGTCAATAACAATCTTTCAAATTAAGGTCCCTTCCTTTACGGTTATCCCGTTACACTGCCCCCTCCTTAGATTAATTCCTCCTGGAATAGTATTTCCTAAATCGGAATCCCGCACATTCCTTGAGCCAGCCAAACCATCTTCTTGGAGCAGCTGCACATCTCCACTGTGGTTTCCCTGGTAAGGCGCCAATGGCGATCATGATGGACCACGACGGGTTTCCCTCTGGGAATTTTCACGATCCGATAAATGACATCGTTAATCTTCTTCTTGATGGTGTATGGACCTTCCCAGTTCTTCTGTAATTTGGGACAAACACCTCGACGCCGTCGGGGGTTATAGAGCCAGACGAAATCTCCAACTTGGTAACTCTTTTCCATTGTCCGTGTGTCATAGTACCTCTTTATCCGATCACTAGATAATTGTAGTTTTCCACGCACCAGGTTGTGTATATTCTCCATTCTATTCTGAAGATCGACTACATATTGTTCACGGGCCACTTCTTCACCAGGTTTACAACAAAACATCAAGTCACATGGTAGCCTCATTTCTCTACCGAACAGGACCTTCGCAGGCGTTTGGCCAGTTGATTCGTAAATGGCCGCTGTGGTTCTCGTTTTGTGGATGCCTAATCTTTGGCGGCAAACTTCTTGAAACAGCTTGCTCTCAAAATTTCTCCCTTGGTCTGAATGTAATTCTAGTGGTACCCCAAATCGGCTTACGAATTCTTCAACTAATATATCTGCTAAAGTGGTGGCTTCCTGATTGGGAACTGCATAGGCTTCAACCCATTTAGTGAAGTAGTCCATGACAAGACAGAAGTACTTGTTTCCTACATCGCTCTGTGGAAGTGGCCCCAATTCATCTACTGCGATTCTTTCAAAAGGACTTCCAACCAGGTATTGCTGCATTTCCGCCTTCGGTTTTCGGTGCGGACCGTTACTGGCAGCACATGTAGTGCATTTACGACACCAATCTTTAACATCATTAGTGCAATTTACCCAGTAAAATCTATCTCGGATCTTTTGCAGCGTTTTCGTGATACCCAGATGTCCTCCAGAACTATCATTATGCATCTGTTTTTAAATTTCCGGTACAGCATTTCTTGGGACCACTATTTGTTTTCTTGTTTCTGTGCCCTCGGAATTTTCTACAAGTCTTTTAACGAGCCCACCGTCCAAAACTAAAGAGTTCCATTGGGACCAGTATGCTTTTAAAGCAGGAGAGGATGAGGATATCTCTCTCCACAACGGACGACGGTACATTCTCTTCCACTCCCGAATCTTTCTCAGAACGGGATCGTTTTCTTGTTGCTCCTCCAGCATAGAGCTCTCGTCTTCTGGCACAACCTTAACTAAGGCAAGTTTTTTCTCGTTCTGCTCCATACGGGTACAATGGGGGCACTCAGGTCGACATGGTCTTCTGGAAAGTGCATCAGCATTACGATGTCTTGTTCCAGGTCTGTGCTCGATTTCAACATCATATTCCTGCAGTTTTTCGAGCCATCTTGCTATCTGTCCTTCTGGGTTCCTAAAGCTAAGTAACCACTTTAAACTAGCATGGTCTGTTCTGATCAGGAATTTTCTGCCATACAGATATTTATAAAAGTGTTCGACGGATTTTACAACTGCTAACTGTTCCCTCCGAGTTACACAGTAGTTCTTTTCAGCTTTTGATAAAGTTTTGCTGAAGTAACCAACCACTCTTTCCTTACCATCTTGTAGCTGTGACAAGACGGCTCCAATTCCCACATTGGTGGCGTCGGTGTCCAGAATAAGCTTACCATCAGGAAGTGGATAAGCAAGAACAGGTGCTGACGTAAGCTGTTTCTTCAATATTTCAAACGCCTCTTGACATTCCTGATCCCAACAGAAGAACTTATCTTGTTCTGTCAAACATGTCAAGGGTTTGGCGATGTCTCCAAAATTCTTGACATATCGTCGGTAATAGGAACAAAGACCCAAGAAACTCCGGAGCTAATGTTTGTCGATAGGGATTGGCCATTCCTGAACGGCTTGTATCTTAGCGGGGTCAACAGCAACGCCATCCTTGCTTACGTTATGTCCTAAATAGTTGACCTGTCTCTGGAACAAGTGGCATTTCTTAACATTCAATGTTAGATTAGCATTCTGTAATCTTTTAAAGACTTCTTTCAGGTTAGATAAATGTTCCTTAAAGGTCTTGCCCATTATGATGATGTCGTCTAGATAAACTAGACAAGTTTCCCATGACAAACCCCGGAGAATGTTCGGAAGGACCGTGAATTGCCACAACCCTGATCCACTGGTAAAGGCAGTCTTTTCTTTGTCTGCAGGATTCATTTTAACTTGCCTTTTAAGGTCCAAGGTAAAAAACAAAGTAGAACCCGCCAAAGCGTCGAGGGCATCATCAATCCTTGGCAGAGGATAACTGTCCTTCTTAGTGACATCATTTAGCTTTCGATAGTCGACACAAAACCACATTGATCCGTCTTTCTTTCTCACTAATACCACAGGAGAAGCCCACGGGCTACTGGATGGTTCGACTATGCCATTTTGAATCATTTGTTTAAGGGCTCTGTCTGCTTCTTCCTTCTTAACTTGAGGCATCCTTCGGGTTACCTGTCGAATCGGACGTGCATCACCAGTGTCAATTCTATGTTGTACAACATCAGTTCTTCCCAGTTTACTTTTAGAACCAAATACAGGTTTATAACGGTAAAGTAGGTCTCTTACATGTTTCTTTTCTAATTTTGACAAAGAGGGATCTAATTTTGTCATAAATTGTTCAATTCCGTTGGTCTTATCTGTTTCCGTAACGTTTACCTTGTGAATTATGGCCGTTACTGGTTCTAAACTTCCCATTTCCGTGTCCTTTCGGAGAAGAACTGGATGATCGTTCAAGTTGATAACTCGGATGGGTACCTCTTTGGTGGATCTAACAAGAGTCTTACCCACAAGGAGTCCTTTTCCCAATTCATGGTCATGGTTCTTTGGCTCTATCATGGCTGGGGCACCATCTGGATCCAATCCATCCAACCGCGCTGTGACGACACATTCGCAGCTCGCTGGAAGTTGAATATCATCGATTAGCTTAATCGAGGCGTTGTCAACTTGTTTTCGGTGCAGAAATATTTCCTCATTATCAGTACAAAGGATACGTCGGCGAAGATCCAAATGAAAACGACAGTGGAACATAACGTCCATACCCAGAACAACATCTTCATCCACGTCAGCCACCAGCACCGAGTGAACAAGAGAGGTTGAACCAAACTGTAGCGTCGCTTGTATCTCACCGTAGACTCTAGCAGATTCTCCGGTAGCGGTACACAGTTTCCAACTGGTAGGCAACATCTTATTTCGCATAATGATGGTTGGTCGGACGATAGTTTTCGTAGCCCCAGTGTCCACCAGCATGCTTATATTCTTCCCATCAATGAGGCCATCTACATATAAGCTGTCCACGTGATGTCGCAGAGTTGCCAATTTAATGGTGTGAGGGGCCCCGGGAATGTTTGGGGTCGATGTCGCCCTCCAGGAGTCGACCCGTTTAAAGTTTTCCTGCTGCTGGGGTACTTCAGCAGAAGATTTTTCTTTTTTGGGGCCAGTATTTCTTATATGGCCTAGTTCTCCGCAGTTCCAGCATCTCACTGGGCGCCTTCTATTTGGAGATACCTTCATTAACCTCTCTACTACCGCTTCGACGTCGCTAACGGAATGAACGGCATGGTGGTAGTTACCGGTGACTTCCCTTAGTCGAGCAACTCCACGTGAGGCCTCCGTCGTCGCCTCAAACTCCAGGGCAATGGTCAAGGCGTCCACAAGAGTCTTCGGCCTCGCCAACCGTACAGCCCGCTGCAACTCGACGTCTCGAAGACCATCGGTGAAGGTTTGGACTGCTAGGTGTTGACATTTTATGTGAAATTACTTTTATTAGCACCTTTCCTTCCTAGTTCTAGTATATAAAAAAGAAGAAGATATGACTTGTTTTTAAGGTTCGTAGATTTTTCTTATGGAGGGTAGAGGTAAGGAGAACTGTCTCCGTGTATTGAATGTGTCCGTCAAAATGTGGTAAATAAGGGTGGCGCTACGATCGTAGTAGGGTAAATTTTAAAAAAAGCGCCATAGTTTCTTAGAGTAGGATAGATAAATAAACAAGGAAAGACACATTTCCGCTTTATTATGACACCATTTTTAAAATAATCATAAGATACATAAGATAATCATAAAGTATAAAACGAATTTAAAATATATCTCTATGTTTAAAATACACTAAACTGAATTCGCTGACCACGTTTTTTTTATAGCACTTATATAATTTGTGACTTATATTACGAAATCATACGACATTTCAATCAATTTGTCAAAAACTGCTACATTCATTCTGTACCCTACATCTACTTTAGCGCCATTGTAGTGGCAAGTTTGAGAAGTGTTATGTTTCTCTAAAAAGTGGACACATTTTTAATCATTTCCAATTTAAGATCGTTCTCCTTACCTCTACCCTCCATAATTTTTCTACATATAAATATACTTTTCTTTGGTTATGGAGTAATAAGCACGTTTCATGTTTATAATTACTTAATTATTAGTTCGCTGTTAATAAACTGTTTGTTAGTCTTTACATAGTTTTTTATCACTAGGCACTCCAGGAAATCCTCCGCTGCATTTGAATACGCAAGTCGTACCATTCTTGCTACTTCCGCTTCAAATTCCTGGATAGTCTCTCCATTTTTCTGCTTTCGGCTCTTTAACTGCATTCGATACACCGGTTGTAGATGAGTTTGACCATAACGCATCTCTAGACTATTTACCAATAAATCGAAGTTGTCAGATTCATCCGGTGTCAATGATTTCAAGACGTCTAAAGCCTCGCCTCGCAGAGCTACGGTTAGGGACAATGCCTTCTCCTGGGATGACCATCCATTCGCTCTGGCCGCTGCGTCGAATTGTTTCAGGTAATTGGGCCAGGAAGTCTTCCCGTCGAAGGTTGGGGGTTTCATCGTAGTTCGTACTTGGGTCGCCTCCCCGTTTCCTCGTCGGTCGATGTCTACGTGGAAGGTCTCCATCCTTTCTGCATCTCCGTCGCCGTGGTGGATGGGCTAGTTTCGACGACAAGTTTCCTGTTCTTGTTGAAGCTTCCTTATTTCGGACTGCATTTGCTGGTTGATCTCGTCTCGCAAGTTGGCAACTCGCTGATTTTGCTCGTCTCGTATATTGGTCACTTGCTGATTCATGTTGTCCACTTGCTGATTCAAGTTGGCTACTTGCTGATTCAAGTTGGCTACTTGCTGATTTTGCTCGTCACGAAGATGTGATATTTGCTGGGAGAACGAACTGAATAACTCATCTGATAGGGTAGACATCCGTTGTGATAGCTCCTCTTGTTGGCTCTTCATCTGACTGGATAACACCTCTTGTTGGTTCGTCATTCGTTGTGACAGCTGGGACATATCTTCACGCTGGCTCTTCATCTGACTGGATAGCTCCTTTTGCTGGCTCTTTATCTGACTGGATGGCTCCTCTTGCTGGCTCGTCATTCGTTGTGACAGCTGGGATAGATAGATATTTTTGGGGTTGGCTGTTAGCCTATATCACTGCGACCTTTGCAGATCTATTGTGAACACCCATTATCTGTGGAATAGGATTAGAGCACCTTGTCCAGCTCTGCCCTCTTAATGAGACTTAATAGCCTTGACAGTGGCCACTCCACATAACTTGGAGCAGCCGGTTTCTCCTCTCCCAGTACTAGATACCGCGTCCTTGCAAGGCCTTCACATTGGCATAGGACATGAAATGCGGTTTCCTCTTCCTCTTGGCAGTATCGACAAATGTCTTCATCTGCCAAGTTTAGCTGACTCATGTGTTTTCTGAGCCTACAATGTCCTGTCAAGAGACTGACAATCATTCTGACATCATTTCGCCTTTGTGATAGCAGCTCTGCAGTAAACTTCGCCGAGTATCCCTTTATGAAGAGTTTGGCTTGTCGCTTGCCCGGTGATGTTTCCCACCACTCCTGGGCCTTTTCTAGCCTTCATTTCTCAATGGCTGCCTTTCTGAATGTATTAGCAACTCCGCCGAATGGTTCCGGGCCAATCATTGGAGTGTTAGCTCCTGCACGGGCCAATTCATCAGCCTTCTCATTGCCCCGAAACCCTGAGTGTCCTGGTATCCATGCCAGTGTCAGAGAATTTTGACTAGCGGCATGTGTCAGGGCCCCAACGCAGTCCCACACCAGCTGTGAGCTTATTTGTGCTGAGACTATCGCCTTTAGAGCTGCTTGGCTGTCCGAGTATATGACTACGGTTTTACCCGTTATACCCTGACTTACGATCTCCGTTGCACAGTGTTGTATGGCCGTTACTTCAGCCTGAAACACTGTGGCGTACGCACCTAGACTTAGTTGGATTTTTATCCTGTGTCCTCTACTGTATATACCTGACCCTGTGCCTTTCTCAGTCTTTGAGCCATCGGTATACCAAATTGACTCCCCTTGGATTGGGGAGTCATTGTTCCATGAGTCCCTTTCTAGTATTTCTACTCGAAAGTTTCTCACAAAGTTATACCTGGGGACTATCCTGTCCTGAGGCATACTCATTATTTGATCTGCCTTAACCCTATTGTATAACTCTGCTTGCTTTTTGCCTTTTAATAAGGTAATGGGGGCCTGGCCTTGTAGCAGTCTGTGAGCAGTTGCCATAGCCTCGCCCTGAATGTAAATGTGCAATGGTGGTAGGTTGAGTAAAACCTGTAGTGCGTCCGTTGGGGCGGTTCCCATGGCACCTGTAACATTCAGACATGCCTGCCTTTGAATGCTTTCCAGCTGCCTGATCACCCCGGACTGCGGCGTTCTACTCCACCACACCACCGAACCATAGGTTAACATTGGTCTAATGACTTGTGAATACAACCATAGGTTCATTTTGGGGTTCAATCCCCAGTTCTTGCCACACAATTGTCTACACCTACCAAGGGCTATTGTAGCTTTATGTGTGACCTTTTGAATGTGTTGCTTCCATGATAGCCTCTGGTCAAATACCACACCTAGGTATTTGGCCTCTGTGGCCATTGGAACCACCACGTTGTTGAGCGTTATTGGTTGTAAGCCTTGTAACGCTCTTTTATTAGTGAATGGGACAATTGATGCTTTTTGTGGATTGACTGTTAGGCCTTCATCCTTGCACCACTTGTACACCATATTTATTGCGGACTGCATCCGCTCTGAGACTGTACCCAGAAACTTCCCCTGACTGATTATGGCCATATCATCTGCGAAGCCTAGGCAGTGAAGGCCTTCATTGAGGAGTTTTTTAAGGAGGTCATCCACAAGTGCTGACCACAGCAGAGGTGACAGTACCCCTCCCTGCGGACAGCCCTTTCCCACTGTTGCCTCAATGGACGCCTCACCTAACTTGGACACTACGATCCTATTCGTTAGGTTGGCATACACCCATTGGCATATTAGTGGGGGGACTCCCCTCCTTGAAAGTGCGTCGGTTACTGACTCGGGTCCCACATTACTGAAGGCTCCTTCAATGTCAATAAACGCCGCTAGGGCTACTTCTTTGTCCTCAATTGACTTTGACAATAGCCTGTTCAAGTCATCCAGCGCTAGGTCTGTGGATTTTCCCGGCTGGTATGCATATTGACGATCACTTAATGGGTTCTCCGTTAAGATTTCGTCCCTTATATATCTATCGACCAGTTTTTCCAGCGTTTTTGCTACGAATGACGATAGACTTATTGGTCTGTATGACTTGGTCGATTGGTCCGCCATCCTCCCCACTTTAGGGAGATAGAAGACTTCCACCTTTTGCCAAACAGATGGTATAAATCTATAGGCCAAACAAGCCTTAAAGATTTTACACAGTTGTGTTATAATTACATCCAGCCCTTTCTGGAGTAGGGCTGGGTATATTCCATCCGTTCCTGGTGTTTTGAATGGACGGAATGTGCTGGTAGCCCATCTGATTTTTGCAGGTCTGGTTATTTCGGTAGCTAGCTTCCAGTCATCCCTTGAGGGCCTTACCGGCCTTTGACCGTGGCCTGCGCTATCCGATCCTGCTTCCATAAACCGTGAGCCAGGAAAGTGTGCCAATGTTAGCATTCTTAAACTTTCCTCCAACGTTTTGGTATATGATCCGTCCTCCTTTTTGAGGAGGCCGACCTCTTTCGCTGTACCATCCTTAGCCAGGACCTTGTGGATTCTTGAACATGCGGGGGTCGTTTGGACTTCCTCGCAGAACCTCCTCCAGGAGTCTCTTTTGGCTTTTCGGATTTCTTTATTGTACAGCGTTAACTTTTGTCTATACTCTTCCCAGTTATGAACGGTTTGGGCCTTGTTAAACAGCCTTCTCACCTGAGCCCTAAGCTTCTGTAGGTGTTCGTTCCACCAGGGAGTATTTCTCGTGTACTTTCTTGTCTGTTCCGGGCAGTTTTCACGATAAGCCGACCCAATAGCCTTGCTTACCCTGTCCACCTCCCAGTCCAAACTGTACACATCTCTTATTGACACCATTCTGTCCTCGAGATTCTCATTGAGGGAATTTACATAGTCCTCCCAATTCGTTCTCCGTGGATTTCTGAACGTGGTCTCAATAATTTTAGGGGTGACAATATTAAACCTTACATGCCTGTGATCCGACCCAGACGGCTCGTCCGAGACATGCCAGTTTTCAATCTTGTCGTAGATGTTATTTAAGCAGAGGGTCATATCAAGGACCTCCCTGCGCGTAACTGTTACAAACGTTGGCTTATTGCCTCTGTTTAATATCTGTAAACTATTACTAAGTATAAATTGTAATGGATACTCACCTCTAGGGTTGACGTCCGTACTACCCCACGCTATGTGATGAGCATTGGCGTCGGCCCCCACGATCAACGGTAGGTTTTCCCTCCGGCTGTAGCTAATGATGTCCATTAGGTGGCCTGGAGGACATACCTTCTCCTCTCCAGGAAAGTACGCCGAGCAGACCATTAGCCTTCTGATGCCTTCTTCCGTGGATATTGACAGTATGGCTGCAACAAAATCCCCAGTGCATAGCACCGGAATCAGCTTACATCCAACTGCCTTAGAAAACAATATACAGGCACGGGGCTTTATAGCCTTGGTGTCATATATCAACTCGCCATGGTGCGGTTTTAAGCCTGCAACCCTACCTCCGTATAGCCATGGCTCCTGCAGGAGGGCTACCTCCACGCCTTCTCTCTCAAGCAGCTGGGACAGATCTTCGCGTTGGCTCTTCATCTGACTGGATAGCTCCTGTTGTTGGTTCGTCATTCGTTGCGACAGCTGGGACATATCTTCGCGCTGGCTGCTTATCTGACTGGACAACTGGGAAAGTTGTTTGTTCTTCTTGTTGGCTCGTCATTCGTTGCGACAGCTGGAAAAGTTGTTGCGATTGTTAAAAATGTCTTTTTGAATCGGATCTTCGAACTCCTATATTATTATTTAGGTAGTATTCACGGAGCCTACTCAACAATACGGATTTGGTCCCAGTAGTTTCCAACTCCAATTCTTCGAGCTCTTTTCTGAGCTCAGTCACCAATAGTTCATTTATCTTTTTTCCAGGCATTCTTGTATCTTCACCCCACACCTGACACCAATTTGAAACACTTATGGGGACTTTTACACAATTTATTTACAAAATTGTTAAAATACACAGAACTCTGCTGGATAACGTCTAAACTGCTTGACAATACAATGAACTCTTGTGAATATTTGAACTTGAACTGACGTTTACTGCCCATACATCCCCTTATATACAACTTTATTTAATCTAGTCAGTGTGTTTAGAAGTTTCTAGAATTTTCTAGAAACATTATTTAATCTAGTCAGGTTTTTAGAAGTTTCTAAAAATCAACTGTCAATAACAATCTTTCAAATTAAGGTGCCTTCCTTTACGGTTATCCCGTTACAATATTATTACAAGTAATGTTAACAAAGTTAACATTTCAATTAAAAGAAGATGTTACAAAATCTTTTATTATTACCGCATTTATATATAAACCACAAAAGCTTTCAGTATCTATTTATTCCTGACAGACAGGTCATTAAAACAAAACATGTAAAACCGTAATATAATGAAGTATATATCTAATGCTGTTTATATTACAATACGTTGGTTTTAGTATAACTATTCGACGGACCGAATTTAAAAATTGCAATAATAGGAAAATACTTTGCTAGCAAAACACAGCAAAGTAACAGGCAATTTCTTATGAAATTAACAATTTTAAAACGCATAAAATATATCATAAAAAGTGCATAAAAATTATAAAATACTTTCCAAAATACATTAACTTTTATATAACTCGGTTTAGAAATTATGTCGGTACTTTTTTCTTGAACCAAATTGTGTAGGTAATTTATACTACACTTTGGTGTAAGCTCTGGTATTATTGCTGAGGCACCATCACACAAGTTCTCAACGTATAGTAGAAAGTATGGATCTTTTGTGTTAATAAATGGTCGGAACACTTGAGAAATTAATATCTCGCAGATTTCTGTTGTCCTTTCCAAAGAAAAACGGCAAATGTTGAATCTACAAAAAACATAATACTTGAACAAATAAGAATAAGTTTGAATTAAAATCTTTAATATTGTCACACCTGGGGGATAGAGAATGTGCCCTAGTATTTTGGGATGAGAAATAGCTTTATTTCCCACCCAGATCGTGGTTATCTACACACCTGGTAGGTATCCAGCTGATGATGGCGGAAACCTAACCAAGTGGAAGACAAACAATAGGAAAGAAACAACAAATATATTAAACAACAAATAAGCAATAAGAATAAAAAATAAACAATATAAATATGGAAAAACTAAATCAAATAATCTTAACAAATCTCATCAAATAAACTACAACGTGTCATGCCACAGTTACTCACAATAATATACGATAAGAGTCACAACGAAGGGTCTGCTTTAGTAACACCCCAAAGGGTGACTCTTGCAGACAATCTTTTAGAGTCCGGACTCGATCGTGTCCGACCTTAACAACGTGCTTTTATAGCTAATTTATATTCTACGTGAGAATAAATATTAAACTATTTAAGCACGCGTCAAGACCTAACGTAATGACTTTGACCTAATTAAATGTAATACAAAAGAATACAGTACAAAATAAAACTAATGAATTAATATGTAGTGCAAAACTGCGCTATCATCGAGTGTGACAATAATATCAGGTAGATTTTGTCCGGTTTGTAAGCAAATTGCCTAAATATTTTACAAGGGTTGCGGTGATGTATGAGAGTGACAAAATTAATAGGAACTATGGAAGTCCCTTTCACCATCAGTGTTGTGTTCAATGGAATTTACAAAGGCCTTGGAGAGGTCACACAGAATAATGGCTGTATGCTCACCTGCTTCCAGGCCCTCAATCACATTTAAAGTAAATAGAATATGGGTCAATTACTTACGGTATGTGGACGATAGAGTCCCAAATGCGGGCAACATGAAAGACTTGCAAGATGCAAGTTTAACTCAAAAAGGTTGCCCTATAGAACAAGTACGGCAAATTAAATATTTTGGGTTCTTGCCTATACCGAATTTAACCTCAACCAACGAATCAGATTTGCAAAATGTTACGTGTGGTCAGTGTTGCTCTATAATGAAATGGACAGCTAAAAAACAAACGAGGAACTCCTACGAACAGTTAACAGAGATTGAGAATTACTAAACAACATTAAGCGCAGAAAAGCAGCATATTTTGGCCCAGTAATAAGCAAGGAAATATATCAAATATTACATCTGGTAAACCAAATAAAGATCTAAAGGAAGAGACGAGTTGGTAGAAAGAAAATGTCATGGCTTAAAAATGTGAGACAATGGATAGGGCTTCAAGTTTACTATATTTCATATAACATGCATTGTATGTAGACAAGAATAGTAGGATCACTCTGCGTGTGGCCTTTCATGTTCTTTGATCCATATTGCACTTTGGTTTGCAGACGTTTTATGTGGAACTTTGTGAGAACTGGTGAGCAGCAATGCCAAATCTAACTCTTTCAAAATAATTTTACATTTTTGTATCTAAATTTAAACTGACCTTGTTTTATTAAATATTTACTTTTTTAAATTTGCCACCATTTTTTAAATATACCGATTTCTACTTTTTTTTTTGGATTGATCTACCGATTTTAAAATTTTTAGGTTAGTAACACTGTTGGTGAGCGACAAAGATACAGACCAAAATGCAGACCGAGAGCTTCGGCGGGTTGGAAACAGTTTCAGCGAGAGTGATCCTACTATTCTTGTCTATATAAGGTGTAACATATATTTTATGAAACCTACCTACTTCTTCAGTCAAATAACTACCAGTTAAGGAACGTTATCTAGAAGAGCAAAAAGTTTGGGTTAATTTATTACTGTTAACGCTCTTAAAATTTAAAACAAGGTTCAGCAAAAGGTATTGTTTGTTATTAATCTTTTATTTCCTGACCGCCCAGACACCTGTTTATCCCCACCTATTTTATTGGTTGCCTATAAACTATTACCAGGTGTTAGTGTACGTTCTCATAAAAAGTCCCCGTAAAAGAAGAAAACAGGCAAATAAGTCGAACACGTGTATGTTTTTTCGTGAATTGAAGAGAGTACTCATATCTTGTTACATTAAACCACCGATCTCCCATAGTTTGTTTTGTATCCAAGAAGTTGTTAATGTGTTTTTACATGTGGTTTGCTGCATTAAAAGGCCCTTTATCATCCTTTCTAGGCCAAGTAGAATAATAATGGAAACAATCAACGACACAACCAATTGTGAACTGTTTTATTTTTAACTCGATAGGGCAACCAATTAAATTTTTTCCTTTACCTCATTCTTGACGCTCCTCTCGTCATTCACACACAGAATGGTTCTTATTTCAACCAGATATATACTAACATCTGGTTCATGATTAAAAAGATTTCCTAAATCTTCAAAAGTAATATGTTTAAAAAAATATTTAAAACTCTTTACCTTTCTTCAGTCCCCAAAAGGTATCCCATAACTCTCCAAAAATGGTGAAATCCCCGCCATTCTTCCACAGTAGCATCATGTATTCCAATATGTTTAGGTCTTGTCAATGCAAATCCAATAAATATAAATTGTGATAAGGCCATATCCTTCTGATTTATTGAATTAGATCCGGCTCGAACATTGCCCTTACTAGCACTATTATGCATGCTTTTAACTATGGATAAAGATTTCCAAAACCTATTAAAAAAACATAAAAATAATTAATTATAAATAAATCAAAATTAATAAGATAACATTTTGATTAAGAGAATAATAAAATTCAAACATTTCTCCTTGAAACATGTTCATTTAATACAGGTATTTACGTGTCTGCTCAAGCGGACAACCTAGTGGATACAATAGGTAGCTGTAAAGGGTGTAAGTTGACAATCTTTATGAAAAATTGTCATCATCAATAATATGGATAAAAATTTTCCCAGTCGAAGGTGTTGATAGGACAATTAGAAATCCCGACGGGCGGACACCTGAGTGAATACAAAGGAGGTGGCGGATATAAGGAGGGCCAAAATTCCGTATACTACGGTTCGCAAAAAAATTTTTATAATTTTTATAATGTTTTTGCACCTTTAGGTGATACATGAGTAGTTTTGGCAACTTGTTTGACTTCAATAGAAACGAAACAATTCCTACGATAAAGACCACTTTTTTTGATAAACATTTCGTATATACAATTAGTCATTAATCCTGTTTTAAGTAGAATGCGTTTTTTTGAACATTGCTACAAATGCCCTTGATATGTTCTTCCCAAGTAGATAATAAAACAGTTGATTGTGGCAAAGTTTAGGCATACAATGAATATTGGTGGTTGAAAAGTTTGAATCAAAACCGAATTGTAAGTATCAATAGATTTTTTAGGAAATGTAGACTTATGTGATGCGGAATCAGCAGTTCTTACATTTTTGCTTACAAGTAGGTACAAGTTTTATAGAGTGGGAAGACACTAGGTTGACTGATAATTGGTGCTGCTAAGCTAATTAGAATCTTGCTTGAGGTGTTTTCTCGAAAAATAATTGCCATTTATAAAGTGAATGAGAAAACGAGCACAAGATGGATTTCGGATCACTATTGCTTTAACGCGGCAACTTTTTATCTCGAGCGGACAAAATAACACATTTAATAGCTATTTTAATTCACTTACTTAGATCCTGGTTTTAAATCAGAGCTAATCCAAGCTTCAAGAAATAGTAACGTCATGAGTTGCCTTTTGTAACATTTTGCAGGGCTATCATTTCTTCCGGTTGATCTCACAACATTTAAAATTGTAGGTACAGCATACCCTGCAGCTAGTCCAAAGAATGCTGAGACAGTCCAGGCATACAAATATTTATTAGAGAACTTCTGCCCGCTAAAAAATATAAGTAAGAAGGTTACATATATCTATTAACAAATTATTTTAAAATAAATGTAAGCAGGTATGCATTTATAACTTTCTCTACATCTAATATTTCTAAAAGTTAAAAAGTTTTTACGATAAAATTGTGTAACGATTTATCTGATCATTTTGTATTATGAATAATTTCACTAGACTATTTTACCCGTGCCTATATCGGCAAGTTTAAAAGTCATTGTTCAACACCCATAAATTTGGCTGACCCAAAGTGGAGAAATTTGTCGAAATTTAGGTCAAAATTAGGTGCTTTTTAGGTGCTATTTAGGTGCGCAAAACAAAAATTAGGTGCACTAACCGTTTTTGAAATATTTACAAAAAACCATGGGACCGCCAGCCTTTGAAAACCTAGCTGACCCTTAATAAAAAAAAAAAACAAAAAACTAGGATTGAATAATCTTTAAATTAAGTGCTAATTAAGTGCTTTTTTAAACACGATACATAAAATAAAAAATTTAAAAATTAAACGTATTAAAATTGAATATATTGATTGTGTATGGCAAAATGTCACATTTCTTCTTGCACTTTGAACCAAAATGGACATCGTCAGTTTAAGAACAGTTAGAAATCAGTAACATTTTCTGGTCCCGTTATTTTTTTAATGGATAATTCGGAAGGTCACTACTAAAATTTTTTTTTATTTTTTTTTAACTCGGACCGCTGAGCTGAGACTTGCAACCGGTCAGTTATAAAAAAATGTTAACTATGTTAAATACAACTTAATTTGATGTACAAAAAGTGTTGAAAATAAATATTTTTTAATAGAAAAATTAATAATTTTTTGAAAATTGTTACTAGTTGAAATAACAATTAGAGATGATTGTTGAAAATAATGATAGTTTTTCATCTCTACTCTAAAATAAGCAAGGCTAAATAGGTTAGTTCAACATTCGTTGAGTCCTTTGTTTTACTACTTTAATTTTTCTCTTAGATAGAACATTTCTAGCAAAAATTTAAATAAAAAAAATAATTACCTATTGAGACGTTTTTTACTTGTTCGAATTTTTTAGTTGAAATGTCTTGGAGTAGAAAAGTAATGGTATAAATAATTTTTGAGTAATTCAGATGGGTGCGCTTCATTTTGAGTAGAGATAAAAAACGGCAGAGAAGTTTTGAGTCGAGATAAAAGTCAATTAATTACCGGAGCTACGCGCAAAAAAACTAAGGAAATTTTATGGGATTATTTCGTAGGTATTTGTACCAGTTTTTAAGTGCTTAGAAAGTGCAGAATGACACACTTGGTTAAAGACTTAGGCTAAGAATTTCTAGTTGACTTGGCTCATCAGCGGTTTGTTCTGCTATTGACTCTGTTGCCCTTACTGAGCACTTAAATATTTGACAAAAAGTTTTTTATAATAATTATTATATTTGGAAGTGACCGGTAAGAAGTATTAGCTCAGCGATTCCAGGTCAAAAAATTAAAAAAATTATTTCATTTCGGACGAGAGAATGTTTAAAAAGCCATAACTTTTTAACGCCTTATTCGATTTTGATATTCAAGACGGCATTCGACGCAGTTTTTTGAGACATAAAAATGTTATATGAAGTGCAAAATTAATTACTAAAAAAAATCTCAAAAATTTCCAAAAAAAAACAATTTTTGAAATTTTTCGACAACGATATCTCATGAACGAATCAACCGATTTTAATTTCCAAAACGGCATTCGACGTGGTTTTTTAAGTTTGAGAGCTGATTAGGTTATGAAATTGATCGATGTAATAGCCAAAAAAATATGTCCAAAAAAACCATCATTTTTACCAATTGTTTTTTTTTGGTTATTTTGAATTTTTTAAAATCTACTGGTCCGAATCGGTTCAAACTTACAGGGAATCTAAGTTAGATGGAACTCTTTGGAACGCTTTTTAGATCATTCCGATCGGTCAAGCCGTTCAAAAGTTATAAGAGGTTTACATACACACACACACACACACACACACACACACACACACACACACACACACACACACACACACACACACACACACACACACACACACACACACACACACACACACACACACACACACACACACACACACACACACACACACACACACACACACACACACACACACACACACACACACACACACACACACACACACACACACACACACACACACACACACACACACACACACACACACACACACACACACACACACACACACACACACACACACACACACACACACACACACACACACACACACACACACACACACACACACACACACACACACACACACACACACACACACACACACACACACACACACACACACACACACACACACACACACACACACACACACACACACACACACACACACACACACACACACACACACACACACACACACACACACACACACACACACACACACACACACACACACACACACACACACACACACACACACACACACACACACACACACACACACACACACACACACACACACACACACACACACACACACACACACACACACACACACACACACACACACACACACACACACACACACACACACACACACACACACACACACACACACACACACACACACACACACACACACACACACACACACACACACACACACACACACACACACACACACACACACACACACACACACACACACACACACACACACACACACACACACACACACACACACACACACACACACACACACACACACACACACACACACACACACACACACACACACACACACACACACACACACACACACACACACACACACACACACACACACACACACACACACACACACACACACACACACACACACACACACACACACACACACACACACACACACACACACACACACACACACACACACACACACACACACACACACACACACACACACACACACACACACACACACACACACACACACACACACACACACACACACACACACACACACACACACACACACACACACACACACACACACACACACACACACACACACACACACACACACACACACACACACACACACACACACACACACACACACACACACACACACACACACACACACACACACACACACACACACACACACACACACACACACACACACACACACACACACACACACACACACACACACACACACACACACACACACACACACACACACACACACACACACACACACACACACACACACACACACACACACACACACACACACACACACACACACACACACACACACACACACACACACACACACACACACACACACACACACACACACACACACACACACACACACACACACACACACACACACACACACACACACACACACACACACACACACACACACACACACACACACACACACACACACACATATAGACACCCTCGTAAAAATAGTCAGGGGAGGTTCCAAAGACCTAAAAACGTTGAGATCTGATGAAAACTCGATTTTCGAAAAACGGGGTAAAAACAATACCTTCCCGATTTTAAAAAAATTAAAAATTTTTTTAGCGGGAAGTTAAAAATAAAAAAAATTTTAGTGGTGACCTTCCGAATTATCCATTACGGGATAAGAAAATTTTACCGATTTCTAACTGTTCTTAAACTGCCGATGTCCATTTTGGTTCTGGCTCCAGTCCATCCAACCGCGCTGTGACGACACATTCGCAGCTCGCCGGAAGTTCGATATCATCGATTAGCTTATTCGAGGCATTGTCAACTTGTTTTTGGTGCAGGAATATTTCTTCATTACCAGTACGAAGGATACGTTGGCGAAGATCCAGATGAAAACCACAGTGGAGCATAACATCCATGCCCAGAACAACATCTTCATCAACGTCAGCCACCAGCACTAAGTGAACAAGAGAGGTTGAACCAAACTGTAGCGTCACCTGTATCTCACCGTAGACTCTAGCAGAATCTCCGGTAGCGGTACGCAGTCTCCAACTGGTAGGCCACATCTTCTTTCGCATAATGATGGATGGTCGAACGATAGTTTTCGTAGCTCCAGTGTCTACCAGCATGCTAAAGTTCTTCCCATCAATGAGGCCATCCACATATAAGCTGTCCACGTGATGTCGCAGAGTTACCAATTTAATGGTGTGAGGGGCTTCGGGAATGTTTTTAACTTAACCCAACATTTAAATTTTTCGCTGTTAGTACCTACTAATGATTCATTAAAGAAGCTGTCTATATCACCAATATTACCTATACTTTTTGTACTGATAGATTGGTCAATCCTTTTGACTAAATTAGATAAAACTTTATTAGGGCCAATTTCAACAAATTTGTTAATGCCACGGCTTGCCATATACAAAACCATTTCTCTCCATTTCACTCTGCTTATGACTTGTTTAGCAAGTAAAGCTTTTATAACTTTGGGATCACTCTCCTCTTTAGCTGTAACATTTGATATCAAAGGAACTATAGGACGGGTTATTTTAATACCATCCAAAAATTCCAAAACTTTTTCATCAGCAGGTTTTATAAGAGATGAGTGAAAAGGTCCACTAACCTGTAACTTAACTAATCTCTTGATGTTCAAGTTTTTGAGCAAATCGGGTAATATTTCAAGACCCTCTCTAGTACCACTTATAACCACTTGTCCGCCACCGTTATCGTTTGCAATTTCACAAATTCCGTCAATTTGAACTGATTTCAATATATCTTCCACTTCATTTATCTCTGCTCCAAGCAACGCAACCATTCCCCCTTCACATTTCAAATTCCTGGATAGTCTCTCCATTTTTCTGCTTTCGGCTCTTTAACTGCATTCGGTATACCGGTTGTAGATGAGTTTGACCATAACGCATCTCTAGACGAGTCACCAATAACTCGAAGTTGTCAGCTTCATCCGGTGTCAATGATTGCAAGACGTCTAAAGCTTCGCCTCGCAGAGCTACGGTTAGGGACAATGCCTTCTCCTGGGATGACCATCCATTAGTTCTGGCCGCTGCGTCAAATTGTTTCAGGTAATTTGGCCAGGAAGTCTTTCCGTCGAAGGTCGGGGGTTTCATCGTAGTTCGTACTTGGGTCGTCTCCCCGTTTCCTCGTCGGTCGATGTCTACGTGGCAGGTTTCCATCCTTTCTGCATCTCCGTCGCCGTGGTGGATGGGCTGGTTTCGACGACAAGCTTCCTGTTCTTGTTGAAGCTTCCTTATTTCGGACTGCATTTGCTGGTTGATCTCCTCTCGCAAGTTGGCCATTTGCTGGTTTTGTTCGTCTCGAAGAGTGCACATTTCGGAGCGCAAATGCGATATTTGCTGGGAGAAGGAACTGGATAACTCTTCTGGTAGGGTAGTCATCCGTTGTGATAGCTGAGATATATCTTCGCGCTGGCTCTTCATCTGACTGGATAGCTCCTCTTGTTGGTTCGTCATTCGTTGTTACAGCTGGGACATATCTTCACGCTGGCTCTTCATCTGACTAGATAGCTTCTCTTGCTGGCTCTTCATCTGACTGGATAGCTCCTCTTGCTGGCTCGTCATTCGTCCTTATAGCTCCTCTTGCAGCCGGGAAAGTTGTTCTTCTTGTTGGCTCGTCATTCGTTGTGATATCTGGGAAAGTTGTTGAGTTTGTTCTTCTTGTTGGCTCGTCATTCGTTGCGACAGCTGAGAAAGTTGTTGAGTTTGTTCTTCTTGCAGCCGGGAAAGTTGTTGAGTTAGTTCAGAATTTGCTTTTTGAACTGGGTCTTCGAACACCACAGCGTCAGGGTCCAAATTATTATTTACGTAGTATTTACGGAGCCTTCTCAACAATACAGATTTGGTCCCAGTAGTTTCCAACTCCAATTCTTCGAGCTCTTTTCTGAGCTCAGACACCAATAGTTCATTTATCTTTTTTCCAGGCATTCTTGTATCTTCACCCCACACCTGACACCAATTTGAAACACTTATGGGGACTTTTACACAATTTATTTACAAAATTGTTAAGATACACAGAACTCTGCTGGATAACGTCTAAACTGCTTGACAACACAATGAACTCTTCTGAATATTTGAACTTGAACTGACGTTAACTGCCCATACATCCCCTTATATACAACTTTATTTAATCTAGTCAGTGTGTTTAGATCTTTCTAGAATTTTCTAGAAACATTATTTAATCTAGTCAGTGTGTTTAGAAGTTTCTAGAATTTTCTAGAAAAATTATTTAATCCAGTCAGTGTTTTTAGAAGTTTCTAAAAATCAACTGTCAATAACAATCTTTCAACTTAAGGTCCCTTCACGGGTATACCGTTACAATATCATAAGAAACTTACCTTTCTTTGATTAAAACTATTGTTGAAGAACTCGAATATCAAATTTTAAAAATCTGCATCAAGCAGAGAAAGATTCTCACATTAGATATGTTCAACAGTGACGCCGATCGGGTTGTCCAAGCGCCTACCGCACTCCATAACCTCGCGCTTCCCACGCGCTCCCAACCTAAGCTGAACCTTATTTAATATGATTGAGCATATAGATCTAAGCTCTATTTTATAGTACATATTACGTGACTGACATATATTGACATAACACTAAGTGTTAAGTGAACCTCATCACAATATATTTCTAAAAACTGCATCCAAATCGGTTAAACCGTTTCTGAGATTAGCGTTAACAAACATACAAACATACAGACAAAATGAAACACCTTGTTATGGGTTCTCTTGCGTCCCTCCATAATGTATTTTTAAATATAATTGCCATAGCGACAAGGATCGATTACAGTTTTATTATATATATAGATAACAACTTACATTTTAAATAGATTTTCATTGTAATATTTGGGAATTTCAGTTGAATTTGCAAAAAATGGATTCGTGTCGTCACAGTTAACTAATTCTCCTGTAAGTAATAGGTTGTCTACAAATTCCTGTGCAGAGATTCCTAAAAACCATATTAATGTTAAACGAATATAATTTTCTAGTTATTAATAAGCAGGGATTGAAAGCAAAAAAAAAGAACAATAACCAAAAATGCTTACCTTCCTTTTCCTTTTTGGTACTCATATTTTATAGCAGATATTTGCCGATTTAAAGTTTAATACCTACCAATATTTAAATTATAAACGTATCTTTATTTATAAACTTATCTTGTATCGTTTATATAAATATTTTTATTATATCACTTTGGTAATGATTACTTCATTTGTATTCTAAATGATCTAAACGACATCAACTACTATCCAGTTCAATATCATTATTTTCAAGTCAAACCGGTATATTTTAACGCCAGTCCCACTCTTCATAAATAATAAAATATGCATACAGATAATATTACTTAACAATTAACACAATTCACCTAAAATTTTTATCATTATAAAGAGTTTGGAAGAGAAGAAATCAACCGGAGAAATTGTAATACACAATGTGGATGTTTAATAAATATACACGGTGGTCCAAACTACCAATACATATTTTACAGGGTCGGAAATTGTCTAGTGAATGGCAATATAATCAATTTCCTACATTCTCATAGTAGTTTACGTAACAAGTCCCGAAAGTGGTCTTTTACTGGACAAGTGGGCAAATTGCAGGGCGAGGCATAGGCGAGCCCTGCAAGCCTGCGAGTCCAGTAAAAGCACTTTTGGGACGTATTACGTACAATATTTTTTTACAACGGGCATTGCTGTACCATAAACTTCATACTATTCAGTTTCTATTTTTGTAACAAGAACTCTTTATTAACTAATTTTAACATTTTTTTTAACAAACCTTGCTTGGGTGGCCGCCTTAACAATTTCATCTGGTATAATTTCATTTTCCATTAATTCACAATCAAATGCATCATTTTGAATATCCATTTTATAATAAATTTTACGTTTTCACTTTAACGTCAAAATATGTCAAGTGATTTTATAGTTTTAAATATATACAAAACTCGGTTACCATAAAAACCAATTAACCGCTATCTTAGATTAACTATTTTATTATTTTTTTCATTAAAGATAGGCCGGAAAGTAAATAAAAATGAGTCCGGTAAAAGCTTTTACCGGACTCATTTTTATTTTCTGGCCTTGTCCGACAGAATGAGATTTTCTGACCTAAAAATAAACCGGAAAGTATTAATTTCTGACCGGTTTTAAAAAAAGAAAATTACGGACTAAATTTAAAAAATATCTAGGAAATTTTAAACAGAAGCTGTCAAATCTGAAATACTAACAATTCTAAAGTTTACTATATTATGTTTGTTCCTACCGTCGAATAGAATGGACAGTCAAAATCTTCTCGTTTAGCGTAATAAATACACTTTTAGGCAGAAAGTTGTTTCTAAAATTACATATAAACTTAAAAAAGTAAGACATGAGTAGCTGTTGGGTTAGGGTTGAACGGTTTTTGTGTTATTATTGAATGATAACACTGGCACACAAAAAAAGTGATCAGTACTTTTGACTAGACCAACTTTTTTATGTTTTTTAATGACCTGAATCCAAATCAGAAGACTTTTTTCTCCATTAACCTTGAGTTGTGAATACTGCGAAAAACATTAAAAATTGCATCATATGAGCAGAATTCTTAATAATTTTAAAGCTCGTAATACAAATCTTCTTCGTTGTCCATAGGAGATCAAAATTTTGAGATCATTACAAACTTTCCATTGATGTGTTAAATATCTTATTTAATTCAATACTATTTGCAAATCTACTAATTTCGTTGAATGAGCTAGTTGTATGGAAGCATATGTAGGTATTTCTATTGTCTTATGTTTTTGAAATAGTAAACAAAATAGGCCACCTAGAACAAATTTTGATTCAGATTCTAAAAATATGTCATACGAACACCAGTGATTGATCCTTCTAATTATCTGCTACCACCTTTGCATATTAAGCTTGGTCTCAAACAGTAGAATGTCAACACTTTTTAAATGTAAATTTCATCACTAGTGATTGACAAGTATGACATTTGATATTCAAATGTTTACATTTGATTTTTAAATTTTATCAATTTTGTTATCCAAGCATTGACAATCCTTGGTATATAACGTTGTCATTTGACGTTCTAATTTTGACAATTTGATAATAATGACATTACATTTAAAATTGCAAACAAGACAGTTTTGAAATATGACACAACAAGTTTGACAATTTTGGATATTCGATGTTTCAATTTTTTTAATTTTGACACTCGATAGAACAATCTTGACTAGCATGGCTTTTAACAGATGACGGAAGCATTCTTACATTTGACTTACACATTTTGACAATACTGACATTTACGGAACAATTGTGATACTTTTCCAGTGAACTAATGAATTTGAAATATTTCTGATGAAATTTTGGAAATTATGAAGGAATACAAACAAAAAAAAATGGCAGGTCATTCAAGTCCTGTTGGATTTGACATTTTTCAATTTATCCATAATGTTAATTTTTTGTTTGTATACTTTCCAAATTTTGAAATTTCCCGTTACAACTTTGAGATTTGACATTATAAGTTTCACAAGTTTGGCATTTTTTCACATTCAAATTTTAATAGAATTGATAATTGAGTTTAAATGTTTGTCAATTTATACATTTGACATCTGGCCGAAAAATTTTGATAACAATATTTGACACTACAAATAAGACAATTTAAAGATTCAATTTTGACTAAAATCACGTAGTATAGATACCAGGAGTCTAAACGTAATGTTGAACGAATGGTCTTAATTTATGGGACAGAACTATTGCCCGTAGAGTGCGCAATTGTTCAAGAAGTAGGTACTCGTTTAAATCCTTAAGCGGGAAGTTTTGTTGCTATTGATAGCTCTAGAAAGTATCTTTTATTACAACTAATTTTAAATAAATAAATAAATTAATTTTATGTATTTAATTTAATTTAACATTCGCGTCATTCAAATGTCATAATAATAATAACATCGGTACATCCTGAATCCTTGCGCCGCTAGTGATAAAAATTAGAACTATAATCTGGGTTGATTATTGTGTACCAGAAATATTAACGAAAAGTTTATACCGTGTAGACTCCTGGTACCTATTCTTCGTGACTAAAATTATAATTTTACAAACGTTACAAATATGATTATTTTTGACATTTACCACTACAATTATGACATTTGACATTACAATTTTGACATTTGACATTACAAACTTGTCAATTTTAATATTCTCTTATATGTTAAATTATTTAAAATTTTTGTTACTTATCCCTATCCCAACGTTGAAAAATACAAGTATCGATGCCGTGTCCGAAGTCACGTCAGATCGCCATAATGGCAGTCGTTTAAAAAGCTATTATCGGCCTATTATTTTAAAACTATTTATTTTGTACCTTATATTGTTTTTTTCTACAAGCATGCGTAAAACAACACTTTCCCGCACGCATTTTAATTCAGAAAATATTTTTCCGCACGCATTTTTTTTTATTAATGAGAGATGTTTTCCGATAACCTTTTTGACAAATTATTGTATTATTATCTTTATCTTGTTGGACTACATACAAGTAGTAAAAAAAATTAAGATTATTTTACATGAAAATAGAGATTTTTAAAATGTTTCTTTTAAAATTTTTTTAAAAAAATCATAATTTATTAAATCACCCCTGTAAACCTTACTCAAAGCAACAACAAACTCACCTGTTTAAGTAGGGTTGCTATAGCTACAGTCGTGTATTTATTGACACTATGAAAGATTTAATTGTCACAATCGCATCTTTTCAAATATCTAAATAATTTTCGAGGTGATTTTGCTTGTAGAAAAAATATTGATCCTAACTCTTGCGGAAATTAACTTTCCCGCACTTAACTGCTTGCCTGAACTCCGCTTCGCGTCGTTCGGGCATCGGCAGTTCGCGTGCGGGAAAGTATAACTTTCCGCACTTGTTAGGATAATAACTATTTTAGTGCTAAAATCTTTTTTTTAAACTAATGTAATGATGTAAATTGTCATTTGAAAAGAAAAAAAACATGCATATTTTTACTGTTATGAAATGGCTAAGTGTAATTCGGTAAAAAATGAGATTTCATGAAGGTAGTAATTTCACGTTTTGTTTATGTACGAAGGTTGCCTTTTTATATATAGGTGCTCAAAATGCATCACCAATAAAACCTTCAGATACAAATCTAACCTCATTCTTTTGTTAACATAAATCTAGACTCGTACAGGTACAGTAAGTTTTTGAAATTAGCAAGTCGTTCGAAAAATGGATCTTCACCGAGAATATTTTCGAGCAATAATATTTTACAATTTTGGGAGAGGATTATCCCAACAGCAATGTCTCGCTAAAATGATTTCTGTGTTTGGGAATGAAGCACCACACTAGTCAACTATTCCAGGCTAGGTCTACTCAAAACAGCAGTTACACAGCAAAACATTGATGTGTTTCATCAGCTAATTAAGGATGACCGCTGTGTAACACACCGAAAGATAGAGGCATCTTTGGGCATTTTAAAGACCGCGATCCAAAAGATCCTACATAAAAAACTGGGTGTTTGTTTCTCGTTTTATTCCTCATTTGCTCACAGAGAAGCAAAAAGTGGTCCGAGTCAATTGGTGTCGAAAAACATTATAGTATTGTTAGTGGCAATGAATCTTGGATTTAATTCCACAAATTGCAAAAAATAAAACGCGAATCCGCTGTGTGGGTGTTACGCGAAAGGGATCCGTTATTGAAGTTTGTCAAAGAAAATGGTTGCAACTTTTGTGTTAAAATCTGGTCATGTGGCAACAATTCCTTAAGTAGATCAAAGAACGGTTACTTCCGATTGGTATATACACGTTTGTTTACCAGAAGTAAATCACGAAACTTCGACAATGCACCCACCGTATAGTCCCGACCTAAGTACCAACGACTTCTTTACGTTCCCAATGATCAAGAATTCAATGCGTGGGTAGCGATTCCAGTCGCCAGAAGAAGCCATCGATGCCTTATTTATAATAGAGATATTGCAGGTGTCAACTGAAGACTGGAATAACTGTTTTACCAATTGGTTTAAACATATCCAAAAGTGTATCTATCTTGGTGGGATATATTTTGAAAAGCAATAAAGTACTTTAAGTCTGTATATTACTAAATATACTAAAAAGACAATCGTCGTACCAAAAACTAATATTTAATAATGTTTACCAAATCCAAATTTAAAAATATTTATAATAGGAAAATTAATAGAAAACCAAGTATTAATTAGTAAAATACAATTTTTTACTGTTATTATGACACTCCATGGCATAAGAAATAGTCCAAGAGCTGGCTGCAAAAAACCTGGCCTATCGAGTAACCGGATGAAATATTTTTTAAATAATACTACTCACTGTATCTATTGAAAAAATCATTTAGTGCCAGGGCAACAATGGTGCATAAAATTGCTATGTTTTTTTTAAAGTACATTTTTTGGACATGAACTGTACCAATCGAGTAACCGCTTGAAACTAATTTTAAAATGTAGTTTTAAGTGAATAAAAAATAATTATAATCAAGTGCCTCGTTAAATCTGGTGCTAACCCCATGTCACGACACTTTTTTTATTTTATTTTTTTTGTTGCGTTACTGTACCCATCGAGTAACCGCTTTAAACTATAATTAAATTAAAATTTGAACTTTTCCTATTAAAAAAATACATTAGTGCCACTTCTATTCCAGTGACAAATGCCTGGCACGATACTTTATATTTCTTCAAGTCCCATGCTATTACTTATACAACCTATTACAGAAACATTTGTGAATAAATGAATAAACATCTGATAAACAATTATATTGATTTTTAAGTGAGTTTTTTATAAGGTATAAAAATGAAATACAATGCAATTTTTTTAATATATTATTCTACTATAAAACTAATAAAAACTTAATTATCTAAAAATATACATTGAAACATATATATGGAATTATTATCATTATAAATATCATCCTGATCATCATCATCATTATCGTCATGATTATCGTCACTACTGTCATGATCATCACCACTTTTGTCATGATTATCATCATGTTTGCCATTATTTTCATAATTATTATCATCGTCATTAGCGTCATGATCACTATCATTATTTTTGTTGTAATCATCATTATCATAATAACCATCGTCACAATTATTAATTTCATGAAGCTCTACTTCATCAAGTTCTACCATAACAATGTCTTCAACTAAAAGAGGTGTTGGATCACCTTTGAACCAAAGCGGTTTAATTTTATTGTCATTAACTGTCCATCACATACCACCAAATTAAGTGAGTGTAGATGTAATTAATGGCTTTTACTTCTTATATCATTTAGGCCCTTCAGTTCCTCAAACGTTCGATAAAATAGAATTAATATTATCAAAAATTTGTAATACAACTGCTTCTAAAATTCACATAATTTTTGATCAGTATTTTATTCCTTCCATTAAAGATACAGAAAGGCAAAATCGCAATGAAATTAATACATCTTATTCAATATCAGGACCTGCACAGAAAAGGCCTAACGATTCCCATAAAGCTTTAGAAAATATTAAATTTAAAGAAGCCTTAATTGATTTTATAACTGAATATTGGTCTAACAATTGTGTGGAATCATTTTAGCGCAATAAAAATGTTTATATAACAAACAAAAATCAATGTTTTTTCTATGAATTTATAAAAAACACTATTGTAAAAAATATTGAACAAGATTTTGCATGTAATCATGATAAGGCCGATACTTGTATTATAAATCATAAGATTTGATTCACCTCAAATTCCACCATGTTGGAAGTCACTGAATCAAAAAATTTTACGAACCAATTATGTAACTTCAATTGGCAAAATGCTACAGAATTTCCTACCAGAACAATGCGGATGGACAGTTAATGACAATAAAATTAAACTGCTTTGGTTCGAACGTGATCCAACAACCTCTTTTAGTTGAAGACATTATTATGGTAGAACTTGATGAAGTAGAGCTTGATGAAATTAATAATTGTGACGATGGTTATTATGATAATGATGATTACAACAAAAATAATGATACTGATCATGACGATAATGACGATGATAATAATTATGAAAATAATGGCGACCATGATGATAATCATGACAGTAGTGACGATAATCATGACGATAATGATAATGATGATCATGATGATATTTATAATGATAATAATTCCATATATATGTTTTAATGTATATTTTTAGATAATTAAGTTTTTATTAATTTTATAGTAGAATATATTAAAAAAATTGCATTGTATTTCATTTTTATACTTTATAAAATACTCGTATAAATAAAAAACTCACTTAAAAATCAATATAATTGTTCATCAGATGTTTATTCATTTATTTCCAAATGTTTCTGTAATAGGTTGTATAAGTAATAGCATGGGACTTGAAGAAATATAAAGTATCGTGCCAGGCATTTGTCACTGGAATAGAAGTGGCACTAATGTATTTTTTTAATAAGAAATGTTCAAATTTTAGTTTGATTATAGTTTAAAGCGGTTACTCGATGGGTACAGTAACGCAACAAAAAAATAAATAAAAAAAGTGTCGTGCCATGGGGTTAGCACCAGATTTAACGAGGCACTTGTTTATAATTATTTTTTATTCACTTAAAACTACATTTTAAAATTAGTTTCAAGCGGTTACTCGATGGGTACAGTTCATGTCCAAAAAATGTACTTTAAAAAAAAACATAGCAATTTTTTGCACCATTGTTGCCCTGGCACTAAATGATTTTTTCAATAGATACAGTGAGTAGTATTATTTAAAAAATATTTCATCCGGTTACTCGATAGGCCAGGTTTTTTGCAGCCAGCTCTTGGACTAAAAAATCATATTTATGGCGAACATTTTGTAATAGAATTTTTGAAAAAACACAGGTTTAAGAACCTTTCTATCACATTCATTACATGATATAAATAATTTAATGCAGATTTTGATGTTAATTCTGGAATAAATGGTGTAATTCCTTCACATAAATAGTCAGAAAATAATAAATGCTCTAGATCCTTTCTTTCAATGAGGGGACGAAATACCTACGAAATTAATATATCACAAATTTCGACAGATTTTTGTAAAGGAAAGCTGCACACATTAAACCTAAAAGGTAATATATTTTAATAAAATGATTAAAGCGACACATATTAACCAGTATAGAACGTCCAAAAAGTGCAACAACACCAGAAATCATTGAGCAAGTTTGTAAATTACATTTATGCACGACCGGGCGGTAAAGTACAGATTATTACATACATTTAGCGGGCGTAAAGTGCCACTTTACCGCCCGTGGACTACTTTACCGCCCGCCGGGCGATAAAGTGTAAATGGCGGGCGGTAAAGTAATTTTTTTGTCTTAAATATTGAAATACTTGCAATCATCTAAACTGACAATGAGTCTAAATAAAAATGGCCACCACCTATTTTGACTTTGTTGTAAGGGTAACGACAACATAGGTATATAGATTATTGTTTTAAAATATTATCTCTAGCCTCTGTGCATATTACTTTCAATCAAATTATTTATTTTAAATAACGAATGAATACAAATTATTAGGTGAATGGTTATACAGGGTAAGTTGTTAATAATATCGAGGTTCGAGGTATAAATTTCATGCAAGTTGAAATGGCATTTATATCAAATTGTTCACAAAAAAAAATATCCTTTATAAGTTTTATTATTAAAACAATCGTTGACATTGACAGTTGACATTTGACAGCTGACAGATAATATTTTACATGTGACAGTAGAGATTTGACATTTCAAATTTGGCATTTGACAGTTGGAACTTGACAGTTGACGTTTGATATTTGACCATTGACAGTTAACATTTGATAGTTGCCATTTGGCAGTTGACAGTTGACATTTGACAGTTGACATTTGACAGTTGACATTTGACAGTTGACATTTGACAGTTAACATTTGACAGTTGACATTTGACAGTTGACATTTGACAGTTGACATTTGACAGTTGACATTTGACAGTTGACATTTGACAGTTGACATTTGACAGTTGACATTTGACAATTGACATTTTACAGTTGACATTTGACAGTTGATATTTCACAGTTGACATTTGACAATTGACAGTTGGCATTTGACAGTTGATATTTGACAGTAGATTTTTGTCAATTGACAGTTGACTTTTTTCAATTGACAGTGCAGTTTTTTTATAAATGATTATTAAGTCGGTCGTGCATAAAAGTTTGTATGTATTTCGGGCGTAAACAGCGTTTATGGACCTTACGTGTTAATAGCCCTCGCCTGCGGCTCGGGCTCTTATTTACACGTTGCGGTCCATAAACGCCTGTTTTACGCCCTTGATACATAAATAACTATTTGGTCCTCCGTCCAGAAACAATACTATTAATTACTTCAAAATCGCCCGGAAAATGACATTTCATACTGAAACACTTATGGGGACGTTTACACAATTTATTTACAAAATTGTTAAGATACACAGAACTCTGCTGGATAACGTCTAACTACTTGACAATACAATGAACTCTTGTGAATACTTGAACTTAAACTGACGTTAACTGCCCATGCATCCCCTCATATACAACTTTATTTAATCTAGTTAGTGTGTTTAGATCTTTCTAGAATTTTCTAGAAACATTATTTAATCTAGTCAGTGTGTTTAGAAGTTTCTAGAAACATTATTTAAAATGGTCAGTTGATTTTTAGAAACTTCTAAAAATCAACTGTCAATAACAATCTTTCAAATTAAGGTCCCTTCCTTTACAGTTATCCCGTTACACTGCCCCCTCCTTAGATTCATTCCTCCTGAAATGTTGTATCCTACATCGGAATCCCGCACACTCCCTGAGCCAGCCAAACCATCTTCTTGGAGTTGCTGCGCATCTCCACTGTGGTTTCCCTGGTAAGGCGCCAAACGATCATGATGGACCACGACGGGTTTCCCTCTGGGAATTTTCACGATTCGATAAATGACATCGTTAATCTTCTTCTTGATGGTGTAAGCACCTTCCCAGTTCTTCTGTAATTTGGGACAAATACCTCGATGCCGTCGGGGGTTATAGAGCCAGACTAAATCTCCAACTTGGTAACTCTTTTTCATTGTCCGTGTGTCATAGTACCTCTTCATCGGCGACATATTGTTCACGTGCCATTTCTTCACCAGGCTTACAACCAAACACCAAGTCACATGGTAGCCTCATTTCTCTACCGAACAGGACCTTCGCAGGCGTTTGGCCAGTTGATTCGTTGATGGCCGATCGAATTGCCATTAGAAATAGTGGAACATGTCGATCCCAATCCCTCTGACAATCTGACACCACTTTTGACAGATAGTTGGTTATAGTCCGGTTCATTCGTTCCACCATTCCATCAGACTGAGGGTGCATCGCTGTGGTTCTCGTTTTGTGGATGCCTAATCTTTGGCAAACTTCTTGAAACAGCTTGCTCTCAAAATTTCTTCCTTGGTCTGAATGTAATTCTAGTGGTACCCCAAATCGGCTTACGAATTCTTCAACCAATATATCTGCTAAAGTGGTGGCTTTCTGATTGGGAACTGCATATGCTTCAACCCATTTAGTGAAGTACTCCATTACAACAAAGATGTACTTGTTTCCTACATCGGTCTGTGGAAGTGGCCCCAATACATCTACTGCGATTCTTTCAAAATGACTTCCAACCAGGTATTGCTGCATTTCCGCCTTCAGTTTTCGGTGCGGACCGTTACTGGCAGCACATGTAGTGCATTTACGACACCAATCTTTAACATCATTAGTGCAATTTACCCAGTAAAATCTATCTCGGATCTTTTGCAGCGTTTTCGTGATACCCAGATGTCCTCCAGAACTATCATTATGCATCTGTTTTAAAATTTCCGGTACAGCATTTCTTGGGACCACTATTTGTTTTCTTGTTTCTGTGCCCGTGGAATTTTCTACAAGTCTTTTAACGAGCCCACCGTCCAAAATTAAAGAGTTCCATTGTTGTGGCAATTCACGGTCCTGCGACGTTTGAACGACTAATGGAGAACATTCTGCGGGGTTTGTCATGGGAAACTTGTCTAGTTTATCTAGACGACATCATCATAATGGGCAAGACCTTTAAGGAACATTTATCTAACCTGGAAGAAGTCTTTAAAAGATTACAGAACGCTAATCTAACATTGAATGTTAAGAAATGCTACTTGTTTCAGAGACAGGTTAACTATTTAGGACATAACGTAAGCAAGGATGGCGTTGCTGTTGACCCCGCTAAGATACAAGCCGTTCAGGAATGGCCAATCCCTATCGACAAACATCAGCTCCGGAGTTTCGTGGGTCTTTGTTTCTATTACCGACGATATGTCAAGAATTTTGGAGACATCGCCAAACCCTTGACACGTTTAACAGAACAAGATAAGTCCTTCTGTTGGGATCAGGAATGTCAAAAGGCGTTTGAAATATTGAAGAAACAGCTTACGTCAGCACCTGTTCTTGCTTATCCACTTCCTGATGGTAAGCTTATTCGGGACACCGACGCCAGCAATGTAGGAATTGGAGCCGTCTTGTCACAGCTACAAGATGGTAAGGAAAGAGTGGTTGGTTACTTCAGCAAAACTTTATCGAAAGCTAAAAAGAACTACTGTGTAACTCGGAGGGAACTGTTAGCAGTTGTAAAATCCGTCGAACACTTTTATAAATATCTGTATGGCAGAAAATTCCTGATCAGAACAGACCATGCTAGTTTAAAGTGGTTACTTAGCTTTAGGAACCCTGAAGGACAGATAGCAAGATGGCTCGAAAAACTGCAGGAATATAATGTTGAAATCGAGCACAGACCTGGAACAAGACATCGTAATGCTGATGCACTTTCTACAAGTCTTTTAACGAGCCCAACGTCGCAGGAGCATTACATAGGCCAAACGGAAGGACCGTGAATTGCCACAACCCTGATCCACTGGTAAAGGCAGTCTTTTCTTTGTCTGCAGGATTCATTTTAACTTGCCAGTATCCGCTTTTAAGGTCCAAGGTAGAAAACAGAGTAGAACCCGCCAAAGCGTCGAGGGCATCATCAATCCTTGGCAGAGGATAACTGTCCTTCTTAGTGACATCATTTAGCTTTCGATAGGCGACACAAAACCGCATTGATCCGTCTTTCTTTCTTACTAATACCACAGGAGAAGCCCATGGACTACTGGATGGTTCGACTATGCCATTTTGAATCATTTCTTTAAGGGCTCTGTCTGCTTCTTCCTTCTTAACTTGAGGCATCCTTCGGGGTACCTGTCGAATCGGACGTGCATCACCAGTATCAATTCTATGTTGTACAACATCAGTTCTTCCCAGTTTACTTTTAGAACCAAATACAGGTTTATAACGGTAAAGTAGATCTCTTACCTGTTTTTTTTCCAATTTTGACAAAGAGGGATCTAATTTTGTCATTAATTGTTCAATTCCGTTGGTCTCATCTGTTTCCGTAACGTTTACCTTGTGAATTATGGCCGTTACTGGTTTTAAACTTCCCATTTCCGTGTCCTTTCGGAGAAGAACTGGATGATCGTTCAAGTTGATAACTCGGATGGGTACCTCTTTGGCGGATCTAACAAGAGTCTTACCCACAAGGAGTCCTTTTCCCAATTCATGGTCATGGTACTTCGGCTCTATCATGGCTGGGGCATTATCTGGTTCCAGTCCATCCAACCGCGCTGTGACGACACATTCGCTGCTCGCCGGAAGTTCGATATCATCGATTAGCTTAATCGAGGCATTGTCAACTTGTTTTCGGTGCAGGAATATTTCTTCATTACCAGTACGAAGGATACGTCGGCGAAGATCCAAATGAAAACCACAGTGGAGCATAACATCCATGCCTAGAACAACATCTTCATCAACGTCAGCCACCAGCACCGAGTGAACAAGAGAGGTTGAACCAAACTGTAGCGTCACCTGTATCTCACCGTAGACTCTAGCAGAATCTCCGGTAGCGGTACGCAGTCTCCAACTGGTAGGCCACATCTTCTTTCGCATAATGATGGATGGTCGAACGATAGTTTTCGTAGCTCCAGTGTCTACCAGCATGCTAAAGTTCTTTCCATCAATGAGGCCATCCACATATAAGCTGTCCACGTGATGTCGCAGAGTTGCCAATTTAATGGTGTGAGGGGCTTCAGAAATGTTTGGGGTCGATTTCGCCCTCCAGGAGTTGACCCGTTCTAGTTTTCCTGCTGCTGGGGTACTTCAGCAGAAGATTTTTCTTTTTGGGGGCAAGTATTTCTTATATGGCCTAGTTCTCCGCAGTTCCAGCATCTCACTGGGCGCCTTCTTTTTGGAGATAACTTCATTAACCTCTCTACTACCGCTTCAACGTCGCTAACGGAATGAACGGCATAGTCGTAGTTACCGGTGACTTCCCTTAGTCGAGCAACTCCACGTGAGGCCTCCTTCGCCGCCTCAAACTCCAGGGCAATGGTCAAGGCGTCCACAAGAGTCTTCGGCCGCGCCAACCGTACAGCGCGCTGCAACTCGACGTTTTGAAGACCATCGGTGAAGGTTTGGACTGCTAGGCACTCCAGGAAATCTTCCACTGCATTGGAATACGCAAGCCGTACCATTCTTGCCACTTCCGCCTCAAATTCCTGGATAGTCTCTCCATTTTTCTGCTTTCGGCTCTTTAACTGCATTCGGTACACCGGTTGTAGATGAGTTTGACCATAACGCATCTCTAGACGATTTACCAATAACTCGAAGTTGTCAGCTTCATCCGGTGTCAATGATTGCAAGACGTCTAAAGCTTCGCCTCGCAGAGCTAGGGTTAGGGACAATGCCTTCTCCTGGGATGACCATCCATTCGCTCTGGCCGCTGCGTCGAATTGTTTCAGGTAATTTGGCCAGGAAGTCTTTCCATCGAAGGTCGGGGGTTTCATCGTAGTTCGTACCTGAGTCGCCTCCCCGTTTCCTCGTCGGTCGATATCTATGTGGCAGGTTTCCATCGTTTCTGCATCTCCGTCGCCGTGGTGGATGGGCTGGTTTCGACGACCAGCTTCCTGTTCTCGTTGAAGCTTCCTTATTTCGGACTGCATTTGTTGATTGATCTCGTCTCGCAAGTTGGAAATTTGGTGATTCTGCTCGTCTCGCAAGTTGGCCACTTGGTGATTCTGCTCGTCTCGCATGTTGGCTACTTGCTGGTTCAAGTTGTCCACTTGCTGATTCAAGTTGGTCACTTGCTGGTTTTGCTCGTCTCGCAAGGTGCATATTTCGGAGCGCAAATGCGATATTTGCTGGGAGAAGGAACTGGATAACTCTTCTGGTAGGGTAGACATCCGTTGTGATAGCTGGAACACCTCTTCGCGCTGGCTTCTTATCTGACTGGATAACTCCTCTTGATGGTTCGTCATTCGTTGTGATAGCTGGGACATATCTTCGCGCTGGCTCTTCATCTGACTGGATAGCTCCTCTTGCTGGCTCTTCATCTGACTGGATAGCTCCTCTTGCTGGCTCTTCATCTGACTGGATAGCTCTTCTTGTTGATTCGTCATTCTTTGTGACAGCTGGGACATATCTTCACGCTGGCTCTTCATCTGACTGGATAGCTCCTCTTGTCTGCTTATCTGACTGGACAACTGGGAAAGTTGTTGAGTTTGTTCTTCTTGTTGGCTCGTCATCTGACTGGATAATTTGGCCAGTTGTTGGGCTAGTTCAGAATTCGCTTTTTGATTTGGGTCTTCAAACTCCACAGCGTCAGGGTCTACATTATTAGCTAGGTAGTATTCACGGAGCCTACTCAACAATACGGATTTGGTCCCAGTAGTTTCCAACTCCAATTCTTCGAGCTCTTTTCTGAGCTCAGCCACCAATAGTTCATTTATTTTCTTTCCAGGCATTCTTGTATCTTCACCCCACACCTGACACCAATTTGAAACACTTATGGGGACTTTTACACAATTTATTTACAAAATTGTTAAGATACACAGAACTCTGCTGGATAACGTCTAACTACTTGACAATACAATGAACTCTTGTGAATACTTGAACTTAAACTGACGTTAACTGCCCATGCATCCCCTTATATACAACTTTATTTAATCTAGTTAGTGTGTTTAGATCTTTCTAGAATTTTCTAGAAACATTATTTAATCTAGTAAGTGTGTTTAGAAGTTTCTAGAATTTTCTAGAAACATTATTTAAAATGGTCAGTTGATTTTAAGAAACTTCTAAAAATCAACTGTCAATAACAATCTTTCAAATTAAGGTCCCTTCCTTTACGGTTATCCCGTTACAATACTTTACACAATTCGTTAACAATTCAACAAAAACTAAATTAAAAACAAATTTCTTAGCGTAATTTGGAGTGTTTTAATAAAATAGAACCGATTTTAAAAGCTGGTTCGTCAGCTCCAAAACAAGTAAAGTCAGAAAGGTCGACAAGAAAGGTTATGGCATCAGTTTTTGGAATGCAAAAGTGTTTTTTTTTTATTTATTATCTTGAAAAAGGTAAAACAACTAACTTTAAACATTAGTGTAACCTTTTGAACCAGTTGGATAAAAAAATCGTAAAAAAGCACGTGCTTACAAAGTTTGTATGCGATGTCCAAAGTACGAATTGCTTCAGCACCCACCGTATTCACCAGATTTGGCTCCCTTCGTCTATTACCTCTTACCTTAGTGGAAAGTGTTTTTCGTCGATGAAGAAGCTATTGCAGCTGTGGAACAATTGCAGATCTTCCGGAAAATCATTACAGAGATGGTATAAAATTACAGGATTCATTGGAATAAGTGTGTTGAAGCTAAGGAAGATTATATTGAATAAAAAAACAATTTCATTAAAAAATGCACATTCTTCCATTATTGCTTTCAAAAAATTTCAACCAATTTCAATCACTTACCTGATGGATAAAATCATAATTGCTAAGAAAAAATATATAATCCATTATATTTGGTTGATTAATTCTTTTTCTCTTCAAACTTAAAGCACTACCTTTGGTATCCATCAAACCTAAATCAATATCAATTCATTTCAAAATTTAAATAATAATAATAATAAATGTTTTAATACTAACGAAAATTTTAAAAAACATCAGTTGTATACAGTATGATGCAAAAGTATGGAATAAATTCATTATTTCAGAAACAGACGACTTTTAAAAAAAATCTTAAAACACGTCAATTTTAATTTTTGAATGGCCATCAACTGCTATAGATGTGTTGGAGATTACGTCATTAGTGATGGCGTAATGACGTCATCGACGATTTTTTTAAATACAAACCGAGGTCACGTGACAGCTCATTTGAAAGTCTCCTTATCGCCTTTGCAACAATGTAATCATTTAAATATTTATTTCTACAGGGTTAACCAAAACTGTTGGTTTATTAATACAATTAACTTAGAATAAATGTTTACTTACATACAATTAAATTACAACAAATGTTCAAATTGCCGACCTTCAGCAATGATACAATGAGAAAGGCGAGCAGTAAATTCTTTCGTAACGTTTTCGAGGATGTCACGGGTCAAAATTTACTATAGTAAATAACTAAATTGCTTACCTTAATTTGTTATCATCGTAGGGTTTATTCTAGTAAGAAATCGGTTGATTTAAGTTCGTTTATGGGTAGTCGTCAACTTGTGAATATATTCTGGCCATAACTAATGTTGCTAATATTGTTTTGAACGAAAATTTAATTAATTCCGGCTATGAACCCTTGTAGTGTTTATTTTTGAAACTACTGACATTTCACTTTCATCTGTCTGTAAGTGCTACTTCTTTCTTTTTGTCAATAGCCTGACGTTTAGTGGTTTCGCAGCCAACGTTCGGTCATATTTTTAACTTTATTATTGGTATCAAAAATAAATAGGGAAACTAAGTAATGTTGGGATATTTATTGTTAGCTATTTAAATAATAAGATTAAACGTATCAAATGACCTCTGTTTGTTCATAAGTTGTTGGCTGAATAAGCTATGGTTATTGTCCGTATCGTAGTAGAGGCCATCATTTTTCTTTCTGAAGTGTGTCAAATCGAAGTGAAGTTTGATAATTGGGGGACCTTCTCTCTTTTCACCTCTAGCTTTTGTAGTGAACGCGTGTTAACGAGAAAATTTTTGAGAGCTTAATTTGCATCCTTGTACATCGGGGACAACTCAGGTTGGATTTGCGTAATTAAGCCTAATCTGTTTCCATCGAATTTTGAGGAGGAGATATTTTTCTGGATTTTGGTGAATTCGGTGGAAAATACGGCTGTGTCCGGCTTTTAGTAAAATTTTTCTGTTGGTGAGTACACGCTTCGTTATCCATGTAATTATTTCGATTTTTATGGTCCTTTTTGTTCCTTATGAAACAGACAGTAGTGGAGATTGGTATTTTTGAAACCTTTTGGACTACAATCGTGGTCGGAATTTGCTCAACATTGCATTTAGCAGCGAGGAAATTGTTTTTTTTAAGTTACCCAACTACCAGCTGGGATATCGAGTTTAACGAAGTAAAATAACCCTATCTTTATAGGTGAGTCACGTAATTTTATTTTTTTTTATAATATTAATAACGCCATTAAATCGCAATCTTGGTTAAAATCTTTATTTTATATGTGTATTTCTTATGTATTGTATGTAGGTTTTATTTTTGTATAACTAGACTCCTATTAGTTTTTTTTTAACTATTATAAATTGATATTCTTGTACTATTACAAATTAATTTTATGTTAAATTCTGATTTAATTTATTGATATAATTTTGTTGTGACTAGCAAGTCAAATTTAGTTTCGTTGAGTACATTTCAATCATTAGTTTTGCCTATTAAATGTAAATTCAGAGAAGCCATTTGCTAAATGTTGTATTATTCATGTAAATTCACTTTGTTCTTTCATTGCAGTATAAATTTAAGTTAATGTATTCAAGTTGTATTAAAGTAATCAAGTCAAACTAATTCAAGGAGTCATTGAAATCGGTTTAAGCTATCGTTTATTTTATATTACGATTTTTAGGGTCCTAGTTACGGGCATAAGTCCTTGATACAGGCATAAGTCCTAGAGATAGGCAGAATTTTGATTGCTGACCTGATACTTAGTACGAGCTTTAGTTATTGTGTTTGGAGCAAGCCTTTTGGTTTGGATAAGGCTTGATTTTGGTACCGGCCTAAGTATTGGAGAAGCCAAGGACTGCGGAAACTCATTTAGATTTACAGATAAGCTATATTAGTCTAAGTCGGGCTTTAGTTTTTAGTTAAAACCTATTTTTCCTTGTTTTTAGTATTGCGTGTGATCACACCTATTGATAAATTTACTTTCTTTTTTATTGTTCGCATAATTTTTTTTTATAAATAACAATTGTGTTGTCAGGCACGAGGCTTGACAGTCTGTATTCTAGAAATTTGTCATTAAAGAAGAGTCTAGTTGATATTTTAGTTTTATTTAGCTCACTTATCGTTAATTTCAGTTATTGTGTAATTCAATTAGAACCGTTAAATATTCAAAATTGATTTAATTACCTCCAGTGGGTAAAGTAGTGCCTGGAACAACAGGGGTTTCCGATTTTGACCGTCTAAATCGGTGGCGCGACTCACTAGAATTTGTTTACTTACCTCTACGGCTGAGCTGGGCACTAATTTGCCAGTAGAGAGACCACTACCGAACTCAGCTGGAGTTGTATTTCCTTTAGTTAAATTTCTCTATTTTTCTAAATTAGATTTTGTTTTAAATTCATTAAAATACGTGGCAAGGACTTCAGGTGTTATTTGTACAATTTCCGTTCGGATTCGCTCCCTCAACTCTTCTACATTATTCGGTCGACTTTGATATACTCTGCTCTTTAAATATCCCCACAAAAAAAAGTCTAATGGAGTCAAATCTGGAGACCTTGGTGGCCATTCGATAGGCCCCCTTCTACCTATCCACCTTCCTGGGAAAACGTTATTAAGGTAATTTCGTACCTCAACGCCATAGTGTGGGGGAGCCCCATCCTGTTGGTACCATAAATCATTTCTATTTGGAAATAGCTGATTCAGCTGTGGCAACAGATAATTGTGAAGAAATTCCAGATAACTAGCAGCAGTTAGGTTTTCCTCAAAAAAATATGGCCCTACAATTTGATTGTTTATAATGCCGGCCCAAACATTCACCTTCTCGGGATATTGTGTCCTATACTCTTCCATCCAATGTGGATTTTTACTTGCCGAATATCGACATGTCTGGCGATTTACGTGACCGTTCAGCATAAAAGACGCTTCATCTGAAAAAAGTACCTTTTGTATGAAACCCGGATCTCTGTTACATTGTTCCATAACGATTTCGCAGAATTCGATTCTTCTATCAAAGTCATCTTCTAATAGCTCCTGGACCAGATGTACTTTGTATGGATGCCACTTCTCCTTTTTTAGCACTCTTACAACAGTTGATTGGTGGACATTCTTATCTAGTGCGACCTGCCTAGAACTTGTATGAGGATTTTCTTGAAACGCCAGTACAACGTCCAGTTTTTTGGCTTCGGATATTCATGTTCTACCGCTTCTGGGAAGATCTTTAACATGGCCCGTTTCTCTAAATTTTTTTTCAATTTTACTTACTGCTGATTGAGTAATTGGATCGCGATTGGGGTATTTAGCATTAAATAAATTACGAACTTCTGCTTGAGTCCTCACTCTATCTCCATAACCAATCATGGTTAAAATCTCGATTCGTTCTGTTTCTGTTAGTTTCATTTTTGTAAATGCTGTTATTAATGTCGGCAAAAAACTCGAAGAGTAAAAATTTGACGTCTATTATTTGACAGATTCACAGATCATTGACGAATAAATACGAGTCAATGACATTTGTTTTATTCCCAGTGGCGGTCCTTAGTGTATTTTAGTTCAGTGAATGAATATTTATTGTAATTCCATGTTACTTAACAAAGTTCATAATTTTGGTTAACCCTGTAGAAATAAATATTTAAATGATTACATTGTTGCAAAGGCGATAAGGAGACCTTTCAAATGAGCTGTCACGTGACCTCGGTTTGTATTTAAAAAAATCGTCGATGACGTCATTACGCCATCACTAATGACGTAATGTCCAACACATCTATAGCAGTTGATGGCAATTCAAAAATTAAAATTGACGTGTTTTAAGATTTTTTTTAAAAGTCGTCTGTTTCTGAAATAATGAATTTATTCCATACTTTTGCATCATACTGTATATTTATTCATTCTTCCGTAATGTGAAATTAATGTAAACACAGGTAAAATTTAGAAAATCATAATTTTATTCTCATAAACAAACAAAATAGATTAGCCAATTCAATAATCATTATTTTAATATGAAATATGTCTTCCCTTCGCTTTGATAACTTCTTGAAGACATTTTTGCGTCGAATCAAACTTTTTTTTAGTTTTCTGTGATTTGCGGATCCCAAAACCATTTTTGGATTGCAGCTTCTATCACTTTTTCTTTTGTTGTGCAATCCATTTTGCGCATTCTTACTTTCACAATCTCCCACAGATTTTCAATTGGATTGAGATCCGGTGAGCTTCCTGCCTATTTAAGGCATGGTATATTCTTGTCCTGTTATCCTGGAGACGTGTCAAGGACCCGAATCTTGTTAAAAAATTGGTTGATCATTGGCATCCACTTTTCTTAGTTCTCCTTCTAATGTTCTTTCCAACAAGTCTTTATATTTTTAAGAATTCATCATGCCTTCGACTGACACGAGGGATCCGGTATCTTTATAAAAAAAAATAGCCCAAAACATCTTCTTCAGAGGATGTTTAAATTTTGATTCATATGAACCGGTGTAAGTTTTTCAATGGTACTGTTTCTGACGAAACGAGAACAACACTTTTCTCCTATCTTTAGCAGTCCAGCTCTTATATTTATTCACCCAATCATAGCGTTTTTTCATCACTCTAGCAGTTGATAGCTGTTTCTTCTAAGGTCTTACTGGTCATCTTCCATTTTCCAAAGTCGTCTTTGCAACAAAGAGTAATAAATAAAAACTCCAGCACGTGTAAATCTTTCTGAAGATATTGATTTGTTTTTCTAAAGTTCTCCCTTATAAAAATTGTTCCATCCCTTGCAGTTGTCTTACTTTTCTTTTCACATTTTCCTTTTCTGCTGTAAAATCTTGTTAACAGCTCCCAAGCTCAGTATGTTATTTTGGAGAGATACGCACAAACGAAATGGTTATGTCTCATTGTTGACTGAAAATTAGAGCAGAGCGAATCTAAGTATCTGCAATGAATTGCCACCACCATTGATTTAAATGTGATGTTAACTGCGAAAAAGTATATATGGTAATAATTATGCTGCGTTCACATTAATTCGCACAGCTGTTAATTATTTGGTAGGTGTATTAAAAAATCAACTTTAAGGCTGCTCGCAAACACGACCACTTGTGGTCGACACTGGTGGCCGCCACTAGCAGCTCTATACGGCGTTTTAAAGGCTGCCACTGGTGGTCGCGACAAAACGCTTTGTGCCGCTACCAGTGGCTGGGACAAGCAGATTTTCTGGCTTCAGTCTCTAGAAATTGTTTTAATAAAGTCACTCTAATTTAACAAAATGGGTAATATGGGTATGTTGGTTATTTTGTTAATATTAAGACGAAGACGCAGACGATGTATTTTGCAAAGAATTTGACGTTTTTGGGTGCATCCCATATTAAGGACTTGAGAGCGAAATGAATTTTATAATTTTTTCGAAGAATTGCAACTTAAAGATTACATTTTTTTTGCATTTTTGTAATGCGATGTAGATTTTTCAAAGAATTATTATTATTCTTTTAAATTATTGGACTACCCACTAAATCTATAATTGTGTTAGTGTGTGTGTGTTCTTGCAACGTCCATTTACTAACTGCACCTATAAACGCAATCAACTGAAGTGGCTCAAAGAAGTGTCTGTGTTTACGAGGGAAAAAAGTGACCGCCACCGACCACTAGCAGCGAGAGTCGACGGCTACCGCAGGTTGTCGCTTGGATGAACCACTTCGGAAGCCGTGTGTGCGCCGGGTCCATATAATATATATGCCATGAAAGTTTCAGTCCGCAGCTAGTGGCGGCCACCGGTGTCGACCACAAGTGGTCGTGTTTGCGAGCAGTCTAATTTTATTCGTATTTCGTATCTTTTCCAGTAGGTATAGATAAGTGAAAACAAGTCAACCTCTTTGGTATTTCTTGAAACATGGAACCGTTTGTAGTTTACTTAAACTTACTTTGAATTTGACTGAAAATCGCTAAACCAAGTTTGAACAATCAAAAAAGTTGATAATTGCCTTTTATAAGATGAAAAATAGATAGTGTTTTCGATGTCGACTTTACAACATTTAATATTGATGGTACTGCATATACAGCCACTACACCCAAAATTTCTGCACAGCTAAAACCGTATGTGTTTTGATGGTAAAAATTCTGTCCCCTAAAATAAACTGTGCATACAGGGTCGGATGTCTCAAAAGGTATGGACATAAATCCAATGCTTGATAGTACTCGAAAAAGTTTATATAATGATACCTATGCTTGAAAGGGGTTCTTCCCGGTTTTTTATTAATATATTTTATAAGAAATAAATATATATTTTGAAAATTGTGTCATTAAATATGTTACCCGTTAACAAGATTTGCAAGTTTATAAATTTCCTTTGAAATTTATGTTTATGTTCCTTCTGAGGAAGGAAGGAAGGAGACGGAACACGTGACTTATTGAACCAATCAGAGCGCATATGGCGTTTTGTTATTTCGTAACTGTTATCTTATTTCAGTAAGTTTATCAAATTTATAATTTTTTTTTTTAAATTTAGAAATTTTTGGTTCTTGTTATTTTCCGGTGACATTTTTTACGGATAATAACTTATTTATTATTTTAGTGGTGTCCATGTGACCATACCATAAAACGTGTGGTAAAAAAATTATATGTAGATTAGGCCGTGACTGTTTTTGATTTTAATTAATCAACTAATTTACTCTTAATTGTTATTAAATTATTTTTAAATAAAGGATTTTTTTTTATCGAGACCTCTTTTCCATTTTCTATCTATAAAGAAGTAAACAGAAATTCTAATACCTAATACTTAACGTCAGTTAACACATCACAGTGTTTCAGATTGTTAAGCATACGATTTTTCGTTTCAATAATATTGCATATTATTCACTTTTAAATAATTTTTTATCGTGTTACGATGGAAGTACGTTACAGTTGTCAAAGTACTCGTTTGTATCATCACAATCAATTCCCTTCTGATAATAAATTGTTGACAAATTCCTGAGCTGTAGGTTCTAGAACATATACGGAAAAAAAAAATTTTTTAAATATACAAGAATACACAGCATTATTTAGTATATAATAGAATTATTTAGGAAATAAAAAAAGACGTGTGGCACTCGGGGACTGCCTCGGTAAAGCTATTGCATAGCATTTTTTATCAACTTATGCAATTATAATTATTTATTTATTTTTTATTTATGCAGTATTTTTTTTTCTTTGATATTAATTCAAGTTATACTTTTTTAGCGTGGTGATCGATAAGAATAATAAGGTATAAATAGTGCAATTACACACCAAAAATAAAGTATGTATATAGAGTACTCACTCATTTTTCTTCAATATTGTTTCATCACTTTATTCATTAATAAGTGCACTTTGTTTATTCATATTTAAAACAGCAATGTATTTTTTATAATTCACGTTCACAAAGTTTCTATTTCAACACTAAAAACAGTATCGAAATAGATTCATTGTAACACTGTTTTTGGTAACTTTTTGTTTTACACAATTGGTTGCACTGCACTGATTTTCAACGAAAGAGTTCAGGTAGTAAATCACGAAGTATGTTGTAGTAAATTATTAACTACATTATAAGCGTTATTGCTAAATTCGGAATATTTTATACAAATTTGACAAACATTCTAATTTAAAATCATTAAAACTGACAAGTGTCAAAACTGTCAAGATTGCCAACATAAATAAATATTTCGAAAAACACTCATTTTACTTTTTTTATACTTTTAAAAGTTCATTATAAAAAATAGTATGTAACACTCGAGTTAAAATGACGGTTTGTAGTACTCGTTCTTTGCGAAACTCACCGCTTCGCGGTTCGTTTCACAAACTGAACTCGTACTACGAAACCTCTGTCATTGTAACACTATACAATATACTATTGGTTGACATGCTGTCAACTTATTTAATAACAAATTATTTTAATATAGTAGGCGGAGTCGGTAAGTGTTAGGTTGTTAGTGTTAGATTTTTTGCGTTAGGTTTTTTGCGTTATGGAATTTCTACAATCTTCGCCGCGCTCAAAGCCCGCAATAAAAGCTATACAATAGCTTAGAAATGTACAATTTTTTTTAAACTGAGAAAATTAAAATTAAGTGGTGATATACAAGCAGCAAGTTACACCTTCCGCTGTATGGTATACTAGACGCTGACTTTGCAAAGTCTAGAACATTCAAATTACAAGATCATCAATATTTTTTATATAAATTCTCAATCAATATTAATTAATTTTTAGTCTTATATAATTTTATATTTTTGTGCAGTAACTCTGTTAATTTAAAAAAGTGTTTTGTGATTTCAAAACTCGTAATTGGCACAGTCAATAGGATAGTAGTCTTTAAGTATCCTCGTCACTTTCAAGTATTTGTCTGCTATTCTAACAACCAGTTACAAGGGAAACTATCGTTAAAGTTCACCCCAGAAAAAGACGTCCGCATTCATATGCTCGTGGTTATCACCGGTTTTACGTGATTCAAAAATATGAAGTCCTCCTTCAACAAATCCTGTATCACTGCCGATATGTGTTATTATCAATCGACGACCTTTCCCAGTTGATGATTTTAATCCTGTTGATAAATTTTCCGGAAATGCTTGATGACGGTTGACGTCATTTAAGTCTTGCCAAATCTTTGAAACAGTACCTACGTCCTTAGTTTAGCCAAGTCTCATCTAAATAATATATTTTCTTTCCTTTTCTTCAAAAGCTACCGATTTTTCTTAAATATCGTCTTTTCTACTAATGTACTATTTCCACTACGTTTGGTATAAATTTTGAATTAAAACTTGTCTACTGATGTTCGGTAATTTTTCGTCCTTATTATTTCTGTATGTAGTTTCTTTAAGGTAAGAATTTCGTTTTTAAACTAAAAAGAATGTACTTTACGGCGGATAACATACTCTGTTGTCTCGTTAAATTCAGTTTTTTTAGCCGGTATTAATGTGGGTCGTTTCACCACATTTTCCTTTAAATTTCTGAATATTGAAGCGCGTGCGATATTTTTGTCAATTCTCTGCAAAATTTACAGTCCAATCTGGAAATAAAAAAACAATACATTCTGAAAAAAATAAATGGTTTTTTGTTAATTCGTTGGCAGTCGTAACTATTACATGTTGAGCTCGTAGGCCCCGCCAAACGCCCTCCTCTTTTTATAGGTCAAATGTTTTATTATGTAATAATAATAAAAAACTGTGGATTCACAAAAAATAAATCGGTTATCCATCACTCCGGGGAGGGTCATAACTTTGAAAGTTTGACCGCGGTCACAGAAAAAACGCTTCATCCATCGATATTGTTGCTATGTAAGTTTGTAGGTCTAAGTGCAATTAAGCGTTTCGTAAAGTTTCAGCCGGTTATTCTTTATGACTTTTTTTCCACGTGGGCACCCGGACTATAATATTTCAATAATATAACAAAATGATCTAATCGTTGTAAAAAACCGGGAACTGTCCGGTATTACCACTTACGGTTTTATTCCAAGCGTATGAGAAACATAATAATCAAAAAACCTAAAAAAGACGCAGTGAAGATTCAACCAATGTCCTTATAACTTTAATACATAGTTAATCTTTGCAACAAATACAAAATTGACCTACCTTCATACGTGGAATTATAATAGGCCTTTGAAATCCGTGAAATATTGCATCAAACCTAAGTAAAAACGTTTTCCTTTAATATTTTCTAAGAGCACTCACTCACGTCTTCAAACTTTTGTTGACAAACTACTCAAGATGGCGGAATGCAGTGACCAAAGTTTGGGAAAATTTGAATCGCATTAGAAAGCGTTAGTGCCAATTTTACCCCAATACTCGCTTTTGGACTAAGTTCTCCTACAGGATTGCAAATTTATAGGTGTATTTGGGTTCCTCAAAAGGACTGTTCTTAACCCGTGGACAAAAATTGCTCAAAAAGTTTTGGCCGTGGATTCTGAGTAGACCTGTGACGTCAACCGGCGCAGTACACAAATTTGTGTTTATCTAATGCACCGCTGCCATTTAGTTGTGCGCAACTATTTACGACGTCACGGGTCTACTCAGAATCCACGGCCGCATCGATATGTATCTACTATATCGATCGTTTTATAAAGTTGTTTTTATAATGAATCCAAATAGTCCTTGGCTCAACAACAAACTTTGACGTAATTTAAATCGGAATATTATACTATGAATGAGTCTCTCACAATGCCTCTGAAGTGATTAACTAATTACTTTCCAGTCCGCTGTGATTTCAGTAGTAGCAGTACATTTGTTGCAGCGTGACCGTTCAATATTTAAAAACATAGTTATTTGTGACACAAGGACGGAAAATATCATTTTGCAAGAGCGAGTAAAGTTGTGTAGCCGAGGGGCGTAGCACCGAGGCGAAACAATACGAGCACTTGCAAAACATTTTGCGGACGTGTAACACACACTATTTTTTGGTCCGACCAATTTTTATTATTTTCAAAAGTTCAAAAACTGTTTACTTTTTGACATACAAGATTAGGTGTATATTGACATTATTGGCATCTATTGCACGATTAAAAGAATTAGTAATAAGGAATGATTTTCTGATAATCGATTTCACGATCCTTAATTTTTATATACATACGAATACTGTGATAATAAGCAGCACAGTAAAAATTGTTATATTGATAATATTAATATTAATATCTAATAATTTCATATAAAAATAGCAGAGACAATGAACTATTACAGTTCAATGAGCAATAATCGAAATATGTATTTTCATAATCGAATGATAAGTAGTTGTAAATTGACATAAATGTCAAATTTAAAATAAAAGTTGTGAGAGAAATTAAATGTAAGTTTGAATCCTGCTTACATTTAGAAAAAGTTATTAGTTTAGTATATTATACGCTGTTTTTAAATAAATTTAATTAAAATTTGTAGTATTCATTATGTGTTTTTGATGACTCATAGCGCCATCTCTTTAGATAATCTAAAAGCTACTTTGCTGGCCTAGGCCGGAAAATTTCATTTTCCGGACGATTTTGAAGTAATTAATAGTATTGTTTCTGGACGGAAGACCAAAAAATAAATTTAATACTAACAATAGAAACAAAAAATTTAAATACCGATTTTGCAAATTACGAAAATTACTAAAGAAAAAATCGGGATTATAAAAATAATACGACAAGCAATTAAAACCAATAGGTAAGTGATTGTCGAGGTGCGTACTCAACAGGTGAAATTTTTTAAAATTTTTAACACCTCAATAAACAATTTTTATGCCATTTTATAATCCGAAAAAACCTCGTGTTGCGGTGCCATCCAAAAAATCTTTTTTGCGTTTTACTTGTGACCGCATTTTTTCACCTTTTTTTTAATTGTTTACCCCCAAGACCTTTGCTTGGTAGGTATTCTTTTTAATAGACTTACCTGGTGAATTAATTTTTAAGTTCATTGTTATTATCAATTAACCAAATTCTTTAAACATGTAATCGATTTACAGTCTTAATTATTTAAATCGAATTAAGATTATCTTAATGCGTCGATAAAAATTTTGATATTACAATTTTGAAATACAGCACTGAGATTAAATATCAAATATAGATATTGTTTACAAGCCCTTTAACCTGATTTCTGTGCAACAAAAGTTAAAAAATAGTTGGTAAAGATCCATTAGCTATCCGAAAAAATTTTAGATTTAAAATCAGGCTAAATATTTAATCAAAGGTAATACCACGAGTCCTTAAAATTTTATCGATAAATTTTTAGTTTCCACGAAAACTTTTTTATTTGGCAAAAATACGAAAACAAACTGAAATGTGATAAAATCACGAGTCCGTAGGACGAGTGATTTTATCATATTCAGTTTGTTTGAGTAGTTTTGCCTAAAATAAAAAAGTTTGAGTCTGGAAAATAAAAATTTATCTAGTAAAATTTTACAGGACGAGTGGTATTTGAGAAGATTATTTTTTGAACCATTCTGTACAAAAACTAGGATACGTGTATTTTGTGTTGCCTACCTATGATCTAATTTATTAAAACATTAATAATCAAGAGAAAGAAAGGAAGTGGGTTTACACAGAATAATATTTAATAAATATATTATTATTTTAAGAGAAAATACTTATAATCTTTTGATCTTTCAATAACTTTAATAAAAAATTTGACAAATTACCCTTCCTATTATCTTATCTACACTAGACAGTTGTCAGTTGTCGTGAGCGTAGAGAAAACAGCAGGGTTATAATTTGAATAAATATTTATTTTTATACCTATTTATACAATTATATTATTAAAGAGAAAATTACCAAAATAAAAATTATTAGGTATATCTATTTATAGTTTACCTACAAGACCACATTTGGCTGTAGGCATATAAAAGTTTTAAATGCATACAGAACCAGGAAGCAGGTTAGTTTTAAAGTACCTACATATTTGATTTTTCATTATCGTTTAGATGAATTGAATTGTGATAATAATAATAACAAAATATATTTCAGAATATTTAGATAATATAAATGAATGTTGATTTATAGTAAAGTACTTCTAAACACGAAAATTGATTGTTCAATATTGTTATTGAATTTTTGACAGTTCTATAATTTTATCAATAGTAGTAAAACCACTAGTGGTTTTATCAATATAAACCGGAATGATTGGCTAGATTTAGCATAAAACATTGAAGATTAAGCGTTTTCATTGGACGAAATCACAAAATTGTGATATTTTGACAGGTGAAAAAAATAATCAGTATAATACCAAATGTAAACATAAAAAATCATAATTGTTGTATTATTAATAGAGCAAGTAGATTTTGATTTTGATATAATTTTTGGTTTATACGAAAAATTTAACCAACATTGAAATAACAAACTAGATCGAGTACGAAAACTCAAATATCTAACAAAGAACTATTTGCGCCTTTCTCGGTACAAGCCAAAAGCCACGAAATTATAAAAAAACAAAAAAAAATTCGAATTTGTATTAGGCTTGGGTAATACATATTGTTATGATATGCTATAACAATCTATATATTGGTGAACTCTTCAGGGTGGGTTCATAGATTAGCATTTACTAAAAATTCATTTTCTATTTTATACAACATTTTATGTAACATTTAATACAATAGTACAATACAATACAACAACAAAACAAAAAAAACGTTCAATCAATGAAGAACAATCAATCTTAATTTTTTATAATTTTGCCCTTTGTGTTTTCAAAAAACAAACCCTTTAATAATTATTTCAATTATAAACAATAATACCAGCTGATACCACTTTATAAAAGAAATACTTATCTTAAAATTAATTTTCTTCTTAATAACCAAATTTCAGTATAAATCTATGGGTTTTCAATCTCCAATTTCTATACTCTCTATTTGTGATTCTTCAATATACAAATGTTCATCTAATATATTTTATTCAATTATATCGTTTCAATATTTTAACAACCAATCTCAAAAAAAAAATTTTTATGACTGAACAAAAATCAATAATCAACAAACGTCTCCCAGGTATCCTCTTTTTATACCCCTTTTTTTCAATTATTTTATATTCATCACTTGATAAAAGTTCCATAGATTCATACCGTCATTTTTTTATCTAGCTAGTCTTAATCATATTTGCATACTACACAAAGACCAACTAGTTCAGACCATAACAATATATATATATAGTCCATTTCACCGATTTTGGCCGATGACAGAAATCATACTCGAAGTAAATTTAGAGTTATATCTCTCTCAGATACCTACAGACAAGTTAGAAATTTAAATAAGGACGTTTGTTTTTTTAATACAACACTTACGTAACTGCATCTTGTTTCACCGGTAGATAAAAAGTATTCAATACGGAAGTCTTGACTTAATTCACATTCCAAGTAACCGTCATGTACGGCTCGTTGTTGAAGGGTTGAATTTAATAATTATTAATGTCATGTTTTTGTAGATGTCAAACCACACTGATAGTTTCAGAAACTTACGACCTAATTTAGAAAAAAAAACTGTTCGCCATTGGTAACTTTGATGACAGTTTAATCTTATTTCAGTGGTTTCTAATATCAAATCGGCCAAAAACGATGAAATGGACTATATCCTATTTTTGTGAAATAGAGGGTAGATAAGGTGCCTGTTACATAATTATTCAGAAAGTTTTGTGGTTGGTTATTATCCTATTTTCAGGGCAGGGGGTAATAAAAATCGATTAAAGTGCCGTTATATAGGTTCTTCCAAAACAGCAGTAATATAGCAAAACATTGATGCGGTTCGTCAGCTAATTAAGGAATGACCGCCGTCTAACATACCAGAAGAGGCATTTTTGGTCATTTTAAAGAACTCATCCAAAAAAATACATGAAGAACTGGGTGTTACAAAGTTAGTTTCCTGTTGCATCCACATTTGATAACAGAAAAGCAAAAAGCAGTTCGCGTCAATTGGTGTCGAAAAGCATTGAAACGATTCACCAAAGTAATGTATCAATGGTTTTTGGGTTGTTAGGCCGGCGTCGATTGTCATGTTGACTTGACGTTTCGCCAACACGAGCGGTTGGCATCTTCAGAAGCTGCTTTCTGGTTGACAGTCTGCGAACTACTGAGCTCTGCGTGAACGGAGCCCGTATTTATACGTCGGGAAGGAAGTGGGCGGGGCCTCAGTTGCTTTCGATTCCAATCGGTTCTGGTCGGTGTTGTTCGTTAAGGGTAGAGTTTTCGCACTCTTAATTATGGGGACCCATGTTTTGTTGATCTTGACTGCTTCCTCTTTTTTATTAAAGTTGTTCGGGTGCTTCTCTATCTCTATGGCTTCTCTATAGAGTCTGGAATGGTATGCTGATGTAGTAGCGAGGACTTGGGTCTCCTCAAACTTAATCCGATGGTCCATAGTGAGGGTATGTTCCGCTACGGCGGATTTGTCCGTCTGCCCCAGACGACAGTTGGCCTTGTGCTCTTTAATCCTGGTGTTGATCGAGCGTTTGGTAGTTCCTATGTACACGCTTTCACATGTGCACGAAATGCGGTAAATTCCCGAAGCCGACAGTGGATCTCTTCTGTCTTTTGCCGATTGAAGACATTCTTTGATTTTTCTCGTTGGTTTAAAAATAGTTTTCACATTTTTCTTTCTTAGCAATCGACCAATTCTGTCTGTCACTCCAGGAATAAAAGGCAGAAATGCTTTTGCCACTGGTTGGATTTGCTTATTTTCTTTGGGTCTACCATTTGTTGGTCCAATCGATCTTTTGATTTCCCGTTCTGAATAACCATTGGCCCTTAAAGCATCATGAATATGAGTTAGCTCTGCGTTTAGTGCCTCGGGTTTGCAAATCCTTCTTGCCCTTTCTGCTAAGGTTTTGATGACTCCATATTTTTGACATGGATGGTGGTTGGAATCCCTATGTAAATAACGATCCGTATGTGTTGGTTTTCTGTACACTGTGTGGCTCAATGATCTTCCTTTTCGTGATAATAACACATCCAGGAACGCTAGCTTGTTGTTGTCTTCGATTTCCATCGTAAACTGTATATTTTCATGGATGCTGTTAATGTGTGTCAGAAATTCTTGCAATTTATTCTGCCCATGGCTCCATATTACAAATGTGTTATCTACATATCTATACCAAACCTTTGGCTTGTATGGGGCACTGTCCAAAGCCAGTTTTTCGAACTTTTCCATAAAGAAATTTGCTATTACCGGGCTGAGAGGGCTTCCCATTGCTACTCCTTCGATCTGTTCGTAAATCTTGTTGTCCCATGAAAAATAAGTGGTGGTGAGGCAATCTTTTCCTTACAACGAGATAGAAAAGCCAAGGAGGCTAATAACTGTGCTTTTTTCTTCCTTCCTTGTTCCAGTTGTCGGTGCAATGTTTAAACAAATTGGAGATGTCCTCTGGGAATTTATCATATATATGTTCCATTGCATCGCTTAGGGGCACATTTGTAAAGAGAGATACTACATCAAAACGTACTAATATATCATTCTCTTCAAGAACTAAATCTTTAATTTTTGAAATAAAATGGGTGGAATCTTTGACATACGAATCAGTAAGTCCGATGTATGGTTGCAGGAGCGACGACAGGTGTTTAGCTAAATCATATGTCGGTGAACCAATGGCTTACAATGGGACGCAGCGGAATGTTGGTTTTGTGTATCTTTGGCAAACCATAGAGCCTTGGTATAGCAGCTTCACTTTTACAAATTAATTTCTTTTTCTGTTCTTCTATACTTGACTTAGGTTACTTTTGGGTGGTTTGGCCTTTTGTAAAATTCTTGCTGATTCGGTGCGTAATTCCTGAGCTGTTTCTTCTGGCAGACATCTTAGTGCGGATTCTAGATTTGCGATAATGTCTTCCTTTGGCACATCTTTTGGCGTTATGGCAAAGTTGCCGCCCTTAGCAAGTACGGAGACCTCATCTGAAGACAAATTCCGATTGCTAACATTAATCACTGTTCTCTGAGTGTCTAGCGTTTGCTTTGGTTCAATGTTTCTCGTTAATCTTTCAAATTTGTTATTTTGGCGGTCGGTGTTTCTTTGCAGTTCATTTTCCATGCTTCTATATGATATTGCATCAATTTTATCCCAGTCTGTTCGGTGAAGTCTGTTGCTTAGCTGATAAAAGATTTCTAGTAGTTTTGTATCGACCTCTGCTAAATTTCTTCTGGTGGTTTGTATCCTCTCTCTGAGCAGAGCTTTTTCCGTTCGGTTATAAATCCTTCGAGCTTGAGCAGATCTTATTACTTGTTTCGCTTTCAAGAACTTCGGTATGACATCCTCTTCCCTACAAAGAGATAGAAAAGCCAAGGAGGCTAATAACTGTGCTTTTTTCTTCTTTCCTTGTTCCAGTTGTCGGTGCAACGCTGCTACCATAGGTCAAAAACGGTTATAGCACTGTTAGGCTGGGCGCAAACGCTTGGTTTTCTAATTCGGTTTCCGGATCAGGAATTCAGATTCTGAAACCTGAATGCTTCATTTACATACAAAATGTTCAACAAGGCGCACACTGCATAACTATTTCCGAACGGAAAAGATCCCGACGTTCGTTTCGGAATTTATTCCGTGCGTTTGGGTTGTAAGAACGGAAAAAAAACCTAATAACGTCGTTTTCTCTTCTTCTTCATATCTAGCGCCAATAAAAGTGCAATAGGAATTAATTTATCGTCGTCGTCCATTTATGTTTTTACAGCAACGTCGCTATTTGAACTCACAGTATAAATTCCTAATACAAAAAAACGGATGTATGCGCTAGGCACACGGAATTCCAAATCTGAATTCCTGATCCGGAAACCGAATCAGGAAACCGAGCGTCTGCGCCCAGCCTTAGTGGCGACGAATCTTGTATTTACTCCTACGAACCGCAAAATAAACGCCAATCCGCTGTGTGGGTGTTTTACGATAAGAAAAAACTGACAAAAGTGATCCGTTCTCGAAGTGTGTCAAAGAAAATGGTAGCAGTTTTTGTGTCAAAATCTGGTCATGTGGCAAATTTTTTTTTTAAATCGAAGAATGGTTACTTCCGATTGGTATATAAACGTTTGTTTACTAGAAGTTATCCGTAAACCCCGACACAGCAATACACAACGGCGAACTATCCTACATCAGGACAATATAAGTGCTCACACTACCCAAAAGACAATTAACTTTTTAAAGCTTAAAAACATCGAATTGTTAGATCATAATATAGTCCCGACCCATGTCCCAACGACTTCTTCACGTTTCCAAATATTAAGTATTTAATGCTTAGGCAGCGATTCCAGTAGCCAGAAAAATCATCGATGCCTTTAAAAAAGCGATTTTGCATGTGTTAACTAAAGCCTGGAATAATTAATGTAAAAATTGGTTTGAACGTATGCAAAAGTAATTCGATCTTGGTGGGACATATTTTGAAAAGCAATAAATTATTTTAAGTCTATAAATTTTTTGTCTTTAGGCTATATTCAAAATTAAAAAGACATCCCTTGTATATGCATGCTCTCTCATCTGGCGTCAGTTAGCGCAAATAGTTTTATAATATATTTTGTAGATTGGCTTGAAATATATTGTGCTTTTACATTACATTCTACATCTTTTGTTTGTCTGTTTCCTGAAGTTTTTATTCCATACTGCAACACCATATTTTTACAAAACCGGAGGAAGATTTTTTACATGTTAAGGTGATATTTTGTCGTTTTCTTCTTTATCATCGCTTTTCTCCTGTTCATTGCAAGTGTTACTATTGCGCTGTAGTTAAGTTTTAAAACAAAAATATCTAGTCTTAACTCGCAGACAAAATTATTTAATTACGCCACTGAACTTAGTCGTTTTAATGTAGATATGCAATATTTATACACTAATACAGAATTAATATATTGGACAAGTAACAACATCTTCAGTATAAATAGTCTTGTGGATTTATTCTATATTTTGGAAGTTACAAAATCATTAAAAATAAAAATGCTAAATAAATCTATAATTTAGAACAAAATAACACATATAATTTATAATTAATAAAAATATAGATAATTTAGAGACCATATCCAATTTGGAAAAAAATTAAACACTCGCAAAAAAAAACGTTCGAATTTGCTTTATGCGTTTGATAAGAGTAAGCGCGCACTACAACTTTTTATTGAGCGATAATTTTATCGAATAGTGCAATATGTGGATGTATATAACATTTCTAGTAAATGCAACAAAAATATCACGGCGATTTTAAAATTGTGATTGGTCACGTTTTGCTGCGATCGCGACTCTATGCGATTGTCGCAAAGTAAATGACAACTTATGAAGGTCTATGGACTCGCACGCGCAGCGGTTTTGGTACGCCAAAAAAGGTCGGGCATCAAATGGTCGCCGGCAAAAAAGATCGTGTTCAATTAATCGCGCGATAAATTGTTGCATAGGTAAATATATATTTTATATTATTGATGCCATTAACAAGCGAATTATGAATCTTTCTTAATGAAATAAGTATTTTTCGAAATAATTAAATATTTGTTGTAGTGCTGCAGCTTGCATGTTTCTCCACAAACATTATGTGAAATGAATGAAGCATCCCTGGATTCTGACTTGAAAAGCATTAATTGCTGTTTTTTTAAAATCCCCCATTTTTGTTGTAGGTTGTAGACCTATTCGAAACGTTTTTAATGCCTGGAAGAGTTGTATGTTTTCAGAGTTTTATTTGGAAGAAGACCAAACACAGTCAGTATAACGTTACTATATTGTACACCATGGATAGTATGTAGCTGACAAAAAAATAAAGGAGTACCTACATGTAAAAGTTCCATCGGCACACCAGTGGTCACAGCTCTTCATAAAAGTTAAATTTCTTTTGGCGGAAAATATTAAAATTCTTTGTTCGTTTGGACCGCTATGGAATAATAGGTTGGCCATTGCTATTTATGAAGTAATCTTTGGTTAAATTTCTTGGATTTGTTGGAAGATCTATAGTTTTTTCCTTGTATGCTCTAAGAAAGAAATGGAAGGTAACTGTCCCGTTTCACAATTCCTGGTGTTGTTAGTTCAACTTGACTAGCCAGTTCTGTTAATTTGTTACAAGCTTTCCTTGCTTCTACTTTAGAGGCAACTGAAACGTGGTAGAGGTTTGTACTTTCTCTGACAGTGTAAACTCTTCCAGTACGTTTATTTGCTTTATATTGGGAGCACTTCCAAATTTAATTAATCGATTTTTCTTTATATGAATGTCTCCATTGTACACTTAGATATCAACATATTTTTGACTTTTTACGTAATTCAGAACTATCTTGACAAATCCATAAATAAACAAATAATAAGCTACAATATTTTTTCAAGCTTTTACTACTTATTAAAAGGTTAGCTCATTAAAAATTTATTAGGTACTAGCTGTACTCGGCGCGCGTTGCTACGCCAACAACTATAATAAATTTAAGAAAATAAAAGAGAAGAAGAGATAGAGAAGGAAAGAAAGTTTATAGTTTTGTTTTACTTATCGCACCAAAAATATAGTTTTCTAACTTATATTTATACGAATCATATTAATCAGTATTGAATTTGATACATAAAAGGTCATCTGGTGGTAACTTCCAGTAATACGAATATCATATTCATCTTACCCATTAAAAATACATCATCATACTGATTTTCATTACCATGGAAACTAGACAAGGAGTACGCACTCGATCGGAGGAATTGCTAAAATCTGTCCACGGTTTCGTACATATTAGGTTTACTTTTTTCACCACTAGCGTCGCTAGTTTTCCTTTTGTGCCGGTATAAATATAAATATTAATAATGGGGAATTATTAAATTGGTTTTTATTATTTATATCTGAAAGATCGAACTATTTTTTTTTTCATTGTGTAAATAAATTAATAATGAAATAATTAAAAATTATTAATTTTATTTTAAACTACGTCCTTATTAGTCGCCATTTTGGTAAAAATGGAACACCAGCGCCCTCTTATTTTGGTAGCCCTATTTGCATACATGGAGTTCGTACTCCTTGTCTAGTCTTCATGTTCATTACAATCGGTTGAACGGGGCAGAAGTTGCTACTCTGCAGCGCCACCTGGTGGCGAGTGGCATCAATAAGCATATCATACAAACCTTCTCCGTGGAAAAATACATATAAATACCAATTTTCAAGACAATCGGTTAAACGGGACAGAAGTTGCCACTCTGCAGCGCCACCTGGTAACGTGTGGCATCAATAAGCATATCATTAAAAGCTTCTCAGTAGAAAAATACATATACATACCAATTTTTATGACAATCGGTTGAACGGGGCAGAAGTTGTTACTCTGCAGCGCCACCTGGTGGCGAGTGGCAAGAATGAGCATATTATACAAACCTTCTCCGTGAAAAAATATATATACATACCAATTTTCATGAGAATCGTTTGAACGGGGCAGAAGTTGCTACTCTGCAGCGCCCACTGGTGGCAAGTGGCCTCAATGAGCATATTATAAAAACTTTCTCCGTGGAAACATACATAAATATATACACCAATTTTCATAATAATCGGTCCTGTAGTTTTTGAGTTCATCGAGTACATACAGACCAACATTCATTTTTATATATTGTTATGGAATCTGTGGTACTCCTCAGATTTGGTGATAAATTTATTATGATTTCTGATTTGCTTCCGGCTATAGGGTCGTGCTTCTACTTCCAAAATAATATTCAGTTTATTTAAAACAGTTTTATTTTAAAATTTTAACTTCAATTATAAATATTTATCAATATTCAAATTACAACTCTCTCTTCAATTTCAAAATTCATAATCATCCCTATTTATCCCCCTCGTCCCTAGGTAACCTCTTAAAACAAAATATAAAACAAAATAAACAACTCTCTACACTTTCTGAAATAAAATTTTTAAACACCTATATAAAGACAGTTACCTATTATTATTATTATTATTATTATTATTATAATACAAGATAAGAGTTGAGGAACTAAGTTCCTATAAAACTCTTTACATACAAGATAACAAAATTATTACTAGCAAATAGTGAACTAAAGACTATCTAACAAAATTTTAAAACGATCTACATTAGTAGCAGAAACAATTTCATCAGTCAAAGTGTTCCATTCGTAAAACACACGATTAGGAAGAAAATACTGGCGGCAAGTAGTCCTGAAATTTTCCCTACGGAGTTTATGGTAATGTCCTCTCAAGCGTGCATCATCATTCCATTTAAAAATATGACGCACAGGAGAGTCAATACTATTCAGGGCCTTGAAAGTCTGGATCAAGTCACCTCGTTGCCTACGTTGTGTTAAAGGTATTAGATGCATCATGTGAAGACGTTCTTCGTAGGACGGGCGTTGACGGAAATTAAAAGGTCATCGTGTGAACTTTCGTTGCACATTTTCGAGCAAATTAATGTCACGAACCAGATGCGGTGACCATACTGGATTTGCAAACTCGAGGATAGGTCGCACATAACTCTTAAACAGTATCGCACACTTTCGGATATCACACTGCGAGAATACCTTGGAGAGTACGTAGCTAATTTTATTAGCTTTATTTACTTGTTGTAAGGTTTGTTCAGACCACGAAAGATCCGAATTAATGACAACTCCGAGATCTGAATGCCTGTTTGTATGATGGAGCAACTCATCATTAAGAATATAATCAGTCCTAGGATTATTTTTACCTAGATGGAGAACGATACACTTAAAAGTGTTCAGGGGTAACATCCATTTTACACTCCACGAAAAAATGCGATCAAGATCGGTTTGAATGTCATTATGATAGTCCACTTCACCATAAATTTTAGTGTCGTCTGCATACATGGAGAGGTCCATTTTAACCGCTGATCGGATGTCCGAAGTATATATATTAAAAAAAATTGGTCCGAGCACGGATCCTTGCGGTACACCACTTAAAACTTCTTTTTGTACACTTAAAGAGTTATTAATCTTTACGTGAAATGTACGGTCACTGAGAAATGCACTGATCCATAAAAGTAGAGCACCCCTAATACCCAAGTGTTCAAGTTTAAGAAGCAGACGACTTTTTGGTACCTTATCAAATGCTTTGCTGAAATCCAAATACACCACATCTACTGGTTTTCCTCTGTCTAAAGCTTCAGTCCAGTCTGATACACATTAAAGAAGATTAGTGACTAAAGATTTTCCTTTTGAGAAACCATGTTGTTCCTGAGGTATCAAATGATTTTCTTTTAAAAATTCAGACAAGACATCGGCTATTATTGATTCCATAATTTTTACTATAATAGGAGTAAGACTAAAAGGTCGATAGTTTTTTGGATCAAATTTATCTCCTTTTTTGAAAATAGGTTTGACAGCAGCTGTTTTCCAAATATCGGGTAAAATACCTGTTCCAAATGATTGTTGCATAAGAATAGAAAGAGGTTTTGCAACAGATGTGGCACATTTTTTTAGAAAAAACGCCGGGATATTGTCCAGTCCAGGAGATTTAGAAGTATCAAGAGAATTTAATTTTTTTAACACAAACTCTTCAGTGAATTGCACGTCTGTAAAGGACAAGGTGGTTCTTGGACTTAAATCAACAATTGGGAGTTCTCCTACAGGTTCAGTGGTGAAACTTTCATAAAAAGTGTTAGCGAAGGTATCTGCAACCTTAAGGTCATCTTGCGTAATCGTATTGTCATCTGTTCGAATCTGTGGGCTTTGAACTTTGCTCGTTATATGTGTTCTAATGTATTTGAAGAAGCGTTTAGGGTTATCGCTGTTGATTATATTACTTTCGTAGGTTTTTTTAGCATTTTTAATTGTTAAATTAACGTGATTTGAAAATCTTCTATGAGCTGTATAATCTGCTTCTGATCTGGATCGTAAATGTCTTTGCCATAATACCTTTTTGCGTTTGATTAACTCCTGAATTTCATTACTTATCCAGGGCTTTAAAGGAAATGTAGTAATCGAGATAGTGCGGCTATTCATCGCTAATAATGATGTTATCATATTATTAAATGTTAACCAGTTTTCTTGAATAGATTTATCAGCAAACGTTTCAATCCAGTTTATTTGATTTAAATCATTGTTAAGTTCAGCATAGTTTATTATTTGCCGATATTTTCTCTCCTTATGCGTTTTTGTTTCATATACTACTTGAAGTTCAAATTTAAGTACTACGTGGTCCGACTTTCCTATAGGAGGTAAGTGTTCAACATTTGAAACCAAATCAGGATCGGAAGTAATAAGAAGATCTAATAAAGATGGTCTCTGAAAACCTATGCTTAAATCTAAAAAACGCAGTTTTAGAAATAACATTTTGTTGTATTTATCGCCCTGGTGATACTTCATTAGATGATAATAATGCTATATTTGATTCTCTCACTCATCTTTGCACTAAATACAAAGACCTGATCATTATAGGAGACTTTAATTTCTGCGATATAGACAGGACTAGTTTTAATGCTTGTACTCCCAGTTCCCGTTTGTTTATAGATTTTTTAAATAATTCTCATCTGACTCAATTAATTTCTTCTCCAACTCGAAATTAATTTACAATTACTTTCGATTTCTACCCTTTTTTAATAATTTTACTATATTTTATTTAATCAATTTATTCCCCCTTTTTTCTGATATTTCCCCATTATTTATTTTCCTGTTTATTTTGAATTTTAATCTTAATTTTAATTTTATCTCAATCGTATTTTCTTTTAATTAACTTATTTTTTTTTTATAATTATAAATTATATCCTTCCAAATCTTTTTTAATCTTCTAATTTCATCACATATTTCAAAATAATTTATATCACCATCTTCATAAGGTTTCTTCTTATTCTCCTTATTGTAATTGAATTTAGTTTTATATTTAATTTTATAATTAAATTAAATATAATTAAATTAAATTAAAATTGTATTACATTTATTTCTTTTTCTTTTTCTTCCATCTCATATATCTTCTTTACTGTATTTTGCATTTCTTCTTTTACATTTTTCTTTTCCATATTCTCTTGTTGTATAATTATTTTAATTTTTACTTCTTGTAATTCCTCTAATTCTCTTTTTCGCATTTTCATTTCATTTATTATTTCTGTTTTTGTTTTTTCTAATATTTCTCTATACATTTCCATTTGCTTCTTCATTTCATCTTTAAACACTTCCATATTCTTGTTCATATCTTTTATTTCTTTTTTTATATCTTCTTTTATTTCTTTTTTCATAGAATCCATATTTAAATTTATTGCTTCCATATTTTTATTCATTTCTTCTTTATTTTTGTTAATATCTTGTTTTATTGCTTCTGTATTTTTGTCTTGTTTTTCTTGATTTTCTTGTAAAATCTTCTTCAAATCTCCTCTTAAGTTATTATTCATTTTTTCTAAAAATTTAAACATCCTATCCATATCACTTTCTTCATGTTTGTTACCATTACTTTCAATAATTGCTTCTATAATTGTGGTATTCTCTTTTTCATCTCCCGAATCATTTGTTTCCATAATATGTATGTCATCATCTTTTTGATGATCTCCTTGGTGCATATGTAAATCCTGTTTCTTGTTTTGTTTTCTTCTTGTTTCCATTTTGTTATTATTTATTATTCAATTTATTATTATAATAATTTAAATTTAGATTTATAATATAGTATAATAATAATTCACCCCGTATATCAATTTAAATTTTATATGTCTTATTGACACTGTCAAAAATTTTAATTTTTATAAAATTTGTCTCAAAAATTATGTATCCCCCCTATTTCAAATCTGAACAACAAACTAAAAAACTATCTCTATATAAGGATTTAAAAATCTTACCCCAGATTACAATTTTCTAATAATTTTCAATTCTGCTTGAGTTTCACTTGACTATCCTGACTTTCCTCTATCGGTAGCTTCTTGTTATTATTCAGTTTCTTTCCAATGGTCTCCTATTATCGGCCCCACGTTGGGCGCCAATTTGTTATGGAATCTGTGGTACTCCTCAGATTTGGTGATAAATTTATTATGATTTCTGATTTGCTTCCGGCTATAGGGTCGTGCTTCTACTTCCAAAATAATATTCACTTTATTTAAAACAGTTTTATTTTAAAATTTTAACTTCAATTATAAATATTTATCAATATTCAAATTACAACTCTCTCTTCAATTTCCAAATTCATAATCATCCCTATTTATCCCCCTCGTCCCTAGGTAACCTCTTAAAACAAAATATAAAACAAAATAAACAACTCTCTACACTTTCTGAAATAAAATTTTTAAACACCTATATAAAGACAGTTACCTATTATCAAATACAAAAAAAATCTTATCCAATCAAATCATAACAATATATAGAAAAAGAAGATAGATAAAACTAATTAAGCTAGAAATCTTTATCCTACTAAACCCATCTATGGGTTACTTGTAATCTTCTAATGATATTTTCAATAATTTAATTTTTATTGTATACCTAATAAATATTTTTCTTTTGCTCTCAATTATGTTTATCATCATTATAAATGTTTTGATATTGCAATCTGACCGACACTAGGTCCTAAAAACTTTCTATAGTATAAATTATCAGTATAAAATACCATGAAATGTATATAGCCCAATGTCGATATAAAACAATGATCGATTTCACGCGAAAAAAAATGTGGAGAAAAATTAAAATATGCAATACTTTCAAAAAATACCGATTTTTTAAAATGGAATTTATATTTTTTTAAGCGACAATTTATCGCGCGATCAATTGTATGCGATCTTATTTCGCGCGACTAATTTATGGCAACCGTTTTCGTAGAACCTAAAAAATCGCGTATGCGTCATTATTTAGTCTCAAAACGTAAACATTTCAATACCGGTTTCTCCAGGCGAGACAGATACATTCTTTCTAATCATCTGCTACTAATTTTGTTAATCCACGAAATATTGTGATCCATATAAATTAAAAATTGTTAAAAGAACTCATTATGTAGCGTTTTAAAAAACCCGATTAATTAAAATTCTTTTTTTATAATTTCTTTTTACCTATGCCAACCCTGTAGGCTTAACATATTAGATGGAACATTCCAAAACGTAGAAATCTAACGGACTTTTCAAAGCGAAGTATTGATTTTTTCTATTGACCAATCAGATTCACGTTTAAGATCAGGTGAGCTAAGCGGGGATTGCTTACAGCGTCCGTTTGGTATCAACGGTTTATTATTCTGGGTGGAGTGCTCTCGCTAGTAAGATCTTCGTGAGACACCTAGTTTCAGTTTCCCGGTTTTTTCTTCTTGTATCTTAAAAATTACAAGCAAATAAGTGTTTCTAGTGCCTATTATCGTTTATTCCACCTGAAGGTTTATCTGAAGATTTCCAGACAGTGCTATCTTTAAGATTACTTTATATATCGTGTAATAATGGCGGCAAATTGGCCAGAATTACAGTATCTCTTTGATCACCAGCTATGAAGAGTAAGTTTATGGTTTATTCTCTAAATACCTACCGATCTAGACAAGAATGGGGTCTAGATTATATCTTACCGTTCCGATAATTTACCGAGAAAATGAAGCCATATGCTATCCAAATTATCTTAGAAACATTTAGAAGCTAACGTAAGTTTTTACAATTTTTTTTATACCTCTATCGAGTATGAGAGTACCATTTACTTCTATGGAGAATTTTATTTTATCTGTATTTACCGTATCCGCTATTAAAAAGTGCAGTGCGCAGTGCCGGACTGAAGTTAACCGGAATGTGAATTTTTCTGAGTATCGCTGACCTGTATTTTTATTAATTATATTTTTTGTACCTCTTATCTGTAAACTTTTTTATTTGTATTTTTTTATTTTTATCTCGTACCTATTTAATTAAGATTTATACCTTCGTTAATACAAAAGCAAAAGGTGATTTTTTATAACTGTTTTATCTAACTTTCATCTCTCTCACTTTTCGCTTATCAGAGTACACAAAAATAACAAAACAATATCACAGCCGGACTTTACTATAGTATAGTAAATTTACAGATATAGACAATATAGATCGGAAATGTCATTTTTATAAAATACGTACAATTGAAAGCGTAAAAGAGAGGTTTATGCGACTGCGCATTGAAACGTACAGAGCAGGATTTGTTAAAAATTTAAATCTTAACTTGAATTTAATAAATTTATGGGTCAATTCTGTGCAAATCTGTAAGGTCTGTAAGAAATATCTGTAAGACTTTAAGAGCATATAAACGTATAAATAAAATGCAATTTTGTGTGGGTCTGTAGCTTACATATTCCTGTAACTTTTGTAAATTTTTATGTGCGCAGTGGGACCACTCGTAAGCTGCTTACAGGCTCGTAAAGTCTTACAGATATTTCTTATAGGCCTTACAGATTGGCACAGAATTGACCTATTAATGTATAAAGCGTTTTGAGCACAGATTAATAACGCCAAATAACTAATTTACAATAAATAATAAAAATTTCAATTGACACAAATGAAAGATGACACTTCTGGCATGCGCTTCAAAACGATAAAAGAGCAAATGCGCATGAGCATAAACCTCTTAATTTCAATCGCATGGTGTGTGTATTTTTAGGATTTCGCCAAATGGTTATTTCTGATCTAGATTGTCTATATCTGTGAGTAAAGTCCGGCTGTGACAATACGAGTATACCTAGCTGTTATTTTCAGTGTAGCAAAAGATATGTTTTTAAACTAAACACAAATGTGTTTAGTAATATGTATTTACTATCCCGTACATAGATGTTTTTTATTTTTTTGTTGTGTCTCTTTTATTGTTACAGCCAATAATAAATACTGTTATTGTTAAATAGATATTTTTCTTTTCCTAGCTAGAACCTGTTACTCTGATCAATATTGTCAGTTTCTCTAATCTATATTTTATTAAAGTACTAGATTTTGTTTCTTGAATATATCTTTATCTTACAGATTTGAGTTATAACCATAAGAATAAGTAAAAGGAAAGTGTAAGTATAATTTTTTTTGTTTCTTAAATAAAAGTATGTAATTTAAATTTTAGCAAGAAAAATCTGCCGGGTTATTCAATTTTACCTTATCTTATCTCTCTTATATCTTTCTTATTTTATCTGGGTTTCTTATATTTCCCCATCCTCAGGATAAAAAAAATAAGTGGCGCCCATTTTCGTTACTCTTTTATTTTCATTTTTTATTTCTTTTAACTTTTAATATTCTATTAAATATATTCTTTTTTATCTTTCCAATAATTGATCATCTAGCTTGATCGAATCCACGCTTGCTCTCCCCTAACCCCCTGAGTGCCGTTCGCACTAGTTAACCTCAATCCAGACCTTCAGACAAAAAAGAGGTTACACTAATAATAACTTGTTACATCGTTTTGTACTGGATTTGCAATCTCTTCAATACGACCTTTTACAGGATTCTGATGGTTATTATGACGTGGCATTGGTATCATTTAAATAAATAATTATTACTTAGACATACATACTTTCATTTTATTAAACTGCGTGTGACTGACCTCTCGTCAGATGAGATTGCATTTCGCTATCTAGTATTTTCATATTGAATTTGAGGTCCAACAATGCTCAGTAATTTGTCATATGTTTGGATGATTTTTTATAATAGCTAAAGAGTTTTTCGAGATATAATAGAAGATTATTGTATTTTATATGAAAAAATTCTTTTATAGGCCTTTCAGCTGTGAAAAAATGAAACAGATATTGATGTATTGTTTTTTCTTATTCTTCTTCCGAAGTAACCAAACAAAAACTACGTTTTAATTAGTAAATAAATAGTATTCAAAACATGTTACAATGTACAAACACTACAACGTTTACAAAATAACGTTAACAGTTGACATTTTTTAACTAAGTGGCTTCAGATCACTAACTTTAACTTCGTAAATGTAAAAATCTCCTCCACGTAACGTTACAGTGAGAACATGTAACAACCTAAAAATGGTGTAAGTACATTAGGAATAAATTTTTTATAACTAATCTTTAAATTTAAAAAGTTAAGCCTTATAATGTTTTTAAAACACACACTTGATACTATTTTTGTAGGCATTTACAAATAACATTTTTTAAGGTGTAGTACTTTCATATACAATTCATACTTAAGCGGTGTTTTTGTCTTAACAAATCTAAAGAAGCACTTAATATACAAAATATATATTGATAAACAGTAATATATTGTTTTAAGAGCAAGGAATGATACTCATTGCCCACGAGTAGGTACAAAGTTTGCAGCAAAAGCTGCAGGCAAATGCTCCAAAAATTGACTGTGCCTAGCACCTCGCAATAATCTGCAGCCTTTGTCCATGAAACAGCTTCATAGGCCGCAGCTATTTTTTGACCGGTCCATGGCTCGTAGGGAATTCTGTTTGTAGCAAATTTTAGCTTCTTTCTGGCAAACGTCTGTTCATGAGACATTCTTTTATGTGATCGACCACAAATGTGTTTTCAGTGTTGGTTGTGTTGTTTACGGCTACTGGCTTTCTTTTAACTCAGTACCGTACTTTTTGGCACCCCTAGAACTTTTACTTCTGAATCGTAGAATATTGTAGCTGATCTGTTTATTGCAGCTTTGTCACCCTGCTGGTTGCCTTGTATTTCTCTATGGTCAACCAAACTAGTTTGACACTGTTATGTTTTGCCAGGACAACCAAGTTCTACTTGGCATTCGTGTACCAGTCTGGAGACCACTTTATGGGTGTTTAAAACCCCAATAGCCACCTGAATATTTGTGCTTATATTAATCCCCTTAGATTTATAATCACTTAAATTATTTATTTTTGTGCATTGCAAGATTGCATATACTTCTACTTAAACACAGATTTGTGTGTTTCCAGAAAGACATATTTTTTTACATTTCCGTCACTACTGTAAATTCCTTATCCTGAGCCCCTTCCAGGTGTAACCCTAACGCTGGGGTTGACTGTTCGCGTTTTGTCATTCCCCACGTTGATGTATATTTACCTGGAGTAATTTCTTAGGCAGGTGTTTGGAAACTACGTGGTCTTATTTCGTCCCCTAGATTATTTCTGCAATTTTCTGCTTTATTTTATTGTGCTCTAATCTAATAAAAATGGTCAGATTTTCTCGCTGCTATTGGAGTACCTTCAAGAGCTCTACTTCTATAAAGTTAGTTGTTCGTGCTTTTGTCGGTCTGTCGAAAACACGTTTTTTAAATAATTATACTCAGATTTTCTTGCTGCCAGTGAAGCCCATCTTTGACTCACTCTTCGAGGTAATGTGAAGAGGAGGAAAGTCTAACAGAAATTTCATTGCTGCTACTGAAGTACCTCCCAGAGCTCTATTTCTATAAAGTTAGTTGTTCGTGCTTTTGACGGTCTGTCGAAATCACGTTTTTTAAATAATTATACTCAGATTTTCTTGCTGCCAGTGAAGCCCATCTTTAACTCACTCTTCGAGGTAATGTGAAGAGGAGGAAAGTCTAACAGAAATTTCATTGCTGCTACTGAAGTACCTCCCAGAGCTCTATTTCTATAAAGTTAGTTGTTCGTGCTTTTGACGGTCTGTCGAAATCACGTTTTTTAAATAATTATACCTACATGCTTCTTAAATAAAAAACTAGATGTAAATTACCAATTTAGTACAAAATCTATAACCGAAAATACAAACCTGTTCAGAGTTGTCATTCTAAGAATATATGCCACATCTTGGCCTTCTACAAACATAGGAGTTCCACGACAGTCTGCATCAAATACAAAATATTCCGATTCTCGGAGTTTTCCAAAAGCTATTTGTCGTTTACGGGTTGTCTTGGTAAGCATTATTATACCACATCGATACTTTAAACTATTGTTAACGAAAAAGAATCTAAAATAAAACATTATTTATTTACATTTATTTTGTAAACGTAGAAAATATGTTATAATAATGATTTATTTAAACAATTAAAATAAATGTATGTAAATATAAAAAAGAATTTAAGAAGAAACTATACATTAAATTATAAAAAATAGGCAAATCAGTTAATGTATAAAATATTTGTATAAACTTAAAATAAAAATCGTACTTTTTATAAGTAGGTATCTTAATCAGATGGATTTACAGGCAATCTGCATAAGTACTTAAGACCTGATTGTATTTAAGATTTATTTTGTAGAAAATGGGTAGTTGAGGGACAGAAAGATTTTTAGGCTGGATTACAAATTCTAACAAGCAAAGTGTTGTCCTTTGAAACATTATTTTAACAGAAAGACTACTTTTTGGATGCATTAAAGTAAAAACATGAACTCGGGCATAATCCTTGAATACTTCAAGAAAACCGGTGAAAAATGGATTACACGAAGTAAAAACAATTATTTCCATTATTCAGTTTTTCTTTTTTGCTTCCATCTGTGATAACATATGTTTTAATGATTTACAAATTGTAAAAGATTTTTTAATAGCTTCGTAATGATTTAATATCAATGTATCTGTGTTTGTCATTTTTATTGGTTAAAGATAAAATGCGCAGGTATTTTAAAAATCTTATTATATCCTGATTACATATTAAGATTTTAAAAATTACAAAGGTATTTGAAACTTCCATCTAATGTCATGGGAATTTTTGTGATTTTAAATGGGAACTCAAAATAATTTTCTAAAGCTAAAAAAGGAAAGTTAAAGGTATTGTTATCGAGTTAAAAAAATTACACTGGTACGCCACTAAAAGTTTCTAGAACTTTCTAGCTCTCCGACGTGCGACGAAAGTATCCAGACTGACTTTATGATGAGAAAGATCTTTCGAAAAGTCTCAAGCTGACTTTATTGACATCGGCGGTAACAGACAGGAAATAGTCTTTTACCAAGTTGAGTTACTTACATAAATTGAATATAAATTCATTCGAAGATAAATAAGTGATTTAGTGTTAGTTAGTTATTAGAAAGTTTTGTATATTTTCGCCGTGTTCTGTGTCTCTGTGTCATTCCGTGGAATTTGTAATCGAATTTAAACCTATTTCCCGACTACCTAGAGCTCTGAAATTTTCAGGATAGCTAAGAACTGGATGACAATGCATGTTTCAAGTGTGTTTAGGCATATACATAGATTTCGAAATTTATACCGAATTGATATTAAACATGATCTAAGTTGTGTATAGATAATATTATTTTGAAAGTTATTAAATAAATCGTTCGTAGCGTAGTTGGTTAGGCGGCGGAACCGTCCACTTGGTACAGTTCTGTTATGTTATCATAATGGGATCGATTACGCGACAGAGAAGTTTTTTTTTTCTTTTTTTTTTTGTTCTTACATGTGAAAACAGTAATTATTATTTTAACTGGTAATAAAATAAACTGTTTTAGAAAGTTTTTAGATACAACTACCCTTGATTTTGTTAACAAGGAAACAATCTTCTCTATGATCAATCACAGGGTTGTATGACTTAATATTTTTGCAAAATCAGGGATGCTGTGCATTGTTGAGATGACACAAAATATGACCTATAAATCAGTAAAAAACTTTCTATTATAAAAAGTTCTTTTTGTAAATTGTGCTTATTTTAGTGTTTTAATAAGTATAAAATAAATCGAACCCAGTGGTTTGTGTGTTTCGTTACATTGGTCACGCGTGGTGGTTTAGTACAAATAAATAAAAGTGTTAAATGTTTGAACAGCTTCATTGTTTTCGTATTTGTATTTTGTTTGGGTTATAGAACAGTTGTTTTATAATAAGACTAATAAGAACATTCTAGAAAAATTTTGTCAAAATTTGAGCAAGAGGAAGAGATAAACTATAAAATTATAAAACGCTGAAGAAAAAATACAAGTATAGAAACAGAAACTTGAAAAAGGTTTGAAAAAGTTAAAAAAACTAGAAATGCTTATTAAGAACTGCTCCGCGAGATCCCTGTAAAAAATGAAGTAATAGAAACGTCTGTCAAGAATAATGTCATAAAAGAAGGATACACGTGCGGTATGAAACTTAAAGTAGGTAACAAGTTTCGTTAGTAAGATTGTTTAATTAACTTATGTTCAACAGTTCGAAGCAATAGCTAAGACCAAAAAGTGGAAGGTAAGACAAAAAGCCGTTTGATTAATAACCGCTTAACCAGGTGATGCCACAAGTATTTTAAGCACGATTCCAAAAAAAAAGAGAATTCGTATCAAGCCCTGTATAAGACTAGATAAGCAATATGAAATGTTCCATTTACAACATGTCTAGAAAGCACAACTACTCTTCACGAATTCGAAATGTTCATATGGAGCGATTGGCATACCCTGCTGCTTCTGAAAATTTCCTAAAGAAAATAGCAATAGACATATTCGTTAACAGGCTAAAAGAAAGTGAATTATAGAAGGTTGTAAAAATGGCAACACCAAAAATCTGAAGCCTATCTATTGTTCTGAAATACGAGGTGGTAAACCAAACATCTCGAGGTCTTGAAAAAAAGGTTAGAAAGTTAGTTCAACAGTCGTTGGCTAAGATATGTATATGCCATTCCAAACCAGGAGCGTCTACCTTGGCTGACGTACTCGTAACAGACTGCTTTACTTGTTTTGGCTTTCCTATCGAAATCCATTGGGACCAGGAAAGGAATTTTAAATCGGCTATATTCTAGGATGTCTGCCGATTAATAATAATAATAATAATAATCTTTATTTATTTAGCATATTACAGCTATTACATAGTACAAAAAAAAAAGAAAAAACAATATTTAACAAATTTTAAAGATTACAATTAAGTCTATTTTGTAAAATGAGAGTGGACACTTTTTTTATGAAAATACTCAATGAAGGTGATTGTTTTATTTCGTTTGGCAGTTCATTAAAAAGACGAACGCCTTCATGAAACAGGGATCTCATTAAAAAAGTTTTGTTCGTGAAGTCTATATTAAAAGTATCCTTAGATCTTAGGGCACGAGAATGTAAGCCATGTCTAGTAGTCAGCTGTTCACTAAGGTACTTTGGAATATCTTCATGAACCATTTTATAAATAATTGTTAAGTTCGCTTTTTTAATTCCCTCTTCAATTGTTAGCCAATTTAATGTACTTAGCATAGAGTCTATTGATGTGTATATATTACAACCTAATACCACCCGCATACATTTGTTTTGCAAAACTTGGAGCCTTTGTATCTGTTCCTTTGAGCAAGATATCAAAAGTGACATACAATATTCAAAATGCGGCTTAATCATACAATTATAAATTAATATTCTAGACCATTGGCTTAAATTATATGAAAACCTTTTGAAAAAACCAATCTTTTTACCTATTTTCTTGCAGAGATAATCTGCAAAATTCTTAAAAGATAGCTGTGGGTCAATTATAACCCCTAGATATTTAATTTCATTGACCTTTTCAATTTTTTCATTATTTATATGAATAATATGGTCTTCTTGGACATATTTTATACAATTAGTTTTAGTTCCCACTACAAGGTATTTAGTTTTTGATGCATTTAATTTTAACTTATTTAAACATAGCCACTTATATAATATCAGTAATTCTTTGTTTAAAATATTTGTAATTTCATTACCATCATTTCCTGAGACAGATATTACGGTGTCATCAGCAAATAAATTTATAAATGAGTTAAGTAAATAATTTTGCAAGTCATTAATATATATAATAAACAGAAGTGGCCCTAAAACACTACCCTGTGGCACTCCAAATGAACTCTCAATTTTACTAGATGACACATTTTCGATTTTAGTTCTATGATATCTATCACTTAAGTAATCACTAATTAAATCTAACGCTTTATCTTTCAAACCATATTTTTTTAGTTTAGTAATAAGAAGTTTACGGTTTATAGTTTCAAACGCCCTTTTTAAATCCACAAAAACATTTACAACAATCTTTCCACTATTAATTTCTTTTCTCCACTTTGAACACACATATTGAACAGCAGTTTCGCACGAATGCTTAACACGAAAACCAGACTGACCCCTGTAGAGTAGGTTTTGATTTTCAAAATAGTCTTGTAGTTGGTCTTTTATTACAATTTCAATAACTTTGTCCACTACCGGTAATAAATTAATGGGTCTGCATTCTTCCGGACGAGTTGGTGACTTTACTTTAGCAATTGGTATAATTGTACTAATTTTAAGGTCTAGCGGAAAGCGGCCTTTAACTAACACTAAGTTTACTAAGTTTAATAATGGATATCCTATGACATAAAAAAGATCTTTTAAAAGTTTTATATTAAATCCTTCATCCCCAGTACATTTGTTCTTTAGAGAGAATACTATTTTATGGAGTTTATTGAGGTTTATTTCATTAAATTTTGACAAATTAGTTGTTGCTTCTACATTTATTTGATTGCCATCTAAAGATTGTATATTTTCAATACTATTGGCAATATCATTGATACTATCATGATAGTATTTGTTAAAATTTTCCTCTGCTTTCCCATTATTTTCATTAAAACATATCTTATCACATTCTAATTTACCTTTTTTTTGACCCAACATTTGTTTTATGGTCCGCCACATTCGCTTACTATCATTTTTGGCATTATCTATTTTTTTCTCATAGAATAACTTCTTTTCTTGTCGTATCTTGGATGTTACTTGATTCCTTTTAACTTTATAATCTGTCCAGTCTGTTTCTAAACGGGTATGATTGAATTTTTTATATGCCATATCCCTTATTTTTTGCAATTTTTTAACATTTTTATTTATCCACGGTTTATTGCTGACTTTTACTTTTTTAATAGGACATAGTTTATTTAAAGTTCCTTGGATATTATAATGAAAATTATTATACACTAAGTTTATATCTGTAGATGTAGTTTCCCAATGCTTCCCCAACAACTCTTTAGTCAGGTAGAATGGACAAATATCTCTCTAAGGTTATGTCAGAACATCAGAAAGACTGGAGAACAATACCTTTAGTTGACCATTCTGTCATATTAATCTGCCGTCAACTCCCACTGGCCTAATGTTTGGTCGTGAATTACGCCTTCTGAGTTATCTTGAGTTTGGTCATAAACCCAACGAAGAATACGTCGCTGGTGAAAGTTAGTAACATCCACGACGTAAAAAGAGGCTATATTATATAATGCATAGTTAGACAATGGAACTTTTAAATTTATAGATTTTGTATGGTTATACAATCCACAGCGACGACAAGGTTTTTTTTTGTCAAGGGTCAAAAATATTCGAGAAATATCGGATAGTTTTGAACCCGGAACAAATTTTAATGAATTTTGCCCAATTACAAACGTTGAAAGAAAACCAGATTTTAAGTTACAGTAGAGGTTAGCCAAAATATTCTGCGCCTAAAAGATGGCCAACGATCCTTGTGATACTTGAATTCTAGGAGAGCACCTGATAGCAAACTTACTTATTAAAATCTTTGGTCTGCTTTGAAGAACTTGAAAGAGCTTGCCAACAACTATAACAAGAATAATCTGATGCCACCGAAGATAGTATTTGGATAGGATGGGCTGAACTGAAAGATACTGCGAACTATGATAAAAATGGTTTTCAGAGATACCGGCATGAGTATTGCGGTGTGCTGCTTCAATTAAAAGAGGATCACTACTGGTAAAACCGTGGACTGCTACTTCCTCAGAAAAAATATTTGCCGAGCAGGTGCAAATTGCAAATTCCATCATGAGGCGTTACGAGATGTTGTCCCGGCAGTTTCTTGATGGGACGTTTAGATTTAATAGGGGGACAGTGTAACAAGTTAAACATACATATACTGGTTAGCCAATGGAGGTATATAAAACTTTCTATCTCTACGATTAGAACAGATTCGACTTAAAACAGAAGTGTTTAGTCTTTGACTTATGATGAGCGAGATCTTTTGAAAAGTCTAAAGCTTTTGAAACAATGTAATTAACTATGGGTTTTAATGTCCAATTAGTCTAAATTAATCAAAAAGAATATTAGAGAACTTAATGCGTAAGATACAGATTATGGGTTATATAATTTCCTGAGATAATTAATAACAAAATAAAACAAAGAGCAATAAAGTTTTTCGTAAGAAATAACTAATAATTAAAAAACTAGTTAACAAAACCTAACCAATAGATTAAAGCTAGTTCAAAATTGGTGAGCACCACTTCTATCTAAGGGCGTTTTATCTTTAGAAAGTATGTTATTTAAAGGTATAAAATGTACACGATGATAACGAAATTTAATATTTAATAGAATTTGTCTTTGGTAACCTTTGCTTATTTGATTTTAGAAGTGTGTAGTAATTTTGTTTTTAATATAAGAGGTTGTTTTTAAAATCTTACCTAAGCGCCTTATACAAATTAAATTGTGTGACTCTGACCAAGAACATTGTACCCTCCACAACAGGAGTAAACGCAACCTTAAATGAAAATGGAAATATGGAGCAATCGGGCAAGCAGTCATCCATAGTTAACTCGTAGTTTTCATCACTGATTCCCTGGGTGCATTCAGCAAAGTAATTATCACCATTAACCAAAACCGAATCGATAACAGCAGGATTCCATTCTGCTAATTCGTATATTGAAGTCATGCCTATAGATACAACTAAACTAGCCAAAGTTTGCTTTCCGCTATGACTGGCATCAAATCTAAAAATTTATTCCTTAAATCAGTCTTTTAACTAACATTTTGTAAACTTGATTATAACAAAAATATAGGTAACCAAAAACGATTTATGAAAATTATTAATCAAATAATTACCTCTCCGAACGTTGATTAATATTACCAAGCATCGACCACAAATCTTTCGGATATTCTTCATCCCAACTATGCCACATATTTTCCATACCGCCACGTGGTTTTCCATTAGCAGCCTTTGCATGCAAGTGTGACCACATTATAGGATCCATTTTTAACCACTCCGGATCTTCATAGAAAGGTTTACCTACTTTCTCCTTCTTTCCTGGTGGTGGCTGCATACGATAAGCCTGTATTTAAAAAAAAACTCGATTAACACCTTTGTATGTGCCTGTGAACTTGGTTTAAACACAGTAGTGTAAAGAATTAGTTTGTCTCTCCTTACATTTCAGGCGCTCATCATATTCGAAGTAACATCTGCAAATTCTGTTAATATTTTAAAATGACGAAATAACTGTGTTAAAATAGTTATTTATGAAACAGTTCGTGAAGTATGCTTTTTGCGCACGCACGCGATGTTTAGAGCACGAGCGAAGCGAGTGCTATATATCGCGTAAGTGCGCAAAAAGCACTTCACGCACAGTTTCATACAATATTTTATCTACGATAAACAAATAAAAAATAATTACAAATTCAAATTTGAAAATTTAAACTACAAAACTGTCAAAATAACTTTTGTTGAAATTTAATGCTCTCATAGCAACACCATGACAACGCGAATGCTAAGGATATTTGATTATATGAAGGTGTGTCAAAAACAGTGCGAAAAAGTAAATCCCATTTAAAATACATTGTTACTTCACGCACACTTTCAATCCTTCACGCACTGCTGTCTATAATGACAGTTTTCACGAACTAAAAATTGATACATAATATGAGGTAGAGTAGATAAGCATTCGCGTTGTCATGGTGTTGCTATGAGAGCATTAAATTTCAACAAAAGTTATTCTGACAGTTTTGTAGTTTAAATTTTCAAATTTGAATTTGTAATTATTTTTTATTTTTTATCGTAGATAAAATATTGTATGAAACTGTGCGTGAAGTGCTTTTTGCGCACTTACGCGATATATAGCACTCGCTTTGCTCGTGCTCTAAACATCGCGTGCGTGCGCAAAAAGCATACTTCGCGAACTGTTTCATAAATAACTATTTCGTAATTATAATCGTAATAAATCTAAGCATTTTTAGTGGTTTTAACATGATTTAGAAATTGGCGGATTTCGGATATAAGTTAGGGATTATAGCGCCAGGTAAATGCTGTTATCATCTGTAAATGCTATTTTCCCGTGTTTGATGTTTTTTTTTCTTTCATAACCAACAAGAAAAAGATCTAGGACTTATTAACTTCACGCTAAGACTGCTATTGAAAAAGAAAGTAGGACATTAACTAATGTTGAATGTACAACAAGAACGAGATATAGCTAAACAAGTTAAACTCTTAGAATCGCTATATACCTAATAAGAAGATTTGCACAAGCTTGTTTACAACTGAACTTAATAAAATAAAAAACAATTTTGATAGAAACAGCTAAAGCACAGGAATAAATTGGGTGTAAAGTATTATATGACGCAACTCCTCTGTATCTTTTCGCAAGGCTAAAGCTACGAGCTTCAAAACGGTCTCAGCATTTAACAAAGAAAAGGTAGGCTTTTTTCCCAAAACCATTCACAATGCTGACGAGTTTCACCATCTGGATTTGGTCGTTGTTGAAAATATGATCTAAATTGCACTTATTTCATTTACAGGATATACCTTACATCATTTGTTGTTGAAGCATTATTTTTTAGCGCTATGCAAATAATGTGCTAAGACTGTATGCGTTCAAAGTAAAGTTCTTTGTTCTTTCAGACACTGGTTTCTGTGCCAAAACTTCTTAATTAACTTATTCAACTATTTGTAAAGTTCCTTTGTGAGTTTTGGAAACTTTTAAATGATTTTTACTATATATAAATTGGGTTAGAGATGTTAATAATCCTATGTGTTTTACTTTATGATTTGCAAAAACAAATTTGTCGAAGTTTAAAGTGACATATACACCGACTTAATCATTCTACAGTATCGTTTATATTTATTTAATTATAAATATTCTACAGAATATTTTAACAGTTTCTAAGCTCTGAATGGAATTTTCGTCACGCCAAAGCACAAAATTTATGCTAACATCTACACAAAGCCAAACCTGTTTCACACAAAAAACGAATAGTTTTGATGATCGCGTCATATTCGGGGATTTGATTAAAGTAATTTTGTCCCTTTAAGTAAATTAATATGTATTTTAAGTATATAAATGAATTAACTGTTAGTGGTTAATACTAGATTTAATGGTAGGTTTATATGCTTGGCAAGTCTCAGCAAGCTTTCACAAAGCACAAGCACACAAGCGTGTAAAGAAGATAATTGGCTCGACTTGTGTCAAATAGGAAGAGATTGTTGCCGATTCAGGCCCGTGTCGGTTTTTAAACTCAGATCAAAGGAATCTTGCGGCAAGCGCTTGCGACGTATTTACACGTTGGCGCATGTTTAGTGCCGCTCACGAGTTTGCGCCTAACGACTTTGTTTTGTGCTGCTCTCTGAATTTTTACCTTCCACAATCTTCTCTGTCGAACTTGTCGCATCCTTTGCTTTTGTTTATATTTAAAAAAATATGTCGAGTCAAACGCAAGTGCTGAAACAACTTCCGACGTCTACGTCTGCCATGTTTGCCTGTCCGTAACACACTGGCGAACTCGCAAGCGTGTAGATGGCATTCAAAAGTTTGTGAAGGCTTGTGGATGCTTGCGAAGACTTGTGAAGGGTGCAAACCTACCATAAAAACAGTAAGCTAACCTATACACCACAAAATTTGAGTTAATCCCAAATAGTATGTAAATAAAATCATAAGAATAGCTATAATTCAGTTGGTGATACGTCAGGGCAAAAAATGACGATGAATAGGAAAAAACAAAATATTTACCTCTAATTTATGACTGATTATAAATGATTTGGGGGCATTTGCTATGTGAGTGACTTCAAAAGTGTAAAATTTATAAGCTTGACCACGAGGTATCATTTTTGCGCACAATTCCTTTTTTAACTGCATAAAAGTTTGACATCTCATCCAGCCTGCAGGTTTATCTTCAAGATTTCCATATGGATCAAAAATATGATAAAAACCATCTGATGATTTATGTACTACAAGGCAAGCGTTTGGAAACTGTATCAGAAAATAAGTAAAACGTCGCATAAATAGTGTTTCCATACCTAAAACAAACAAAAAAAAAACAGATTTTACACAAAAACCAATGTTATTTAACGTAAAAATCTCACGGCAGTCAAGTTTATCGATTTAAATAAAATAGGTACTACATGTTTATTTCATTAAGCAACCGGGATACAGCAATTTTTCTTAAAAAACAAAACCAGATAATTTTTTTTTAATTAAGGTAGCGGGTTGCGTTTTTTTATGTGATAGACAAACTTATCCAGATTACAAATCTTTTGGAACTTTGCGAATATTTGAAAACTAACCGACAAACAGCGGTTCTTCTCAAAAAACAAAACATTATCAACTTTTTAAAAACTGATAGAGCGAGTAATAAGTAATCTAAGGTCCAGGCGTTAGTTGGTTGCTTATTTAAAATTTTGGAATAGTACGGAGCATTATCCAATACTATAACAGATGGTTCATGTAAACTTGGCAACAGTTTTTCTTTCGACCATTTCACAAACATCTCCGTCTTCATGTGATAATCGGCCGATTTTAATTTAGACGAACATTAGATGGGTCCCTCAATAAAACTCTGTTTTTCACCAGCATACACTCAATATTGATATGTTAGGAAGTATTTTTAAATGTTTTATAGAAATAATTTAAATATTTAATATTTTCTTTATTAAAGCAAATAAAGATTTTCTAATATAATATTATTAATGATAAGATTTCCTTGTTCCCCAGTTCTAGCTTCCTAATGTATCTTACAATATTACCTAACATCAGATTTGTTTCTATTCTATGAAAAATTGTATTTATTTTCTTAGTGGTTTCTTTGTGCAAACCAGCACATTCATCTGCATGTAATCCAAAAAACACAATATTATTCTTCCTTGTTTTGTTTCTAATACTTTAAAATTTTTCCTTAACTGCTTATTCTTATCTTCCAATAGTTTAATTTTTTGACTGTTATCATCTAACTTATTTTTAAGAATGTCAATATCTACTATTAGTAAAAAAATTTCGTATTTTATGTATTTTTTGAAACTTTCTTGTTACTAAATATTTTACTCTTTAATAAATTCTTATAATTCTAAAATTATACCAGTTTTACTGGTGGTCACGTTTTTAAATTTTAACGTCTGCTTTAATATATTTGAAATTTTATCTAATCCATATTTGTTTTTTTAGCAAAAAACGGACTTGTTTCAATACTGATAGAAATTGTCAACACTATTTTAATGTTGTTTCTTAACCCTCAACGGCCTCAACTGGTAACATACGTCTGTCAAACGCGGCTAGTTACAAAATTTGCCACAGGTTGACTTTGCGCTGCAAGCGTAACCTCCCCTTCAGTGTATACCTCGTGTGTTTACCGGCAACAAAGATTCAGGTGGTTTGGGGTAAGTGAAATTTTTTTTGTAATTATTATGATAAATTTACTAAAAAAAAACACTTCGTCTGTGAGATACATGTTACTAGTAGTCAGGATATTTATACACGTCTTTGAGACATGTGTTTCCAATAACGTTATTTCATTTGTTTTGGATTTTCGAAATACTATCTTGGAATCATTGTTAAACTTGGTATTTTAATTTTTTCAATCCTGCACTTCTGTTTTTGACATTTGAAAAATACTTTAACAGATTTAGCGTTGATAATTCATATTTTGTATTATAATTTTATATTGTATAATTTATAAACTTTTTCTTAAGTTCTGTCTTAGTAGAAAGAAAATTATGGCACATGAGGTAAAAGCACCAAGTGACTAAGAGTTTGGTTCAGATGATTCTTTTAGAGTAGACGATCATAAAAAGTCTCTGAACATGAAACTGACACCGAAGACGATCCACAAATTTTAGACGAAGGCGAAGTTTTAGAAGAAATTAATAAAATTTCAGAGGTTAATGTTTAATCCCCACCTGCAAGAAGAGTGACTAGGAAAAGAAAAATATGCAGGGATGAAAATCTGATTGGCGATGAAGAGGACTCTGTACTTGAAAATGTAGAAAAAGAACCAAATTATTTATTATTAATTTTAGTAAATAAATAAAACTGTTTATGGTCACTTAATCTTCTTAAAGATGCCCTAAAATAACCAATTTTCCCGGGTTGCTTCTGTCAGACGTGTGTTACTCATAGCGCACTACTTTCATGTGTTACCAGTTGAGGGTTAACAGACTTAAGCGTTGTAAAGTTGTAATTATATATTTATTTAAATGATTGTAGCGTTAAAATATGACAGTATCTCATACCTACCATTGATTATGGTTTTAAACTGTTAAAATTTTGGTTTATAATTATTGGAGTTGTTTACTTGAACCGACAACACACGGCCTATTCATGGAATAGATTGTATTTTTTTGTTTTATTAATAAATTGCATAACTTACCCATGCCCAAGTCTTTATTGGAGGCCCAATAGGCAATTTCTAACCACCTAATCACCACATCAAAAAATTTATTTCCGATAAGAATATTCTTAATGGTACGTTTTTCGGATATCCACAGATCTTCTGCTTGAGAATACACATGTATTCCATAGTCGAATACTATGTTTACCTAAAATTTTGATTTTTCTACAATATTTGTACGCACTCATTGTACAGAAAATTATAAAATTAAAATTATACAATTACTGCTAAGACCAAGTAATCAATTACATAAGAAACGAATTTTCAAAGCAAGTTTAGTAAACGGTATAACAGTTAAATCAAACGTTAAAGTGAAAAAAATAATGTTAGTCTTAGAGTAATTATACTCCTATTAGTTTTTTTAACTGGATAATTGTTATCTGCGCTGAAATGATGGTTGGTGAAAAAGTTTTGAAAGCGACACCTATTAACCAGTAAAGGAATCAAAATTTATATAGTCCATTTCATCGATTTGGCCGATGACAGAAATCATACTCGAAGTAAATTTAGAGTTACATCTCTCTCAGAGACAGGCAAGTTAGAAATTTAAATGAGGACGTTTGTTTCACCGGTAGATAAAAACTATTCAATACGAAAGTCTTGACTTAATTCACATTCCTAGTAACCGTCATGTACGGCTCGTTATTGAAGGGTGAAATTTAATAATTATTAATGTCATATTTTTGTGGATGTCGAACCACACTGATAGTTTCAGAAACTTACGACCTAATTTAGAAAAAAAAAACTCTCCGCCATTGGTAACTTGGATGACAGTTTAATCTTATTTCAGTGGTTTTTAATATCAAATCCGCCAAAAACGATGAAATGGACTATACCTTATTTTAATACTAAAACTTCCATTTAAATACACAAAAAATTCTATTTTAATTAGTCAATTTATTTTTCATTTACAAGTCATTTGAAGTTGACGTGATAGTATATTTTGTTACAATGCAAAAAACCAAATATCATGTGGTAATAAATTTCTTTGTTTTAAAATGTTTATCAGCAACAAAAATTCATATAAAAATGGTAAAAGTGGTAAAGGAATCTGCTACTTCATTTCCTACTCTGCATTATACAGTTTGAACGTGGTCGTACAAGCGGCGTCGAAGATTAACTACGAAGTGCACCAATAAGTGCAACAATATCAGAATTCATTGAGCAAGTCTTTTAAAGATACAAGTTGACTAGGCGAGAAATTGCTAAAAGCATAGTCCTCTCAGATGAACGAGTACTCCATATTTTACACAAAGTATTACATATGAAAAAGCTGTTCAGAAAGTTAATGCCGCATTCGTTAACGATTCAACAAAAACTGAAATGAAAACGAATTATTTTTTAATTTGGAGATTTTTAAGCCGAATAAAACCGATTTTGTTCATCGTTCGATAACTATGCATAAGACTTCGATCTACCATCAAGATCCTAAACTAAAACAATAACGTTTACAGTGGAGTGAGGCTAGTTGTTCAGCTCCAAAGGTGAAGTCATAACGATCGGAAAAATTTTATTGGGATGCAAAAGGGAATTTGTTGATCGATTATGTTAAAAAAGGTGTTCTATTGTGTCCCCTTTTTCTTGCTACTAAAAGTAGCTCTTCTAGTCCTATCTTTCTTATAAAATATACGATATCGTTAGGGTCACGGTAAATCTTCCTCTTTTATTTCGTATGATCCTAGGTATCTGACCCTAGAATGACGTAGGGCAATGCATTTTGACAATAATGTATACTGAGCTTTCCGAATCTTCCTTACAGAATCTGCACTTTGCTTCATCTACCAATCCTGATTTCTTCATGTGTTTTCTTAATCGGTAGTGTCCAGTTAATCTTCCCGTTATAATAAGAAGGTTGTTTTAACTGAGGTGTAGACAGCTGAAAAATCTCTTATGCTTATAGTTTTCTAGAAGCGACTCCGGTTATCTTAATCCTTCTAGATCATTTGTTCTTGGTTGTTGCTCTATTAACTTCTTCTCTTAGTTTTTTAAGACTGTACTACTGCTGATTCCACAGAATAGTTTTGGTCCAAAATATGCAGTTTCAGATTCTTTTATTGCCAGCTTTTTGCTGTTTTGTTTCCTTCTATTCATATGTGTCCTGGAACCCATAAGATGTATATAAACATCGAGAAGCCACAAGTCATAAATTTAGCAAGTTTCAAAATATACATTTTTGAAAAACATTTTCCAACATATGAGTAATGAGAAAATTTGTTGGTCTCGTCAATAGGAAGCTGTGTATAAAGTTTTAAGTATGTTTTGAAAATCTAATACGATGTATATTGTGTTAATAACTATTTAATTCATGATAGTTTTTGTTCAGAGCAAAGCGGGATTACCCGTATGATCATGTTAAGTGGAGGTTGCTTCAATGCTGGGAGGTATTCAGGGTGTGGTACCCTTTTCGCATTTTGCTCGAGAAAATAATATCCTTAGCAAGACCTCACACACACACTAATTAATTTTGACATAACGATCTGTTAGGTAAAACTTTGGCAAAAACACAGTGATGGTAAATGAGTGAGTGCAGACTAATTCTTAATAAAAACGATCTTTCAAAGTTTGAGAGCCGTGTATAACTTCGGGAATAAAAACTTAATATTATTATTTTCCTTTCTTATGTAACAGCTTCCCAGATTATTCTAAAAAAGTATTGTAATTTTGCTTTAAATTGTTTGGATCTTTTTCTGTTAGTTTACATAAATGATAATTCTATCTATATTATATAATTAAAGATATAATTGGCCTAATGACCAGATGTTCGTTTTGGGATTTAGGTGCTAGTTCTTGTCACACATTTGTTTACACCTAGCACGAGCGATGATAGCTTTGCGTATGACCTTTTGGAATGGCCACTTCCATGATAGCCTCGAGTCAAACACCACACCTAGGTATTTAGATTATGTGTCCATAGGTACCTGCACGTTATTTGCCGTTATCGGAGAAATTTTAATACATACCTTTCTGGTATCCCATTTGGCTACTGGTGTATTTAGCAACATTAAACAAGCACAAACACAAATAAAATGATCCTCTTTTAAATGATTGACTATCTTCTCACGGTCTGGTAATTGTTTTGTTCCTAGGATCATCCAATGATCATTTTCAAAATGATATCTAAAAATAAATGTGGAAATACAAATTATTTAATAGAAATGAGTATAAAAAGTAGCTAATACCATTTACATGAAATATGAGATATTAAAGTACGTCTTATTAGGGTGATAAATTTTGCCCTGTACATAATCTTATTGTAAATGCACTGTTTTCACGTCCTGAATAAAATAATAGTCATTGTGACAATAAATAAAGTAGCAATTGTGTACTCCATTTCAGCGTTTTGGATGGTTAAGTCATCAAAACATTAAAACACAGTACTTTTACAAGAAAATAAAAAAAATCTTCAATTCAAAAATTTATATGTAAATATGATGGAAGTATTTACATAATAATAATAATTAAAAGAAAACAAATAATAAAAAAATTTACAAAAAAGCTTAATTTGTAACTTAGAAAAAAATTTCTATGTCTATCCGCTGGGTGCGCGATGACAGCGCCACCTAACGTTTACAATTACGGCGGACTTTAAAATATCAAAGGGCTAACTGTCATTACGAAAAGTAAGTAAACAAACAATTATTTCCAATGAAACATCTTAATTTATTAGTTTTCTGCCCAAATGTATTGATCATGTAAATCTATAGCGTCGATAATAATATTTATCTTTTTTATTTCCCCTTTAAAATGTCACAATCAATAAATTTTAGGTGGTTTAGATGGGTTTTATTACGGCGGCCTTCACGAGAAGTAATTAAAAACATAAATAAATGTAATTGATTATCGCATTGTAGACGATAATAATATGATTATAATGTCGTTAATAATGCAGACGTTTTGTGTATTTTCAGTTAAACATGGCCAAATTAATAATTAAAACTGTTTTTCAAGCAATCACTCACGACATAACTTTCCAACCTTAAACAACCAACAAAAGTAAAGAATTAGTTTTGGCTCAACATATGCAAGACGTAAAAATATAATGTGATGCTTCCCAAAACATACTACATATAGCAAATATTTAAAATGTTGCTTTTTAAGTTAGCTTATTAGTTTTTTCTTCTTGACAGCGATTATTCACTACTTTATACGTTGTTTTCGTTTCCAACTTGCTTGTGGAAATTTATGGAATTTCTGATCACTATTTCAGCCATTGTTGTTGTAGTTGACTATACAGGTTTCGTGAGGCATGTTTATTTACTTTTTAAATGGACGCATGGATAAGTGAAATCCATGTAAAATCCTTAGTAAAAAGTGACTAATCGTCCGCCGTAAGTTCCTTTTTTAGCCACGGTGAGCACTGCAATCGATTCGTGGTTCTCCCACTCTACCCTTCGCACCTAGCGAATATACCGGTTTTATTGAATAACAAACTATATTATCTATTCGATTTTGCTTAAAGACATATTCGTATAGTTGTGGATATCCAAGCTTCCCTACTTACCCAACTTTATTTTCAGGAGCAGGTGGTTCTTCTTCTGGTGGTCCTTCTTCTCCTTCACCCATTTCCAATGGCGGGCCTTCCGCACCACCTAGCTGCTCTTTACCACCCTTTGGTTTTTTCTTTTTAGTCGCTCCATCGCCGTAGTCGCGAATTACTTTTATTTTTACAGAACTAAGTACGAATCTACTGTAAACGACCTCTTCTGTACTTTCCCTTTTCTGTTTGTTAAACATAATTCTGGTAGTTAAAGCATGTAAATCTTTGAATCTAGCAAAAACTGCTACTCCTTTTTCTCCAATACCTGTCAAGAAATTAACTTTAAATTTAAACATTTTATAACATAAATAAAATTTCACCTTCACTAAGTCCCAGTTCGCTATTACCAAAAGGATCATAAAGGTAATAAAGATGATTGCGAAACATGACAGCACATGCATATGTAGGTGTTACAATAACTCCTGTATCAGATCTGACAAATAAGATTTTATCTAAAGCAAGTTCCAAAATATTTTGTCTTGTATAGCTGTCGAACACATATTCAACTAGAACCGTAAACACGTTGATACCAAGAGTGATCCTTGGAATTTCAAGTTTAGAGACCTAAAATTATTAATAATAATAATAATATTAATACGTTTATTTTCAACAGGTATACATTCAGTTACAGATAATAATACAATTAGTATAAAGAAATGATAAATACCAAGTAGTACATAGATTTGCATAATAAATTAATCTTACATCTTATCTATCTTGTGCATCTTTGTAAGCATTCAACAAACTTTGTATATTATCATTGTTTAAATCGCAATTTGACAAACGGTATACACGTTTGATGACATTGCGGAGTGAAAATGAAAAGTTCTTTTCAAGATGATGTTCTAGGTAGGTACCAATATATCAAGCTTGCTTAATAGATAAGGCCAATCAATTTTATTACTTATAATTTTATGCAGGAATGACAAACATGCACAATTGCGCCGATCCATCAAAAGTTCCATGTCAAATTGTTTAATCAGTAAAGTATCGTTAAAGCCTCTTTCAGGATAATGACCATGGGTCTTAAAATAAGCATACTTTAAAAATTTCCTCTGAACGGATTCTAAGAGGTGTATGGAATTTTGATATAATATAAAACCAACAACCTAATTTTAAGTCCAGATCCACACAGCACAAATAAAATGTTGGTACTTGATTTTAAAAGTGTCAGAGAAACTTATCAAAATGTCTGTACATAAGACAGTTAAATTTAAAAGCAAAATGCTTAGATTCTCAATTAAAATGATAATATATTGTTATGATATGATTGGTTCATAAAATTTTTGTATTTGATAATAGGTAACTGTCTTTATATAGGTGTTTAAAAATTTTATTTCAGAAAGTGTAGAGAGTTGTTTATTTTGTTTTATATTTTGTTTTAAGAGGTTACCTAGGGACAAGGGGGATAAATAGGGATTATTATGAATTTTGAAATGAAAGAGATAGTTGTAATTTGAACATTGATGATTATTTGTATTTGAAGTTAAAATTTTAAAATCAAACTGTTTTAAATAAAGTGAATATTATTTTGAAAGTAGAAGCACGACCCTATAGCCGGAAGCAAATCAGAAATCATAATAAATTTATCACCAAATCTGAGGAGCACCATTGATTCCATAACAATATATTTGAAATTTAATTTTTAACCTAAAAATGCTCTACCTGATCATATCTAAACTTTGAAGCGCCATACAATTCATGACCACATTTTAATATATAATCAATAATCTCGCCAGTCCAAGTTAAAATATTATACTTTTTAGCAACAACGTTAGCCATTATACACACAAAAGGTGCTATGTATTCTACAGTTTCTCCCAATTGGGCTACATTCTTGGATCCCAAAATGATTTGTGTATCATCAGGCAAATCAATAAAGTTTGTTTCAATTCTAAGTTCTTCAGATTTCGTAACATCTGGTGGCATTGGAGGTAAGTAATTTTCCCAGTCATCGTCGGTCATTCTGGCCTTCGCCAATCGACATCGCATATCTTGCTTTCCTCTCAAATAAGTTGGATAAAGAATTTCCCTTTTTATTGGGAAATATGAGATATCTGTGTTTGCCTTAAATATGTAAATAAATTAAATCGAACAATTTCATACAATTTTATACTTACATATTGTGACACTTTCGGCCCTTCAAGATCGTATTGTGAACAGATTCCTTTTCCCCAATAAAAGTCATCATCTTCACCAAAACCTTCTCCATCATCACTGTAAGAAAAAAATGTTTAATCATAATCGGAGATAACTATTTTATATGTGATTTACCATATTCCTTCTATTTCAGCCTCGTATTCTCCTACATCCTCTCCTTCACCTTCACCACCTTCACCGCCTTCTATTTCTTCCATAGTAGCTCCTATGGAATCTAAGTCCATGAAACCAATTTCTTCATCTAAGGCGGACTGTTGAGGAAGTGGCGGTTCAATCTAAACAAAAGCAGCAAATATTCAGTTACACATTCTTACAACTGGAAATTTTTAACTTGATTGGTAACCGGCTTATCCATATTTTGTAATTTATCTATTAAACGTATTAGATATTAACTGCGGTGGAGTAGTTAATTAAGTAATTTTTACTCGAATAAATATATGAGATATCAACTGCTCCACCTTACGGTGACGTCATTGTACTTAATTCAGAAGGAATTGCTTGTGTAAATATATATCAACTGCGCCACCTTATAGACATGAGATATTATTTACGCCACCTTATAGTGGCGTCATAGTACTTAATTTACTAAGTATTTTCTTAGTTTCCTTTTTTCCGCATTTTTTTTAACATTTATTATTTTACTTTATTTTTCGTTATTCTATTTATTTAGAAATAAAAATACAACACCATCTACCAGGTATTTTTAACCTAGAAATACAAACAAATTAACTTATACAATATTAAAGGAACGCGGTCGAATGGGATATCCGTCCCGGTTTTAAGGTACCTGCTCACCAAAATACGCTGGACAATGATTTAATTTATATTTAAAACTTTTAAAATTCCGTTCCCCAACATTCTACGAAAATATTTCAAATAAATAGATACCTGAGTATCTTCTAAACTGGGAGAATCTAAATCAGCTATTGAACGATGAAAATGTGGTTTATCAACTGGAATAATCCTAGATGGACATTTTTTCATGTATGCATTAATTTGATCCATTTGTAAACTGTCTATTCTGGAACCAACTTCTACAATAGATGGTTGAGGACTTTCGCCACATAAAAGTCTTCGCATTGCTATAGCTGTATAATCAACTGTGACAGGTTTCTCCGTAGCTGGTTTCTTAGATTTCTTCATTTTGTATTGTTTAAATGCTATAAAAAATCAAAAAATATATTTTTTAGGTAAATAACTTAACACTAACAAATAAAATTAAAAAATTAAATTTTAAATCAACTAAATGCTAATATTTAATAATCTTTTGTTTTATTATTTTGCAGTCTTCAGTTGACACCTACAAAATCGCTGTTTTAAAGGCATCGATGGCTTCTTCTGGCGATTGGAATCGTTGCTAACGCATTGAATTCTTCGTTTTTGGGAACGTGAGGAAGTCGTTGTGATTAGAGTCGGACTATACGGTGGATGGTCTAACAATTCAATGTTTTGAAGCTCCAAAATTTTAAATTGTCTTTCACCGTTGTGTGCTGCTTTGTCGGGATTTCGCAAAACTTCTGGCAAATAAACGTTTATATACCAATTGGAAGTAACCGTTCTTCCATCTTCTAAAGCAATTGTTGCCATATGGCCTGCTTTTGACAGGATACCTTTGTTGATTTTTCCTCATCGTGAAACAACCACATAACGGATTGGCGTTTATTTTCTGGTTTGTAGGAGTAAATCAAAGATTTATCGCCACTAACAATACTGTTATATTTTTTCTTCGTGGATTCGGGATAAGTGATGAACAGCAGACAAACATAACAATTTATTAATAAACACAATTTAATAACAATTTCTTAAAATAATCTACACGGATTTGATACAGTCACAACTACTGGATAACGTCATTAAAATATCTTGCACTTATTTCACAGTATATCGTCAGCTATTACAATTACAATTTCTATTCTCCGTCCAAAGCGTTCCTTTATATACGAAATTAATTCCTTCTCAAAGCGTCTCTGAAATTACATCTAGAACAGAACACTCTCGAATCTTCCGATCGATCGAAAAACCACTAGAATTTTCGAAGATTCTAAGAACTGCCTGTCTGTCTCGTTCCACTTTGTGGGCGACAGGTCCGGACCGGCTCGTAACAATACTATAAACTACTATAAACCTTTTTTGCTTCCTTTGTTAAACTGTCTCAATGTTTTTCAACATTAATTGATGCAAACCGCTTTTTGCTCTTTATGTAGAATCTCTTTAATCGAGGTCTTTAAAATGGCTAAAGATGCCTCTATCTCTGGGTATGTTACATGGAGGTCATCAATATTTTGCTGTGTGAATGCTGTTTTGTGTGGACCTGGCCTAGATAACCAAGATAACCACGTTGAAATTAGCAATACTCGCGGTAAAAATTTGACTGGTTTGGTGCTTTATTCCCAAACACAGAAACCATTTTAGCTAGACATTGCTATTGGAATAATCATCTCCGAAAATTGTTATAAAATATTTCTCGAACACATTTATTGTACCTACACGACTTGTTGTATCGCAATGAAACTCTGGATTTATGTCAAAAGATGATTGAGGTTAGAATTGTGTCTGAAGGTTCTATTGTTGTAAAACTAAAGAGACAGCCCTCGTATTAACACCTTATTCAAGTTTTTAATGCTTATTTTCGAAATAAAAACATTTAAACATATATATTTTAACTCTTATATACCTTCCAGAGGAAAATCATCCATACAGATGTGTTTTGGAAATCTAGTAGATTGAACTGGATCACGATGAATTTTGCATACTTTTAAAGCATGGAGGTAGAATATTGTATCTTTATCAAAATTATGAACTATAGTTTCAATTAAAGATTCCAGTGTAGAATGCATTGAAACACAGGCTTTTCCGTCTCTACAGACGTACGCTTCATTATTTCTGGAGTATGGATCAAAACAATACAACATATTTCTTTGTTTCCATATACCCAAATAACATTTTCCTAAAAAATATATTTTTATAATAATAACTGCATACAATTGTTATCTATATTTTACATAAAAAACACATTTAATCTTGTCGAACAGTATTGAAAATAACAATAAATATTTTTCCTACGACCACATTGGAAACTAACAATTATCACACTCTCTACTCCCATGGAAAGTGCTACTTTTTCGCAAAGTAACCCATTCCCATATGTGCGGAAAGTAACTTTCCAGAAGGAAGGATACCTAAGCAGTTAAACACGGTTTTTCAAATTAAATATACAAATTATAAAACAACACACAAAAAGACAAAAATAATAAAATGCTAAATCCATTTATTCATACCATGTCATACATATGAAATTATGATGAAGAAAATGTTACAATGTAGGTATATATAACAACTCAATAACAAAATAATGGAATATGATCATCTGGTAAAAAAGTGACTTTCCCCTATAAACCCTTTAGCCCAAAAACTACAGATGGCAAGCTACCACCCAAACCGTAATATCATTACATATACCTACTATTTTTTTTTTGCAAGGTGATATTTCCCGATGGCACATTAGACAATTACACGGAATAAATATCTGATAATTTGTAATAATAGTTTTCCAAACATATAACCCTTTACAAATATTCAGTTTTTTAATCAGAGTAGTTTTTCCATTACGTCTAATGTGCCACCGAAAAAAGGTATAAATTTTGTCATAGAAAAAAAATAACTAACACCTGAAATTAAATCAGGATTTATTTTTAGTGTTCAAACGTAAGACTCTCGCTTAAACCACTGAGCTAACACGGCCACAGCCGGACTTTACTATACTTTACTATATTGTAAAGTCCGGCTGTGACACGGTACATGTGTATAGCTCCATATTTGAAGTATCTGTTTTTGAAAATATCTTATGGTCTTTTAAGTAATTTTGCTCTAAAAAATAATGTTAAAAATCCCTTAAAAAAGTTTTCATATCTGTTTATCAACCATAGTTATTGTTTTAAATAAATGAGTTAATTAATTAATTTAACATTGAAAGGAACTATCGTAGACAGAAGATGTGTAATTATGTCAGATAGTCAAAAAGTCATCAAAGTTCTGAACTCAGATACAATCAGTTTAAAGATAGTCTTCGAATGCCTAGGCAAATTAAACAAACTAGGACAGAATAACACTGTTACCCCTCCTATGGGTTCCAGTACACATAGGAATAGAAGGAAACAAAACAGCAGACAAGCTGGCAAAAGAAGGAGCTGAAACCCCATACCCGGGACCAAAACCGTCCTGTGGAATCAGCAGTGGTACAATCTTAGAAAAACCAAGGAAAAAATGGATAGCAAAAAATCCAAGTACTGGAAGGATCTAGAAGGACTAAGAGAATCGAAGACGCTCCTGGGAAACTATAAACAGAAGAGATCTCACAGCTGTCTTAACCTTAGTAAGAAGAACCTCCGAATTATGACAGGAACACTAACCGGACACTGCCGATTAGGAGGACACATAAAGAAACTAGGATTGGTAGATGAAGCAAACTGCAGATTCTGTGAGGTAAAGGATGAAACCTCAATACACATACTCTCAGAATTAAGTCATTCTAGGGTCAAATACCTAGGGTCATACGAAATCGAAAAGGAAAGAACTACCTAACTTAAAACCCAATGATATCCTAAACTTTCTAAGGAAGAAAAAAAGTGTGAGGTGTCAAGGGACACCCGGATGGAACGAAGTTCCTTTCGATTAATTAGTGAAGGAATTAGTAATTTGTAAACATAACAGAGTGTTTATACATACATAAGCATTTATTATTGTCTGTATAAAATCTCTACTTACCTAACAGTTCGTTTCTTTTAACAAAAGTGTCCATTTATACAATACCAGAGCTTTAAATAACACATCTTTTTAAAATTACTTTTTATAATTTAAAACAGGAATTAACAATTCAATACAAAAAATTTAAAATTAAAATATTTGACAGTGACTGACAGTTAAGGTAATTTGACGTAGTCAAGTTACGAACTATTTTTAAAATGTTTATGAATTTATTAATTTATAAAAACAGGATGAAATAAAATATAATACTATTATAGGTATTTATGTTTTTTTCTACAGTATTTTCTTTTTAATGTACATTTTCTTTTAATTTAAAATAGTGTCTTTTTAATTGTAATATATCTATCTATGAGAGAGAGAGTTATTTATTTTTTGGTCTGTGAGAGAGAGAAACATGCGTGTGTCAGTGCATTGTGTCGGTGCATAGTGTCGTGACAACTTTTGGTATGAATTTTTTTGGGCTAGCTCCCGTCAGTCGTAACTGTTCGTAACGCGCGAAAGGGAACTTCGTTCCAATAATACTAGAGGAGCTGCTATAAGTCTGATAAATCATCAGAAATATAGCAAGAAAAGGGATACAATAGATTTCATAGGTCGCAGGTGTATCTGTTACCGCTAACTGCTCATACATACATAAATACATGATATAAACTAAATACATAGAACTAGAATACTAGAACCCTTAGAGTAAACTACTCTGAAAGAAGAACCTGTCACATATAACACAATATTTGGGAAAAATACTGTACATTACTTTTGCGAAAAGTGACTTTTCACACTCGTGGGATTGTCGCACTTGGAATACGCCTCGTGCAACAATATTTCCCACTCGTGTGAAAAGTGTCAATTTTTGCACTCGTTATGCAATATGCTATTGTAGTTAAGCAGCTGAATTTTTTACTTTGGAAATGAATAGAAAATGCGATTTAACATAATCTTTGGCACAAACCACGTGATTATCAAAATTAAATAAATGTGTTTTTACAAAAGCAGCACACAAGATAGTATAAAATAAAATACATAGTTTTCAAAACTCATTGTCTAAAATCTGCAATATACATTTTTACTTGTTTAAACATTTAAAAATGCATTTGTATCTCTAAAATAATAATTTCAGTAACTACCAGAAGCCTGAAAGTTTGAAATGTAGTTGCTAAAAGTTTTTAAAAGCAGTGGAGATAATTTTCCCCTTATAAATCGTTATTATCAGTGTAAATTATCTTTTAATATTGTAAGTACTTAAAAAATGTTGTACTACAGATGTGATGGCAGCAAAATTGAGTATTGTCCACGCAAAAAAGTTTATTCTCGGATTGGCATACCTGTAGGAGTAAGAATGTCATTTTTGCTAAAATTTAAAATAAAAAACTTTTTTCTCGTAGGCACCCAATTCGTCGACATATTGTTTCAGTGATAAATAAGATAAATTATAATAATATTAGTTATGTATACCAACTTATTTATTTTTCAGATATGTTTCATGGAAACATTTAAAAGCATACAAATTCTTGATCTTAAATTTAATTTTGTTAGAAGAAAGTGGTATAGGATGTTTTTTTCAATAACTGGAGAAATATAGTTATATTTTTATAAGACGTAATTTTCTGCAATATAATCATACAATATTTGTTCAATAACTTTAAGATTATTTCTATAATAGCTTACCAATTTGCAAAATTCCGTTGGCACATTTTGAAAAAAATAGCTCCATACATACTTGCAATTCACAAACACAAGATCGATAAACTAAATTTGCATAAACATTTCCAAAAATATATATTTCAGCGATGTACGGACCAATAGTGAATATTGCTGGTAAATTACATAGTTTTACTTCTCCCGTGGTGGTACAGTTAAGACATTCTTTGTAAAGTAGGTTACCAAGAATTAATATTTTGTCTAAGGTTCTTCTGTGCCAAGCACTTGGTGGTGTTATACGAGAATATACCTGAAATAGTAAATGATTTAAAAAAATAAAGATATTAAAAAATAGAAAATGATTAAAATAAATATTATAATTCGTTCATATTGTCACGCCTGGGGGGATTGGTGGTGTGCCATAGTGTTTTGTGATGAGGGGTAGCTTACTAAAGGCACTTCCCACCCAGGTCGTGGTTATCTCACCCCTGGTTAGGTATTCTGCTGAAGGCAGAAAACTAACCAAGGGGAAGATGAGATAAACAACAGGAAACAAACAACAAATATATTAACAATGAAACAAGCAATAACAATAAATGATGAAAATATGAATAACGAACTCAATACAATAATCTTAACTAATCTTACCAAATAAAAGACTTGTCACACTTACTCACGAAAATAAGTCAAGAGTCACAACGGCCCAGACCCAATGGTCTGTTTTGGGGACACCCCAAAGGGTGACCCTTACAGACAACCTCAGACTTCGAACTCCCCGACCTCAACGACGCTCTTTTATAGCCAATTCTTCGCTACGTGAGAATAAGAATTAAACTATATAAGGTCGCCTTGAAATCTAACGTACTGACTTTGGCCTGGATAATTACAATATCAAATAATACAAAATAATACAATGAAATCTATATATATAAAACTCAAAGGTGACTGACTGACTGACTGATATAGTGATCTATCAACGCAGAGCCCAAACCGCTGGAGGGATGGGGCTGAAATTTGGCACGCAGGTAGATGTTATAACGTAGGCATCCGCTAAGAAAGGATTTTGATTAATTTCACCCCCAACGGGATAAAATAGGGGATGAAAGTTTGTATGAAACTTTGTCAATTTTAAACCGTTCGGGCTAAAACTTTGCATGCATATAGTTACTACAACGAAGGCATCCCCTAAGAAAGGATTTTGATTAATTCCCCCCCTAAGGGGATAAAATAGGGGATGAAAGTTTTTATGAAATTTCGTCAATTTTAAACCAATCGGGCTAAGATTTTGCATGCAGATAGTTACTATAACGTAGGCATCCCTTAAGAAAGGATTTTGATTAATCCCATCTCTAAGGGGATAAAATGGGGGATGAAATTTTGTATGAAACTTTGTCAATTTTAAACCGATCAGGCTGAGATTTTGCATGAATGTAGCTACTATGACGTAGGCATTCCTTAAGAAAGGATTTTGATAAATTCCACCCATAAGGGGATAAAATAGGGGATGAAAGTTGGTATGAAACTGTGTCAGTTTTAAACCGATCGGGCTGAGATTTTGCATGCATATAGCTACTATGACTTAGGGATCCCCTAAGAAAGGATTTTGATAAACTCCACCCCTAAGGGATAAAATAGGGATGAAAGTTTGTATGAAACTTTGTCAATTTCAAACCGATCGGGCTAAGATTTTGCATGCATATAGCATGCAAGTTTTTAAAGTTTTAAAATACCACTAATACCACTCGCGCTTTACTGAGCGGGGTGTGTGGAGCGGTGAGACGGTAGCACGCTGCTGCTGGCCGACATGAAACTGTCGATAGACGCGTAGAGTCTTGAAAATTCGAGAATAAATTTGTTTTATTACGTAGTGGTGTACTTAGAAATTACTTTTTTAAATTCCATCCCTAAGGATTTAAAATAGGGGTTGCAAATTTGTATGAACTCGGTTGCAAAAAACCACGCGGATGAAGTCGCGGGCGGCCGCTAGTCTTAAATAATTTAACTACCCTATTATCGTATGTGACAATATTTGTTAACAAAACCAAGCTACTTTTATTATTTACTTAAAATCAAAGACGGCCAAATTTACAAATATTTTGTATTTTTTAGCAAATTTGGAAATTACGAAAATAAGTAAAGGAAAAATCGGGATTATAAACGATCTTTTAAAATAGATATTTATAAACAATTCACATATGTTCCTCTTTAAATAAAAAAAAAAGAATTGGAAATAATATACAAACGATCTAATTATAAATAAGTATCCGAAGTAGTCCATTTGCTTAAATTTTTAATTGAAAATAACTTACAACAGATTTATAACAGACATTTCTAGTGCTACAAGCAATTGTTACAATTTGTCAGGATAGACTAATTGCTCTAGCAATGTTATCTACAGAGAAACAAATGATTCAAGAAGCTCCAAGTTTTAACGAATTGTATGTTGAAGAATTTATCAAAAAAAAAAAAAAATACTAATAAAAAAACCTCGTGTTGCGGTGCCACCCAAAAATCTTTGCCTCCGGCATTTTTCCTGTGATCCCATTTTTTCACTTTTTTTTTTAATTGTTCAGCCCCGTAGGTTTCTTTCTCATTTAAGTCTACTATGGATCTTTATTGATAGCATCCAAAACTTTGGCATGTGTGGGTATCTCTTTTTTTTTAAGTAAAAATCGTGAACCTTTCTTCGTTTATCACTTTTAATTTGTTAGGAAAAATTCAACTTTTTTTACCTCCTGCATTGTCTTTTAAAATCTTAACGACTTAACTTTTTAATTTACTTCGAATTTAATATATCGTTGATTTGCTTAAACCTTTCATATTACTTATATTTTTAAAAGTATCATCAACAGTAACCGAAGAATGTTCCATTCTTAAGAAATTATAATCATTGCTTATAATTACTTTCTCATTAATCATAATGCAAGCTTTTTTGAATATCTGACAGGTTCATATACTTATAGGTACTTTGAACCTCACTGTTTTCTTTATAATCAAAATGCTCAATAATGAATGAATTCTTACTGATCAAAATTTAAACTGAAAGTGCCTTTAGTCATACGTTTAACCTGTAGGTACCTAAATAAACACAATTAACGTATTAGTGATTTTAAAGAAGTTAATGAGAAATAATAATTTATTAATTTTAATGAAATAAGTGAAATAGTTACAAAAACTAAAAAAACTTGTACATACCGAAACAAAAACATGACCTACCTATTCAAAACAAATATTTTCCATTTTAAGTACCCTGTAAATAATAATATAGGCAGCCACATCTGAAACTGCCTGAACCGAAAGATTTATTACTCCGTGCTGTTTGCCGATTTCCCTATTAATATGATCGGCATCGGCATCCACAGCGGTTTAAACAACAATTTAAAAGTATCTGTTATTATATTTGTACCATTTTGTAATGTAAAGTATAGATTATATTTTAGACAAAATATTTTTTTCTGGATCACGATACAAAATAGTTTTAATTCTAAGTAAAACAAAGTAATGAGTTATGCGTTAGATCAATTTTAAATTTTATGTTGAAGCAAGAAAAAACAACACTGTACTGAGTTGTTCTTATTTATTTTAGAGGAGTTTTGTCAAATTTATTATAATATATGGTAACTTGCTAATATATGGACTCATTATCTGAATTCTTAACCAAGGAAATTGTCGAGATTTTTGGAACTTATTTTCTTTTAATATTATCATTCTTCACAATTTTTTGTTTTGTTGTGTTAGTGTGATATGTATATTTCCTTTTAATTCGTTTTTTCTATAAAAATAAATTTAGCTGAGAAAATTGAATTTTTCATTACAATTTTTAATTTACCAGGAAGAAATTAGAATTACAACATAAATTGTGAGATTAAAATTTTTGATCATAAATTTAATATACCGGCTGAGGAAAAAGTATGGAAACCCCGTGGTAACTCAAAAACCATGGGCCACAGAAAAAAACTTATAAAATATAAAATTTATGGTTTTTGCCTAGCTATCAGATGGTTAAGCTGGATTTGACCATGACCATGACCATCATGGTCAGGCGATGGTCAGGTCAATTTTATTAAATGGAAAGGGAATCGAAAAAGCCTGAAATTTTACGAACAAATATGACCTTGACAATTTTTAAAAAAATTACCATGATGGTCATAGTCAAAGCCAAACTAAAAATTCCTAGACCATCGAAATAACCGAATTGTATCAGTCACAGAAAAAACTTGCAATATATAAAATTTATGGTTTTACCCTGGCTATCAGATGGTAATTCTGGATTTGACCATGACCATGACCATCATTTATCATCACCAGATATGCATTAAGGCCCACGGTCAACGTGACCTGTAGAGGTCGTATGAACGTCGAATTGTACTTTCAGGAAAATCTTGCAGAATCTGCGTTCAGAATAAAAGTTTATGATATAGCTTTACTAATTTTTAATGAAGAAAATAACGACGACTTTGGACTTAAAACAGAGACCTCTCTATTAAAGTCTTTTCGAGGTCGTTTTTTTTAAGATCTCAAATGAAGGTCTAGAGTAGATTTTGTCTAACCAGAATCCTTGTTTTAGCACTACCCAGGAACAACGAGTTCTTTGGGGTGCGTTTTTATAGTGAGATCCCCTTGCCTTTTACTTGGAGTGCTTTTTTATAGCGAGTTTTCCTCACGATGGTCTAGGTTCTTTTAGTTTGACCTTGACCATGACCATCATGGTATAATTTTTAAAAATTATCAAGGTCATATTTGGACGTAAAATTTCACGCTCATTCGATTTCCGTTGTCAAAAATACATGTTTCTATTTAAAAAAATTGACTTGACCATCGCCTGACTATGACGGTCATGGTCATGGTCAAATCCATCTTAACCATCTGATAGCCAGGGAAAGGCCATAAACTTTAAGTCTTGGAAGTTTTTCCCCTGCGACTAATACAATTTGAGTTATTGCGATGCTCTAGAAATTTTTAGTTTGACCTTGACCATGACCATAATGGTAAGCTTTTTAAAAATGTCATATTTGGACGTAAAATTTCACGTCTTTTCGATTCCCGTTGTCAAAAACATGTTTCCATTTAAAAAAATTGACCTGACCATCGCCTGAACATGATGGTCATGGTCATGGTCAAATCCATTTTAACCATCTGATAGCTAGGGAAAAACCATAAATTTTATATTTTGCAAGTTTTTTTCTGTGAATCATGGTTTTTGTGTTTCCACGGGGTTTCCATACTTTTTCCTCACCCTGTATATAAGTAATTTGAATTATGAAAGTTTTTTTGTGTATTTGATTTGTAAAAAAGTTGGATGAAATTCAATTACTTCATGCCGGTAACGGTTATCGGTAACAGAATTCAAATTACTGTCTAAAATATTCCTTGGTAAATTTTTTTATTCGTTTTTTACAATAAAATAACATTAAGGCTTTTTTTGCCTTTAAGAAAATGCTAATGTCTTTACATGTAAATGGCTACATTTAGGAGCCCCTTATTCTCGTTTCTCGTCTAAATAGGGGAATGATGGAAGCAATTCAGTTGGACAACCTAATCATCACCAATTATTAATTGTAAATTATATATATTTTTAATTCGATTGGCAACGAATTAAAATTTACTCAAATCCTAACGCTTCGCTGGTCCTTTGCATAAGGCAAGGGAACCTATTTTTAACCAACCCATAGTAAGTGCATTTCTCTTTCCAACACACTTCATTTGTTTGTTGGTATTTGGTATACTGACAACAATATTAATAGATCATGTGATTTTACTTTCACCTAACCATTGTTTACATTATTTCTATAATTGATTCATACTTATTTCTTCTCGATGCAGCGAGCAATTAAATAGATTGGAAATAAGTAGGTACTATTAATGGTTGTCCTAAATATTCGCTCACACTGCCCGATCTTCCAAGATAATGCTAAAACTTATTAGTTAGAACCATGGATTTTTAATTTTTTTACTAGCTTTGTTATTTCTTGACTTAATATATGGGTACGTTATCACAAAAAATCATTTTGGGAGATACTTTTTGTGCAGATTTGTTTAAAATGGATATGATAGCCGTATCGGTGTTAGGGCTTTTTGAAATTTTAGCTGCATAAAGCAGTGAACTAGTGAACTTTTTAAACAAAGCTATTATTATTAATTTTGTTAATGCAGCAGAGCTCTATCTGGTCTATAAATTATAGTTTAAATTTTTAAAATACTCACTAAATGACAAAATCGGGAAAACCAAACTAAGTGCTGGACTTCCTTGGGTTTCTTTTTAAACATTAGACCAAGGCTTTATAATTTAAATAACCAAAGTGAAGTTGTTTTTGTCTTTTATATATTTTAATAATGCTATGTCAATATTATATCCCTCAGCTGTTTTTTATTCAAGAACTTATTATTTTATTCCAACCAGCAAGCTGTACGATTGTCATTCAAGGATGCTACTATTAAAAAATGTCAATTCCATCTAACAAAGAATCGATAGAGAAAAATTCAGAAGTTGGCTTTAACAGTTCAATATAAGATAAACCTAACGAATAATACGAAAGTAATTAGCAAACCATACATCTGGACTTGTTTACAACATAATAATACATATAGTATTGTTAAAATAATTTATATTTTATGTATTTCTTCCGTACTTTTTAAATTATTACGATCATAATCCTCTGTCAGGCTTTTGTTATAATAATTATCGCACTCAGAGTGTAGATAGATTGATATATTATTAGTAGGTTGACTGTTGGCCTATATCACTCCTACCTTTATAGATCTATTGAACAACCATCATCTCTTGGATAGCATCTTACTTTAAAACTTAAGTGGCCTCTCCACGTAACTTAGTGCAGCGGGTTTCTCCTGTCCCAATACTAGATACCTCGTCCTTGCAACGCTTTAGATTGGTATAGGACATGAAATGCGGTTTCCTCCTCCTCTTGGCAGTATCGACATAATCTTCATCTACTAAACTCAGCTGACTCAGGTTTTTCTAAGCCGACAATATCTGCCATGGGACTGATAATCATTTTCAAATCAATTTGCCTTTGTGATAACACTGATAACAGCTCAGCATAAAATTTTGCCGAGTGTCCTTTTATGAACATTTTGGCTTGCTGCTTGCCCGGTGATTGTTCCCACCACTCCTGGGACTTCTTTAGCCTACATTTCTCAATTACTGCATTCTGAACCTGACAAAAACACCGCCGAATGGTTCCGGGCCAATCATTGGTATATTAGCTCCTCCTCGGGCAAACTCATCAGCCTTGTTGTGGTACGAAACCCTGAGTTGTCCTGGTGTCAATGCCAGTGTCAGAATTTCGACTTGCGGAATGTGTCAGGACCATAACGCAGTACCACAATAGCCGTGAGCTTATTTGTGCAGAAACTATTGCCTTTAGAGCTGCTTCGCTGTCCTAGTATATGACTACGATTTTACGGTATACCAGATTGACTCGCTTTGAATTGGGGGACCATTGTTTCCATGAAATCATTTTTAGTAATTCTATTCGAAAGTTGCTTAAAAAGTTAAACCTGGGGACTATCCTATACTGAGGCATATCCATTATTTGATCCGCCTTAACCATCTTATATAGCTCTGCTAGCTCTTTTCCTTTCAATAAGAAGGCTGTCTGTTAGCAGTTGCCATAACTTCACCCTGTATATAGATATGCAATGGTGTCTAATCGTCTCAGACTGTTGTATTTTACTCCACCACACCATCGAACCACCGGCTAACATTGGCCTACCTTTGTGTACCTACAACTAGAGGTTTATTTTGGGATTTCTGTTTTTGTTCGTTCCAAGCATTTGTCTAAACCTACCAAGGTCGATTATGGCTTTGTGTATGACCATTTGAATGTGCTGATTTAATGATAGCCTCTGGTCAAACACCACACATAGGTATTTGGCGTATGTGACCGTTGGTACCAACATGTTATTCAGCGTTATCGGTTTTATGCTTTGCCACGGCCTTTTATTTGTGAATCGGACAACTGATTCTTTTTTGTATTGATTGTTAGGCATTCATCCTTGCACAACTTATACACTATATTCATTACGGCCTGCAAGATTTTTTAAAACAGATTTGAAATTTTCGCAATTATTTAATTGCACTGTCTTATTAATTCAAATTTCTAGTATATTGTTTTTGTTGTCCCACAGATGTGCATCTTCTATTAATCTTTTAACCCAAAAATGAAAACTACAAAGAATTACAAGTGAGTAAATGACCAAATACACGCTTTTAATTGCCTGGTTATGATGAGAACTTTTTATTATCTAACTATCCAAAATCAAATCGATCTGCTTTATATACATGTATACGTCGAATTTCCACATTTTTAACTCTGCTAAATGGAATTAATTACTTTAATCATTCTACTTACCAATGCTACTACAGTCATAGCTAATGCTTGTTTGTTCCGTGTAAATGCAAAACATTTATCTCCTAAATCAAAGGATCCCAATACAACTGCTTTATTTTCATTCAAAATATTATATTCGCTTCTAGCATCCAAATCGGTGGTGGAAGGTAATTCTGGATCATCAGCATTAATCATTCTGTATACTTTCAACGGATAGATAATAAATGGCCAATTACCAAAATTTGACCGTTTTAGAAAAGACGCCGCCAAAGCCGCTACATCATAAAAGTTTGCCATAACAGCAGCACCAGCAGGACTGAAAGAATGTTAAGATTAAGCAACTAAAGGTTTATATAAAATTTGGACAGATGTTTCTTTTTATAATGTGAACAATTATTAATAAGGTATTTTGCAAAATTTTAAGTCTAAAGAGTTGAAATATGGCTTAAAAAGAAAGTATGGGAACATCTTTAAATCAGTACCGATTTTTATAAAAATTGAAATTCAGACTCTTAAAAATATTTCATTGAACACGTGTTTTATGGTTTATTAGAATTCAAATATGAGGTTGAAATATTGTATGGATTATATTTAAAAATTACTCTGTTTTCTATGAAAATTACTAAAGACAAATTATTGAAAACGATAAAAATCTCTAGCTGCGATGTCAATTTCTTAACTTTTGAAAAATTGTTAAAAAATGCTTTAAAACATGTAGAAAAACATAAAACATATTTAAAATCAAGAAAAACTGTTAAAATGCTGTTAAATATTTGGATAAAAATGTTAAAACTCTAAAAATATTATTTAAAATCCTGAAAAAATAGGCAACCCTATATCACCGTGTTTGTAATTAAATAAACTTTATTTTTATATAAGTTTCATTCATTGGCTAGGCAATTTTAAATGAACATGGTCATCATTACCATCACACCATTGTCAGTTTAATCCAACTGAAATAATATAAGGCTACCACTACCTACTTACTGTAAGTATTATTATAACAAGTATATATAAATTCTCAGCTAAGGAAAAGGTAGCGATCTTATGGTTTGAGGGATGGAGATAATTTGGGCAGAAAGGTCATTACCAAGATTTTGCCTTGTTATGCAGTACTATACGTACATAGGTTACCATATCTTTATAAAAATAATATTTCTAAATTTTATTCTTTATATTAAAAGTAGTTTATGATTCGTCGAATTAAGTTAAAAACCATTTAATCTTATATTATTAAGTCAATTTTCTACTTTGCTATTTGAATCTCAAACAATATTTAAAAAATTATATTTGTTTATGACATTTACCTGCAATATAAATCCTTGCACCTTGGCTTAGCATCAAACATATACAAATATTTCTGCTTCCAAATTCCGATCCAAAGATCTTCAGTTTGTAAAATTCCTGCATTGTGTCTGTCAAAGAAGAGAGTCAAGGCGTGTGTCAAATTAAATACAATTTTATCATCTGACTTTATTAATCCTGCCATATCAGCGTCGTCTACATAGAATCGTAATTTTTTATCTCCTAAAGAACAAAAAGCATAAATTATATAATTATATAAAAATCTTATTAAATAAAGTTTGTAACGTTAATAACGTGAATCGTGGCCTGGCCTATTGACTATTAAATTTTTATAAATATCAGTGTTATTTTGCGTCGACGCGACTACTTTAGCAGATATGAGTGGGAGAATTTTAGTTTGTTCGTAAGTTGCGTCGCTATATTTTTTCATTTCATTTTGTGCTTCGATAAAAATTAGTTCTCTTCACTTCTTACACCCTTCTTGGTGAGTAAAATTTAACTTGTTATAATTTTAAATAATAATCAAAAATTTGGTGAATATATTATTGGTCGTTTTATTTAATATTTTTACTAACATTTAAATTTTTCGATTACAATCATTTGTCAAGAATCAGTTTTTTATTGAGTTAAAAATATATAAACACAACAGGTAAATAACTTTTTTCTCGAACTTTGGAGAAACCTTGAGTGATTGTAATCGAAACTAAGGATTATTGGGACGGAATTTTGACTGCTATTATTTTAATTCCTTAGGGCTTTTGCCAAATAGCGAAGGGTCCTATGTGAGGGCTTATCGAGCCATTTAATTCTATTAAAAGAAAAAACCATCTTGCCATTGACACCGTAGACCGGTGCTGTCCACTTCGGAAGTCTCTACATTTCCATCAAGAAAAACCGTCTTGCCAGCGACACCATAGACCGGTGCTCACCATTTCCAGAAGTCTCAACAATTCCTTCCTTAAAACATTTCGACATCGATTACGAAGAACGCAAAAGCAAAGATAAGAAATTAGTTAATTACTTTTTTTACTAATCAATTAAAGATATTTCTTAAATAAACAATTTAAAACTGATTTCACTCTTTTATTTGTATGTCTGTACTTGGCGCCCTTTATTATTTGTTTGGGGAGAGTTGAAAAAAGAAAGCCAGAAGGAAGCCACGAACCCTGGAGCTAGCAAAAGGGTATTTTTACGCTACAAGTTTAGATAGTAAGATAGAAGTATAATTGAAATTATCATTTAAAAATGTTATTTTTGGTTTATTGTTTTCCAGGTAATTAAATTAATACTTATTTAATTGTTGCTGTTTTTTAATGCTTTCAGTAGTGGTAGTATTGGTACATTCACTTTCAAAAGTCTTTACTTTTACTTATGACGTTCATTATATTTACTATGTAAATCAAAAATGATAAATATTCTATTCTATTCTATTCTATTCTATTCTATTCTATTCTATTCTATTCTATTCTATTCTATTCTATTCTATTCTATTCTATTGTATTCTATTCTATATACTGTTATAGTATCACTGTGTCTATTGTGTAAATGAGATATCTTACTGTAAAGTGTGACGACATAGACCAGTGACTATTTTTTTTTTATAATGTATATAAATATAATTTTTGGGTTATTGATTTTTTTTATTTGATTGATAATTTGAATTTGAATGATATGTATGGAAAGTTAAAGTTAATATAAAGTTTGAAATGAATAAATATTTCTTTAAATTAAATAAAGAAGAGTAATTAAAGAAGAATATTATTAGAATCCACACCCAACAGCCGGAGCCAAAGAAAACATATTTTATAATAATATATATAAAACTCAAAGGTGACTGACTGACATAGTGATCTATTAACGCACAGCCCATCCCACTGAACGGATCGGGCTGAAATTTGGCATGCAGGTGGATGTTATGACGTAGGCATCTGCTAAGAAAGGATTTTGATAAATTCTACCCCCAAGAGGACTAAATAGAGGATAAAAGTTTGTACGAGACAGTTTTGTAGGCCCTAATTTTTTACACAAACACGCTAAACAAAAGTAAAGCCGCAAAAACTATTTAACAATAATACTTCTTAACTTTCTTCTTAATCCTTATCCAAATAAATACGTTATTTATCACTTCTTTTTTACAAAATTACCCTTTACAGTATTTTTTTCAACAAATATATTTTTATAGTTTTAAAATAATAGTGTAATACCACGTGCGTATTAATGTGCGGGGTAGCACGTTGCTGCTGGCCGACATGACACTGTCGATAGACGCGTAGAGGCTTGGAAATTTGGAGCATTAATATGTTTTATAACGTAGTGGTGTACTAAGAAAGGATTTTGTAAATTCCACGCCAAAGGGCTTAAAATAGGCGTTGCAAGTTTGTATGAAACTCAGTGGCAAAAAACTAAAGTCCACGCGGACGAAGTCGCGGGCGACTGCTAGTATATGTATATATACCGTGCTAGCCAAAAGTTTCCTCCTACGTCGTATGCTTTGAACAGTTACCCTTATAATGGTAGAATTTGAAGGAAGAAACTTAACGGACGTAGGCATCTCAACAAGTTATAACAGGTGACGTAATAGTCATAGATGACGTTACAAAGCCACTGTGACCAAAAATTATAAATGGTACGTTATAACAAGTTATATGTATCTCGTTTAACAGGTATTAAAAATACCTATTTAATCATACAACTTTGTTTGAGTTTAAGCTGATTTTGATGAACAAATTTGATTAATACTAAAATTGTAGTTTCGCATTTAATTAATAAAGATTTAAGAACCAATTCAGTGTTCAAAATGTTCTCCATCTACTTCCTGACAGTAATGTATACTACTGTTAAACTCTTGTTGTAGTAATTTAAATCTGTCGGAGGAAATTTTCCTATATTCTTTAACAATTCGTTGTTTGAAAATGTCAATACTGTCGGGTAGCGTAAACCTTAGATTTCAAGTACATAAAAAATTTAAAGGTGTGCAGTCCGGTGATATTCCTCATCTAGGTTACGTCTTACTGCACCACAATAGTGTGCAGGAGCACCATATTGTTGAAACGTTGCCTAATTTACCTGGATTATCTTCCAGAATTTCAAGAATTAACCCTTTAATCGAGTTTTGTAACATCTCCAGAGACACTTAAGTTAACATTAAGGAAAACATGCCCAATTATGTGGTTTCCAAAATTCCTACCCAAATATTTACTTTTGCTGAAAATTTTTTGCTCAATTAGAAATCCAATGAAATCAATTAATTTGTGGTCATCTGATTGAACACAACCAATAAAACCAACATTATACTGAAAACAGATCCCATGGGCTGTTTTCACTCAATTATGTAGCTATGGATATAGATCGCCCAACGAAAGTTTGGGACAGCCACGTGGCTTCTTGTTCAATGCGCAGTGTTTTTTTTACGAGCGTTACGATAACAACGACCGTTCTGATAGCTTGTCAGTGTGGTAGCTAGAATGGTTTTGTAAACTGTATTTAGCTACGAATATGCTGAGAGAGTTTCTGAGTTGTTTTTTAAATGTATGTATTTTTTTAGTTTAAATTAGGCAGTAAAAAATTTATATAAAATAAATTCTTCTTAATTATGTTGGCATCATACATTAAAAATTAATTTAAGATGTATAATATATTTTTATTTCCGTCCGCCACTGATAGAAAGACTCCGCCTACCTGCGCCGACTAACACGTGGCTGTCACAAACTTTCGTTGGGAGACCTATACCTACATTTCGTTTCATTTCGATTTTGACATTTCAAATATTCAATATTTCAAAATGTCACGATTTGGTTGTAATGCTGATGAGAATATTAATGAAATTATCGAATCAAATATACCAAAGAATACTGTTTACAGTAAAAAATTTGTATGGAAAGTGTTTATGGACTTTTGCAATGATAGAAAATAACCAGCAAAAGATTTTCTATCCGAATAACCCTCGAACATTGATAAATGCTCAAAAAATTTTTAACAACTTTCTCAAGCTTGTTGCTTACAGGCAACAGACCTCCGCCTACGGCGTCGGTCTGTTTCCAAGCAACAAGCTTTCGAAATCTGTTATAAAATTTTTTCGAACAATTATCAATGTCCTTGGGTTATTACTACTGAAAATTAAGTGTTTTTCACAAATGACGAGAGAATTAGTGTCACTCCAATACCTCTTATTTTGTGTGCTAATTTTCCATTAAGGAAGAAAGTACTTTCGTCATTATGTAATTTGACTGAACACATTTTCACAAAATTCTAATCTTCGGTCGTGTTTACCACTCGGTGTACTTTTCTTTCACTTCACAGATAGTTGCAACTTAAAATTGTAAAAGTAGTAGGGTTCACTACCATTTCTGCAATTATGTCAAATTTCCGAAGAAGCTCCCTCAAATAAGTCCTGTATATAGGGCGATCGTGGTACCTCTCATATAAAAATATGTTATTTATTAAATGCGAAACAAGAATTTATTCATCAAAATCAGCTCAAACCTAAACAAAATTGGTTTGATTAAATATATATTTTCATTACCTGTCAAACGAGATATCACTTGCGATAACGTTCCATTTAAAATTATAGCAGTTTTTATATGACTTACTAATTTTAATATATTTTCTCAAAAGATCAAACTCAATATCTCTTTTAAGAGTATGAATGTGGGCTGCTTCAAGAGATTCCAGAAAGAGGTTATTTCCATATATTAATATTTCATCTATAGTCTCTCTAGTCCACTTATTAGGATGTTCCAAAATTGATAGACAAAAGGCAGCAATTGGCATACAGACTCCTTGTCTATTTCGTACATGTTCAGGAAAACTGTCGTCTCCTAGAAAAAGTGTGTTAGAATATTTTGTTTAACATATTTTAACTTACCTTGATGCATAGTTCCCATTTTTACTCCAAAAAAGTAGCTTTTTAAGGGTTTTTGACAGATATCTGTATAAGAATGGGCAATCACAGTACCTCTTTTAATTTTTCGCTCTTTTGGTTCCCATCTCTTTATATCTGACTCGCGTCTAAATTTTTGTAAAAGTTTATTCAAAGGATCGTCCTCGTCATCTCCTCGTAGATCTTTGCTGTTATAAGATGTAGTCGCGGACATCTAAAGAAGATAAAATAACTATTTTTATATTTTATACAAACATGCTTTATTGCCAGTTTACTTTATAACAAACTACGATCATAATTTTTAAAGAATACCAAATTTTGGTATATCGAATATAGGTAACTATTATTACATCCGCTAATATGAAGTTTTGTATAATTTAATAGTTTTATATTTTATTGGATTATTGTATATTTTAATAATCCAGGTCAAAGTCAGTGTTAGATCTCAAGGAAAGCTTAAATTGTTTAATTTTATTTTCACTTAAAGTTTGGATTGATTATAAAGGAGCGTCGTTGAGGTCGCACAAGTTAGGGTTAGGTTACTACCTTCAGCAGGATCCCTACCAGGTAATGAGATAACCAAATAGGGGGTGTGCTTGCAGACAGAGCATTTGCGGACAAGACAAATTTGAGGGTACTTGCGGACAAGATGAAACATTAGATGTTCAGGTACCTAAATAAATTGTTAAGAAATAGAGGCATTTCCGTATAATGTTTTCAACTGTGATTATCAGTAAATAATAATAAAAGAAGTAAAAAAATCGTTAGAATGAACTTTCTTTCGTGAGGTTTTTCATCAATCAATTTGTCCACTGCTGGACTTATGCCTCTCGGGTTTGCTTCCAAACTTCTCTATTTTGTGTGTCCTGTATCCAGTTATTATGAATATGTTTAATGTCGTCTGACCATCGAGTTGAAGGTTGTCCTCTCTAGGCCTCCAGTCCGCAATCCGCTTGGTCCATCTGTTGAGCCGGATTCTCACAATGTGTTCTGCTAAGCTCCATTTTAGGTTTATTATTCTCTCTACTGCATCATTCATTTTTATTCTTCTGCGAATTTCAGTGTTTGTTATATAGTCTATTAGGGTCAATCCCAGCACTAACCTTTCCATTGCTCATTGTTCTACTTCAATTTTTTTCTTGTTAGTATCAACGTCCCGGCGCCATAAGTTAAAACAAGCAGAACACATTAGTTGAAAATTTTTCTGTTTGTACAAATTGGTAAATCTGATTTAAATATATTTCGGAGATTTCCAAATGCTCCCCATGTTAGCCCTATTCGTCTGGCGAATTCAGGCGTTTGGTTGTCTCTGCTTATGAAAATTTCGTTGCCTAGATATTTGTATAAAGTACAACTTGAATACCATCGATATACAGGTCTTGACTGAGTTTTTCCTACGGTTATTTTGTATCCAACTTTAAAGTTAGAAAGTTGAAATATTTATTACCTGATATTAAAGTGGGGAATATAATAGAAGTATAACTTTTTAAACAAAAAGTTTTCAAAAATATTTTAAATAATTATTTTATTATCGCGAGAAATATTTCACGCTAGATACTTTAACTGTGTACTTTCTACCAATTCTATATTATGTCCCTTTCGGTTGTTTTTTACTTTTTTCCTTCTAGCTAAATAAAAAACAAAAACCATTGATACTATAAATTCATTATTTAGTTTCACTTTAATTTATTTCTTGACTAGCGGACCCGGCGAACTTCGCATCGCCTAGCACTAATGTTTTTTCCATTTTATTTTTTTATTTTTACGATTAATTTTTTGTATTTTTTATCATATTTTCTCGTTAGTTACCAGGTTATACTATTATTTATTGTACTTTGTAATTTATCGGTTAGGTATATTATATATTAACTGCGCCACCTAACGGTGGCGTCATAGTTCTTAGGTAAGTAAGTTTTGCTCTTTTAAATATATGAGATATCAACTGCGCCACTTTATGGTGGTGACATAGTACTTAATTATGTAAGAATTACAGGTGTACATTTATAACATCTCAACTGCGCCACCTTAGGGTAGCGTCATAATGATAAATTTCGTAATAAACGCGTCCGATCGCTGCCAAATTCAAAGTGCTATAAGGAAAATCGCGGCCTCCGTTGCCGCCGCCCCGCCGACCAGTACCACCGCAAGCGCTGCGTCCCGCAATTTTAAATCTGCAATATCTTCGAAAATATTCATTTAAATCTTGTGCTGTAAGGGACCATCTATATTAAATCAACAATGTATTTAAGCTATTTAATTGGATAAGGATTAATGCTGTATTGGTTAAAATCGTTTCGAAAATTATCCATCATTTGTCGTAAAAAGTAAATGACAAAAAAAAGGGTGTGGCAGTCAGTGGGACTGCCGGCAGAAGTTATACTTCTATGCACTGTTAACTAATAAAACTTAATAACTACAAACACAGACAAGTAGAAATAATTTTTTTTTAAGTAACTGTATTCAATTAAATAAATACTTAGAAAAATAAGACCAGTTGATGTGTGTCCTTACTTCAAACACGAAAACCAAACAGTAAAACGATCAATGTACAAAAAAAGTGTTTACAAAACACGATTTGCTTACCGTGGGGTATTACAGATTTTAAAACACTAGAAAACAATGGAAAACATTTTCTAACAACATATAGGTACACACTTTTACAAAATTTTAACGCACTTTGAACTGCACTTTCCAGTAACTTTGCAGGAACAGGTTTTAACTCACACGCATGTCTTCAACTCAAAAGCATAGTGAAGGATATAATGCAACCATGTGACGGTATTTTAGACTACAATACAATACTCATTACTGAATATTATTATTAATATAAAATACTAAACTTAATATGTATACTTACTGGACAGAATTATAAAATAATATGTCAAACATAATGCGATACGTCAATGTAATACAATAACAATAGCTCAAACTGTTTGTTGTATATCTATCTCTTTTCAATGCAATGAATGTTTGAACGGTATTCAAAGGACTTATAGTGATGACTAATAACATGTAGTAAATATTTCATCTTTGTTTTTACCGAACAATATACCTTATATGTGATTCTGTCTTTCTCTTACTCACACCATTACATATGTAATGATTTTTCTCATTTAGCTACACACTAATTCATTCCACAGAGTGTCCGAATAGAAGTATAACTTCAAAAATGTTATTGTGGGATATCCATAAGAGATAGACATATACCATCGTGGAGTTTTCTGTAGACCTTTTTAATGTGTACAATTAATTAGTACATTATTTTGATAAATCTCGTAGGGTTCAGCCTGCGTTTGCAATGTAAGCGGAAAAATATTGATAATTAACGACATCACATTAGAAACCTCAAAAATAACAGTATTTCTCCACTACTTAATGGATATTATTATACATATAAACCTTCCTCTTGAATCACTCTATCTATTAAAAAAACCACATCAAAATCCGTTGCGCAGTTTTAAAGATTTAAGCATACAAAGGGAAATAGGGACAGAAAAAGCGACTTTGTTTTATACTATGTATTGATAGCTATTAAACTTTAAAATTTAAACTATGTGTGTTGATGTATTGGGTAGAACGACGATACGTAAAGTGTACCTCAACGAATTTTAAGTTTCTAGAACACTGCAAAATGGTCTTATAGAAGCTATTGAAACCTGACTTTACAAAGGACAATTTTCTGCAAGACCCAGCTCATTTTGAGTTAATTGTAGAAACATAAATGAATTTTAGAGATGTTTAAAGATAACAAAAATCATCTTATTGAACAATGACGGACGTGTTCGGGTATGGATACGTCCCGGTAAACGATATTTGGACGACACTGTGTGAGGAATTGTTTCAACTAGAGGTGGATCGACAATGACATGGGCTGGTACCTATACCTTTGACACACGATCCTTGTATTTCAGGAAGGGATTTTAACGACTCTTCGTTATATAGAGGAGATATTGGAACCTCATGTCGTTCTGTTTACCCAAAACATGTGCGCCACATGTAGCCAGGGTCATTAGAAATTTCTTACAGGGAACATTATAATGTCATAAGATGGCCAGCTAATAGCCTGCTTATAAATCTTCGTAAGTATCTCTGGGATATACTAGGAAGTTTGAAGGATTATCAACCATTACCAAATCTGAACCAACCAAGTTCCAGCGATGCTTTAAGAGCAGTTATCACAACAAGTAAACAGAAATTTGGTAGAAAATATCCCTCATCGCTGTAGGTACTAAAGTTCTTACAGCCAGAGGTAGACGTACTCATTATATATGTACATTTATTTTTAACCATTTAATTGGTATTGTTTCTTTAATCGTATTACCAAACAGCCTTTTAAAAACCATGTAAAAGATCATCTATACACTATTTGACAAAACAGTACATATTTACTTACTTATTAGATTTCAAGGACATGTGTCTACATTCATGTTAAGTACTAGTTATATAAATATATTCTTATCGTATCGTATTTTAAATAAATAATTTCAATAAAAGAAGATTTTCAGTAATTACCTGAGATACTTTTTTTCTCAACATTTTTGTTAAAAATTCATCATCTTGGCAAGGTTCATAATCTTCATCTTTTTTATCAGTCTCTTCCTCCTCTACTTCGTCACGTTTTTTCTTCTTTTTCGACTTCTTTTTTTTTCTTTTTCCAGTCGCTTCATCGCCTTCTAATATATCATCTAGTTTTTCTTTTTTTCCTCCAGGTCGAGGGCCACCAGCATGAGGTAATTCCCTGAATATATTATTAAATTTGTAAACATCAGAAATTATTATATAATATTCTAAGCTAATTTGTTGTTATTTCATTTTAATTAAAATAAGCGATGATATTTTTATAACCCCCCCCCCCCCTTAAAACACCAGCTTACTTTGAATTGTATTTATTAATTAAATCGATCATTTTAAAAGCAATAAACTCCAAAATAAAACTTCTTCAGATATTAAAAAAAAACAATTTTATGTAAACTTTTAAGCTTTATTGCAGATGTTTTCACAATTTTTAGATCCATAGCTCTCTCCGAACATAGTGGCAGATTTATGTTTTAAAATACGATTATTTCGGATGGCGTCGTTGGAATTGCTGATTGTGTGGATTTCTCAGTCACGATGTCGCAGTAGTAGAATAGCATAGGGTGTTCGCAATCGAGGCATTTTTTAAAAGTAATCATTCTTACTTAACTGCTCGTCGACAATTTTGTTTATACTTCAGTATTCGACGTTTAAGTGATGGATAGAGAGTAAATTTGATTCGTTCCTGAATTCAGAGACTTTGGGCAACTGCTTTAGCTATGAACACTTTACGGTCATGGGTACCCAGTCGGTCTTTAATGACTCCCGAGAACACTAAACTGGTTGTAAACATCTTACGTAAAAAGTAACAACTTTCAATTCAAAAAAGAGCGGCCTCACTGGGTCTTCCTACAACGATTATTCAAAAAATGTTAAAAGTTTTAAAGTTATATCCTTTTAAAATTGAAATTATTTAAGAATTGAAAGAAAGTGATCTTTTTTTACTTAAAAATTTGTGTTAAACGATGTTGAAACTTTTTCGCACCCGTAAATCCGGTTAGTCCGGGTTCCCACGTGGGAAAAAAGGCATAAAGAATAACCGGCTGAAACTTTCAGAATCGCTTAATTGCACTTAGACCTACAAACTTCCATAGCAACAATATCGATGGATGGGGCGTTTTTTCTTCAGCAGTGGTCAAACATGTCGAAAGTTATAACTCTCCCCGGAGTGATGGATAACCGATTTATTTTTTGTGAATCAACAGTTTTTTATTATTTTATGTGACCTACAAAAGAAGAGGGCATTAACTGGTTATTTGTTAAGTCGTTGGCAGCCGTAACTATTACATGTTAAGCGCGTAGGCCCCGCCAAACGCCCTCCTCTTTTTGTAGGTCACGTGTTTTATTATGTAGTAATAATAAAAAACTGTTGATTCACAAAAAATAAATCGGTTATCCATCACTCCGGGAGGGGTTATATCTTTCGACATGTTTGACCGCTGCTAAAGAAAAAACGCCCCATCCATCGATATTGTTGCTATGGAAGTTTGTAGGTGTAAGTGCAATTAAGCGATTCTGAAAGTTTTAGCTGGTTATTCTTTATGCCTTTTTTCCCACGTGGGAACCCGGACTAGGTATTTTTTAGTGACTGGACTCATTTTTACTTAAATGGCCATGTTGATAACCAAAATTGCCGTTACTGGGCTCCAAGAACCAGCAACCTTTGACTGAAACACCAAAAACCATTGCATTGTCCCAGAGTAACTGTTTGGTGTGCCTTATCCTCACATTGGATAATTGGACTATTTTGTCTTTTAAAATTATTGAGGCAAGGCGACGAATGTCAACAGTGAAAATTACCAACGCAAGTTTAAGGATTTCTTGTTACCAAATCTTCGAGCTATCCATCATATTCATCACACACGTGGATCCCACAGGATGGTGCCATTGCACACACGGCCAGGGCTTCGATGACTTTGCTTCAAGAATTTTTCCCCCGAAGTCGCTTTGGGGAGATTCCGTGGCTACCGAGGTCACCCGACTTATGCCCAATGGATTTTTGCTATGAGTCTACCTCAAAGAAGTTTATAACAACAGCCCTCGAACAATTATGGATTTAAAAGAAAATATTCGCCGAGAAGTTAGCTTAATCGAACCAGATTTACAGCGGCGTGTGCGTGAAACACAATGCTTTGCTTTAAACAGTGTCTTCAACTGGACGGAAGACATTTGGATTAAATCATCATTAAAAAATGAACTCTGCATTTCCTTTCTTCTGTTTAATGTTTTTGTTAAAACTTTATGTCAAATATTAAATTTTTTATTTAAGTTTGAAAACATGGATCTGCGGCACAATGTTTTTGGCGTATTCTTCTGTACCCATTTATAATATGATAGACCAGATTTTGTAGCAGACCTAACAGTTATTATTTCGTAAGGCATTTATTGTTATCAAACTCTACCAATATTCACCTAGGTACTTTTACCTGCTTCTTATAGAAAATTTCTTTTTCTCTTTTTTTTTTGTTCTTAACTTTAATAACAAGGTACTAATAATCAAAATATGTCCTGCAAGCTACAACAACTTTATTTCAAATCGTGACTGGATACAGCAATCAACATTTTCTTTTCCTCGTTGATTTTAGAGCTTTATACCTAATATAAAGCTTGCTTTATTATTACAGAAACTATCGAAAACTTTGCACATATACGACGTCAATAATGAAATAAAAATTTGCTTAAACTTATCACTTAAAAAAATACATAATCTTTTGTTTAAATCTAAATTTACAAGCTGAAGAATCTTCTGCAATAATAAAACATGAATGTTTGTGCACTACAGAATCAGATTAAGAGAATTTAACTTATTAAAAAAGGTAATTAAATACACAGTTTTATTAAAAGCTTGATAAAATCTTTTTTTGTGTACTTGAGGAAAAAAAATTGTTTCGTGAAATGTAAAGATAACATTGACACACAAAAAACGTAATGAGTACTTTTGACCGGACCAAGTTTTTTGAGTTTTGAGTAAACTGTGAAAACATTTAAAATCACTGAAAATCGCAAAAAACAAAAGTGTTGGAGTGCTAATGTAAGCAGATTTCTTATTAATGTTAAAGCCCTTAATACAAATCTAATGTCTTTGTTGTCTACAAGAAATCAAAAATTTAAGTTATTAAAAAAAAAATCAAAATGTTTTTCACTTGTATCGCACTCTTTTCTCGTCGAACAAACTGTGCAGCAAATTACTCTTTCGTTTTCTAATTTTTTTTAACATCCAGCAAAAATCCGCCATCATATTGACATCCCACCTTCCTTGATATCGAGTTTTCATGACACTTGTCTTGATAAAATCATAAAATAAGTAGTCAAGATAAGAGTATAGGAAATACAATTTAAAAGTCATCAAGCCATCTAAATTATTAAAACTCACATCAGTTCCTCGACTAAATTTTGGTAACTATCACTTTTCTTATTTTCCAAAAACTTCTGAAAAACAGAACTTTGCTAAGCTGCTTTTTCACATTACCAACAAAAATTTTTTCTTCAAATAAGTTCCGGATTTGTGATCCATCGAAAATTACTTCTGTTTATTTAACTTATTGCTGGGAATTGAAAACGAATACCGTTTTTGTTAGGAGCTTTTACATATTGCTTAATGGGAGCAGATAATGAGGAGTAGCAATCAATGGTGTTCGTATAACATTTTTAGAACCTGTTTGAAATTTGTTCTAGCTGGTCATATTTATTTACATATGCTTCTCTACATCGGCTTTACCATAAACATAAGAAAAAGGAATACTTCGTAAACCTACTTAAAACTCAGGCCTAATGGAATAAAACGGACTCCAGATTCGAATTTACAGCATCAAAAAACATGCAAAAAGTTGGTATGGACAAAAGTACCGATCACTTTTTTTATGTGCCGGTTTCATTGATAAAACATTGACACATTACAGCTATAGTATAACAAAAACGGCCATATTCTACAAAGTACATATTTCTTTTAAAATTTTAATTTTAATGGTCGACTTTTCATGTTCCCCACATCTTTAAGACACCATTAAGTTCAAGATTTAGATACGTCATCTGTTACGTTTTTTTAATATCTTTAATATATATAAATCCTACACAGGATATCAAATCAAAATTCCTACTATTTTCTGAAGCCTAATTTAGCAATAATTTAAACTCAATTTTATTGATAGTTGATATCTTGTGTTATATGTTGTATCGTCAAATTAAAAATATTTTTCGATAATAGCATTTTTAAAAACAGCTTTTCAGTAGACTTTGTTCACCATATCAACAGCAGTTGGTATTAGATTTCTTAGATTTCGCTTGCTGTTCTCTAACATAACTTGTAAAATGCTAGCAAAGCGCTATCTGATTTAGATGTTTTTTTGTTTTTTCAACAAAAAATCATAAAATGACCCCACACAAATCAAGTGCGAAATGGATCTCCGTCAAATTGGCTTGAAGCGTGATATGTTGTACGTTCTATAATATAATTAAAAGTCATAATGGGTCAGAGGCCACCAAATAAAAGTTTTTTGTGTTAGTGAAGGTCAAAGGTTGTGACTTTTGCAGATATCTAATGCCAGCCAAGTATTTCCAGATCTTACTTTTCGGTAGGTATATTTCGAAATATATTTGCAGTTAAGCTCATTAGTATTTTGAGATATTCCTAGATATCAATTTATTCAACTCCGTGCCGTTGGCAGACTCACCCAACAACCCCTTAATCTACCACACCCCTAACCAATTACAAATAGGATAACCCATCTTACCCTGGAACAGAGAGTTAAGTATGACTTATTTATCTTAGAATAGATAGATAGATAGTTTATTGAAAATAGGAATTCCTAATATACATATCATATAAAAATAATACAAAAAAAAATGTATATATTGAAATGGATCCTCCTTCCGGAACACCCTTTTTCAATAAAATTATCGGTCGTGGATTCAAAATTTTTAAACTGATTGTCCTAAAAATAAAGTACAAAATTATAAATATAAAAAATAATTCTTTCTAAATCTTTCTAAATCTTTCTTCCTCCGTTTTTCCACTCTTTCTTTATATCTTCCTCTTCCAACTACTTTCCAACTCCTTCTTGCTGCTGCCTTTCCATCTATTTAATACCTTTCTGCTGCTCAACTCTTTCTTTATACCTTCTTCTTTTACAATTTTCCAACTCTGACCTCTCTGTATCCTCTTATCCAATTCCAATTACTTTTTATTTATTTATTTAATTATAAATTCTTCTGGCTATATTTTTCTTCAACTCTTTTTATTTCTATTTAAATCTCAATATTTCTTACTAATTTAATCAAATTCTATGTATTTTTTAACTTTTTATTTTCAATGACTTCACCTTGCCAAATCAAATTTCCTTTCAGTAGGAAATTTTTCTTCACCTTTAGTTGTCAAGCTTTAACTTTAAATATTTCAATTTTAACTTTCATACAAAAATAAATCATTAACATTAAACATTCCACGAATTTCTTCGCTTCCAATAAATTTAAGAATATAACTATTTCCCTCATTCTCATTCACAATTTTATATGGTCCCTCAAAAGGAAATTGTAATTTAGCACAAATATTATTTTTTTTACTTGTTACTCTCAACGCTTTAACTATTACTAAATCCCCTTTTTTAAATGTTGTTTTATTTTTCCTTCTCTTTTCCATTCTTTTTACATATTTTTGAGCATTCTTATTTTCCCGTATCCTAACTTCTTCTAATACCTTTTCATATTCAATTCCCCTTTCCCTTATCCTTTCCTTTTAAAATATATACTGTACATTCATTCATTGTAGTATTTGGCACTTCATTCAAATAACATTCTACCTCATTTAATTTTTCTCCCCATTTCCTATTATTTTGATTTACTAAAATTCTTAAAAACTTATTTACTTCTTTAATATACCTTTCAGCAGGATTTCCTGCTGGATGTCTAATACTAATAGTACTACATTTAATTTGATGATGTTCAAAAAACTTTTCAACTTTTTTATTTTTAAAATATGTTGCATTATCTAAAATAATATTTTGAGGTTTACCTATCTGTTCTATATATTGATTTAACTTTTCTAACACTATTTTTGTTTTCATATTTTTTTTTGTTGGATATAATTTAACAAATTTTGAAAACACATCCACTATTACTAAAATATTATTATTTCCCTCTTCATTAACTATTAGATTACTAATAAAATCTATTGCCACTATTTCTAAACATCCACTTGCCATTACAGTTTTCACTATATTATAATTTTTATGATTTTTCTCTTTTCCTAATTGGCAAACATGACATTTTCTAGTTACCTCTTTTGCTATTTTATGATCCCTTTTACATATATAATTTTCCCTAAAAATTAACCATATTTTTCTTGCTCCTATATGCCCATATTCTAAATGTAATTCCCTTAAAATTCTTATTCCCAAATCTTCCGTTATTACATACAATTCTATTTCTCCCACCTTTTTAATCACTATATTATCCTGTATTATTGATCTATTTTTTTCTTTTTCTGTTAAATTTCTTTGATCTTCTAATATTTGATTTAATGAATATATTCCTTCAACATCTTTCATTACATTCACACCTATTTTAATTATTTTCCTATTATCAGTTTTTTCTTCCCTTGTTAATGCATCTGATACAATATTTACTTTTCCTGCTATATATCTAATTTCAAAATCATACTCTTGTAAACTCAATATCCACCTATGAATTCTATTATTTCCATATCTATTTTTTAAAATTGATGTTAATGCCAAATGATCAGTTTCCACAAAAAATTTTCCCCCTAATAAATAAAACCGTAATTTGTTTATACAGAATATGATACTGGCTAATTCTAATTCTGATACACTATAATTTTTTTCATATTTCTTTGTTATTCGTGATACAAAACAAATTGGAACTTCAACTCCCCTCTGAATCTGAATTAATACCCCCGCAAACCTATCTTTTGATGCATCAGTACGTAATATAAACTTTTCATAATAATTTGGATGATATACTGTTAACTTTTTACAAAATTCCTGTTTTAAATTTTGAAACGCTTCTACCCTTTCTTTTGTCCATTCCCACTTTTGATCTTTTTTTAATAATTCTATCAACTTTAATTCTTTTTTACTTAGATCTGGTATTAATCTCTTATAATAATTAACAATTCCTAAAAATCCCCTCAATGTCTTTAAATTTGTTGGCCTTTTATACTCTCTAATTCCTTGTATCCTATTCTCATCCATTTCCATTCCCTTTTCATTTATCTTATATCCCAAAAATGTTACCTCAGGTGTGGGGTTCGAACCCACGCTCACTCTGTGAACCAGAGTGAGCGCATAAACAATCGGCGAGATTTCTTGATTTCCAATCTTAATTGAATCTATGCTGGTCTTTAGACTACTAATATCACTTTTTAAACTTTTTATGTCATTAACTAAAACAGACATTGGACTTTCTTCATTTTCACATTCATCACAATAATACTTAACTCTTCTTTTTCTTAAGAGGAAACATCTAAATTCTGTTTCAGAAACATCACTGCATTTCTTACAAAATTTATTTTTGCACGTATCACATGTTACATACTCTTTTAAATTTTCCAAAGGACATTTAGAACATTTTACTGGCATTTTTAATTATTAATAATATTCAATATATTTATGAACGCCACTGGTATACTTAACACTAATAATGTTTGGATTTCTTGTTATCACCTTAATGAGTTCCAGTTTTTATTTTAATTTTTTAATAGACCAGGAAATTTACACTATTTAACTTTTAATTCTGCTACTTTCTTCTATTCATTATTCACTAAAAATCAAAATTCCTTGGAAAATAATGTTTCCGGAATGTTCAGCACTCTTTTAACTTTATGTAGGTACTAAATTTATATATTATTTCACTGTTTTTCCATCTAAAAATGGATCGTAACACAGAGAACACAGAGCACAGTAACAACTATTTAGATGTATCTGGTGTCTAGAATAATAGAATACGATACCACACGTGGGCTATACTTCTAACCTGTTTCTACAGGACTACCCTCCATACCAATACCTTACCCTTAAAACACACACCTACCCAACCACCAGCTGCCACAAGATGGTACACGCGGGCATTTTTTCATTTTAATGTTTTTGTTGCTATACAATTTAGTGTTATAACATAGGGATTGGCCTTAAAATGAGCAGAATTTTCTGGAGGTGGTCTATTTCCAGCATTTAGAACTAAACTCGCTGTTCCCAGGATCAGGTGGATTAGCCTACTTGTGGTTGGGTAGGGATGAAGGAATTAGGGGTTAGTGGATGAGTCATGGCATGAAGTTGAATGAATCGAGATCCATAAATATGGAGTGATGGGTTAAACTGAATGTATTGAAATGGATCCTCCTTCTGGGACACCTACTTTCAACAAAATTATCGGTCGTGGATTCAAAAATTTTTAAATTGATTGTCCTAAAAATACAAAAATTATAAATAAAAAAATCTATCGCTTCTTTCTAAATCTTTCTTCTTCCGTTTTTTCCACTCTTTCTCTATATCTTCCTCTTCCAACTACTTTCCAACTCCTTCTTACTGCTGCCTTTCCATCTATTTAATACCTTTCTGCTGCTCAACTCTTTCTCTATACCTTCTTCTTTTACAATTTTCCAACTCTGACCTCTCTGTATCCTCTTATCTAATTCCAATTACCTTTTTATTTCTTTATTTTTTTATTTATAAACTCTTCTTATTTTAATTTAAATTTCAATACTTAATTTTTACAATTTTATTTCATCTGACATTTTTCAAAATTAACTTAATGACAATCTAATCCTACTAATATTATATAGGCGAAAGTTTGTTTGGATGGATGTATGGATGTTTGTTCCTCTTTCACGCAAAAACTACTAAACGGATTTTAATGAAACTTTACAGTAATGTAGCTTATAGATCAGAATAACATATAGGCTATAATTTATAAAGATATTGTGTGAATTGTCCAAAATATAACGATAAATGTCATTTAAGTCTGAAAAAATTCTGCAATCTGCGAGCTACTCAGGCGTGTGCTTACATAAAGACCTTGATTTTATTCGAATTACACGCAGACGACGTCGCGGGCAACAGCTAGTCAATAATAATTATCCTAACAACATAACATCCTATAATCTAAACAAAAACAAATCCAATATAAAAAAAAATACTTAATCAAGACAACCGATTTAAAAATCATGAACACGTTCCAACATTTCATTGAAACAACGTGCACCACGAAGAAAAATCCATATCAGTATATTTCAAAACATATCTACCGAATAGTAACAGCTGGAAATCTTGGGTGGCATGAGAAATCTGCAAAACTCACAACCTTTGAACGTTATTTTTTGGCCTCAGGTCAATTAATAGTAAAAAAATATGTTTAAAATACTAAGGACATAACTATTATTTTCCATAGGCATAGTGCAACTTTGGGAGAAAAGTCCTATCACGCTTGGGAGGTTACAAAATGAGTCAAATATAAAGCAGCTCTTTATTCCAAACTATTTAAATCCGGGCATATTTTAATATAATAATAAGGTTATTTACGAAAACCTTATATTTAAAAAAAAGTAACCGAAGATTAGAAGATTTTTTTCGGTTGGTAATGGGAAAAAATAAGCCGTTTCCAAAATGATCGATTCAGTTTAATATTTGTAGAAAACATTTTAAAAAGTTATTTAAATTTACTAATTAAATATTAACATAAATAAATATTGCAGATTTTTTTTATTGGTTTATATAAGTCAACTTACGGTCTAGGCTTATTTTGGTATACCAAGTCAAAACTGTCATAATCTTCAAATCTGACTTCCTCCCCTTTTTCGTTAATATAAATGCCACTTTTAGGCTTTTTAAGCTCCAGATCTTCTCCAGCTTGAGCATCTGGGTATAATAAGCTTGGACTTGGAGACGCTCTCCTAGGTTGAACTTTTGCTTGACTGGGTTCTGGAGAAGGCACTTCAAGCTTAAAACCGTAAAATTTTATGAAAAATTGTCAGACAACGAACGAAAAATAATGCAGAATGTCAAGAATATTAAAAAAAAACATTTTGTTTTAACAATCCGTTTTATTGTATTTAAGTATTTTAGTAGATATTTATTTATATGGTTTTTATAAATTTGATATTAGCTATTCTGTATCTTTTTTTTTTGTTCCAAATTTTGATTTTTTAGCCTAAAAATAAAAATAGTTTCAAATAGTTTTTAATTATTGAAATCGTTATTTATCTAGTAATATATATGATTTTCCAATATTAGTTAAAATATAAAATAAAAATTTTAAATGTAGAAAACTTTAATAAAATCATATGATTTTTGCAAATAAAAAATTAAAAAGTTGTATTAGAGTAATTAATTTTATATTATTTTTAACACACTGCAAGAATTTTAGAGTTTTAAATTATTTTATCATTAACAACAAAATCTAAATAAAACATGTTAAAAACTCGGTTTTGGCCACAAATAATATTTTTTATAGCAAAACTGGAATGTACAGGTTGGTTAAAAAGTTTTGAAAGTAAAAATAGAAATAGAATGTACATATTTTAATGAAATTCTTTTTTTTTTATTAATACAATCTCCCTTAGCTTGAACACACTTATTCAAATGATCCTCCAGTAATTTTTATACAGTCTCTGTAATGATTTTCCGTAAGCTCGACAAAATGTTTTCCACGGCTGCAATTCGACGAGAAACCCTTTCAATTGTGTCAAGTTTCTAAAGAGGTAATTATAGAAGGGAGCCAAATCTGGTGAATACAGTGGGTGTTCAAACAATTCACTTTTTAATTCGTTCAATTTAGCCACTTGTGTAAGCACGGTGATTGCCTTGATAAAAAATAATTTTTTTTTTCTGTAAACCTTGCCAGCTGGTCCAAAAGGTTGCAATGATATTGAGAATATTGTTTTATCATTTTTAAGATAATCAATCAACAAGAGCCCTTATCTATCTCAAAAAACTTGTAACGTTAATAACGTTATTTGTGGCCTGGCCTATTGACTATTAAATTTTTATAATTTTCGGTGTTATTGTGAGTCGTCGCGTATACTTTATCAGATTTGAGAAGGGGAATTTTTAGTTCGATCGTAATTTGCGTCGCTATTTGGATTTTTTTCATTTTGTGCTTCGGCAGAAATTAGTTCTCCTCACTTCTTACACCCTTCTGGTGAGTAAAATTTAATTTGTTATAATTTTAAGTAATAGTCAAAAATTGGGTGAATATATTTTTGGTAGTTTAATTGGATATTTTTACTAACATTTAATTTTTCGATTACAATCATTTGTCAAGAATCAGTTTTTTATTGAGTTAAAAATATATAAACACAACATGTGATTAACTTTTTTCTCGTACTTTGGAGAAACCTTGGATGATTGTAATCGAAATTAAGGTCTATTGGGACGGAATTCTGACTGCTATTATTTTAATTCTTAGGGCCTTTGCCAAATAGTGAAGGGTCCTAAGTGAGGGCTTATCGAGCCGAATTTTGCCTGTTAAGAGAAACCATCTTGCCAGCGTCACCATAGCCGTTTGGTTAACCACTACGGAAGTTTTCCTCAGATTTTGCCAGTTAAGAGAAACCATCTTGCCAGTGTCACCATAGACCGTTTGTTAACCACTACGGAAGTTTTCTTTAGATTTGTTTTCCTGTTAAGAGAAACCATCTTGCCAACGGCACCATTAACCGGTGCTCATCAACTTCCGGAGGTCTCAGTATTCCGTCCAGAAAACTCCACCACATCGATTCCGAAGAAACATCAGAAAAAGATATAAAAGAGTTAATTACTTTTACTAATAACTTAAAATATTATCTTTAATTAAACAATATAACACTGATTTCACTCTTTTATTTGTATTTCTGTACTTGGCGCCCTTTATTTTTTGGGGAGAGTTAAAAAAGAAAACCAGAAGGAAGCCACGAACCCTGGAGCTAGTCAAGGGTATTTTTACGCTACAAACTAATGCCATACTCTTTTTCACCAATCGTCCTGACTTTACCTGTTTTGGAGCTGAAAAACCATCTTCAGTCCACTGTAAACGTTTAGTTTAGTTTAGGATCATGATAGTAAATCCATGTCTCATCCATAGTTGTTATAAAACGACGCACAAAATCGGTTTTATTTTGCTTAAAACGCTCCAAATTTATTTTCGATTCAGTTTGTGTTAAATTCTTAAAAATGCGGCGTTAACTTTCCGAACAGCTTTTTCCTATGTAATTCTTTGTGCAAAATATGGTATCAGCAATTTCACACTTAGTTAAAATTGGATCTTTTCAAACAATATCATTGTCTTGATCAATGATTTCTGGTTTTGTTTTATTTTTTGGACGTCCACTACGTGTTTCTTTTTCGACGCTTCAACAACCTCTTTAAAAATCTAAAACCCATCAATACAACTTTTTTGTATCAATTTCTGTTGCAAAGAATTTTATCGCTTCACGATATTCAGTTGTTTCCACTGTAACAAAATACTTTGACACATTAACTTCAAATTTTTGGTGTATTCAAAAAAAAAAGATGAAATAATAAAATAGCGTATAAATTTTGATTCCTCTAGTGGTTAATAGGGGTCGCTTTCAAGACTTTTTAACCAACCATTATTTTGTTATTGTGTAAAAAATTTAATTTTCACTTACATTGTTTAAGTTTAAAATCAGGAAAATAAATTGAATATTTAAATTCGTCTGAGACCACTAAAGTTTTGTGTTTAGATAGTTTGAATTACAGATTCAAATTGATAAATAAATAATTTTTAGAGAAATTTATCTTTTAAAAAAATAAGGACAAAATAATGGATAAAAGATTGATAGATGGATTGTAGTTTTGCATAAAAGGTTTTGGTATGAGTTTTTTTTGGATGCAAAAGGAGTTTTGTTGATTGATCATCTTAAAAAAGGTAAAAGACATAGGTACCTTAACTTATTAAAACTTTTTGGAACAGTTGCATAAAAATTTTGTGAAAAAAGACCAGTTTACAAAAGGAACAATCAATTTTGAACACGACAATGCACGTGTTCACACAAGTTTGTTTACTATGGCTAAATTGAATGAATTAAAGTACAAATTGCTTGGACACCCACCGTATTTATCAGATTTGGCTACCTCCGACTATTACCTCTCAGAAACTTAAAACAATTCTTTCGTGGAAAGCATTTTTCGTGGAACGAAGAAGCTATTGTAGCCTAGAAAAAAATATTTTGCAAACCTTCCTGGAAATCATTACAGAGATGGTAGAAAATTACTTAATGATCATTGGAATAAGAGTGTTCAAGCTGAGGGAGATTAAGTTGAATAAAAAAATCTTTCATTTCTTCTTTTAAAACTTTTTAAAGAACCTGTATTTTAAAGTAAAATCATAGATAAGCTAGGTAGTATTTTCAAAATTGTCTGAAAATGTTGACGATTAGGCCATTCTTACTTTTAGTAAAAATTAAAAAATATAAGTCATATTAAGTTAACAAATTCCATATAAAGTATTATTACAGAAAACTGTAACATTGTCGTGTTTAATAAAGCATGTTATTTATAGATATCAAAGAAAGAATAATATTATTCTAACGCTTTACAAGCATTGAAAAACATTTTCAAAGACAATGACCGTTCAACTAAGAAGAAACAACTACTTCCCGGGCTATATGCCCCGACGGATATTGGATTACACTTCAAAGTCAAACGGGGTTGGCATATCTAATAGATAATTTAAACCAACCAAAATTATAGTTTCGAGACCAGCGTCTTGTTGTTAAAATCCGAATTTTGGTTTCCGATTAGAGGTGAGGATATCACTACTATCATATCGATTACACTTTCGTTATTGTGTATATATATCGAGCGTGATTTTAGTTGGATCTTCAGTCAGCGATTATGCTTTAAGCTCGCTGACTGATATTATTTACCTTGTACTGACGAGGCCCAATAGGCCGAAACCGGTCTACAAGTTATGTTGTCCCTTCTAACTGCAAACCAGAATGGTTGGTTTAAATTATATATTAGATATGCCAACCCCGTTTGACTTTGAAGTGTTATCCAATATCCGTCGGGGCATATAGATAGATAGATATTTTTTGGGTTGGCTGTTAGCCTGTATCATTGTGACCTTTGCAGATCTATTGTGAACATCCATTATCTGTGAAATACGGTTAGAGCACCTTGTCCAGCTCTGCCCACTTAATGAGACTTAATAGCCTTGACAGTGGCCACTCCGCATAACTTGAAGCAGCCGGTTTCTCCTCTCCCAGTACTAGATACCGCGTCCTTGCAAGGCCTTCACATTGGCATAGGACATGAAATGCGGTTTCCTCTTCCTCTTGGCAGTATCGACAAATGTCTTCATCTGCTAAGTTCAGCTGACTCATGTATTTTCTTAGCCTACAATGTCCTGCCAAGAGACTGACAATCATTCTGACATCATTTCGCATTTGTGATAGCAGCTCTGCAGTAAACTTTGCCGAGTATATAGCCCGAGAAGTAGTTGTTTCTTCTTAGTTGAACGGTCATTGTCTTTGAAAATGTTTTTCAAAGCTTGTAAAGCGTTAGAATAATGTTATTCTTTCTTTGATATCTACGATCAACTTTTTTAAACATTAATAAAGCGAGTTGCGCTTATATATGTAATAGATAATATTAATAAGATTACAAATCTACTTTAATTTTGCAAATATCTTAATAAACAACTGGGATACAGAGTCTTCTCCAAAAAACCATACACGATCACCTTTTATAGAAATTAAGATAGTGAGTTGCGCTTTTTTATGTAATAGATAATCTGAATAAGATCACAAATCTTTTTTAATTTTTTATATCTCAATAAACAAATGAGATACAGTGCTTTTTCTCAAAAAAACAAAAGACTGACTAATATCAAATCGGCCAAATACGATGAAATGGACTATAGCAAGGTAAGGATTTTTTGAACAATAGATAATCTTAATATTTTTTAATTTTGCAACTATATAAATAAATAACCAACATACTTCTTATGTAAAATAATAAATTCTTTAAAACTATAAAAGACCATGTTTAATATCTTATAATTGGTGAAATTAGTAAAACTTACTTCAGTGTCAATTTCTTTCTTTGCGAGTGGTTTGGGTACGTCCAGCAACTGGAATTGGCAAAATGCCTTAGCGGTGTCAGTTCGGTTTTCCTTTTGAATTTTTAAATATTGTGGAGTAGGAGGATAAATATATTCCCCCGGTATACCAGGATTTTCGTATTTGAAACATATTCTTGTGCTAAAACCATATTTTATTTAGTATTTGTTAAAATACTTTCACTACCTGTGAAATACCTATCTTTTAAAAAAATTACAGTACTGTGCCTATTAATGTGTAAAATTTAGAAAATTTAGACTTACAAAATAGAATAACCAATACAATAAAATCTATTTTAATAAGAAACATGTCCTCCATTCGCTTTATTACGTTCTTGAATAAAACTTGGCATCGAGTCAACAAGCTTTTTACAGCTTTCTGTGATTTTTTTTTCCCGAAACCATACCTGGATTACGGTATTTATCCATTTTTTGTTTGTTGTGAAATCCATTTTGCGCAGTCTAGCTTTTACAATCGCCCACAGATTTTTAATTGTATTCAGATCCGGTGAGTTTCCTAGCCATTCAAGGCGCAATCTATTTATACCCTTGAAATATTTCGTCATCATCTTGGAGACGTGGTAAAAGACCGAATTTTGTTGAAAACTTGGTTGATTATTGGCAACCACTTTTCTCTGTTCTCCTTATTATCTCCTTTCCACAAAGTCTTTGTATTTTTGAGAATTCAGCACGCCTTCAAATGGCACGTTTCGATCAATATGAACAGGCGTTTTTCATTGGAACTTTTTTTGACGAAACGAGACCGTTGCTCTCATATGAAAACAACACTTTTATCTAATCTTTAGCAGTCCAGCATTTATATTTTTTCTTCCAATCATACCGTGTTTTATCATTCCAGCTGTTTCTTCTGAGATCTTACTGCTTCTCTTTCACCTTCCAAAAGTCGTCTTTGCACCGTAATGGCCTTCGAATGGCCATTAAAAATAGCGGGATGTGTCGATCCCAATCCCTCTGACACTCTGACACCACCTTTGACAGGTAGTTGGTTATAATCCGATTCATTCGTTCCACCATTCCATCAGACTGAGGGTGCACGCTGTGGTTCTCGTTTTGTGGATGCCTAATCTTTGGCAAACTTCTTGAAATAGCTTGCTCTCAAAATTTCTCCTTTGGTCTAAATGTAATTCTAGTGGTATTCCAAAACGGCTTATGAATTCCTCAACTAATATACCTGCTAAAGTGGTGGCTTCCTAATTGGGAACTGCGTAGGCTTCAACCCATTTAGTATATCTTAACAATTTTGTGAATGAATTATTCACAAAATTGTAAAGATACACAGAACTCTGCTGGATAACGTTTAAACTGATTGACAATACAATGAACTATTAAAATTATTTGAATTTTCCTGAACTGCCCTTAATCAATACACACTAGAAAGAAAGAGAACATTCTCGAATAACCTAGAAATAGTTTTTATAAAAAGGTCCTTTCCTTAGTCGGATATTTCGTTACACTCCAATTTGAAACACCTATGGGGGCTTTAACAGAATTTATTCACAAAATTGTAAAGATACACAGAACTCTGCTGGTTAACGTCTAAACTGATTGACAATATAATAAACTACTATTTGAATTCCACAACGTCAGGGTCCAAATTATTACTTAGGTAGTATTTACGGAGCCTATTCAACAATACATATTTGGTCCCAGTAGTTTCCAACTCTAATTCTTTGAGCTCTCTTCTTAGCTCAGCCACCAATAGTTCATTTATCTTCTTTCCAGGCATTCTTGTATCTTCACCTCACACCTGACACCAATTTAAAACACCCATGGGGAATTTAACACAATTTATTCACAAAATTGTTAAGATACACAGAACTCTGCTGGGTAACGTCTAAACTGATTGACAATACAATGGACTATTCTAAATATTTGAACTCACCTTAACTGCCCATACATCCCCTTATATACAACAAATGAATATTCTAGAATGTACGCGAAACAAATCGAAACTAATCAATACACACTAGAAAGAGAGAGAACATTCTCGAATAACCTATAAACAGTATTTTATAGAAAGGTCCTTTCCTTAGTCGGATATTTCGTCACAGAATTTTTGGAGAGATATCCATCTTAAGAAATCAGAATGAAATGATGTCCTAAATCAATCTGATAAAAATTAACTATTGAAATAATTATGCAGAGTTCCCATTAATTCGCACAGTACTTTAGCTAGTAATTGGTTACGTGGGTATTTGAAAATATAATAATAGTATATTACTTTACGAGTGGAGTAAATTGCATATTACAGCGAGTGTGTTTGGCCCATGAGCGAGCTTGCGAGCGAATGGACTAAAAAAACGAGCTAAATATGCAATTTGGTCCTCGAGTGAATTACTATGCTTTACCCACGACTTACCAAATATTTTTGTATAAAACTAAAAATAACAAACATAAAATCTAAATTTTGGCATTAGTTGCGTCTGTCTGAGAAATGTCAATTGTTAGTTAATTTAATGTATACTGTAGGCGTGACTCAGTGCATAATACACTTACAGGTTTCGATTTACTTACTCCACTAGTGCAGTAAATGAAAATATAACACAACTGCTTAATAATTTGACACTTATTGACAGAGATAAAGGTTAAAAAATACGCAATTTACTTATGAGTCGTGGGTAAAATAAAATAACTTGGTCCTATAGATAAACATACCTTATTGTTGGTTCAATTGTGGTGCTAATAATACTGTCTTCTTTTGGCATTTTAGGTTTTAAATTTCTTTTTTTTCTGCCTAAAGGATCTGCATTTTCTTCCAACGCATTTAGTCGGATTTTTGGACGATCCATTGTGCATGGTTCTCTATAATAATAGTTGGTTACAAAATAGTTTTCAATACAGTTCATAGAAACAGTTATTGGAACGTAGTTCCTTATCGCGCGTTGCAAAGGGGACTAGACGGAATAAATTCAAACGAAAATTGGTCACGACACGACACTTTTAAGCCATGCGGCGTGCGCATGTTTCTCTGTCTCTCTCTTTGTTTAAAATTAATAAAGAATGTAATAAAAATTTTCAAAATGATTAAATTTTTTAAAATTGTCAAAATTTTCAGAATATTCAAATTTTCAAAATTTTGAAAAATTCAATCATTTTAAAAATTTTGGAAAATTCAAGAAGTGATTTCTCTATGCCTTCAGCATAAGATGTTTGGGGAAAGCATAGAGAGAGGAGAGAGAAATGATATTACTCTGTTTCACTGCGCCTGCGCGTGAGACTTTTCACTTTTCTTAACGTGACTATGACACTTTTTTTAAACGTGACTTTTTCACACGATTTTACTACCCATATTTTTTTTATACCAGGCGCCTTATATATCGTTTCTTAAACAATAAACTCAAAAAATGTATTACAATTTGTTCACTAATTAATAGAAAGGAACTTTGTTCCATTCGGGTGTCCCTTGACACCTCTTACTTTTTTATTATAAAAGTTTATTTATTTGTTAACTAAATTTTGTATACACTCGAGATCTCTAAAACTTTTTTATGATGGATGGATATCTTTCAAAGACTAACCGGTTAGGAAACCTGGTCATATTGGATTTACCCACCGAGGCAAACACCTCCAATCCGGTAAGCGGTAATAATAATAATAGTAATAATAATAAATGCTATGTCAGAAATTATACAAAAAGGTCTCTCCAATAAGTGTGCCTTCCAAGCTCTACAGAATTCGGGAAAGGATGTAATAGATTTAATATTGAAAAGCAGGCGATTGTGCATCTTTTTTGGATTATACAATAATCATCTTCTCGCTCACCTAGCCCTGCAACCCCTTACTCACGCGCACAACCATACCTGCCCAGGCTTCTGGGGAAGAGACTCACCTTTATCTACTTACATACTCCTCTTTTATTCTTACAACCACACGAACATACTTATGCACACACCACCAAGTTACCTTTGTTGTCAATCATACATTACAGCAACTCGCGCATCAAATTGGCGGCCTAAAAGATCTCACTCAACACACTCCTTTCGCCTGCCCATTTTTTCACTAATGTAAATAATTATCTAATTTGAATTTCTATCCATTTTAATGTAAAAATGCTTACGGTTGTGGTTCAGGCTCCACCACATTGGTAACCTTTTCTTCCTCATTTCGAGCCATATTTCTGTACAAATAATTTTGGTATTTTCAAAAATGTACCAAAAAATGAATTAATGAAATTTACTAAAAAATTTAAGTAACGTCACCATGACATACAAATCAATAAACAAAAACGATTTGTCAAAATTAGTCGTCTAAATTTTTTTTCCAAATTTAAGTGAAATTTCGATAATTTATTCAAAATTATGGGGTAAGTATATAAATATAGATCATCATTTAACTTCAGATTCTAATTATTTAATCATAATTTTTGAATAGAAAAAAATTGCAACATAAAAATTGTATATATAATACGAGATCATAATATTTTAAATAACGTCAATGTAAGAAGTAAGAAAGTATCATCGAATTTATACAATGCAATATATACAAGAGTTTTAGTAAATCGTTAAAATTTTATCGGTAAGCTTATCCGATCTGGACCAAAATCAATAGAGTTCTTCTTCATGACATGAGGGTTGTTGTACATATTAAATTTTATACCGCGGTGTTTTTTCGTTCAAGAGTTTAAAGCGCACACAAACGAAGGGAAATATGAATTAATTACACTAGTTACGGAAAACCGTTAAAATTTAACTGTTAAGATTATATGATCCGCACCAAAATCAATAGGAAGCTTCTTTTTTGTGATATAAGGATTCTACATACCAAATTTTATTAGCATGTGTTTTTCCAATAAATATGTTAGCCCTCGCCCATATCTACCATGCTAACATTGTCCGCTGTCGTGGACCTTATCAAACAGCACTCTCACCAAAACTTTATACAGTGCTAAGATGAAACTACGAACTGTAGACTGGCCAGAGAGTTATTACCTCATCCTGGCGAGGAAACAGCAAAAACATTTAAGGCATTGACCAGACAAAATCTCCAAACAGCCGTGAGAATCTTAACAGGTCACTGCCAATTGCGACAATATCTCTTTAGGATGAAATTAAAAGAATCGCCGCTATGCAGAGGCTGCGAACAAGAAGAGGAAACAGTAAAACATATAAGGTATGACTGCTCTGTTTTTTCTAAAATAATAAGATCCGTGTTGGGCGAGTACTGGCTTACACCAGCCAATGTCAGGGAGATCCACCTCGGGAGCCTCATCACCTATTTTAAATCACTAGGCCTGGTCACAGCCTAAGGTGAGGATATCCCTACACGGGATTTTTGGAAAACCGTTAAATTTTTACCATTAAGATCTTAACCAATATCAATAAGGTGTTTCTTTATGGTATGAGGATTCTATACATCAAATTTATTGAGGCTATGTTTTTCCGTTAGCACACACGGACGGAAAGACACACAAGTCGATTTTATAAAATACCTCGTTGATACGGTCTCTAGATGTGTAATTTATGAAGACGCGATTAACCCCAAAAAAGACATTTAGAAATCCAAACCACCGAATAAATTAAGACAACGGATTTTTAAATAGATCATGCAAAAATAATATCTTTAAAAAATTTTTAAAAACCCCTTTTTGATATTTGCGTTTTAATCTTTTATCCTGTTAATTTGTATGCGGTATATAAAGAAAGAATATTCCTTAAAATTATTACTTTTGCCTAATCTTTTCGAAAATGCTTTGTTCAAAATGATTCAGATTACTCTTTTTTTATTTAAGTTTCTCTCAACGGTTAAAAAATATATTTGATAACATATAAATAAAATATATTGATTAAAAATAGTCTGAAGCTATTAGTTTTTTAATAAAATTTAAAAGGGAGAAAACCACTCGCCTTGTACAGTAAATATTCATTAGAATCGTTACCAGGATAGATAAAATTGCTCGTAAATACGAGGTCTGTCGCAAAATAAACAGGACTTTTAAGAAATATCCTATACTAGTAGCGTTGTTGAGGCTAGGGTTCGATAGTTATATCTTTCATTTATGTTCTTGCCACTTTTTATGACAATCGAACGACTTCACGTCGAGGCTCAAAGTAACAGTACCTTTTTAACATCGGTCGAAAAATCAGCATCGAACAAAGTGTACTGAATTCTGTTTAAACTTTGTAAAACATTTACCGAGACGTATTGATTGTTGGGATAAGTTTATGGTGATAATTGTTTATCTCTTAGCCGAGTTCACGAGTAGTTTACAAGGTTCAAAGAGGTTTATGAGTTGCTTGAAGATGTCGAATATGTTAGCCAGCAGAAACTGTCAAAGTAGCACCTTTGTTTATAAAAAATTTGTCAAAATTTTCATTAAGTATCTCCAAGGATTTGATATATCGCATTTTGCCCGTGGATTTGAGTATAAGACAGGTATGTTCATGGTTTAGTCCACACAAGCTGACGGATGATCAAAAATGCTTTGGATTCAACATTCGAGAGAGATTATTAAGGAGACCAAGAAAGATAAAAACTTTCCGTAGGGACAAAAGCACCCAAGCGAGCCAAATCCGAAAAAAATACCATTGGAAATGTCAAAAGTGAAGACAATGTTAATTTGTTTCTACGATTCGAAGCGAATTATTCACAAAGAAAAAACAAAAATTTCTTCCTTTTTCCCGTTTTATCCTAAAACACGATTTGGAACAATAGTTTTTTTTTAATTAAAAGCTATTTTTACTTTTATTTTTTTTTTAATAAAGTATATAAAATAAAGAGGGATTAATTTTTTAAACAAATAATTATTTACTAACTTGCATTTCTAACCGTCTTTTGAATCGAAAACTTATTATTTTTCTTGCTGCAGTTTCATTCTTTGTTAACTCATCATATAACATCCTTCATTGGCCTAGACGCCCTAGACACATGTGTGAATGGAAAATCCTTTAATTCAAGCACGTAGAAATTTTCTCTTAGAAATCTTCCAATGCAAAGTTCTACGTCAATGCATACACAAAAGAATAACTTATGTTATATCAGAGCATAAATGTTCTCTCCTTCTTCATCACTTGTGTGCGTAGTGACTAGACAGAAATAAGCAGATTCGGAAAAAAAATTGAATTAACCAGTTAATAACAAATAAGCTCTACAAAAACCTGGATTGTCTTACAGAACAGTGGTGGACTGAGTATAAACCTAAATCGACCAGGTCTTCCTAGTGTCACACTATCCAACTCGTTTGTCGGCCAGTAAATTCCTCCATTCCAACTAATAAGTCA